>JAKJHU010000166.1:0-648241 GCA_022316685.1 Progne subis subis
TGGAGTGCCCATCCTTCCACCAACAGTGAACAGGAAAAATAAACAAAAACACAATAAAGGAGCGCTGCCAGCTGGAGAAGTCTCTCAATTCTTCAGCTGCTGAACTGCACAGGCAGCTTCTTGTGGCCTTTCTGCTTTTACAAGGTGCAGAAGAAAAAAGAAGGAAAAATTCCTTCCCTGTGAGGGTGTTGAGGCCCTGGCACAGGGTGCCCAGAGCAGCTGTGGCTGCCCCTGGATCCGTGGCAGTGCCCAAGGCCAGGCTGGACGGGGCTGGGAGCACCTGGGGCAGTGGAAGCTGTCCCTGCCATGGCAAGGGGTGGCACTGGATGGGATTTAAGATCCCTTCCCACCCATCCCGGGATTCTGTGAAGTTTTGTTCCCAAGGATCTCGGAGAAAAGGGCTTTCAAACGCCGATTCCTGTTCCCAACTCCCGTAACCGCCGGGGTGAGAAAGCAGCTGCAGCTCTGTCCTTACCTTGAACATGTTGTAAATGAGATCCACGAGCGCCCAGAAGAGCAGCCCCGAGCGGTACGTGGCGTATTCCTTCACTGCCCTGTCTGCCAGTCTGCCAGGAGAAAAGCAGCCTGCAGTTAACCCCTGCACCGGGGGGCTCTGAAAACCCACCCGAAACCAGCACGGGAGCTGCAACAGCCGGAGCCCGCCGGTGACAGCCGGGACTGAGCCCGGCTGGGCGTCCTGAGGAGCAGCTCCTGAGGCTGGGCACAGGAAAAACGCTCCTCCCACGGGAAGGAAAGGGCACAGAGGGGACTTGGGGGGCTCAGAGCACACGGGGAGCAAGCAGCGTGCAGCCCCCGTCTGTGCGCTCGCCGCTGGGAGAACGGCAGAGCGCCAAGGCATCGCCAAACCCAGGCGGCACACGCGGGGGATCGCTGACACGACAGCTTCGTGATTCTAACTCATAAACACTTCTGTGAGACTCTGAGGATCGCTGACACGACAGCTCCGCGATTCTAACTCATAAACATTTCTGTGAGACTCAGGATTGGTGACACGACAGCTCCGCGATTCTAACTCATAAACACTTCTGTGAGACTCTGAGGATCGGTGACACGACAGCTTCGCGATTCTAACTCATAAACACTTCTGTGAGACTCAGGATCGGTGACACGACAGCTTCGCGATTCTAACTCATAAACATTTCTGTGAGACTCAGGATTGGTGACACGACAGCTCTGCGATTCTAACTCATAAACATTTCTGTGAGACTCAGGATCGGTGACACGACAGCTCCGCGATTCTAACTCATAAACACTTCTGTGAGACTCTGAGGGAAATCTCTAGTCCTTGAAGAAAGGGAGGAATTTCCATTTAATATCTCCTTGGTTCTTCTCCTGCCAGGAAAGGAGTTGTCCAGGAAATGCAGCACCTGGGTTTGGAGCAGCAGGAATGCCCTAAAAGGTGCTGTGCCGGGCCAGAGGCTGCAGGATTAATCACAAACAGGTTGTGGCAAGGCAAGCCCTCGCTGCCAGCAGCTCTCAGGGCTTTGGAATTCTCCCGCCTGCGCTCCTCAGGTACATCTGCCCCATCACGTGCTGCCTCCTGCTCAGCGCTTCAGAGCTCGGGAAAAACAAAAAATTCTTTTTTTTAATGCACCCAGATCTGCTCCTGCTGCAAGTCAGCAACACAGCTGGGGATCGCAGCTGCAACCTGCCCCAGATTGGGACGTTTTTGGGGGTAAAAATGAACATTTTGCTGCTGTTATTGAAAGGTTCCATTTGTGTGCGTGCCCTTAGAATCTTAGTAGGTGGCAGCCTGCTCGGGCAGCTCAGCTTAATTATTTCAAGGAAAACCAATTAGTAAAGGTGACTAAATTTCCACGGGATGAAGAGCAACTTGGAGCGAGGCTAATTCTGGCCTCCCAAATACTGCAAGAGAGGTTTTTCTTTTCATGTGAGCGGGTTTGATCTCATTGGAGTCTGCTCCTCTAATTGAAAACTGAAAGGCCCTTGTGGGTTAGGGCTGGTTGTTACCTTCTGGAGTGTTTCATTCCTGCAGCAGGGTTTTAGAAAGGTCACAGTGAACAGCAAAGGGGAAAAAAATAAAAATAAAATCAAAAGGGTCTTTTCCTCCCAAATTCCAGATGAAAGCTATGCTGAAAAACAACTACGGGATTTATTTTTTTTTTAGGCAGAATTTGTGGTTCGGTAACAACGAACGCTCAAAATTCAGCTCTTTGGAATCTGTAAATTCAAAAATTACAAAAATAGAACAAACCCAGAACTTGGATCCATTCTGGTAATTTAATCTTTGGGTTTAAATAGGAGGAGTTTCCAAAACGAGGGAGGTGCTGAGCATCTCCCCCTGTACTGTGGTACCATCGCCCCTGGCAGAGCCAGCAGCTCTTTTTGGCTCAATTCTCCCCAAATCTGTGTGACCCCGACTGGTCCAGCTGAGGAGCACAGCACAGGGAATGTGTGGGATTTGCTGCCTTGGAATGAGGGAATGCAGAGCGCTCCTGCACCTCCCCAGGATTTCCAGGGATTCGGATCACCAGCAGATCCTCAGCTTTTGGAGATGTCCTGGGGGTTCCTGCAGTGTCTCCTGTCCCTGATTGAGATGTCCTGGGGGTTCCTGCAGTGTCTCCTGTCCGTGTTTGAGATGTCCTGGGGGTTCCTGCAGTGTCTCCTGTCCCTTTTTGAGGTGTCCTGGGGGTTCCTGCAGTGTCTCCTGTCCGTGTTTGAGGTGTCCTGGGGGTTCCTGCAGTGTCTCCTGTCCCTTTTTGAGGTGTCCTGGGGGTTCCTGCAGTGTCTCCTGTCTGTGTTTGAGGTATCTTGGGGGTTCCTGCAGTGTCTCCTGTCCGTATTTGAGGTGTCCTGGGGATTCCTGCAGTGTCTCCTGTCCGTGTTTGAGGTGTCCTGGGGGTTCCTGCAGTGTCTCCTGTCCATGTTTGAAGTGTCCTGGGGGTTCCTGCAGTGTCTCCTGTCCATGTTTGAGGTGTCCTGGGGGTTCCTGCAGTGTCTCCTGTCCGTGTTTGAGGTGTCCTGGGGGTTCCTGCAGTGTCTCTTGTCCATGTTTGAAGTGTCCTGGGGGTTCCTGCAGTGTCTCCTGTCCATGTTTGAGGTGTCCTGGGGGTTCCTGCAGTGTCTCCTGTCCCTGATTGAGGTGTCCTGGGGGTTCCTGCAGTGTCTCCTGTGCCTGTTTGAGGTGTCCTGGGGGTTCCTGCAGTGTCTCCTGTCCCTATTTAGCATGCACAGGTAGAACTGAGCCCTTGAGTGACCCCAGCCTCCACCCCGGAGTTCTGGGAAGGAGCTGCTCCCAGACAACACCCTGAACGTGGAATGCTGATTTGAATCCTTTGCATGCAGACATCACCCTGGTGTCACAGCCTGTGGCTTCCTCTCTGCCTCAGCCTAAAATTCAAATATTGGCACTTATCTGCAGAGCCTCTTGCCATCCATCGCCCTCTTCCTGATTTTCCAGAGGAATAACAAAGCACAGAACTGCTCCGACTGGAAATCAGAACTGCCACATGGCTGCTCCTGAGAGGCTTTATCAGAGGGAGGCTTTGTGCTCCCTCAGTCCGCAGAGATTAAAGAAAGCCCTTGGATAAACCTTGACACGATTCCCCAGCGCTATTTCCTAGTGTGTTCCCCTGAAATTCCAGGCACTGGATGCTTCCTGGCTCTGCCTGTTCCGGTGTGATTTTATTACAGCAGGGCTTGGGGAGGGAACAGAACATTTAGGGAGGGTTTAAAAATCAGCAAAGCCACCCTGAGCTTCGCTCTGCCAGCCCAGGGAAGAGCTGCACCCCCTCTGAGCCCCTAGGACATCTCCAGGAGCTGTCAGACACCCCAGGATTCAGGAAACAGGAGCCAGGGGAGCTTGGAAGCAGCACAGAGATCATCAGAGGAGCCCCTTGCAGGGCTCTCTCCCTTTTCCAGGAGCACCGGTTCACGCTGGGTTTGTGCAACGACAATGGAATGTCTTTATCAAACACCTAATTAACGTCATCAGCACAAGAATGCCCTTTAAGGCGACTTAGAGTAACAATGAACTGATTGCTAATTATGACAGCTATTTCAAATCATCCTTTCAGGAACTGGAATTCCCTTTCCCTCTCTGGAAATACTGTGCCTTTGTCAGGCAGGCACAGCCACTTATTCCTGTGCTTTAACTGCCTGACAGCTGCTATTGATTTTTTTTTTTTTTTCTTTTAAAAAACCAACGGCATTTGTCTTCTATTTCTATTTTTCTGTTTGAGCGAGGCTGGAGCGCTGATCCAAAGGGCCCAGAAGGAGCTTCTGAAGGGAGGCACACAGGGAGTGAGGCACAGCTCAGACACAGCTCACAGCTGGAGCTGCTGCAGTGCTGAGGGGGGGAGGAAGCAGGAAAAGCATCGTTTCCATGGATCAGCTCATTGATCCACTCCCAGGAACATCCAGAATGATCCAGAATGGAATGGTCTCGCTCAGAGCACCCTGGGGTGCAGCTGCAGCCACTGAGGGCCAGGGCCAGGAGCAACCTGAGCTGTGGGGGGGTCCCTGAGCTGTCCCTGAGCTGTGGGGGGGTCCCTGGGGGTCCCTGCCCACGGCAGGGGGTGGCACTGTGGGGGTTTCAGGGTCCCTCCCAACCCATCCCGGGATTCTGCAGCACTGAGAGCAAAGGTTACTCCAAGGGGTAACACCGGTGTAAACTACACACGGTCCCCACAGCTGTGAGTGGCTCTGGGACAGGGACACGAGTGGGTGTGACAGTGACACAACTGGCCCTGTACCAGCGACACGAGTGACCCTGTGCCAGTGACACAAGCTCTGTGACAGTGACACAAGTGACCCTGTACCAGTGACACGAGTGGCTCTGTGCCAGTGACACCAGCAGCTCTGTGCCAGTGACACCAGCAGCTCCGTGCCAGTGACACCAGCAGCCCTGTGCCAGTGACACCAGCAGCTCTGTACCAGTGACACCAGCAGCTCTGTGCCAGTGACACAAGTGGCTCTGTACCAGTGACACCAGCAGCTCTGTACCAGTGACACCAGCAGCCCTGTACCAGTGACACCAGCAGCTCTGTGTCAGTGACACCAGCAGCTCTGTACCAGTGACACCAGCAGCTCTGTGTCAGTGACACCAGCAGCTCTGTACCAGTGACACCAGCAGCTCTGTACCAGTGACACGAGCTCTGTGTCAGTGACACCAGCAGCTCTGTACCAGTGACACCATCAGCTCTGTACCAGTGACACCATCAGCCCTGTGCCAGTGACACCATCAGCTCTGTACCAGTGACACCAGCAGCTCTGTGTCAGTGACACGAGCTCTGTGTCAGTGACACCAGCAGCTCTGTACCAGTGACACCAGCAGCTCTGTGTCAGTGACACCATCAGCCCTGTGCCAGTGACACCAGCAGCCCTGTGCCAGTGACACCAGCAGCTCTGTGTCAGTGACACCATCAGCTCTGTACCAGTGACACCAGCAGCTCTGTACCAGTGACACCAGCAGCTCTGTGTCAGTGACACCATCAGCTCTGTACCAGTGACACCAGCAGCTCTGTACCAGTGACACCAGCAGCTCTGTACCAGTGACACGAGCTCTGTGTCAGTGACACCAGCAGCCCTGTACCAGTGACACCAGCAGCTCTGTGTCAGTGACACCATCAGCCCTGTGCCAGTGACACCATCAGCTCTGTACCAGTGACACCAGCAGCTCTATGTCAGTGACACGAGCTCTGTGTCAGTGACACCAGCAGCTCTGTACCAGTGACACCAGCAGCTGTGTCAGTGACACGAGCTCTGTGCCAGTGACACCAGCAGCTCTGTACCAGTGACACCAGCAGCTCTGTGCCAGTGACACCAGCAGCCCTGTGCCAGTGACACCAGCAGCTCTGTACCAGTGACACCAGCAGCTCTGTGCCAGTGACACCAGCAGCTCTGTGCCAGTGACACCAGCAGCTCTGTACCAGTGACTCCAGCAGCTCTGTGCCAGTGACACCAGCAGCTCTGTACCAGTGACACCAGCAGCTCTGTGCCAGTGACACCAGCAGCTCTGTGCCAGTGACACCAGCAGCTCTGTACCAGTGACACCAGCAGCTCTGTACCAGTCACCCGCAGCGCCTCGTGCCCGCGTGCCCAGGGGTTGGGGACTGACCTGCTGGCCCCTCCCGGGGACACCACGCGCGCGTGGGAGGTGACAAGGAGGCGCCGCAGGATGTCCCCGCGGATGGCTCTCCACCTCTCCGGGGGACACACGTGCAGGGCCAGCACCGTGTAGTAGTGGGGCCCGTCCACCTCGAAGGCGCTCTCCACCCACTTCTCCCGCGGCTGCTCCAGGAAGCTCTGCAGGTTCTTCTCCTCCCGCGATGTCGCCCGCGTCCTGCAACGCAAGGAAAACCTCAGAGGCTGCTCTGCCTCCAGAGGGCTCAGCCTCTGCTCCCCACGGGGTGCTGCCCATGGCCCTGCACAGGGAAACAGCTGGGCACCGCCAGCGTGTCCCAAATTCACCCCTGGGTGAGGATTTGTTCTCCATGGGCACCACAGCTTGTCCCAAATCCATCCCTGGCTGAGGATTTGTTCTCCATGGGCACCACAGCTTGTCACAAATCCATCCCTGGCTGAGGATTTGATCTCCATGGGCACCACAGCTTGTCCCAAATCCATCCCTGGCTGAGGATTTGCTCCCAGTGAAACAAACACGTTTTCCTTGGAGCTGTGGGTGGCACTAGAGGTTTGCCAGGCAGCTGCCGCTGCCCCAGTGGAAGATAACACCACTGTAGAGGTGTTTTTCCCTTTCTCTGAGAGAAAGATGGAGCCAGGCCAGGCCCTGGAGTGATGCCATCTCCCATGGGACACCACACAGCCACTGCAGCTCCTGCAGCCACACCTGGATCCATTTACACAACTCCTCTACTGCAAAAGCAACCCCTGGGAAGATACAGGCCAAAATCAAACCCCAAAGACACTGGGCTTTACTGCAGGCTTATATAAATAATTTATCTTTTTCCTCCTTTCCTCCAGATCTCCAGTGTCCCAGGAGTCCTGACACCTCAGAACTGACAGTGCTGGAGACTTTGGGCAGTTGCATCACCCTTGGCCACATCTGTGGCTCTACTGCACCAGGCAGAGGCTGCCAGCCAGGCCAGACCCTTGATTTTTAAGTGAGATAAACTCTCCCTACCAGGCACCAAGCAGCAGATGAAGCTGTCAGGGCTGTGTGACCTTTTCATCTGCTGAAAGATGCAGCTGGGAGCCAAGCAGCAGCTCTTTATTTTCTCCACTTAATATTAAAAATTCCGTCTGGGAAGTACAGAAAGCTTTTTTCCGCATCTGCCCAGCGGGTTCTGGGCTCTGGGGTGCCAACAGCAGCCTAACAAGATGAAACAAATAGTTCCCATTTATTTGTCTCCCAAAGGACTGGGAGAACAATAGCACAGGGATCTGGAGATAGATATTAAAAACAAAGGACAAATTGTATTACAGCCAAAACCTTGATTAGTTCCAGGCGGGAAAGTGAGAGGGATTTCACTGCACTGCATTTGGAGTGACCTTGGTGTGTATTTTAATATTTATACCCTCATCTAATTAGTATTACTTACTAATATCTAACTCCTCAAATAGGGATTTTTGCAGGATCAGAACCAGCTCATTATTCCAAAGCTTCTGGGTGCCTATGGATGTGGCCACGTAGCCTCAGCGCAGTGCCAGAGCACTGCTGTTTGTTGGCAAAAACTAATAATGGTAACCCCTAAAAATAATTAAAGATATCAGGAAAATCTGATGGACCTGAACCCTCCTCCGGGATGTCAAATCTGGAAATAAAGCCGTGTTGTTTGAACACTGAATGGAATGTTATCAGGGTTAAGTTTCCAACTAACAATTACTTCATCGCAGCATCTCTTCTGCCTGCTCAGGAGAAAACGAAGCTGGCAGAGTTTCTTTAACGCAATAACCCCGTTGCTCACCCCAGAGGTAATAATTACATCTAGAATGGAAAGAGAAGCTAACTCCCAACTGCTTTTTACTCAACACTTTCCCTGTTACCCTGCGTGTCCGGGCTTCACTCCCAACACCGTAAAAACCCTCGACAAAGCCCAGCTCAGGACGTGCGACCTGAGCCCGGGAGCGATTCCCCGTCTCTGCCGAGAGCACAGGGCACGGGGGAGGGCAGGGAGGGGCGGCACTGACGTGTTGAGCACGTAGAGCACGGTGTGGATGATGTAGGGGATGAGGTGGATGTTGCTCTCGCGGCCGCCGCCGCCCGTGTCCACGCTGAACGACTGCTCCATGGCGAAGCGCAGGAACAGCAGCTTGATGTCGTGCACGTTGAGCTGGTAGGTGGGCTCCCTCTGGCCCGTGCACTCCTGGAGGTACGTGTTGTGCCTGGAAAACAGCAAGGAGCCTTCACTGAGCTTCCTCTGCCACAGCTCGGTCCAGGAAGCTGGCGAGGACGGAACAGGAAAAGCTTTAAAGAAGGAGCAGGCTGCACAAAGGCAGGGCCTGCTACCTTGGATTAACCTCCCCAAAGGGAGGCCTTCAGCTCACCCTGGCAAATCCAATTCCATCTGCAGATATCTCTCCACTCATCAATGCTGTTTGCCCGTGCAGGAGCTGGGGTGCAGCTGCCTGGCTGAAATGCTTCCAGGGTGTAACAGAATGGTTTGGGTTGGGAGGGTTAAAGATCATCCAGTCCCACCTCTGCCATGGACAGGGACACTTTCCACTATCCCAGGTTGTTCCAAGCCTCGTCCAACCTGGCCCTGGACACTTCCAAGGATGGAGCATCCAGAAATTCTCAAGGCATTTTGGGCAGTGCACAGCCCTTCACAGGGAAGACTTTCCTCCCAAGATCTGATCTACACCCACCTCCTGTCAGATTCAAAGTTTCTAATGGGACATTACAAACCCAGCACAAGGGGAACCAGAATCCAACAGCACCTCCATCTGCTCCAGACAGCTGCTCAAGCACCTCAGAACCATCCAAGAGAAGTCTGGAAATCCACACCAGGGAATCCCCTGGCCTCAGAAGGGGTTTTTTTATATGGTAGGGGCTCACTGGGCCACAAATGAATCAACACTGCATCTTCAGCAGTGACCAGGGGCTAAGGAGGCTCTGAAACTCTTCCCGTGAAGCCCAGGAGCACACAGACACCTGCCCTTTTTTAGGAGATCCACTCTCACTGGCAGAACCCGAAATGTCTCCGTTTGCCCAGGGTCCAGCCCCGACCCCGGGATGTGAGCGGAGCGCGCGGCGAGGAGCTGACGTGCCCGGGCAGGGCAGAAGCTCCCGAACTCACCGTGCCAGGCACGTGGCAAAAGCAGACTCAGGCACGTGGGGCCCCCACACCGGCAGCAGCCCGTTGCACTTGGTGTTGGCGTTTTGCAGGGCGGCGCTCTCCCACTCCTCGCGGCCCCGAGCGAGTCTGCACAGAGAGAGCACAGCGAGAAACCTTTTGGTCTGAGGAAACGGGCCAAAAAAACCAATTCAGGGTTCCTTTTGTCTAAAGAAACATCCCAAAAGGACAATTCAGGGTTCCTTTTGTCTAAAGAAACATCCCAAAAATGACAATTCAGGGTTCCTTTTGTCTAAGAAAACATCCCAAAAATGACAATTCAGGGTTCCTTTTGTCTAAAGAAACATCCCCAAAATGACAAGGACAATTCAGGGTTCCTTCTGTCTAAGGAAACATCCCAAAAAGGACAGTTCAGGGTTCCTTTTGTCTGAGGAAACATCCCAAAAAGGACAGTTCAGGGTTCCTTTAATCTGAGGAAACATCCCAAAAAGGACAGTTCAGGATTCCTTTTGTCTGAGGAAACACCCCCAAAATGACAATTCAGGTTTCCTTTTGTCTAAGAAAACATCCCAAAAAGGACAATTCAGGATTCCTTTTGTCTGAGGAAACATCCCAAAAAGGACAATTCAGGTTTCCTTTTGTTTGAGGAAACATCCCAAAAAGGACAATTCAGGTTTCCTTCCGTCTGAGGAAACATCCCCAAAATGACAACTCAGGTGTCCTTTTGTTTGAGGAAACATCCCAAAAAGGACAATTCAGGTTTCCTTTTATCTGAGGAACATCCCCAAAATGACAATTCAGGTTTCCTCCTGTCTGAGGAAACATCCCAAAAATGACAATTCATTTTTCTTTTCTGAGGAAACATCCCAAAAATGACAATTCATTTTTCTTTTCTGAGGAAACATCCCAAAAATGACAATTCATTTTTCTTTTCTGAGGAAACATCCCCAAATGCCAATTGCACAGCTCCTCTCAGTGCTGGCAGAGTCCAGCAGTGGTTTGAAGCACACCTGACAGGATCTCACACGAGGCCAGCGTGTAATGGACCTCAGGAAGGTGAATCCAGCTCCGAGGGCGTCCAGCACTTCTCAGAATGGCTCACAATAATTTGTGACATGGCTCATCAGGTGTGTTTTGAAAACCAAAAGGTTTTAATAGATGAGAAAATAAAGGATACAAAACCGAAACAGAAGCCGCGCTCGGGCGCAGGGAAGCCCTTACACCTGGCTAAGGCACCCCAAAAAGCCCTGAGCACCTCTGTGCTCCTTTTTAAGTATTTCATGTTTTAGGAGGGTTTTTTGGCTTGCTGCCCAATAGAAACAGCCACAGGTTTTGAGAAACATCCCCAAGACCCAACCACGGTGAAGGGAACACAGGAGTTTCCTTAAAAGTCAGGGGTGAAACTGAAAGCCCTTTTCCTTGTTTGGAAACATTTCCTTGGGTGTGGAAACGAGCTGCAAGGTGGATCCTGAGAGAGGCTGCAGAGTGATCAACCCAGCCCACCCACGATCCCAAAGCACCTGGAAAGGCCTGGAAAAGCCAGGAAAGGCCTGGAAAAGCCTGGGAAGGCCGGGAAAGGCCTGGGAAGGCCGGGAAAGGCCTGGGAAAGCCTGGGAAAGGCCTGGGAAAAGCCTGGAAAAGCCAGGAAAGGCCTGGGAAGGCCTGGAAAAGCCAGGAAAGGCCTGGGAATGCCTGGGAAAGGCCTGGGAAAAGCCAGGAAAGGCCGGGAAAAGCCTGGGAAGGCCGGGAAAGGCCTGGGAAGGCCGGGAAAGGCCTGGGAAAAGCCTGGGAAAGGCCTGGGAAAGCCTGGGAAAGGCCTGGAAAGGCCTGGAAAAGGCCAGGAAAGACCTGGGAAAGGCCTGGGAAAGGCCAGGAAAGGCCTGGGAAAGGCCTGGGAAAGGCCTGGAAAAGCCTGGGAAAGGCCTGGGAAAGGCCAGGAAAGGCCTGGGAAAGGCCTGGAAAGGCCTGGAAAAGGCCAGGAAAGGCCTGGGAAAGGCCTGGAAAAGGCCAGGAAAGGCCTGGGAAAGGCCTGGGAAAGGCCTGGAAAAGCCAGGAAAGGCCTGGAAAGGCCTGGGAAAGCCTGGGAAAGGCCTGGGAAAGCCTGGAAAGGCCTGGAAAGGCCTGGAAAAGGCCAGGAAAGGCCCGGAAAAGCCTGGAAACCCAGGCTGCGGGCAGCACGTACCTGACAGCTGCCAGGTGGCAGTCGTAGTGCACGATGTTGAAGTGGGACACGGTGCTGTAGCCCTGCTGCTTGCGGGGTTTGTTCTCAAACTCCTCGAGCGCCACGCGCTTGGTGAAGGTGTAAATCCCCAGCACCTTGGTGGGCTGCAAGGACACACAGCTGGCTCAGCCGGCACTCAGCTCTGCAGCAGGACACATCTCCTGCTCCTTCCACGCTGCGCTGGAGCGCTCCCAGTCCCCACCTCAAATTTAAACTGAGCCTGTGTTTTTCCAGCTCGCACTGAAAACACGTTTCGGCTTCCCGGCCACCTCTGGAGTTACTGATCTCAGGAACCAAGCCTGAGACTTCCCAATTTTTCACCGCCAGCACTTGTGCAACCACTCGTGCAAGTCCCCTCAGGAGCTGAGAGGGCTCTGAAAATGCGCCTGCCTTCACCTGGAACTCCAGTCTCCCTTCACCTGGAACTTCAATCTCCCTTCACCACTACCTGGAGCTTTTAGCTCCCATTACTTGGATCTTTTACTTCCCATTACCCAGAACTTTTAGCTCCCAGTACGTGGAACTTTTAGCTCCCAGGACCCAGAACTTTTACCTCCCATTACCCAGAACTTTTAGCTCCCAGTACCCAGATCTTTTAGCTCCCATTACCCAGAACCTTTAGCTCTCAGTACCCAGAACTTTTAGCTCCCATTACCCAGATCTTTTAGCTCCCATTACTCTAAACTTTTAGCTCCCAGTACCTGGAACTTTTAGCTCCCATTACTCAGATCTTTCAGCTCCCATTACCCAGAAGTTTTAGCTCCCAGTACCCAGAACTTTTAGCTCCCAGTACCTGGAACTTGTATCCCTCCCGGCAGATGCAGCAGGTCAATCCTGGTTCCTCTATCAGCTCCTCCATCTGTTTAAGCAGCGCAGTCTTGGTCACCACCTGGCCCTTCTCATTTGTCTGCAAGAGAGAAAAGCTCAAGCGGGTTAAAAAGAATGACAAATTGTTACCCTGGTTTTTCTGAGTTTTTAATAGCCTTTTGATTTTCATAAAAATGGAGTCAGATCTTTTAGCTACTGCACAATATTAGGAGCAGTTTCTACCTTTTTCCCACATATGTAACATAAACAAATCCTTTGTTTTTCATTCTCTGTCCTTTGTTTGCATATTTCTAACCTGAAAACAACTGTAACTGACAGTTGGTCTGGCCACTGAGGCTGAGGGGTGGAAGACCCAAGAAGCCAATCTTCTGCTAGACCCACAAATGTATAAAAAGTAAGAAATAATCAAGGAGGCTCTCTCTCCGCCCTGACTCAGCTTGAGCTGGATCAGAGAAGTCTCTGTCCTGCGAAAATCTCTCGTCTCGTGTGACTGCTTTGCGTGTCCAGGTAACAAGAAACCACACCACGGCCACCGGAATGCCCATCCCATCTTCCAGCAGCCGTGCTCCCTCCCGGAGCACCAGGCACACCGGGGGCTGCAGCTCTGCGGTATCCACCAATAAATCACTTCACACATTTCCTGCTGAGGCAGTTTTGCGCAAGGCAGGAAGAAAAGGCCCTGAAGCAAGAGCACCCAGCCATTACCGTCATGCCCAGGGTGCCCAGGGCCTTCTGCCTCATGGCCATGGCCATCCTCTTCTTCTCAGCGCGCGTCTCCTTCCGCGCGGCGTCGATCTTCTTGTTCACCTCGGGGTGCTCCCTCAGTGCCTCCAGGAGGTTCTCTGCCAACGTCCCAATCCCTTCGTCACTCGACACCTGCTCCAGTTTGTGCAGGTTGGTGATGGAGTCTGTTCCTATTAGCACCTGTGGGGGTGGGAACAGCTCAGGAAAAGGGGCTCGGGGCAGTGACTGTCCCCTCTAATCCCACCGGGACAGCTGGGCAGAGCACTGAGCTGCAACAAGTGTTCCTTCCCTTTTTTAAAGCTCCTGGGCCCTAAAAACTGTGTGTAAAGCTGGGGCAATTTGCCTCTCCACTGGTTCATTACCAGCAGCTCAGGTGGGGATGCTGGATAAAACATTTATTTTGTGATAAGACATTGATGCCTTCAAACACCAACAATCACGTCCTGAGGAGCTCATCAATAATTGGCTTCTCTTCACATTCGTGTGTCAATCTCACACCACACAGCAGGAGGAAACACTGAAGTCAGAACCTCTGACTTTTGCAGATGATGCCTGAAGCTGCCCAGCAGAGGCTCAAGGCATCCAGACAAAACACAAAGTCACGTTCCCAACCTTGTCACGCGACACACAGAACTCAGAGGATGCTCTGCAAAGGCAGAACGTGCCCAGGGAATACCTCAGCTCTGAGATTCCCAACAGGCTTTCACATTCCTAGAACAGGTAAGCTCAGGAGAACTGGATTTTCTCTCTGCTTTATCCCCTGCACAGAATTCCCCTCAGACTAGAAACAAAACTTTCCAGCAGAGAAAACCCGCGAGCAAAACTGTTCCAATATGAGGATGACAAAACAAAACCCAACAAAAATCAGTGTAGGACCAACTCCTCGAGGAATTAACCCTCAGCTCCAGCCCCAGAGCAGAGTGACGGTGCAGGCAGGTCCCCCTGGCCTCACCTGTGTTGCAGGGTGCTGCGTTGCGAGGCCTCGGAGCAGGCGCAGGATAAAAGGAAGTGCAGGTCGAGATAAAAACTTCTTCCAAACATCTGCATCCAAACTGCACGGAAAACAAAAGGCAGCAGCTGAGGGGGGTGTCCTAGCCAGCAGCAGGGCTCCAGGCTGCAGGGAGCACTCCTTCCCTGGCGTCCCTCATCATCAGCTCCTTAATGAAGGGACAGTCACACTCCCACTTGCACAGCGCCAGCTCTGAGCCTGGGGATTTGTGCTCATGAGCTGGCCAAAAGCAGCAAAAACTCCGTTGCTGCGCAACAGGAGGGAGCAGGCAGGAAACACAAGGATTGAGATATCCAAGGAATGGGTTGGATGGGAAGATTTCAGGCTTTTTAGCTCATCCCTGTACGTGCACTGCCTCACCAGACCTCTGCACCACAGCTCTGAAGGGGCACTTTGGATTTCTTGGGAGATTGTGGCGATGGGATGAGGAGGATGTCCAGGACACTCACACACATTCCCCACACACAATAAACACTGACTCTTACTTCTTTGCACTGGGAATGTGCTTTTTCATGTAATCCAGGGCATTCTGCGTAATCCCCTTCTGCAGGATGAGATCCTTCAGCTGATGGCCGTTGCTGTTGTTCTTTATTCCTGCTGCTATTTTACAGAAACAATCCAGGAAAACTTTATCATCTCCGCTGTGCTCCTCATCGTACCTGAACAAAGAGAAGGAATGGTGACTCTGCCTGTAATACTCCCAGAATGATGCACCTGCCCCAACTCAGAGAGTCAGAAAAGCTGCTCAGGCCCCAAAAATACTCCCTGAACACCTATTTATCACCTCAAAATACTCTCTGAGCACCTATTTATCACCTCAAAATACTCTCTGAACACCTATTCCTCGAGCTAGAGCTCACATATTCCTTTCAAAAATTGCTTAGAAGTGAAAGAGGAAACGAAGCTGAAGCCTGGCACGACACCGGAGCGGCATCAGCGAGGAAATAAAGGCAGAGACGTGCGAGCACCAGGGATTCCAGGTGCTTTCAGCTGAGCTGTGCCAACGTACTTATCAAAGTTACAGTAGGGCTTGAAGCGATCCACCAGGATCTGCATCTTCTCCATCTCCCCGAAGGACAGGTAGGGGATGATGCGCAGCAGCCCCTGCAGCACGCTCAGGTTGGAGCGCACAAAGGTGCTGTTGATCTGGTCCAGCAGCATCACCAGCTGGTCCTTGTCCCCTGTGAGGAGGAGGTTGCCCTGGGAAGGAAGAGCAGCGGGATTTAGATGAGGGAATTAATTCTCACTCTGGGAGTTGGTGGATTACTGCAGTTGTGAAAGGGAAAAATAAAAAGCCAGCCTCGTTCCCATTCTCGTGGAATGGCTGCACCAAGCCCTCGAGCTGACACCTCCCTTATTCCACCTACTGTTAAAGCGTTTTCCAGTCAGAAGTTTAATAATTCCAACCCAAAGCACACCAGATCCCTGTCCACCCACAGCTTCAAAAGACGAGCGAGGAGCTCTTCTTGTTCTCAGTCTAGCTGAGATGCAGTTTTATTCTCAATTAGCTGGAAAATCAATCATGCTTTCAACACATATAACAACACTCCAAAAAACAAGGCCAAGCTGTGTCTTTTCTTGTCTCTCCCTGGCCTGTGGCCCAAAGCAGGAAGGAAAAAGGAAAGGATCCAAGCAGCGCTTTGTAACAACCCTCACCCAACCACGCAGGACTCATCCTGACGCAGCCTGGCAGTGCTTTTGGTTCAGGGCCCTCCTCGAGCCCTTCCCCAAGGCCTGCCAAGACCTGCCAGAAGCGTAAGGAGGGTCAGGCCCCAGCAGCACTGCCCTGCATCCCTGGCAGCAGGGCGGCTCCAGCCTTGAATCCCAGGGAAGGAGCCGTGGGCACTCACCTTGTCCTCGCTCAGAGGTTCCGCGTTGGATTCGTCCAGAATGATCTCCATGATGCTGAGCACCTGCTCTGCCACCGCTGCTCCCCCGCTGTCCTTGCTCTCCTGCTCAGCCACCAGAGCCTGCAAGGGATGGGAGAGCTCGGGGGAACTGCAGCAGGAGCTGGACTGAGGTGGGAGCTGTCCCTGAACACCAGCAGTCACTGGTTTGAGGTGGGAAGAGGCACTGGAACACCAGCAGTCACTGGTTTGGGGTGGGAGGAGGCACTGGAACACCAGCAGTCACTGGTTTGGGGTGGGAAGAGGCACTGGAACACCAGCAGTCACTGGTTTGGGGTGGGAAGAGGCACTGGAACACCAGCAGTCACTGGTTTGGGGTGGGAAGAGGCACTGGAACACCAGCAGTCACTGGTTTGGGGTGGGAAGAGGCACTGGAACACCAGCAGTCACTGGTTTGGGGTGGGAAGAGGCACTGGAACACCAGCTGGTTCAATTGCCCCCCACACTCCCATCCATAACAGACAAGGAATGTCCAAAGGATAATTTGCAGTGCCAGCACAGCAACATTTCCCATCTCCTGTAGCTATCACAAGGCAGCAGGGCAGTCAGAAGCAGCTTAAATTCCCTGGAATCCATGGAAAAAACACCACTTCTGGAAGTCCAGGTTGTCCTTACCAAGTTGAGAGTCCCCAGCATGACATTCAAAGTGTTCATCTCTGGCTTGACCAGCTGCTGCCGGTTTATTTTCACCTTCACACAGTAACTGAAGAGTTTTAACAGCACCTACAAAATACAGCAAAGGGATCCTCTGTGCTACCTTCACAATGAGGAGGGGATTGTGCACTGAAGGAATAGTTTAATACAATAGTACACCTGAGCTCCAGACTTCTGGGGCACAGTACACCCCAGATTTTGACACATACACATATATATGTATGTCACCCTGGTCTTTCTGAGTTTTTTTGAAGCCTTCTACTTGTTCATAAGATGGAGTCAGTTTCTTTAGTTTCTGCACAATATTAGGAGCAGGATTTCACTTTTCTCACGCATGGGAACATAAACAAACCTTTTGTTTTCATTCCCTGTCCTTTGTTTACATACTTCTAGCCTGAAAATATTATAATTGACAGCTAGTCTGGCCAGTGGGTTGGAAGGGTAGTAACCCCAGAAGCCAATCCACAACCAGACCCATAAATGTATAAAAATGTAAGATAATAAACAGGCAGGGCTCGCTCTTGGGGAGCAACTCTGCACCTGCAGACCTCTTGTCTCCGTGTTATTGCTTTGCATGCCACGATCACATATATATATTAGCACAGCTTTGGTTTTCAGGTAAGGCCAAGGCAGAAAACAATCCCTCCAGCAAGACAGGATTTATTCTTACCAGCTCTTCAGGTTCTACACATTTGAAGCTTTGTAAGGAATTTTTAACCAAGAGGAATGGGAGAGGGCAAGAACTGCTCCAGCTCGAGGGTGGTTGTCTAAGCTCACGGATGTCTGTGGAATTTTCCACCCCGGAACTCCCGAGCCCAGAGCCGAAGGGAGACTCACGGTTAAGAGGTGCCGGCCCTGTTTGAAGTCCTTGATGCCAGTCAGTCTGTTGAGCATGCACTCCAGGCCTCCACATGGGGCCATCACCCCTGCCATCTTATACACCTCCTCCTCGTCCTCCTCCTCATCTGCGGGACAGACACGGCTGGTGAGCGCGGGAGCAGCCACAGTGGGACGCGCTCGCGCAGCGGAAGCAGAAATGGACAGCAGAGCAGCACACATCCACCAGCAACTCAAGTCACTCCAGTTGTATTGAATCCCAAAAGAATTAACAGCAGGAATACGAGGAAGGGCTGGGCAGAACGATGCCGGCTCCAAGCAAGCGCTCACATTTGAAGCACGGCTTTAAAGCGCTGTTAAAATCCTCCTTCACTCGAGGTGAAGCAGGTAAACGCAGCAAAAGCAACGTCAATCAACTTTAAGCTCGCTGCTGTGAGGATAATAATGTCATTGCACTGCAGCAAACCTCAGATTTCAAATCTAATCCCAGCTCTCAGCAGACAAATGCGTTACCAGTGGTGGAGTCGAGGGACTCGATGAATTCCTCCGTTGCATCTCCCAGTAACCCCCGCATGCGGTAAATGATCCTCATGGGCTCCCCCTGCAAGAGCAGAGCTTTTGATTAATTCTGTCTCTGGGCACTTGGACACAAGCCTGCTTCTGGTTTCAGTGTGTACAGGCACTCCAGCCACAGCTGTTTCACCTGAGGATGGGAACACAGGGAAATCTTTCACTCCCTCATTCTCCCCTTCCTGAGATGAATTGAAAACAACACCTGAAAAAACATCACTAACTCATCCCTTGGTCTGCCCAGCTTTTTTTTGGCATTGCCAACGAATTGACAGACTGGCAGTAAACAGTCTCTTCCTCCTCCCATCTCCTCCAGGCTCCCCTAAGCACCAGTGAAAGATGCAGCCAAGGAAAATGGGTTCATCTGCAGAGGAACATCTGCTTTAAATGGCATCTTCCAAGGGTATGGCACAGCATACCTGGGAAACACAGGGAACAGGAAATGAAGCAGGGCAGGCTAATTGGATGAAAGCTTTCAAACAGATACAATCTGCAGCGATGGCAAATGGAAGAGCAGTAAAGGGAAATTTAATGAGCTTTCAGTAAGGCAGTACATCACTGGAACGATAGAGCCAAAAAGCTGCGCTTTTACCCTGGGAAAGGGACAGCTCTCCAGATGCATTTCCAGCTGGAAATACTGACAGCACATCACGAAACTTTCCATTTTTAATCCATAGGTCTGAATAAAAAGCCGAAAAGAAAAATCCCAGATTTGGGAGCAGGAGACCTTGCAAGAGAAAACCTGTCAGGGATCGTGCTAAGCCTAATGTGGAATAAGCAGTGCTTAATGTCACAGCAAATACATAAGCACAGGGAAAGCCCCGGGGGGAAGATCTGCTCAAAGGCCACGCTGGCGACCAGCAATTAACACCACAGGGGCCCTGGTAAAACGGCAGATGAACAAAAAAAGCCACTGAGAGACAAGGGAAACAAAAAGGGGCCTGAGGTTGCGTTTCTTGTGCGCCTGTCGCTCCCGGGGAAAGGGAGCTGCGGCTCCAGGAGGTGCTCACAAAGGAAGACAGATGAAAGCTGTTCATCCAAGGAATGCTGAGCAAACTCTGCCTTTCAGCAGCAGAGCTGCTTCCCGGGAGAGCTGCATCCCATGGGAACAGCTCCTCGCTGCTCCCAGGGCCACCAGGGGATCACTGCCACCTGTGACTTGATCAGAATTCAAATCAGAGCTCACAGATTGGCACCAGCACCTCATCTCCCTTTACAAGTTGGTGCCTTGCTAAAAAAAATTATCACTGTCACAAGGTTTGGGCTTGCTTTTGCAGTACTGAAGGCTTTGTTACTGAAATAAAGCTTAATGAGACCCATTTTATCATCATGCACTGCTAACTGGCACTTTGTTTGAATTCTTCCCACAAACGGTCTCAGGAAACTGAAGGGGATTTGAGGCAGGAGGAAATGAGGAACGACCAAGAAACGCTGGGCAAATCAGTCTTGTTTTATGATCTCAAGTGCCTCTAAAAACCTATCTGTAGTGGGCAAACTCCAGCCTGGTGGTCTCAGTGGGAGCTTATTTTAGTGGCTACAAGGAAGGAAGGGAAGAGCTTGTTCTGGACCACATCCACCTCTGGAGCAAGCTTAGCACGACATGGTGAGTCTTAAGACTGCTGGGTGCATTTCTTCATGTGAAAAACACACAGCACACACTATGAAAAGCAAAAAAAAAAAAGGATGGATTTGTCAAGGGTGTGAGATCCCAAGGAAAAACAGGAGAGCAGAAGTGCAAATATGGAGAACCACGGGGTGCTCTGTGCATAAACAACTGGGGCTCATCCCCGAAGCACAGAGGGATCTGTGTGCACACACACGAAAGCCTCGTGTGCAGATGGAGTGTGAGACGTGCTCTGAAAGGCCGTGACAGCGTTCAGCTCTCCCCAGGGAGCACAGGGGAGCCACAAGTGACACAGGACACAGCTCACGTGCACAATCTGCCCTAACAGAGCACCAAGTAAATTGAATGTCAGGAAATAAATCCTGACTCGCGTGTCTTTGATTTTTTTCCCCAGTTTTTTGTTGTTGTTGTTGATGTGAAGGACTGGCGCTCTGTGCTGTTGTACAAAGGTAACACACACCTCGTTTGTGGGACACCACACCTTCTTGTAGACCTCAGCCACAGGCAGATCCAGGCTGATGATCTTGTTGTTCACCAAAAGCTGAAAGGGAGAGAAGAACAAGTCAAGAACAAGCTCAGGCTGTTACATCACCACCCCAAAACCAGCATCCCACAGGTCTGTGCAAGAAATCCCCACCTCCATGCCGCTGTCGTCCTCCAGCAGAGCCACCAGGTCACAGTCCTGACAGATCTTGTTCTTGATGTCCCTCATGAGAGGCCCGATGCCAGGCTCATTGCTGCTGTAGGGATTCCCTGGCATCCTGCCCTGCAGGAAATCTTCCTGCTGGGGATCCTTCTCCAGAGTGACAAAGAACTCAGTGACTTCATTCTCCTCCTAAACAGCAGCAGCACAGACAGAGTGAGTAAGTTTTTCCCTAAGCACGCTCCCATTCCTGCATTTTTATGGGAGAAGTGTTCCTGAACCTTCAGTCCTTCCCCATCTGCTCTGCATGCCACACTCAGAGGATGGCCAGGATCATTCTGTAACCAAATCCCTCAGGGAATGTGAACAGCAACCCCCCCAAAATGGGATACACTGGGGGTGTGTATCCAGGTCTGCACTGGATAACGGTGAATCCTGAGGCAGACCCTGCTGCTCCTGGGGAAAAGGAACCAGACCCAGGGTTGCTACAGGTGGTTGGTGGTGATTCTCCTCCTTTATCGTGAGACCCCACTGGGAGCACTGCACACAGCTCCGGTGTTCTCAACAAAAAAAGGACGTGAAACTGTTGGAGAGTGCAAAGGAGGCCACGGAGGTGCTCAGGGGACTGGAGCACCTCCCCTATGGAGACAGGCTGGGAGAGCTGGGAATGCTCAGCCTGGAGGGGAGGAGGTTCTGTGGAAAGCCCACAACACCTTCCAGGCTCCGAAGGAAAGCCAGAGAGAGACTCTTCATCAGGAGCTGGAGTGACAGGACAAGGGGGAATGGGTTCAAAATGAAAGAGGGGAAATTGAGGTCAGATATTGGGAAGACATTCTCCCCTGTGAGGGTGTTGAGGCCCTGGCACAGGGTGCCCAGAGCAGCTGTGGCTGCCCCTGGATCCCTGGCGGTGCCCAAGGCCGGGTTGGCTTGGAGCATCCTGAGATCACGGAAGGTATCACTGCCACGGCAGAGCGTGGGACTGGACAATCCTTAAGACCCTTCCCAAAGCATGCAGGGCTCTGTTGGGGCAGTGTGACCCTGCCCCACTCACAGGGTAGATGATGCTGCAGAGCCTCTCGAAGATGAACACGGGCGTCCTGTAGTCATCGAGGCTGTAGCGCTTGGCAGTCTCTATGCACACGGCCATGAACGCCTTGGTCTCCGACTCCGTGCCTGCCGAGAAAAGGAAGCTTTAGAACGGACTCTGGAGTCAATTTCAGAGATTCCACTTTAGCTCAGCACACGCAGTAAATCCTTGGTGAGGTCAGCCCCATGCTTTGGTGCTCCCTTCTCCTGCGAATCCACTCTGTGGAAGATGGAATTTATTGCAAGGGTTACCGGGAAAGCCTCTGCATGGCTGGGCTGCAGTAAAACAACCCCATAAAAATGAGCAGGCTGAGATTCCTGGAAAATGAGAGGTGACTAGGAATGCTGTTCAACAGCTCTGTGCCAACAGAAAACACCGGCACCCCCTGATTACGGCAGTCATTTAAAAAGCTCTTTGTGTGGCAGTTCTGCTTTTCCATCCTGGTTGACCCCAGGGCTGGATTTATGGAACAGAGGTGGTTTTACCTGTTGTCATGTCCTCCAGCATCTCCAGCAGCATGTCCTGGGTCTCATCAATCAGTTTTGTCCTCTGCACCACCAGCTTCCTCAGGCACAGGTACCCATTGAGCACCGTGCCCACCAGCCGGCTCTTGAAGTGCCTTTTGATGGACTCCACCTCCACAAAGGAAGAGAGAAGGCCTGGAGAGACAAAGAAGTTCAGGAGGTGGGTGAGAATTTCATTTCTAAATTTTGTAGCAGCAAATAAGGCACAGTATCATAAAAATGGCTTGTCCCAGCTCCCATCAGTGAGTTTAAAGCTCACTCCTGTGAACTGAGTGGTTGGAGGAAAAAAAAAAAACTTGGCCTGGCTTGTAAATTGTAAAATATGAAAAAGAGTTTGGCAATGAGGAAAGGGCCTGAGGAGCTTGCTGCCTGCTTGATACAAAATTCTGCACTCTTTGGCATTTTTCTGTCGCAAGCTCTTCCAAAAGTAGATAATTGCTCCTCTTGCAATACTTGTAATACCTCAGATGATGTGAAATGACTTATCAGTGACATCACCCAACTGGTCACTCCTACAATAAAGTAAAGAATCAGCAAACATGAGGATTCTTTCCCATGACACACTGATCAACATGTTGCCTCTTGCAAGAAGCCAGGCTTTATGGATTCACCCACTAAGGGCTGAAGAATGTGAAAGAGGATACAAAAAAACAATGACCTAGCTCATGAGGTATTTCCATTTCCAATAAATTTCTGTAAAAGGGTATACACCCTAGAAGGTGAAACAAAAAAAGCTCCCACAGATTAGGGAGGTAGGAACAACAGGTAGGAATAAAGCAGCAGCATTTAGTGGTGCCAAGGACTGTACTGTGTAATAAAGTGAAATGATGAAGCTTGCCTGGTATGTTACCACAGTCCAGCTAAAAACTCTCACTGACCACAAAAAAACATATGGAAAAAATCCATTTAGAGCTTAAGTGCTAAATCGATGGCAAAAATCCAGCGCTGACAATGGCAACGCGAGGGAATGGGATCTGTCTGAAATCCTGCCACAGGCTGTTAGGGAACAATGATCAGCCAGCTCTCACCCTGCTGCAGGCCCACTGAATACCTGTGAGACTCTTCAGGGCATATCCCTGCTGCAAATCCGTGCTGAGTGTTGCTTCCTCCAAGGCGAGCAAACGAGCTATTTCCTGCAAATAATTAACAGCCTGTTAGGCCAAGACCCTGCAACGCCAATAAGTGGAGCTTCCGAGGCATGGTGCAAAGAATTCAGCACAGAAACTGAGCCAGGAACAGAGAAAGCAAAACTGCAACTGCAACAGCAGGGAGGGGGAAAGGAGAGGAAAGCTGCCACAAATACCCCCTCATTGTCTCCCTGCACCTTCCTGCTACCACTGCTTGGCTCCAGGGATGTGGAGAGTGTCACCTGCCTCTTGGGAGTGCAGCAGGGATCCCCACAGAAATCTCACACCACCCTACACACTGCAAACTCAGCGTGCTGCTCCTCCAAAGGCTGCAATTCCCATTTCTCCAGCAATGGCAGCACACCTGATCCTTCCCTGGCCCTCAGGGCTCTCGGAGTCCGGCCTGGGAGTTGCACAACAGCTTCCAGCCCCAGCCCGCTGCCAAGGCACTGCAGCAATATTTACAATCCCAGAGCAGTTAATTAAAGTGCTGAGGAATTCTCCAGCTGGGGCTAAAACGCCCCCAACAGCACTGAAGTGTGAACTTGAGAACCTGACAGGGTCAGCAACAGGACACTGAACAAAGGGATGGAATTTCAAAGGGGAAAAAATAAAAGCAAAAAAAGCCAAGCTACCAGATCATTTCCTGCACACAAATCCATACCTTAGTGATGAGGCTGCCGATGTAGGGCAGAACCCCTCTGGCTGCCAGGTAAACCTTCCAGTGGGCAGGTTTGATGAGTTTCTGATACAGGGCTAGGTACTCAGCAGCACATTCACCAGCAATGCTCAGCTCATCCAGGTAGCTGTCAGAGAGAAACACAAGCTGACAAGCCCTTCACAGCAACAGAAGGCATTCCAGCTTCAGGACGCTGTGCAAAGGAAGAAAAAGCCTCCAGAAATCCACCCTCCCCTGTCGTCCTTGCTAACAGCACCACTGATGTTCATGACTTGCTGGCTAAACCAGTATTTGTCCCAAAAAGGAGTTGACTGCGCTATGAGCTGGGGTAAGTTATGTCACAGCAGTTGGAAGAGAGTTCACCCTATTATTCTGCTGTTGAAGAGGCAGGGGAAATGTTGGCCACACAGCTGAACAGCTGATCCTTACCTCTGGAAAAAGTACAGACAGCAAGAGCTCATTGCCAGGCAGCAAACCCCAAGTCTCCCTAAATCTACACCCTCCCAGCTAATTAAGTTAAAAACCCAGCTCAAAGAGACCCCTGAACTGCAGGTATACAAGGCAGAGGCGTGAGAAAAGCTGCAAGAAGGGAAGAGATTCTGATGGCAATTGAAGGCAAATACTGGTGGAGCTGCCACGTGTGGAATACCTGGTGAGGAGATCGAGGACCTGCTGCTTCCTGCTGGGGATGGTGGCCAGGGCCTCCACGATGGTGCAGGCAGCCTGCCTGGCAGCCTGGGTGGCAGGAGTGAACAGCACCTGGGGCACAGGCAGGAAAAGCCAGGTCACACTGATGGGCACACACACGAACTTGTGACAACTCACAAAAGGCATAACATCAGAGCAGCTGGGCGAGCTGGGTGAACGTTTTCTTGTTCTCCCAATAATGCTTGGTTCTGTGACAATTCCTGCTCTGCTCAGCACCAAAGTGTTTAAAGAGTGCATGCTGTGCGTGACCTGCTAATCCACGCACACGAGAAGCAAAGCTTCGGTCCAGGACCCTCAGAAGTGCAGCTCAGTAGGCAGGCAGGAGCACCCTGCCAATCTAAGGCTCACAGTTTAAGAACCCACATTCCATGAAGCATTTCTAAGGGAAATGGCAGGAGCAGGCAGGAGCACCCTGCCAATCTAAGGCTCACAGTTTAAGAACCCACATTCCATGAAGCATTTTTAAGGGAACACAGCTGCAAACCTGACCCGGAATTAGAGGCAGTGAGTGCCAGCCTCCTCTGCACGGGAGCTGCAGCAAACCACCCTCACTGTGTGACTGAGCCCTGCTCTGGTGCCCTCCTAACCTGTACCTGTCGCAGCCAATTGTTGTGTCCCAGCTTGAGGTCCAGAGGACAAGTCCTCTTCCCACGGCGACTCATGAACTGCTTCCACTTCCAGACGTATTTTTCTGACAAGTAGAGCTGGTGGAGCTCAGCTTTGCTGGGAGTTTTCCCGTTGGCATCTGCACCTGCAATATTGAGCAGAGCCCAGGAGAGCTGTCAGCGGTCGTGAACTGCAAACTGCTGGAGTATTTTTGTCTTCTGACTGGAACTTGCCAAACTCCAGCTGGGAAGCTGAGTGCTTCCCATCTCCAGCTCCTCCATTTTCACTCCTGTGTGGAGCCACGCTCAATTCCAAGCCTCATGCAAATCTCAGAGCCTCTCTCAAGGAATTCCAGCAGCTTTCCAGCTGGCTGATATCAATTTAAATACACATCAAGTTTCATTTTTTACGTTTTTGCCTGATTCTCTTTGGGCACAGAGCGTTTTCTGCTTAGGCTTTGAGGCACACAGCCTGGAAAGGTCAGTGATACAACTCCAAGGGTTAAATGTGAGGATGGGAGCAGATGTCACGGGGCAGAAGCCAACACAACTCCACAGAAGCACATTCCTTATTAAATCTGGGGACACTCACGTTCCTGCACAGAACTGCACCAGGCTGGGTTACCTCTGGCAGGGAGGCACTTCTTCCAAGCTTCATAGGATGCTTTGGGGTCCCTCTTGAGCCACAGCTGAGCCTGTGCGTGGATTTCATTGCTGTAAGGCTTCACAGTGGTGAGGGCGTCCATGGGCACATCCTAACAAATGAAAAAGCTCTGTGATTCTTCAGAGAGCCACAGTCTGCTCCCTAAGAGGTGAATCACTGGGGCTTGGCCATGAAGAGGCAAATGGACAGCAGCAGGGTAATACAGTGTCTGTTAATGGTGAACTAGGAGAGATATTCCAGTTCCCACTGAAATATCAATAAACCCATCTCTGACATCCCATCTGTGATGATCAGACAGGCAGATCAAAGCAGAAAAAGGCCTTCTCTCCTGCAAATCTAATCCTAAATTAAAATCAATAGCAGTCCATCAATGCATTTTAATGAGAACCGTAGCTCTGTATTTAAAAATCTGAGTCAGAAGTACTTGATTCTATCAAATTTAGGTACTTGATCCTACAAAGCTGCTGAAGGCGCCACAAGCCTGCCCCAAATTACCAAGCTGTGGCTTTGAAGTAGCTCTTTCCCCATGCCTCACATCTGAGGGGGAAAGAGCAAACCCTGAACACCTGTGGTCAAAGTCACCAAAACCCAGTGAAAAATAGGAAGCAGACATCTGTAATTTGCAGTGTGGAAAGAGCAGAGTCACAGGGCTTGCGCTTCCCTAGGAACAGCGACCAGGAAAAGCAAGTCCTGGCTTCCTCACAAACTAATTCCCCACTGAGATCAGAGTGTCGGGCTTCCATCAGCAAATTCTCAACGTTCTGCTCAGCCTCTGAGGCAGTACCTTGTTTTTCTTGCTGGTTGGAGCAGGTGGCTTGATGAGCTTCTGAAGGATGCGCAGGCACATGAGGGTGATGTTTTCCACAACCACCGGAGTCTTGATGTTCACTGCCATCAGGAAGAGGCTGAGAGCTGAAAGCAGACAGGGATGTTCATTATCCTGTGCGAGCTGCAGGCAGGACACAGCTCTAGGCAGCGCCTGGAATGGGTTTAGAGGTGGAAATCCTGCTGTGTTTGCTGTGTGAAGCTTTGGGCTGGGTCTGGACTCACCACAGCGCAGCCGGAGCTCCCAGCAGCTGTCCTCCTTGGAGATGGAGTCTGTCAGCAGCAGCATCTCGTACTGCAGGCTGCTGGCCTGAAACACACAGCGCTCGAGCTCTGGGGGGTGCCCCACTCCCTTCTGCCCTCGCATCTTTAACAAACTCAGGGTCAAAACACATGGAGCTAAGTGAGTTTGATCCCACGCACGCTTAGGGTACAAGCAAAGCCAAGGACTGCCTGAGGAAACTTCAGCATGCACCTGTACACAAAATTCTGTGCTGTACTCTGACATTTATGCCATTTCCTATAGAGACTCAATTTTTTCTTCTCACAAACAGATCATGAGAGAGAAGATGCAATGATTAGAACACACAAGCAGTGCAGAGGGACAGAACAAAGAAACAGGGGAACACTGGAGTCTCTCACCAAGTCTGGATTTGCCCAGTGTCCCTTCAGAGCCGCAGAAACCTTCCCAATGATTAAATCATTCATTTGCTGTGTGGCCTCTGGATTGTCCCTGATGCCAGGAGGAAAAAGACAACACTGTTATGCCCTGTTTGTACTAAATGCCAAAAGCTCCTGGGATTTCAGCTCAGCTGGTAACAAACCAGCACAGGCAGCTGGAGGTTACACTGTGCTGGTTTGTGACACACCCATGGCACGGGTGGGACTGGGGGTCTCTGAGGTCTGTCCAACCTTGGAACAGGTAACTCCCGCTGTGAGGCTTTCCCTTCCTGAGGGGGCTTTTCCTGATGCCTTTTGGGGCTACCCAAAAACAGAGGGCAGACAAAATTAAGGGAAGAAAAAGCATAACTGCATTTATTTATTTCCTGAGGGGCCCTCAGGTACATCGGGGGCAGATGAAGCCCCCAGGGGCTGCACCCAAAAATGGACCCCGGCTCTCGGGTTTCACACTTTGGTCCCTTTGCTCCCTTTGCACATCGGGGGTTAACGCTGCAATTACAGCTGCAGCTAATGAAGTCCTTCACCCCAAGTTCGCTGCCCCAGCTCCCTTTTGTTCCCATCTCTGGGCCCTGAGGCAGCGAGGGGTCCTGGATCGCCAGGAGAGGAATTGTTGTGTGTGACCCAAACGGGAGAGCGGCAGCTGAGGCTGCGTGTGGAGTTTGGAGTCACACGCTAAAGAACCGCGGGAGCGCAAAAACACGGAAAACACAAAAGATGAAACCCCGAGGCATCGGCTCTACCCGGAATGGCTCCCTGCACTCTCTCCTCAAACCTCCCCTGAGTGAGAGCGTTTGAAACCGGCAGAATTTTAACACCGCACCCAAAAACGCTCGTTCTTCACCCACGATGGGGCACGAATGAACCGCAGGACTACAAAACCACGGGAAAACACAAAATCTAAAACCCCACGGCGTCGCTCCCGAGGTCCAGGCCATGCCCGGGACAGCTCTCACCTGGTCAGGAGGCACATGAGCTGCCGCACCTCCTCGCGCATGGCGGCCGCGCCGCGCCGCAGGTTGTAGTCAAAGAGCTCCCGGATGAGGCCCTGGGCCACCAGGATGTGCCGGATGGCGCCGTTGGTGGCCAGGGCCCGCAGCAGGGTGATGCAGTGCTCGGTGACGGCCGAGGCGCAGCCGTAGCACTTGGTGGAGGACGTGTGTCCGCAGCCCAGCACGGACAGCGCGCGGTACTGGCTGGCGGTGAAGGTGGGCAGCGCCGAGCTGCGAGAGGACTTGGTGGCCGCCTCGCGCTGCTGCAGGTCGTACTCCAGCAGCTCCTTCCGGGAGGCAAACACTTTCTGGGAATAGAAAGGAGGGAATAGAAACCGGTCGCAGGCACGGGTTATTTCAACCGTTTGTTTTGAGGAGAAATGTTGTTAACCGAGTGTTTTCAAGCTGGAAATCCTTCAGGGCAACGGCAGACTTGGGAAATCCAGGAGGAATATCAGCCTAAATCCCAGTTATCCTCCCTGCTGTTTAATGCTGGAAATGTGACCAATCCACAGTATTAATTGCTATTAATACTGGCAGAGATATTTATTCTTTATAGAAAGAGCTAAATGTATTTAATATGCTTAAATATCACAGCCAAAAGGACAGTCACGATGTAGCAGGTTTTCCAGTGCTTCTGTGACTTGTCGAATGCAAATAATTACGTTTAATTTATAAAACGCTTCTGTAGGTCACCTTTTAGACCGATGTGTTTTCAAACACTTGGGTACATGCAAAAATTCCATTCTTTTTAATTAACCATCTGTTCAGTCTCCTGCTCTTCATGATGAAGCTGCTGAGAAAACCAGCTTCACAAGCTAGCTGAAATTTCAGTAATTATTACGCAGCTTTTAGAAATTATTATTATTTCCCTGAAAATCTGCAGCTGATCACCTGTTGTTAATGACACCATTAAATGAAGAATGGCAACATCTTGGTTTTTTTTCCTATCAAGACCTGACCCCAATCCAAACCAAAGCACATCATACCTGGATGATTTTGGACAGTTCATCAAAGGAGTTCTTGCAGTCCCCACAGTACTCCTGGGCTAACTGCAGGATGTACCTGTTGACACTGGCTGAGGTAGAACTGATCCCTCCACTGCTGCCCGACTCATCCTGGAACGGGGGAAAGCCAAGAGGAATCACAAATGGAGGCTCCACACCGAAACAACGACGGTGTGCGCTGCCTGCAGGGCTGTGACACTGCACCTGGCCCCCTCACCTGGGGTTTTTCAGGGGCTGCCTCGTTCACCTTGCACAGGAGGTTCTCCAGCTGCGGGCGGTGGCCCATCAGCTGGTGGTACACCCTGTCAGCCTTGTCCAGCAGACTGTTGATGTTGGTCACTGCCTGCAAGGGAAAAGGAAAGGAAACTCTGATTCCATATTCAGAGATACAATCACCAAGCTCCACATTTTCTCTTTGGTTTTCTATCGGGGGGAGCGGGGGAAATCACGAAATGGGGACCCCGCAGCCTGGTTCTGCCCTGAGAAGCACTCACTAGTGAGCACAGCCTGTGACAGTACACTGAGCACGCTGCTCCTCTGGGACAGGACATAGTGTGCAGCCCCTCATGAGGGATGGGCAGCCAAGAGAAGAACCCCCATCCACCCCCCTCTACAGCAAGGCAAAGAGATGCAGTCAGTTCATATGCGAGGCACTCAATGATGTCCTTTGAAGCATCACTTGTGTGCTGGAGCAAGACATGAACCCTGAAAGCATCAGTCAGTGAGGAGCCTTGATGGAGCACTGATTTTGACAGGGGATGGAGCCCTGCTGTCCCCACAGGAGGGGCTGGAGCCCTGCTGTCCCCACAGGAGGGGATGGACTCCTGCTGTCCCCACAGGAGGGGCTGGAGCCCTGCTGTCCCCACAGGAGGGGCTGGAGCCCTGCTGTCCCCACAGGAGGGGACGGAGCCCTGCTGTCCCCACAGGAGGGGACGGAGCCCTGCTGTCCCCACAAGGCCCCAGAGCCCCAGGATGTCCTGCCTGGCCCTGCTGCCAGCCTCACCTTCTTGCGATCCTCCTCGTTCTCGATGGGTCCACGGCGCAGCAGGGCTTGGCGTAGAGCATGAAGTCGAAGCGGGCGTATTTACAGAAGCCACAGGCATTGCACAGGAAGGGATCCTTCTCATCGTAATTGATGGACCTGAAAGGAATGGCAGCAGCTCAAAACCTGCAGCTCAAGGCAGCTGAGGCAATGGAACAAACTGGATGGACTCAGGTGAAAGAGGTGGGTGACTCTTTAAAAGTCTTGGTGACCAGACTGCCCTGGGGAAGGGAAATACTGAGAATCAAAACCTACAGACCAGACAACAAACAGAAGTCCTTACAGCAGTGCCACGTTCTGGCTGGAAACAGCAGGAACAGAAATTGTTCCTAACTACTCTACTTTAATGGCAGTTAATTCCCAGTAGAAATTCAGGTTGGGGCACTGTGTCCTTTAGGAGAACACAGAGAAAGGAATTGTACTGGGTTGTAGGGTGTGGGCTTTGCAGTGGGACTGACTGCAGCACTTCTTACCCCACTGCAGACCAGGGCAGCAGACAGAACTGATTTATAGCTCCCAGAACTCCAGAAGGGATGTGGAAACCTTTCCACACACCAGCTACCACCAACCCCCTGAATCCCATGAGAATTAAAGAGGAATAAGGGACAACAATAAGGGGAAAGTGGTATCAGATAAGGGGACAAAAGAGGAGGATTTCTAAGGCTGTAGTGGAAATGCCAATAGCACAGAGTAAATTACCCCTGAGCCTGCTCTGAATGAGGAGAGCACAACGAAATCTAATGAATAGAACTGTCTGTCCAGCCCCAGCCAGGGATCCTGGGGGAAGCCCTGCAATCCCACAGCTCAACTCCAGCCCGGGCAGGCCAAAAACAACCTGCTCCAGGGAATTCTGTGCTGTGAACTTTGAGGGCTCCATGTGAAACTTCAGCTCGCTGAGTATTGTGCTCCTAGACTCCCTTTGTTAGCCTGCATTATATTAAATCCCTGTAAGCCTGTTTTATACTTCCCCACTAATTTGATTGTGTGCTTGTGTTAACCAGAATGGGGGATTTACATGGCAGGGGGCGTGGGGCACCCGGGAGGGCTCGGGGACACAGTGACACCTGCACTTGTGACACTGCTGCATGCTCTGGGGACCCTGGGGACACAGTGACACAGTGACACCTACACCTGGGACACTGCTGCATGCTCTGGGGACCCTGGGGACACAGTGACACAGTGACACCTGCACCTGAGACACTGCTGCATGAACTGGGGACCCTGGGGACACAGAGACACCTGCACCTGTGACACTGCTGCATGCTCTGGGGACACTCACAGTGACACCTGCACCTGTGACACTGCTGCATGCTCTGGGGACCCTGGGGACACAGTGACACCTACACCTGTGACACTGCTGCATGCTCTGGGGACCCTGGGGACACTGTGACACCTACACCTGGGACACTGCTGCATGCTCTGGGGACCCTGGGGACACAGTGACACAGTGACACCTACACCTGTGACACTGCTGCATGCTCTGGGGACCCTGGGGACACAGTGACACCTGCACCTGAGACACTGCTGCATGCTCTGGGGACCCTGGGGACACAGTGACACAGTGACACCTGCACCTGAGACACTGCTGCATGAACTGGGGACCCTGGGGACACAGAGACACCTGCACCTGTGACACTGCTGCATGCTCTGGGGACCCTGGGGACACTGTGACACCTACACCTGGGACACTGCTGCATGCTCTGGGGACCCTGGGGACACAGTGACACAGTGACACCTACACCTGTGACACTGCTGCATGCTCTGGGGACCCTGGGGACACAGTGACACCTGCACCTGGGACACTGCTGCATGAACTGGGGACCCTGGGGACACAGTGACACCTGCACCTGGGACACTGCTGCATGCTCTGGGGACCCTGGGGACACTGTGACACCTGCACCTGAGACACTGCTGCATGATCTGGGGACCCTGGGGACACAGAGACACCTGCACCTGAGACACTGCTGCATGATCTGGGGACACTCACAGTGACACTGGGGACACACACAGTGACTCTGAGGACACACACAGTGACACTGGGGACACATACAGTGACTCTGAGGACACACACAGTGACACTGGGGACACACACAGTGACACTCAGTGACACCTGACCTGCACTTGTGGCACTGGTAGACATTCTGGGGACACACACAGTGACACTCAGTGACACTCAGTGACACCTGACCTGCACTTGTGGCACTGGTAGACGTTCTCGCCGCAGTTGCCGCACACGCCGGGGTTGGCGGGCACCGAGGCGCTGCAGCGCGGGCACTGCAGGGTCTCGGTGGACGCCTGGTAGTTCTCGTAGAAGTCGGCGAACTCGATCATCAGGTTGGAGGCCACGATGGGCAGGGGCAGGTCGATCTTCACCTCCGTCTGCCCCGGCGTCAGCTGCACCTTCTTGGCCTTGTGCCAGCGCGCCGGCCTGGAGGAGCGGAGGGAAGGGGAAGGAAGGGATAAAAGGGAAGGAAGGGAAGAAAAGGGAAGGAAGGGATAAAAGGAAAGGAAGGTTTTCCAGAGGGAAGTTCCCTCCCCGCCCACGTCCGAGGAGAAGCCAAATGCAACCGTCTCGGCTCCAAATCTCCTTTAACTGGGATGAATGGAGAGCAGTTCTAGGATTCGTTTCCTTAGCTTCTGTATTGACATGATATGTAGCCAGAAATACATTTTAAGCCTTTATCCTCTTCATAGAGAGAGACTGTTTGGGATTAAAGAGCTGTTGATGCCTCATGGAAAAACTTTAATTCTACAGACATTTTCTAGGGATTTTCACCTCCATTTTTTTATTAGTAAGGACATTTGCATGAAAACAGGATATTTATTTCTTAAAGATCTCATCTGCTCCCACTGCTTATTCTCAACCTGAAGTCAGAATCCTCTCTTTGTGACATCATAATCCTCTCCACGGCAGCCACTTGTGATGTCACAGAGGATTAAGACTTCAAATAAGCAATAAGCGGCGGGCACAGATTAATCCCTAAGCCAGAGAGATCTGATTCTGGTGAGAACATCTCAAGAAGCAAGAAGGGGAAGCACATAAGCAGGACTGGCTCCAGACTGAGCAGTGTCTTGAAAAGGAGCCATTTCTGGTAGGTAAAGCAGAGCTGAGAGTGACACTGAACAACTTCTAATTTTAATTCTACTCCGTGGCTTTCAAACAAACAATGTTAATGCTTTCAGCAATCCTGGACACACTGCAAAGTCCAAATCCCTTTTGGAGTCAAACCACCCATGAAGTGCTCTCGGTATTATTACTGGTTCCCACACAATTAAGTCAGGTGCTTAAAAGCGAGCCCGGACAAAGTTAGAATGCACAAATTTTATAGACATTCTTCAAGCTTCAGAGGAAATCTGGACCTTTGCTTCAACAATTTTAGGGGATTCAGAACAATCCCACCCAACGTGGGCTGAGAGTGTTGAGTAACAGTCTAAGGAGGAGCCCTGGGGAAGAACAAGAAGCCAAGGGAACGAATCGAATTCAGAGACTGCCCACAAAACTCCATGAACGTACTTGTTCTTCAGCTCCACGATGGCCTGCACCGTCCTGTTGTTGTAGTAGAGGTTGATGGTTCTCACCATCTTGGTCCGTTTCAGGTCTCCAATCTTCACTGTCACCTTGCTGATGGTGTGGCTGCCAATGAGCTTCACCACCTGCTGCGTGGTCGTGTAGCGCGTGTCCACTTTGATGGACGAGAGCTTGATGTACTGGGGACACAAACCAAGGACACAGCCTGGTTGAGGGCATCCCAAACCCCAAGGACACACACATAGCCTGGCTGAGGGCATCCCAAACCCCAGGGACACACACATGGCCTGGCTGAGGGCATCCCAAAATCCCAGGGACACAGGAAACACATCTGGAATGCCTGGGATCCCTGATATACTGGGGACACAAACCAAGGACACACACATGGCCTGGCTGAGGGCATCCCAAAACCCCAGGGACACAGGAAAACACACCTGGAAAGGGCTAGGATTCCCACCACTGGAAAGGATTTTATCACAGTTACTGCTGGTGCCATGCAGAGCAGCTGGAGCTGTGCTAGGGGAGGCTCAGGCTGGAGATCAGGGAAAGGTTCTTCCCCCAGAGGGAACTGCCCAGGCTCCCCAGGGAATGGAAACCACTCCCAGGGATGCCCAGGGTGGGATTGTTGGGATGTCCTGTGCAGAGCCAGGGGTTGGATTTGATCTTTGTGGGCCCATTCCAACTCAGGATATTCCAAGGCTGTGTGATTGTGTGATTCCAGGGTTACTTACACAGAAGGGCACCTCGGGGTTGTTGCAGACAAGGCAAGGATCACTCTCCAGGTAGTAGCCATCGAATTCCACGAGCCCAGACAACGTGCTGTTAATGAGGGAACAACACTGACACACAGACCTGGGCCTTTGCTGCTTTAAACCCAGGCTGTTCAACCAGAATCACTTTAATTTCCCCCAGTCCCAGTGTGTAACACAACTGTTACAATGGAAATCACTCTGGAATTAACAGGTTTTAACTAAGCAGCATTTCTCCTGTTAATTATCAACGGCCAAGGTGGGACCAAGAACACAACACCTAAAACTGCAAATCTCTGCTCTCCAGCTGGGCTCAGGACTTTGTAACATTACTGACAAGTGGAAGAGCTCAAGCCAAGCTCTGCTGGTAGGGCACAAGGTCAGGTTTACGTGGCAGAAAGGATCCTGCTCTTCCTCAAGCCCAGGAGGGCCCATCCCATCAGCAGAGCCGTGTATTCATCCCCCAGGGATGGAGCTCAGCTGGAAAACCCCTCAGTGACACGGATCAGAGGCAGGAGGGACTCACTTGTAGATGTTGGAGTTGGGGTGGTTGGTGAGAATGTGGTTTTGAGTCCGGAGGATCTCCACGGCTTTTTGGGAATATTCCTTCAGCTGAAATAAGACCAGGAAAAGTCTTCAAAAGAGCGCTTTTGTAGCTCACAGACACAGATATCCCTCATCTTGTGGTGCTCCAGGTCCCCCCGAGGAGGCACACGCCACTGGCCCCATGAATTTATGTGTTTTAAATCATTACCCAGCACTGTAACTGATCCTAAAACTGGAGATTTACACAGGAAGTGCTGTTTGTCAGTCAATCCCTGCAAACGCCCGCCAAGATTGGTACGGCGTTCCCCACTCTTTAAACATCCTCATGCAAGTATCAAAGGGTCTAAATTACTTGTTACCAATCCCACTGATCCCCTAAAAGAGGCCACCACTTCCTTTGATTCAAAAATCATGGTTACAAAAGATTTCCAGTAGTTGCAATATCAAAAATCTATGAACTGGAGCTGCCAGATCCACAAAAGCCTCGTGTTTTTCTCAATAAATAAAAAAACTCACCAGCACAATTTCACCCTCAAAGCAGTAAAACAAAAAACCCACACTTCCAAATGTTTTAAAGATCCTGCTTTTTTTTAACATTAAAGCTCTAGGAACACGAATAATTTGCACCAGAAGCTCTTCTGACAGAAAATCTGTCCCAGCTGTATAATAGATGAGCACCTGGGATGCTGCACCTCCCTTGTGGAACGTCACTGTACCTTTTCTCGGTCTGCTGTGTTTTCAGGGAGAAGTACCCCAGCAGATCTACAAACTGGGCAGCCTTTCTTCCATAGGCTGGGAGCTCTGGCCAGATGGACCACATGAGATCCAGCAGTAGCTCCTGCTGGGATTTGTTGGAGTTCCTGTTGAGTGCATTACAGACAGTCAGCGTCCTGGAGATGGCACAGATCTTGTTCAGAAGGAGAACATAAAGCTCCAGTCCACCAAACTGGGGAACAACCGTCCTGCAGAGCTCACAGAGCTGAATCCCACCAGCCTTTGAAGCCAGCTGTTTTCCAGCACTCCAAAACAGAAGCAGCTGTCCTGAAACAACTGAACAGAGCTCTGAAGGAGCTCCAGCCCCATGAAATGCTCCTTTCCCCACGCAACTCCCAACTTTTTCACAGCACGAGCCTGGATCTGCCTCAGAAATTCACTTTGCCCACAAACACCTGCTCCTGGCCATGACAGGAGTCAGATTTTGCAGACAGAAATAAAATGCTGCTTGCAGGTAACAACTGAGATTGATCACGGGTAAGTCACAACTTCCACCTGCAAACCAACGAGGGGCAATTCCATCCTGGAGGCTCCAGCATCCCTCAGAGAGAGGCTCTGGCACCCAGCGAGCTCCCAGGCTCACCTGTAGATGTGCAGGGCCAGGCAGTGGGCCTGCCACCTCACTGAGGAGGAGTTGGATTCCAGCAGGAAGCAGCGCAGGAACTGGATGAGGGTCTCCTTGTCAGCAAACTTGTTCAGTTGGTTCACCAGGGCCGTACACAGCTGGTCCTCCTGACTGCCTGAACCCTCACCTAGGGACACAGGGGAGGCTTTAGGGAGAAGATAAATGCAGCACAGGCAGGCCACTCTCCTGTTTCAAAGAGTCAGGATAATGGGGACAAATTGTGACTTTTCACGTAACAGGGAAGTTTAACATTTTCAAAAATATAAGCCAGTACTCCTAACAGGAAAAAAACTGCAGGAAAAGTTGCCAGTGAGGACGTGAGAAATGTGCTACACATCCTGATAAAAAGGATTGACCACGAGGCAATTGAAAAGACTCACAGAGAACCATCTGATGGTGAAAGCCAAAGCGGCTCCTTGAAGAAAAGCCAAGAGAGAATTTATGCCCGTGACTTTTACAGGGAAGCTTAATTACTTTCCCAGGACTCTGGATATTCATTAAGCCTCAGCCCTGGCTCCAGCAGAGCTTCCAAGGCAGCCAGAGGAAACAAGTCTGAACAGAATCACTGCAGAGCAGAGCTAACTGGGTGTGCATCCCCAGGATTTGTTTTAATCCTCGTGAGCATTTCAGCCTCCTACAACCCAGGACAGGCAAGTTAAGTGGAAGCTGCTTCATCTCCAGATTAGGTAACACCATTAGACAACTCCAAACCCACTTGAGGCAATAAACACAGTGGGTTTGGGATGTGCTCAGCACGTGATTTCAGCCCAGCTCTCAGGACACACTGCTTCACCTTGGCCCATCTACACATGGCAGAACTGCTCCTCTCTGCTGATCCTGCCTGTGGCTGCCCTTGCCATGAGCCATGACCCCTTTCCCAGCTGGATTTATCATCCAGTTCTCTCTAAACACAGTAAGAAAGGCTGGGAGGAGCAGACTTGCTCCCTAACACCACAGGGCAGGGACCAGCTGCCTCTCACCCTCTCGCTCCTTCTCCTTTTCCTCCTTCTTGCTCTTTTTGGTGGAGGATTTGCTCTGCGCTGCCGCCTGCCCGGAGCCTGATGCTGCAGGAGCAGAGGTGGAAGAGGTGCTGGAAGCTCCAGAGGATGCAGCCACAGACAGCACTTTGCTGCCACACAGAGCACAAGACAACAGCTGCAGGAGGACTGGGGACACTCCTTCATCTACCAGGAAGCTGACTTGGAGCAGGAAATAGAGAACCGCTGTGGAGGGAAGGAGAAAAGTGTTTGAATCACACAGTAATGGAATATTCAGAGTTGGAAAAGGCCCATAGGGATTGAATCCAACCCAAGCCCTGCACGGACACCCCAACAATCCCACCCTGGGCATCCCTGGGAGTGGTTTCCAAACACTCCTGGAGCTGTGGCAGCCTCGGGGCCGTGCCCATTCCCTGGGGAGCCTGGGCAGTGCCAGCACCCTTTCCCTGATCTCCAACCTAACCCTGCCTTGACACAGCTCCATGCCACTAAAGCCTGAATTTAAAAAAGAAAAAAAAACCCAAAACCCAACCTAAACCAAAAGCCAAACAAGAACCAAACTCCCAGCACTGTCCTGACCCTGCCCCACAGAAGCTCAATGCTGGGGTACACCAGGTGCAGTGGCTCATCCCAAATTACTCTCTGGGACAATGGTAGCACAAGCACAGATCTCCTGTTCCCCTAAGCTATCCGTTACACTGTATTTTTGCTCTTTAGCCAAGAGCCAGATGCAATTAGGGCACTGAGATAATTAGTACTGGGAACAGTTCAGTCCTAAAACCCTCAGCTGTGTCTCCCCTTTTCTACTGATCTTCCCCGCCCGAGCCACCTTAACCCCAACCACGACCCCAGCACCCCCCAAAACCCCGCAGAAACAGCACTCACAGTCATCCTTGATGCAGAATTTCTGCCAGTTCACTGTTCTCTGTGTGGCGATCTCCGCACAAGCCTTCAAATGTTCCATCTGCGGGCACAGAGGGGTCGGGATGGCATTGGCGCTGCCGTCACCGTGGTGCCGCTCTGAGGCCCTTTCCCTGATCCCAGGCCCTTTCCTGCTCCGAGGCCCTTTCTCTGGCCCGAGGCCCTTTCCCCGATCCCAGACCCTTTCCCTGCTCCGAGGCCCTTCCCCTGTTCCCAGGCCCTTTCCCCGCTCCCTTCCCTGCTCTGAGGTCCCTTCCTGCTCCAAGGCCCTTTCCACACTCCTTTCCCTGCTCCCAGACCCTTTCCCTCCTCCGAGGCTCTTTCCCGCTCCGAGGCCCTTTCTGTGCTCCCAGGCCCTTTCCCCGCTCCTTTCCCTGCTCCCAGGCCCTTTCCCTCCTCCGAGGCTCTTTCCCGCTCCGAGGCCCTTTCTGTGCTCCCAGGCCCTTTCCCCGCTCCCAGGCCCTTTCCCCGCTCCTTTCCCTGCTCCAAGGCCCTTTCCTGCACCGAGGCCCTTTCTGTGCTCCAAGGCCCTTTCCCCGCTCCCAGGCCCTTTCCCCACTCCCAGACCCTTTCGCTGCTCCTTTCCCTGCTCCAAAGCCCTTTTCCCGCTCCTTTCCCCGCTCCCAGGCCCTTTCCCTGCTCCTTTCTCTGTCCCAAGGCCCTTTCCCTGCTCCTTTCCCCGCTCCCAGGCCCTTTCCCCGCTCCTTTCCCTGCTCCCAGACCCTTTCCCCGCTCCTTTCCCCACTCCTAGACCCTTTCCCCGCTCCTTTCCCCGCTCCCAGGCCCTTTCCCTGCTCCCTTCCCTGCTCCCTGACCCTTTCCCCACTCCTTTCCCCACCCCGAGGCCCTTTCCCCGCCCCGAGGCCCTTTCCCCACTCCCAGGCCCTTTCCCCGCCCCGAGGCCCTTTCCCCGCTCCGTGCCTTACCAGGGAGATGAGGGTGTCGTACTGCAGGGCAGAGCCCGAGCTGGCCGTCACCACGCCGGCCCTGAGGAAGATGCCCTGCTCCTCCAGCAGCTTCTTGATGCCCCGCACGTGCGAGTCCAGGGTGTGCAGGTCCCGCAGCTGCCGGTACTTGTCCTTGGAGCCGCAGATGAAGAGCAGCAGCTTGCGCACCTGGCGGCGCACGAACGGCGTCTGCTGGATCATCAGGTACTGCCAAGAGAGAAGCCAGGGCAGCGTTGAGCTCATGGCAAAGATGAGGGGTTTCTTCCAAAAAAACAAAAGGGGATGGGAGGTTGTGTTCACTCAGCTTTAAGGTGCTGTAAGCCCCAGGAAGAAGAAATGCTGCACCGCTTGCTGGAAAGCATCCCTTGTCATCTCCAGCCTCAAACAAACCCAAGGCTAATTAAGAAAGCCTAACTCATGCTTGTGTAAATGTGAGATAACTTGCTACATAAAGTAGGAAGCAAACCGAGAGGACGAACTCCAAATATCTTCCTGATTTCTTTTTTAAAGCCCAAGTACCAACAGCTGAGCACGATGTTACATTTTTCCATCTCACAGCAGGCTTTTCTCTCTAAGCTTTGTGGCAGCAACCACTGAGTTCCAAGAAATAACAGCAACCTCATTTTCCATGTGTATTTTCCTACAGATTCCTGTTCAACAGGAACACACAAAGACAAGAGTTCACCTTCTTTCAAGGAGATTAAAAATACAAGATGGAGCCGAGATCAGCTCTGCCAAAGCTCATCCCTCCCATGAAAGAAACCATTATTGGGAGTTTTCTCATGGAAATCTGCAGGTGCATCATGTTCCTGCTTACCTCAGACAAAAAGTAGAACCAGGAGTGATCAAAGATGGGTGGGGGGATGCGGGAGTTTGTGTCTGCAATCTTCTTGATCTGGTAGGGCAGGCGCAGCACCATCTCTGTCAGGAGCTGAGTGTAGGCCTCAAAAACATCTGCAGCGTGACCCTGGCAGCAAGAGAAATCCCTCAGGCTCTGAGCACTCCCAGGGTGGTGTCACGATGAATGACAGGGTGCTTCTGCTGATTTTTTAAAAACAAGGGATTTGTGCCCCTTTGCAGCCCGAAGAACGTTCCCAAATGATGAATAAAACCCTGCACAAGGCCTTGAACCGGATGGCAGCTGTGAGGATGCACCAAGCCAGTCTGGAGTGATAAAGCAGTTCAACTCAGGAGCTTTCAGCTTTCGAGACATTCTTACATTTAATCACAGCACCTGAACAAACTCCAAACCATGGCACAGTGGCACCACAGCGGTGCAACAAGCCTGGGAATTACTGTGGCAATTCTCATCCACCCTTCCACTTCCCTGGCACACTGAGTTCAGGAATTCTGCCTGCCAAGCACAGGGAGTCACGGCCTGGAGCAGCTTCCCTCCAGGATGATTAACAATTCCTGCAGGAGCAGCGAAGCAGCTGCACAGAACTCCTGGGCAAGGAAGGATGCAGCGAGCTGGGCTGCCCTGTCACAACTCTGAGCACTCCCAGGTAGAACTTTGTGCCAGAAGATGGATTTTGGTTGCTCTCCTGAGGCCAAACTCCTTGTGCAGGGCTGCTTTCCCAGCTCCGTGCAGCCTCCTTTCAGTGCTCAGCCCCCAGCACGGGGCAGGACTCACCTTCACGTACTGGCGGAGGAAAAAGGGGCTCATGTCAGGGGGAGAGGAGGTGGTGTGAGGCTTCAGGAGCTGGCTGGTGGCCACGGGCTCCTCATCGTTCTGCTGGCTCTTCCAGTACTCCAGCAGGGACTTGAGCACATGCAGACAGTAATCAACAGCACCAGAGCTCAGCAAGGCAGCTGCAGTGGCACTGGAGATCAGGGAGGAAGCCTGGAACAGAGGGAAGGAGCTGGATCAGGAACACACCTGGGAAGCTGCAGGGGGGAGAGCTGGGGCAGCCCTGAGCACCTGCTGACGGCGTGGGCACGGAAGCAGGTTTGGATGAAACTTTGCAGGCAGCTTTTAAGTTTGGGGTTTGTTTGAGGTTGGGGTTTTTTGGTTTTGTTTTTTTTTTTTTGTGTTTATGAAAAGCAACTCAAATATTTACAGAGACTCTTTTGAACAAGTGCTTAGTAAAGGAAAACAAATAAAATCTCCTCTTAAGTCTAATCTCCCCTCGACACATGTGCCAGAGGCCACTCTGCTGTGGATTAGACTAGACAACTAGGGCTTTTTTCCCTTCCTTTTTTTCCCCCCTCTTCCTTTTTTTTTTTTAAGTTGGGATTTCTATTTGTTTATCTGGGATTTGGCCAGCTGGGTGTGAATTCTGGTAGAGAAAGAGTCCCTGTTGCAGCTGCCGCTCACAGGCTCTGCTCCACCCAGGTATTGCTCCACCTGCATTCTGCAAGACGAGGAGCTTTGATTTCTGTGGGAAGCTCAAGTGAGTAACAAAGGCTGGAGAAAAAGCCACTGTAAATAAAACTATTAAAGCAGCCCTGTAAATCCAAACAAACCCCACAGCTCATAAGCTCATTAAAATTTGATGCAGTTCAGACTAAATTTTTTAACCTCTATGCTTTTTTATTAATCTCCTTCCCACCACACATACTGCTTTTTTATGCCTTATTACTGTACCTTTTAGCAACAAATATCTAAGGAATCCTCTTAGCGACTTTTACGTTGACACAGCAGCATATTGCTTTCCAATAATCACATTACAAATCCTCTTTAACCCCTTCAGCACCCGTGAGATGCGAGGGAGAAATCTGCCAGACTGTTTTAAGTAACATCATTAATGTGCTGCCCTGAGCTCAGCCTGGAACTGTGCATGAAACAGGAGCATCCAGTTGTCTTTACACGGCTACTTCCTCCAGTCCCAGTCTCAAAACTCTTCTTCCACAAGAGTTCAGTAACATTACAGGTTCCCTCTAAGTTTTTCCAAAGCCCTGTCAAGGATTTTTCAGTTTTACACCTGTTATTTCGGTCAGCAGCTTTTAGATCGTCTTTGGTGAGCAAAAGCCCCGCGAGCACGTCACGGAATCCCAGAATGGTTTGGGTCGGAAGGGACCTTAAAGTTCATCCCCTTCCACCCCCTGCCATGGCAGGGACACCTTCCATTGTCCCACACTGCTCCAAGCCCTGTCCAGCCTGGCCTTGGACACTTCCAGGGATCCAGGGGCAGCCACAGCTTCTCCAGCCTCACAGGGGAGAATTTCTTCCCAATATCCGATGTAAATTTCCCCTCTTTCAGTCTGACCCATTCCCCCTTGTCCTGTCACTCCAGCTCCTGATGAAGAGTCTCTCTCTGGCCTCCCTGGGTCCCCTTCAGAGCCTGGGAGGTGTTGTGGGGTCTCCAGGCTGAGCATTCCCAGCTCTCCCAGCCTGTCTCCATAGGGGAGGTGCTCCAGTGCCCGGAGCACCTCCGTGGCCTCCTCTGCGCTTGCTCCAACAATTCCCTGTGCTCCCATGTTGAGAACACCACAACTGTGTGCAGTGTGTCTTGTGAGAGCTGAGCAGAGGGGGAGAACCCCCTCCCCTGACAAAGCAATTTGGAGAATGTACCTCACAAATGGAAGTCTTGGATCCTGACTTGGTTCTGGACATGAAGACGCTGAGCAGCCTCATCACCACCAAGTGCACCTCGTTCACAGGGGAGCGCTCGTTCTTCTTGGACACGTCCTGCAAGAGAAGACACATGCTGCTTGTTCAATCCCAGAGCTGAGCAGTGTCCCAGGCCCCTCAAGTTCAGTGCTCTGGTCCTCAGGAAGCATTTCTAATTTAAGCTCAAGCAATAAGACTAAAAAAGCAGCATAAATGCCTCAACAGAAGGGTGGACAGTGGCCTGGCTGCCAGAGAAGAGTCCCACACAAATGAAAAACTACGTATGTCAAGCATACATTTACTGATCATGGCTCTTCTCAGAGTTTAATTCCAGCAAAACAAATTTTCATGCTCACTTGTGGATGCCAGACCCAGGGAACTGTGGGAGTTCCACTCATGTCATTTTCTACCTTACATGAAAGGAGGCAAGAGGAATAATCTGCCTGAACACATCCACACACCAATGTTTCTGTGACTCCCAAGCATTTAATTCATCCATGGAAATAAACCCTGGGTAGAAGGAGCAGATTCAGAGCATGAGCCCACACTGCACTTTACCTTTTTGTCCATGCCCAGCTCTGCAATCAGCTGGGACAGAAGGTTATCCAAAGCTCCCTTGTCTTTCTCATCATCTCCATCTAGGTCTGTTGTGAGCATGAGAATAACCTGGGAAGAGCAGTCAGAGAGAATTATTAGAGGGCAGGTCCCACATTTTCAACATAACCATTTCTCTTTCACAAAACAGTACAGATTTTATCTTGATTTATCTGTGTTCTTTCCCAAATCCAGCCTGTGCCTCACATCCTAATATCAATGGTCAGCATAAACCCACGAGACCTTCCCAAACACACTGGAGCTCAAGGATTGGAGCCCTCAGGCTTCTCAGTCAGCTGTAAACTCACACTGAGAAAGGGCACAAATCCAGCAAAAACCTGTGGGTAAGGAATGCTGTGCAACAGCTGGACTCCCACTGTGCCTGGGCAGGAAGGAGAAAAGCAGGTGCAAATAGAAAGCAGAGACTGAAGCAGCGCTTGATTTGGGCTTAACCCTGAGCCCTCCTCGCTCACCTGCATGTAGGGGATGGCCCGCACGCCCCCGACGTTCCTCAGCTGGGGTAAATTCTGCAGCAGCCTCTCCAGCAGCATCAGCCGGACCATGTGCAGCCTGGGGATTGAGAGGCAGGAGTCACACACAGCCCAGAACTCAGCACACCCAGCGGGGTCTGCAAGAGAGCGCTGCGAGCTGCCCCGGCACCCTACGGCATCACATCCTCCCAGGGAGGACAGGACTCGCTCAGAATTCACAGGGGAGCGATGCCAAAGATGCAGAGCACCTCTGACAACGGAGCCACACTGCCCAGGCCTGCAAACATCCTGCAAATCAGCTCCTCACTGCACTGGAGAAGGGACTGAGCACTGCTCCCACTGAATGAAAAGCTGCCCGTGTTCCCAAAGGACGCTTACACACGCTTTCATCCTAACAGTGAATTTCACAGGCTGCCAAGATTTTAGTGGTTCTGTGTTAACTAGACTCATGCAGGATTCTTTCATCACTTCCTAGAGGCAGCAGTTTTGTGGGACGCACACTGGGTGTGTTTATCACACCACAGGATGATTGCACAGAGGCAATCCAAACAGGTTCCCCAGGGAATGGGCAGCGTCCCACAGCTCCAGGAGCGTTTGGATGCAGCGGGTGGGACAGCTGGGGAGTGTGTGCAGGGCCAGGGGTTGGACTGGATGACATCTGCGGGTCTCTTTCACCTCAGGACATCCCACGATTCTATGATTGTTACCCTGGTTTTTCTGAGTTTTTTTATTAGCCTTTTGAATTTTCATAAATGGAGTCAGATCTTTTAGTTACTGTACAATATTAGAGCAGTTTTCTACCTTTTCCCACAGATGTAACATAAACAAATCCTTTGTTTTTCATTCTCTGTCCTTTGTTTGCATATTTCTAACCTGAAAACAATTGTAACTGACAGTTGGTCTGGCCACTGAGGCTGAGGGGTGGAAACTCCAAAAAGCCAATCTTCTGCTAGACCCTCAAATGTATAAAAAGTAAGAAATAAACAAAGGGTCGCATCTCTCCGCTCTCTCAGCTGAGAGCTGGATCAGAAGGACCTCTGTGAAAATCTCTTGTCTGCGTGTGACTGCTTTGTGTGTCTCGGTGACACACGATTTCACTCTAAGCCCGTGTTTCGCTCCCCAGCAGTCGCGAATCGCGCTCCCAGAACCGCAGCAGCAGCAGCGCCCTCCCCTGCAGACATCCCCCCAGAGCACAGCTGTTATTTATCCCTCTTGCCTGTTGCTGGTGTGGACGTCCCCCTCTGCCTCCCCTTCCCCCTCGGAGCCCTCTCCCTCCTGCTGGCCCGTGGTGGTGCTGATGGCTCCGGTGCTGGAGCTGACGCTGCCCGGCCCCGCGGCGTGGCCCTCGGCCGCCGTGTCCCCGTAGGCGCTGCTGCGGCCGGACACTGCGAAAGGGAAGGGAAACAGGGGAAGGAAAACAGGGAAAGGCAACATCAGCAACTCAACAAGCACCTTGCCTGCTTCGTATCCACCACCAGAGCTGAGCTGCACTTTTGGATTGTGGTTCTGAGGAGATGCTGGCTTTGGTTCTCTTAAACTATAAGAGAGGCTGAAGATGCATTTGTAGAAATCTTTTTTTGCCACCCTCATCATTGTGACCCAAAGTGAGCTGGTCCCACAGCAGTAATTCAAACTCAGACAACACTTGGATGGGCAGTGCAGAGAGTCACACAACTCTTTTAGTAAGAGTCTGTGATTATTTCACCTGGGTATCAGTCCCAAACTAAAAAGAGAGGAATTAATCTCATCCAAACTCAACCAGCAGCACAGTGAATTGTCTCAGTCTTGCTCTAGGCATTCTGAGAGGCAAAGGTTCCAGAGAGATCTTCTTGTGGGCCCAGTACCTCACAGAGCACTGGGTACTGATGGTGTTTATGAGAAGGAGGGAGAGGCACTCGTCACATGGGGACAGAGTGACAGGACCAGGGGCAGCAGCTCTAAGCTGAACAAGGGCAGGGTTGGATGGGATATTAGGAAGAAATTCTTCACTCAGGGAGTGATGAGGCCCTGGCACAGGGTGCCAGGAGAAGCTGTGGCTGCCCCTGGATCCCTGGCAGTGTCCAAGGCCAGGCTGGATGCAGCTTGGAGCAGCCTGGGACAGTGGGAGGTGTCCCTGCCTTGGGGTTGGTACAGGATGAACTTTAAGGTCCCTTCCCACTCAAACCATTCTGGGCTTCGATGATTCTCTTACCACACTTCCAGAGAACCACGAAAGGCAGACAATATTCCATCTGTGGAATTGGCACTCGGGCAAAACCCACAAAATGATGGATGGACAGTGGGAACTGAGATTTCCTCTGTGCCAGGGATCACCCACACGCTCCCATGGTGGGAAAGGCTGCGGCAGCAGCGGTGCAGCAGCGGTGCAGCAGGAAGGGAGCAAGGAGGGAGGGATACAATCTTACACCAGGCCAGTGTGTAGAGCCACATGAAGATTTATCAGTTCCTGAGGGCTGACCTGCAACCTCCCAGAGTGGCTTCGTAGTATTGGCAAGACAGCTCATTGGGAGTGTTTTGAAAAGAAAAGGTTTTACTAAATGAGAAAATAACAAACAATACAGAAATAAAACAGAAGCTGTGTCAGGTGTAGGGAAGCCCTTACACCTGGCTAAGGCACCCCAAAAATCCCTGAGCACCTCCGTGCTCCCTCTGAAGCATACAACGATCAAGGAGGGATGATTTGCCTGGCTGCCCACAGAAACAGCCACAGGCGTTGGGAAACATTTCCAAAGCCCAACCAGTGCCCCTGGGCCGGAGCTGGGCCAACCGCGGTGAGCCAAGCACGGAAAGTTCTGGTGCTTTTCCACAACAGTCAGGGGTGTAACTGAAACCCCCTCTCCTTCTTTGGAAACACCCGATGGCGTGTGGAAATGCACTGCTACAGGGGAGCAGGGAGGGAGCAGAGAGGGAGCAAGGAGGGAGCAAGGAGGGAGTAAGGAGGGAGCAGGGAGGGAGCAAGGAGGATGTAAGGAGGGAGTAAGGAGGGAGCAAGGAAGGAGCAGGGAGGGAGCAGGGAGGGAGCAAGGATGAAGCAGGGAGGATGCAAGGAGAATGCAGGGGCGCAGCAGGGGCGCAGCAGGGAGGATGCAGGGGTGCAGCAGAGGTGCAGCAGGGGCGCAGCAATGAGGATGAAGAGGTGCAGCAGTGAGGATGCAGGGGCGCAGCAATGAGGATGCAGGGGTGCAGCAGTGAGGATGAAGAGGCGCAGCAGGGAGGATGCAGGGGTGCAGCAGAGGTGCAGCAGGGGCGCAGCAATGAGGATGAAGAGGTGCAGCAGTGAGGATGCAGGGGCGCAGCAATGAGGATGCAGGGGTGCAACAGTGAGGATGAAGAGGCGCAGCAGGGAGGATGCAGGGGTGCAGCAGAGGTGCAGCAGGGGCGCAGCAATGAGGATGAAGAGGTGCAGCAGTGAGGATGAAGAGGTGCAGCAGGGAGGATGCAGGGGCGCAGCAATGAGGATGCAGGGGTGCAGCAGTGAGGATGAAGAGGCGCAGCAGGGAGGATGCTGGGGTGCAGCAGTGAGGATGAAGAGGCACAGCAATGAGGATGCAGGAGTGCAGCAGGAGTGCAGCAGGGAGGATGCAGGGGTGCAGCACGGCCGCAGCAGGGCTCACTCACCGCTGTGCTCCCCGGCCACCGAGTCCACGGCGCTGCCGCCGCTCTCCGAGCCCACGCTGCCGCCGTGCTCCGCGGGCGACGTCCGCAGCGTGGAGCCGTCCGTGGCCGCCGTGCTGCCCTCGTCGTCGGACGCTGGAGCTAAGAGAATAAAGAGAGCTGTTACAAGTAAAAACACTGCCTGGGAACAACCGCAAACGACGCTCACGCTGCAAGGGAAAGGCTGCGGGGACCGGGATTTGGGTGTGGGGACAGCTACGAACGGAAAGGGAGCCTGGGAGTGACCAGCAGGGCAGTTAAGGCTGCTGAAAGCATCCTGAGAGGAAAGCTTCTCATCAAACACACAGGCATGCACAGTTACTTAAAGAACAACGTCTGGTTGTTTATAAACGCAAGGGAAATACAGCACATGCTTTGTTTTGTCTGCTTTAGTTTAAAAGAGAGGAAATAACTTCCTCAGAAGTCTACAGCGAGAGTCAACCTAAGCAGGAAGAAGCTGTAAGTACGCTCTCCAAAATACAAGAAGCCAATAGCAATAACTGGCTCTTGCAAAACATATTTGCAAACCAGTTTTAAGGCGTTACTTAGGTCAAGATTTGAAATAGATGATGCCTCGCAGTGAACAGTTACCTGATGCTGTCGTGTCCGAGAGCGTTCCGGCGTCGAGAGAGGAGGAGCTGGGGGCTTGGCCAGACAGTCCTAAACTCTGCAGTCCAAGGGCACTGCTGCTGCTCCCTGCAAGCACAGAACAAGTCATGAGCATCTTTGAGAGAGTTAAGTCAGCTCTGGCATTTTCTGTACATTTCATGGCTCTGCTGTCTTTGGTTCACTGGTGATGACACCGACAGCTTTGCCTCGTTTCTTTCCCAGTTTCCAGCCCCTCTCTGCCTGCCAGCAGTGCCCACATCTGACCTTGCTGATCTTGTTGCAGGCTCAGGGCAATAGCCAACTCCACCATTGTCTCATCATCTGCATCTGGAGGGATATCCAGCATCGGAGGGAATCCCTCTGCTCCGGCCAGGAGAGCCTCCAGAGGAGACGGGTTCCCGTTATTCACGTTCTCAGAAGTCTCCAGAACCATGGATTCGGACTATGGAAAGGAAACGCAGTGAGAGCTTTCCCCAGACCACCACCAGTAAGGGAGCACTACAAGCAGGTTCACCAGAACTGAATTAACTCAATCTCACACCTCAGAGGCTCCAAGGAGAAGCTCTGGACTCACCACCATCTCAAAGTCGCCGTGATCCACCTCGCTCTGCTCCTGGCTCTCCTGTCGGATGTGCTCTCCGTTTGCTATCCCAGAGCTCTGCAGCTTGTCTTCTGCATCGTCATCATCATCATCATCCTTATCTCCTGAGTGGCAAAGCAGGAGCTCATAAATGCACAGCTCCTCATCCCATCCCAAACAAGGCAGTCAGTGCTGGCAAAAAGCCCAAGCCACCCCCAGTTACCAACAGACCTCCTGACACCTGCAATTTGCCTACAACACTGAAAAGCCTCTCTGGGATGGAGCTCTGATAATTTTGGTCTGCACACATCTTTGATTTATTTGAACAGGAAAACATGCATAGAAACATTAACTCAAGATTACTGCTCTCTAGAGAAAACGATCAGATTTTCCTGTCACTGAAAGGGGAATATCTCAGCGAGATCTCCTTTCTGAATCCCAAAACGTCAATGAAAAGGTGAGAGTTCATTAAATAAAAAGGGGTTTAGAGGGCAAGGGAGAGCAAAAGAAAGGAGAAAGGCTGACTTTAGTTTTAGCCCCAATTTATAACAAGACCACTTGATTTTCTCGCCCTTTCTGACCAGTGGAGGAGGCCAAGCTGGTTTAAGGCGTACCCATGGGAGTGTTGCTGCGGGGGGACGACGGCAGCGTCACGTGTCGCCGCTTGTTCCGGGGTCTCAGCACCCTGATCAGAGCTTGCTTGCAGGAGAAGCTCACTGCTGGGTCCTGCAGGGTTAACACTTCATCATTACACGCTCCTTAAGCTCTGTGTCCTTACTCACAGCATCTGGAAAGATGGCTAAAGACACACTGGTGACTCTCGCCAGTCTTGGTTCATGGAGGGCGCTGCCTCGCTCCCTGCTCCCCTCAGGCACCACAGAGCAACATTTGTAATTGCACGTGCAGCACATGACAAACATTACTGGAACATGAGGAGAGAGAGAATTCTCCTTCATTCACTCCAGGCTGGGTGCTTTTGGCTGTATTTTGTGTCTGTACTATGTATTCGCATTCTATCCACTTTTAATACTTTTCAGTATTAGAAATTGAATGTAATTCTGTAGTAGTAGAATTTAGCTCTATTATAGAATCATAGAAAAGGATGAAAAGCCCTCTGAGATCAAGTCCAACCATAAACCAAACACTGCCAATCCCCCTAACCCACGTCCCCAAGTGCCACATCTACACTTTTAAAGCCCTCCAGGGGGAGGATTCAAACACTGCTCTGGGCAGCCTCTGGCAGCCTGGAACACCCTTTCCATGGAGAAATCTTTACTGATGTTCAACCTAAACCTCCCCTGGTGCAATTAGAGGCTGAGGCAGAGCAAGATGACATACTGGGCAAAGTAACATCTGCATGTAGATCTTGGATGCAGTATGGATACAGTCCAGCTCACACGTGCAGTATCCATGGATAATATCCACCAAAGCATTGACAGTGGCTTCAACGTGAGTGAGACCTAGGGAGGAATAAAAGCAGGACTGAAATCAGCTCCCTCTGTATTTCAGCACAGAGTGAGGCACTGCAGGAAGCATCTTCTGTTTGCAGACTTCAAGGCACAATGTTAACAGCACAAATATATTGATTTTTCAATCCTGACTGAGCCAGTCTTGTCTGTCTGATGGAATAATTTGAATTCCATATACCAGCACCACTGAATATCCTCTAATAGCACCCACGAAGCTGAATGTGGGCAAATCAGTCATCAGTCCCTTTTTCCTGGCACAAATACACGTCACCCTGAACAAAAGCTCCGGAGCAGAATCTGCAGCTCCACATCACAAAGCCCTCGGTGCAGCACTAGCACTGAACAAGTCATTTTCTCTGCTCACAAACTTAAAACAGGTCCCTTCAGAAGCCACAGGCTTGCCAAGAGCAAAGGAAGAGCTCACCCACCTGGCAGGCAGGCAGGGGCCAGGAAGGCATTTTTGGGTTTTGATGCATGCAGCTTCCAGAAGTGGTTCACCAGCTGGGTAATGAAGGTGCAGCCCTCTCCTTCTGCGTGTTTCTGGGCCTCCTGCCCTTCTTCGCTCTCTGCACAGATTAAAAAACACCTCTCAGAAATGTGCAGCAGAAAACCTCAACGAGGGTAACACCAAGTTTATTTGAAATGGCTTTTTGCAGAGGCTTTGATGTTCTCATCAGCAGGATATCACACACCTACCAAATGTGTCAAATACAGTCTCTGCCACTCCGAACCCAGCACAGCTTCAATTATCACAACAGCAACTTAGAGCAAATGACAGACTTATCTACCTGTTTCCAGCTGTGGCAGCTTTGACTCTGTGTAGTGGACCAGATTGTTGGGTCTCATAATAGCAATGGATCGAGCAGTGATGACCAGCCTCTGGAACACCTCGGGATCAAGGTCCTTTCCTTCTTTGGTGGAGGAAGTCAAATACTGAATGGCTTTGCTCAGCAGTGCTTGATCCTGTAGAGTGAAACACAGGAAAGAAAAACAACTGACTGCAGCAAGAGAAAGCAGCTGAGGTACAACCACGGGACAGATCCTGGGGAAATCCGGCACTCGTCATCTAAGGAAGGACGGCTGAGCCTAAAGGGTCACAGAATCACACAAAAGTCTGGTGAAACACAAAGACAGCAGGGCAGGCAGCAGGAGCTAAAGAGACATGGGATAGGAGGTTTGTGCTGCACCTCGGCTGTGACCTGGCAGGTTCCAGGAGCCCCAAATCCACGCCCTGGGCAGTACCTTGTGGTTGTGGTAGGCTGAACGGCTGGTGTGCAGGCTGGCCAGGAGGCTCTTGGTCTGCTGCTGCACGCTGGAGGGGGCTGGCATGGACAGCAGCACAGTAGCCAGTTCCTGAGCTGCGATCTTATTCTTCTCCTAAGAACAGACAAACCCCATCACTCAGGATATTTGCCACCACTCAGTGCACCTGCAGTTCCCCTCCCTCAAAACCCCTTTGAAATATTCCCTCCATTTACCGTTTGACATTTCAGGAATATTTCACATGTCTACAGAAGAAAAGCCCTTCTGAGATTTATGGGCTCCTACCCTGCTGTTCCTGTAAACGAGGTCACTCCCCAAGCACAAAAAGCCCACCAGCGCTAAATGCAAATGCCAATTGTCATTCTAAACTAGTTTCAAACGCTTTTGGCTAAGGCAACTTTCAGATCAGTGCTCTGAGCAAAAGGGATGCGGCTCTGCTCCTATCAGGCCCCCGGGGCTGCAGGAGGTAGTGCTCAGCTCGCCCCTCCTCCCGCAGCTCCAAAGCTCAGGAAGGGATTCACAAAGTTACTTGCCTTCTCGTTGACTGGTCCCACAGCAAAGCAGCTTTCCAGCGCTTCTAAAGAACTCACTACTAGCCTGGAGGGAGAGAGGAAAGCAGGCTTGAGTACAGCAACCCTTCTCTCTCCTTAGCACTTCGCTTTATGCGGGCTACAGTCACGAGTAGCTCAGAGACAGCTAACGAATGCCAAGTACAAAATCAAAGCATGATAAAACCTGCCACAGGCACCATGCATATCATTTCATTGTGTTACAGACCAGAGTTAAACCTGGCTCACGCTCACAGACAAACTTAGGACTGCTTTAATAATCCACAGCTGAAAGACAGGGGCTTTTCTCTCCCAAAGAGGATAAAACATTTCCTTACGCAGCCTGCAGCAGGGATAACTTGGATTGTCTTGACAGTCCCAATTCACCATGGCCCCCAGACGTACAGATGACTGCAGATCAAGGCTGGCTATGACACATGGGAAAAAGCGGAACCGACTTTGCTAAGGGAGCAACGTTCTACTCGCTCCCTATTTCCAACCAGGTTGCTCTTCCCAATTTGGAGTTTCAGCACGAAGTGTTCCAGAGGGCAAAAAAACCCCAAAACCTCGGAGCACTGGGGGTGACCCCCAGCGAGGGATGCTGAGGTTCAAGCAGGCTGGGAAAACATTTGTTCCGAGGGAAAAACCTGATTTACAAGTGGCAGCAAAGTCCATGCCCCCAGGTAGAACTACCTGAAACGCCATCTGACACACCAGAAGGAGCAGGAAGATACAGGAAAGAGCAGGGAAGAGAGAGCATCAAGGGGGAAAATAACACCGTGGGATTGGAAGGTAGAAGGAACAATTGCCTGGTCTGGTGGTGATAAATAACATCCCCCTCCCCACAGCCACCCTCATAAAGCTCGGAGGGAACAGAAGTGGGATAAGAAGGCACAAGGAAGGAACAAAGCACAGAGGAGTCTGTCAAATAAGCAACAGTTACGCTGTGTACAGCAAAAAATCTGCAAACCACTTCATCTTTACATTTGCTAAACCATCTGCCATGCAATGACCAGAATGTAAAGAAGCAAATGTCACTTGGAAAACAACAACAAAAAAAAAACCCAAACCCGCCCAGTCACCAAAAAGCCACACCATGTGTTCTGTCTCTCTGACACACACTCATTCGTGCAGAGAAAAGGATGCCATACTAACCGGTCCAGGGTGGTTAGGGACTCAGTGTCTGAACTTTGGGGGAGCAAAGAAAAAGGAAAAAAAAATAAAAATAAAAATAAATAAAAATGTGTAAAGCTCACAGAAAAACTCCCTAGAACACATTCTAAGCAAAAGGCAAATTAAATGGGGAAATCAGGAAGCCAGGGGAGGGTCAGTCTAAGCAGGGTCTTTCTACCTGGGCAGCACACACCGGTCTGGAGCAAAACAAACACAGGGATGAGCTGGGTCACCTCACACAGAGAAGCCAAGCACCACTTAAAAGCACCACCAAGGCTAAAATGCCAGTGCAGACGCCACACTGGGATAGAAAAGCTGCCTCCTGCCTGCCTTTAGCTGTTCCTACTCCAGAGGTCCTTCAGAAGGTAACACCAAATAGCAAGAATCAATTTTTTATATCTGAATTTTTAGAATATAATCCCACTGCCCTGGAAAACCACAGAGCATGCCTGTGCTGAGAGGGACATCTTGTGGGGAAGTTACAGCAGAGGAGGGGAGGAAAGGAAGAATTAACACAGGAAAAAATCCCATGAACTCTTAGACAAAATATTAAAGGATGGCTGAACAGTTCTTCAGCTGGGCCTAACTGGCACTTCAAGCCCTGAGAATTTCAGTCAGACAAACTCAACCAGCACTTGCTCACAGCTGAGCAGTGCATGCATCCTCTGAAACGCTCAACTTTCAGCTGTACCAGCTCCTCTTTGAGCTGTTTCCCTCCTGTCCTCGCTGCTTTTACAACTCCTATGGTACAGACTGTATGAGCTCAAAGAAAAACACTGCGTGGATAGAAGAAAGAACACAAGATCTGTTTATTCACTAAATTTATGTCCAGGTCACCCTTGGGGTTTCACTCCCAGCGGGGATATGGGGAAAACACCAACACCTTCCCCAGCACAACAGCTCAGCCTGAGGCACTTGGGCTACAAGGGAAGTTGGTGGGAGCCACGAGCCTAAAGCTGGGTCACACACAAAGCCCCCCTCAAAACTGATCTCAGCTTCAGAGAGGCCTGACCTTTGTGAGCTCCAGAGACCCAAAAAGGGCCAGCTTGAAAAGAGGGGATGTACCAAGGCAGCAGAAATTGCTTTGAGCTCCTCGAGACTGCTGAGACACGAACTAGGCAGCAGAAGCGAGCACACAGATCAACCAAGAGCCACCACAAACCCTCCTGCCAGGACAATCACCGCTCGCAGCCGTTGCTGTGTAAGGCAGTGAGAACAACTCACGAATTCCCTCTTGTTCTCCAAGTTAGGAAAAGCACACAAGTGAGCCCAAGGGCCCGCCACAACAACACCAACCCACTTCCAAGGAGAAATAAGGGGAGGAGTGCAGAAATACCTCTCCAGGACAGTCCCACTGGCAGCAGCAGGGGCAGCTGACTCGGTGTCCCCAGCGCCGTTCCCCTGGTTGAGGTTTGGGGGACAAACGTTGCTGACGGAAGCAGACGGGAAGTCCTCGGGGGGCTCGTCAGGCCAGCCAAACTGCTCTTTGGTTTTGCCATAAATTTTTATGGAATCCATCATGGTGACTCCAGCGGGATCCACAGAAGCCCCAACTGCAGCGATGAGAGGAAGTTCTTAAAAACTGAGAAAACTGTTGGTTTTGGATACAAACCAGCCTCGTTTCATAGGGCCAGGAGAGCAATTACACCGTCAATAACACACAGCCACTGACAGCACCATCACCTTTGCAAGGCCATTCTCCTCCTCTTGCCTCAGCACAAAATCCTTGAGCTGAACTACTGAACATCCACTCACAGCAGCAAGAAACCGGGTCATAAATAAAGTTAAACATTCAGAATTCCCCCCTCAGACTGTTTTTGCAATCAGGGCAAATGAATGGGTTGTGGAAGGTCCCTGCCGTGAGGTGAAGCCTTCAACCCACCCAAAACCAACCCATGAGCTGGTCAGACCAAGCAGAGCACTTACTGAAGATGGTGAGCTTCTTGTCAGCCTGCAGGGCCTCCTCCCGGGTGAAGGGGAAGTCGAACCAGCGGGCGCGGGTCATGTTGAGCTGCATGGTGCGCCCGAAGATCTCCAGGTAGGAGGGAGCTCGCTCGATGGCCTGCGTGCCGATCTGGATGCGCATGCCCGTCATCACCATCGTGCTGTTGTTGTTGGTCACCTCGATGGTGAAACCGCCGGGCTGCAGAGAACGAATCGCAGCTCAGAACCTCCCTCTGAAGCCAAGGACTCTGTTCAGAGGTGCCTCCGCTATTTACTGAATTACAGCGTGTGCAAGGGGTCATTCGAACAAAGCAGACTCCCTAAGGCAAGGCACGGTGCCAGCATGAATGATAATGTCACCCAGAAGCCCGACAGAGCCCCGGGTTGCCCCACTCACCTTTGTGTTGGCCACGTACATGCCCGTGGAATTGAGGCGGTGCTTTATCTGCTGGGCATTGTACACCTGCAGCAGGTCATTGCCTCCAAACTCCACATCTGTCAGCTGCTGGTTGTGCTCAAAGAAGTCAATGGGGAAGTTCACCTGGCTGGATGTGCGCGTTGCTACGAGGGGAAAGAGATCCTTGTGACAAAAAGGCATTCTAAACAGGCAAAGCTGCGGTAAAAAACCCACAGAAACAACCGGCCTCCTTGGGAAAAGTACTTCTATACACATCTATGGAAACATTTCACCCATTTAGGCAGCACTTGGATAACTGTCAGAATGAGTGTTGTAAGTATTTAGGTGATGTTGATCAACCTTTTCATGTCCCTTAGCCACACAGGAGGTGTGAGGAGCCCTTACTGATGGCGGCTGCCTTGCGCTTGCGCACGGGTTTCATGATGCTGATGACGCTGCTGGGCTGCAGCGAGGGCTGCAGCCAGTAGGACGTGTTCTCCACGTTGGCCATGTAGATCCTCAGGCTGCCATCCTCACACAGCAGGATCATGGTGGTCCTCTGCTGCTCGTTGCAGGCCGTGTGACGGATGGCCACCATGTCCTGGATCTGCAAGGCAAGGCAAGGGTTTGGCAACTCTCGCTCGGAGGAGCAAACTGTTTGTGTTAGAAAAGCTGCCGGGAACGGGGATCTGGTTGATGGAACAACAAGAAACCAAATTGTAAGAGTCAAAACCACAGAGAACTCTGGCTAACCTTTGCTTTGGCTGGCAAGGTCTTAATCTCCTGGATGAGAAAGGTGTCTGGCTTCACCATCACCACCAGTGGGACACCCGTGGTCTGCTGGACACAGCACACCAGGCCAGGGTGGTTCATCACCTCAGACCACTGACACAGGGCTGGAGAAGTCTTACTGCCACCATTGGAACTGCAAGAGACAAAGGGCACAATGGCGTTCATTTAAGGAGCAGCACAAGCAAAACCACACAAATTTCATCGTGTTCAAATCAGTTAAAGCTTTGTCCTGAGCAGGGATTGAAGCACTGCATCAATGAACAGTGGCTGGTTCACAGAAACCTGACACAGCCACCAGAAGCCATGAGCATCCCAGTCCTCAGCTCTGATCCCTACCCTGCAAACTCGAGGAAAAATTGGCTTAGCGTTGTATTTTATGCCCCAAATCACGGAGGTAATTTATAAATGGCTTTCAGCAATGTTTTTATCTGAATGGATGAACAGTTCCACATTTCAGCACACCTAGCAGCAATAAGCAAAGGCCAATGCAGCAGAATCGGTGTCTGCTCACTGGAAAAAGTGGAAACAGCTGCAAAAAGATTAAACCAAGCTCGAGTGGAGTTCAGGAGCTCTTGGAAGCTGACCCTCCTTCAGAGCCACTCGTGACAGCGGCTTTGTGTCAGGCCAGTGAAGAGTCTGTGGCCCGAGTGCCCGGCACTGCCATCAAACACAACAGAACTGTCTTTTTCTTGCCACATTCATAGAGTAAGAGGTTGGTTTCCCCTGAAGGAGTCTGAAAATCAGCCTGAACATGCACAATGCACAAGGTCCACTGCAGCAGTGGTGCTGAAAGGAAACAAAAGCTTCCTGCTCGGCGAGGGCAGAAAATCCCATCAGTTCCAGCGGCCGCACCTCAAGCAGCTCACTCAGTGCAGCTCCACTGCTCTGCAGACACCTTCCTGCTCTGAAATCCTGCTGGCAGGACAAAATGCATGCCTGGCCCACTGCTGAAACAGCCAGTTTTGGTTTCTAATCATCCCACAACTGGGATATCATGGAATTCCTGAGCTGGAAGGGACCCACAGGGATCATCCGAGTCCATTAGGACAGCAGGACCACGAAAAGCAGCAAGAAATCATCAGTCCACAGGGAATTTTCACCACAAGGTTTGGCCATTCACAGCAGGGATGTTTAATAATAAGCAATGTTTATTAATAAATAAAAGAAATAAAAATGCAGGGAGTGTCCCCCAGGATCCTCACCTCTTGATGTTAATTGGGAAGAGCCGCTGCACTTCCAGGCTGGCCCGGCTGATGGTGGCTGCGAAGGATTTGCCTTGGCAGTAGCTGAAGAACAACATCTGCAGCACGTGGGAGTAATAGACTGACACCCCTCCTCCTGCCACCTGGCCATTGCTGTCCTGGGGGACCCAGAGAAACGCCAGCGTTTAACATAAACACGAACATCCCCAAACACTCTGTCAGGATTTTAAATTTGCGATGGAATTATTCCCAAAGCTGTCCCTCCTCCCTAGCAGTGAGAGAACAGAGCCCTAAATTACAATTTTCTAAGCTGAACTCCTGGGTGAACTCATCCATCAGACACTTCAAAGGCTCTGGGAGGGGATGCTGAGCCCGCACACCCCGAGGCTGTAGGTAACACCCTGTGAGCCTCAGCGCTGTGTGACAGTGTCACATGGAGCATTCCCTGCACGCCCAGCTCATAAAACACCTTCCTGAGGGCCTCCTGCCCATCTATTCCTGTTCTGAAGCAGGCTGGGGTAAAAAACACTGGAGAGATTTGAAAGGTCACCCTCAAGACTAGAAACAAAGGCTGACTGCAGCTCTCCAGCCCCAGCCATGGTGATTTATCCCTCCTGCTCCTGCACCTTTGGAGTGCCTTGCTCTGCGAACAGCACCGCTCTGAAGCCATCTCCCCGCTGAGAAATCCTGCTGGGCATGACTTCAGAGCCAGCCATGGAAAACATGCTCCATTTTCTAGATGAAAGGATCAAGGGGTTTAATTTTCACCCCCACCTCCTTTTACTGTAAGGATATTTCTCTCTTTAGAGGAATGAGAAAGCTCCTTGATCTAGATCAGGGGGCTTAAAAGGAGAAGGGAAAAAAAAAAAAAAAAAAAAAAAAAAAACAAACCTAAGGAAAAAAAGAAGGAAACTTCTGCTTGCAAATGGAAGATGCAAAAAAAGAGGGAAAGGGAAGTCACCAGCACCTTCAGGTCCTCGTGGTTGACCTCGAGCACGTTGGTGACATAGAAGGGTCCGTGCTGGGCGCTGCTGGCCTCCTCCATGAGCTGTGTGTAGATGTAGCCAGCAGAGGACATGATCACAATGATGTTCTTCCCCTCCTCGTTGAACAGGAAGGTGACATCCCTGATCTTGGAACTTGGCAGGAGGAAGTAGAAAGTTGGGCTCAAGGCGTCAACTGAGAGGTCGTAAATCTGGGGGAAGAACCAAGGAAATAATTAATCACAATGATTATCGAGGCAGTAATTAACTGCTACGATACAAAACTGTGCAAATAAACAAGAGCAGAGATGAGGGAATCCCTATGAGATGCTAGAGTTTGGGGGTTTTTTTTCTCTCTTTGAGTTCTTTGGGTTTGCTTTTCCTTGCAAAAAGCAGCCCAAACATCCTAAATTTATACTTCCAATTTACTTCTAAGAACATTATCACATTCTCCCACACGCAGCTCCCCGAGGCTGCAGACTCTGATGTCTGACAGAAGCTGTATCATCAAGAGCTCATGGCCAGACACACCTTCACAAAGTCTGCAGTGACAATGGCCAGCTCAGTTTGGGATCCTGGCAGCCACACGGCTTTGATGATGAAATTCCCAGTGGCCAGTTGGGGATGAAGCACCAAATGATCAGAGACCGACCCGGAGCTGCTGAATGTTAACACGTGGCAATCCTGGAGGAATGAAGAAAAATGGTTAAACATTAAAACAAAGCATTTATAAATATTTGAAGCCAACAGTGGAGTTAAAAGTCAGCATTTCTCTTCGGGTAAATAATGATTCAGAGAATCGAAATCTCAATTTCCTGCACTGAAGATAAATGACACGAAGGTTTGAAAAGAAAAAAAAAAAAAAAATCCTACAGACTGCAGCTTTTCCTCAGCTAAGTAACACATCTGAAAAAAAAGCAGAATGTAAATCTGGGAGAATACAAAAAAGAGGAGTCCTTGCCAAAGAACAGTAATTGCTACAGACTAGTTTTAACACACTAAGTTTGACATGACTGAATCTTGGCTCTTGTCTTAAAACAAAATCAGCCTAAACACACTAAGAAATACTATTTTGAGGCACTGTCTCATTAATTATACAGGTCCTGCTTCTTTCACCTCATCTATCTAGCAGGAAAGTGAATCAGGAGCGGAATTAGTGACAGAACTTTGGAGGCAGCTCCGTGCTAACTACTCGGAGGAAACAGAGACAGCTGGCTTCCAGCTGATGTCTACAGCTCCCTGGAAAAGGGTTTGGCAGGCACTCACCTTCAGCCCACACACAGCCAGGTAATCCTCCTTGCAGGGGTTCCCAGTCAGGCTCAGCACCGTGAACGGGACGGGTGCAGATGCCAGGCGGGTGAGGGTCAGCTTCCTTTTGCTGGAGTCGGCTTGTTTCAGCAGGGCTGAGAGCTGGAGCACTGTGATCTGCACCACAGAATGAACCCAGTTATGTGCCTGTAACTGAGGGGAGTCAGGCATTTCAGCTCCAGATCCCAGTCAGAGAATCAGAACCACAGAATGAACTCAGTTATGTGACTGTAACTGAGGGGAGTCAGGCATTTCAGCTCCAGATCCCAGTCAGAGAATCAGAACCACAGAATGAACACAGTTATGTGACTGTAACTGAGGGGAGTCAGGCATTTCAGCTCCAAATCCCAGTCAGAGAATCAGAACCACAGAATGAACCCAGTTATGTGCCTGTAACTGAGGGGAGTCAGGCATTTCAGCTCCAGATCCCAGTCAGAGAATCAGAACCACAGAATGAACACAGTTATGTGCCTGTAACTGAGGGGAGTCAGGCATTTCAGCTCCAAATCCCAGTCAGAGAATCAGAACCACAGAATGAACTCAGTTATGTGACTGTAACTGAGGGGAGCCAGGCATTTCAGCTCCAAATCGCAGTCAGAGAATCAGAACCACAGAATCATCAAGGCTGGAAGGGATCCATGAGATCACTGAGTCCAACCATCACCCCAGCACCACCATAATCACCACTAAACCATATCCCCAAGCGCCACGTCCACACAACTCTTGAACATCTCCAGAGCTGGGGACTCCACCACCTCCCCGGGCAATTTATCCCAATGTCTGACCACTCCTGCAGACATTTTTTTGTTTATAGTAACTAATTTGAGCTTCCCTTGGTGCACCTCAAGGCCATTTCCTTTTGTCTTTTCACTGAGTCATGGACCCCCACTTGATTCCAGCCCCCTCTCAGGTGGCTGCAGTGAGGTGGGTGATGGCAGTGAGTTGTTCTCAGTGTTCCTGCTGCAGGAACTCTTTTCTCTAAAGAGATTTTCCTATGAGAGGTTCCTCTAAGCTACGCAACACTTTACACTAGATTTCAAGATGGACAGAACAAACCACAGTCCTCCCTGTTCCTTAGCACTGCTCCATTTCCCTGGGAACCAAGGGCACCCAGCACTGCTCCATTCCCTGAGAGCCCAGCACATCCAGCACTGCTCCATTCCCTGAGAGCCCAGCACATCCAGCACTGCTCCATCCCCTGAGAGCCCAGCACATCCAGCACTGCTCCATTCCCTGAGAGCCCAGCACATCCAGCACTGCTCCATCCCCTGAGAGCCCAGCACATCCAGCACTGCTCCATCCCCTGAGCCCAGCACATCCAGCACTGCTCCATTCCCTGAGAGCCCAGCACATCCAGCACTGCTCCATTCCCTGAGAGCCCAGCACATCCAGCACTGCTCCATTCCCTGAGAGCCCAGCACATCCAGCACTGCTCCATTCCCTGAGAGCCCAGCACATCCAGCACTGCTCCATTCCCTGAGAGCCCAGCACATCCAGCACTGCTCCATTCCCTGAGAGCCCAGCACATCCAGCACTGCTCCATTCCCTGAGAGCCCAGCACATCCAGCACTGCTCCATTCCCTGAGAGCCCAGCACATCCAGCACTGCTCCATTCCCTCAGAGCCCAGCACATCCAGCACTGCTCCATTCCCTGAGAGCCCAGCACATCCAGCACTGCTCCATTCCCTCAGAGCCCAGGGATCCAGCACTGCTCCATTTCACTGGGAACCAAGGGCACCCATCACTGCTCCATCCCCTGAGAGCCCAGCAGCTCTGGCACTGCTCCCCTCCCCTGGAGCCCACCTTGCCCTTCTCGTGGCTGACAGCCAGGTGCTGGCGGCGGCCGTGGGGCGAGGACAGCACGCACATGGCCACGCGGCGCAGCACGTGCGCGCTGATCAGCTGCCGGATGGTCTGGCCCTGGTCCCCGCTGTAGTTCATGCGCACGTTCTCAAAGGCGCCTTCCTGGGAGCCGAGGGTTGGGACCTGAAAGCATCCAAAGGGCGTCACTGGAATGTGTCTGCTTAAAAGCCGCTCCCCCAGTTCACGCTCTGTCAATTCCTTTGGTTACCATCAACTGATCCGTCATTTCTACTGATTTGTCCAGGGTGTGGAGCTCATTGAGAGCCTGCTGGGCACGGCTGCTGCTCCCCATGGCTGAAGCTTGCTGGAAGTTGACCTGGATGGCGTCCATCAGGAAATTCAGCATCTCCAGCACCAAAGGTGCGAAGGAGAAGTTGGCCTACAAGAAACAAGATCAGGCAAATGTTGAACAAGATGCTCCCGATGGGAGCTGCATATCAACTCTTTCTAAAGCCTGGCACCCCTTTATGACCCTCTCATCTCAGCCTGCCCAGGATCCTCAGCATAACCTCTGGGCCTGATATTTCTGGCTTTGAGAGATTTTAGCCTGCTAGCAGCTGCTAACTTTTCCTAAGAAAGTTTCTAGAGAAAGCCTCTTCTCAAAACAATCTTGGCAAACAACTCTCCTTTCCCAAAACCATCTTTCTCCAGGTGGTGTTTTGCTGTTTCTCTAGTTTCACCAATCGGATTGGAGAGGTGTCGTTCCTGTTCACCAATCACGCTGGGTCTGTATCAACACCTTATAAAAGGTGGTAAGAATTAGACAATAAAGCCTTTTTATCTATACTCTTTGCTTTCTGAAGTATTTGGAGTGTCTCATCTTTCTGTCGTGTCCTAAAACCACAATAACCCATCTCTCAGCAGCTGGCAATCACACCTGGGACTGCAGCTCCTCCCGACAGCCCTCCACGTTCCTGCACAGGCTGCTCTTTTTGGGCTTCTCCTCGTCAGGGCCCTTGCCCTCGCTGATGGTGACCTTGGCCTTCTCCGCCGGGGACGCGCTCGCGTGGCGGATGACGCTCTCGGGCACGCGAGGCTCACTCTGGAAGGCCGATTCCTTCATGGTAGAGCTCATCCCACTGCTGGGAGTTCTCTTCACCAGCGCCTGGGGACAACAGAGTAATGCTAAAATCCCAAACCAGGCTCGGCCTGGTCACTGGTGAAGTGAACAGAGATCGTATGAGCAGCAATTAGAGCGCGGTTCTAAAGAAATAACATCCCGCACGTGACTCTCCACCCCAAGATTAAAAACTTGTCATATTTAACATATAATTATTTCATTTGCTGCGAGTGGAAAACATGGGAAAAGGTGTTCTTTGCTATGCAGCAAATTCTGTAAAGGCAGGTGAAAGCTCACAAGTCACTAGGACACAGATTTACCAACGCAAGCTGTGAATTTCAAGGGTTCATTATAAAGTCAAAGCCTTCAAGTCTTAGCACTCCTGCATACTCAAATCCTGACATAACTTACTGCAGAAAAGAAAACTGCAAAGGACTTGAAAATCTGAAGACATAAAGAACTTACCAGGCAGCTGCCATCCTCCTTGGCTCCACAGTCGCAGAAGAAGGATCCGTACTTGGCGTAAGAAATCTCGTGATCCTTGTGACAAACTTTAGCACAAACTGTGCAAACGCCAACCCCGTCAACCATCTTGCAAGTGTGACAGTGGTACCTGCCCAAAAGAAGCCAGGTGAGTTTTGAAAGGCAGTGTTTGAGGCTCACAAGCTGCACTGGTTTCCTTCCCAATGGCCACAAACACCAGGCTGAAGCTCTGAACACAAGCTGGAGATTCTTACCAGTGCTGATTCATGAATTCTTTCTGCGTGATGGTGAAGGTACAGAGTTTATTGCAGAGAGAATCTTCATCCTAGCCAGAAGAAAACTGTTTTAGGAAGGTATCATGACTGTAGCCACAGTGAAGTACACGTACACAATACATTTCCCAGTACATTTTAAGAACAGCAAATTTTAGCAACACTGAACTAGAAGGCAGCTGGGATCGAACCACTTAGAGAGGATATGGTGACACATTGTAGTAACATAAAATGGTTAACAAGAAAAAGAAACAGTAACAAAAATATTGCTACAAATAAAAAGAGAACACATTCTAACAGCTTTTTTCCACCACCCAACAGCACTTCAAAGTATTAATATAAGTTGCTTGCTGATACAAAAACTAGTAATTGCCACCCAACCAGTAAGAACAAACCCATTTTTTCTTTTTTCTTTTTTTTTTTTTAAATTTTAGAAAAGAAACATTTAACTTTTGTTGACATCACACAGTCAACACATCTAGGCAGGAAGGACAGATTCTCCTCCAGACCCGACACGTGGAGTCCTTCACTCCGTTTCCCATCAAGAACAAACACAAAAATCTCAATTTACACGCTGAGCGCTTCGGGACGCACAGAATAAACCCTCCTGCCCTTCTCAGCATTCGCTGCGCCCGCTGCCTACCGAGTCCTCAGCCTGAGAGTCCTCCTCCTCCACAGCCAGCTCCTCCACCCAGTCCGAGTCCACCTCGATGGCGCGCTCCTCGCCGTCCACGGACAGGTGGCTGGGGCCCTGCCCGCTGCCCTGGCTCAGCGCGTTGGTGACGTCGGCCAGGTAGGACACGATGTGGCACGTGCACTCCAGGATCGTCACGTGCTGCCGAGCAGGAGGGAAGGAAAATCAGAGGTAACGCAGCCCCCGGCAGCTGAACACGTCAGCAGTCACCCCCCGGATAAATTGTTTTAAAATTCCCACCAGGTGACCAAACCAGGACAGCCTGGAGTTGTTTCTGCAAGAGCAGCAGCGGCATGAGCCTTGCCTTACCTTCCCTTGCATGACGTTGGCATTCATTTTCTCTACCACGTTCTTTTGAGACAGGTATTTCTTGCTGCAACACAGAACACTGGGAATTACTAGAGATTGTTTTAGGAGGGAAAGGGATCCTTAAGCCCGTCTCATCCCACCCCCTGCCATGGGCAGGGACACCTTCCAATATCCCAGGTTTGGACCAAGCCCTGTCCAACCTGGCCTGGAACACTTTCAGGGATGGGGAGTCCAAAACCCCTCACTCCAGCTGACAGACTTTAGGAAGTATAAATTCAGTCCTGACCAACAGTTTCAGCTTGCTTTAGATCAACAACAGGGAATGCAGAAATGCAGGAATTAAACCATTCAGAGTAAAGAAAAAAAAAAGTGATTGTTTGGGACAGACGGACACAGATCAGCTTCCCTCAGACACTTTACATCCCGAACAACAAACAATACGCTAAGAGAAAAGGGAGTATCTGTAAACACCAATTTCTGTCCCCAAAACACCAGAAAATAAATCAAAAAACCCAGAAATGAAGCATCAGCAGTACAGAGTTGACTCTTACCATCTGCCCAGCCAGTCCACAGCAGCACCATGAAGCTGGAGGTGTCCTGCCCCTTGTCCTGCACTGGCCAAAGTCGCCATGACAACCATCAGCTCAGGAAAGCCCGTGCCGTCCCCATTGGCCAACATCTCCGTTGCCATCGGTATCAGAGTGCTGAGCAGAACGGTGCACACGCCTTCCCCCACTTGGCTGAGCAAAACCACGAGAGTTTCACCACAAAGAACCTGCAGCACTTCACACAACAAGAGGAGGGCAAGAGGAGCACGGAGCGCACACAGGACAGGACGGAGGCTGCGCTTTACCTGTTCTCCCGGACGATATAAGTGGTCAGGAGCTGCAGTAGCTGCCGGTTCTCCTGCACCACGTCCAGCTGGTCCGAGTCCTTGGGCGGGGACATGGTCATCCTGGTGAGCCAGGCCTGCAGCCTCACGGGCTCCACGCAGGCCAGCTGCGCCAGGGAGCCGCACAGGCGCAGCAGGCTGGGGTTGGGGCTCTTCTCAGCTGAGGGGAAAGTCACTGTCAGCGACGGATGCTCCAAGGAACACGCGTGAAAATGGCTCTCCTTGAAAGCGTGGAGCTGTGACCCCGCTCCCTCCCACTGCTCTTCTCCCAAGCATTTTCCAATCTCAGACAATACAAGGACGGTGTGAAGTGGGAAAGGTGGGATGGAGGAGATGCCACGGGCACTTACTCAGCTGGAAGAGCTTGGTGAAGAATTTCAGCACCCTGTTACAGAACTTGGCCGAGAGGTTCTCGTTGGCTGTCGCCATCATGATCTGCACCAGTTCTCCACTGTACAGAGGGGAGAATTAAATCAGCTGTGTAAAAAGCAGCCAGTTCCCCTTTGCCACTGGCTCCACTTCTCTCTGCCCTCACATTTCAGACTGGCAGGAGTTTGTGTTAACACTGCTCAGCAGTCAAACCACAGAAGCTGCTTTCAGCCAAACAGCAAACCCAACTCAGACCAAAACCCATAAACGGGGTCCTCAGTAGCATTTCAGTGTTCTCTACATATCCAGTCACAAAAGGGTCTGAACTAGCTCCAAAACAAAGTCAAGATTTTCTTGCCTATCTTTTCCCTCCATACTAACAACGCACAGCCAGGCTGCTTTCATTCTAAACTGTTCAACAGGTAAAGAGAAAAACCAGACAATGGTCAGCTTTCTGTTGGAGAAAGCTTCTCCTCCTGCTCAGAACCCTGTGGTTGTGCCAGGCTGTTTCTATCACAGCTGTTCTAGGCTGCTGCCTGCACAATTTGTCTTTATGATTCTGAGTCAGGCCAACCCCCCTCCCTCACCTTTAAAATTATCAACCCATGGCCCCACAGAAGCGCAGAGAATTTGGGATTTTGCAGCTTGGTCTGTAAGTGCCTTAAGGAGCAGCATCTCCCAGAAATCTGCTCTGACAGAACAATCATCCTGCAAGATTCCACTGACCATCACCGTGAGGCCTGGCTGAGTACTTGATTTGGACAAAGATCCAGGTCCTCTCCCCCCAGAGTCTCTTCCCACTCTCCTGCACTGCCTGAAGGATATCCTGGCTTTACAGAGTCTGTATTTTCCTTCACAATGGCATTAACATCACCTTGGTGTCTACAGTGAAAAGCTAACAGAAAAAGGATGAGAAATGAAGCCCTTGGGCTACAACTTCCATGGTGACTTCACCTTTCTGAAAAGAATTCCTCCATGGCTTTTCTAGCCTGGCTGCTCTCCAGCTGTTTCTCCAGATGCTGCAAACATTCCTCCAAGATGGACTCATCCAGGCCACTGAGGATTAAAAGAGGAATAGGTAAGGATCAAGTAGGAACATCCAGAAACAATTTCAACAATCACAGCAGCTCTGAGAGGCCAGAAGTGATCAATTTGCCACTACAATTCCAGTAAATTTTCCACCAATTGAAAGCATCTCTTCTTCTGAGAGACAGCAGAAAAACAACTGATGAACAACTTTACATAAACACCAACAGATCTACCAAGTTAGAACAAAGGGACACGTGATGCTGTAAGGCAAGTCTCAGCCAGAAACCTAAAATAATCCAGACTCTTCAGAGACTTCGCACATAAATTCCTATAAAGAACTGCTCTTTTTACACTTTAAATCTCTTCTATGTTACTCCTCCCCATTCTCTCTTGCTCTCACTCCCACTCCACAATTCTGGTAATGTGAATAAAATGCCTCGTATTTATACAAGTACAGAAGCTTTCAAGAGATAACAATAAGCTGATTTTTTCTGTTCCAGAACCAACCCTGCTGTAGCCAGTCTTCGTTACCTGTTAGGGTCAGAGTGATGGGCCAGGATGTTATAGCACCCCGTGATCAGCTTCTCATAAACACGTGCCAGGAACTCATCGGACTCTGCCGGGCCCAAGATCCTCTCCAGGGAGTTGCTGCTGATTTCTGCCACACTCTCTGTGCTGGTCTCCAGAAGGAGAGGCAGCAGGGAATGGATCACCTGGGGTGGGTTCAGATCATCCGACCAGCTGGAAAAGAAAAGGACACAAGATAATTCTCTGCATGATGCGTCACAGCTCACGCCTACTGGAAACCAGAATTCACATTAAGTGAGGCACAGTTCTGGATGGAAGTCAGTGAGGGAACCCTTTTTGGAATGGTGGGATGAAAATACTGGCTAATCCATTTTCTCAAAAAACAGTCACCCTTTGAAAAATTCTACACGTTATTTTTGCATATATACAGTTACATCTGCCTAGACAGTCCCACTGTCATATATTGTGGCTTGTCTGCAGTGTCAACAACTACTTTTTGGTTTCAGAGTATTTTAGATTAAGTCCCTGGGAAAAAAATCGGCATTTCACTTTTTCTTACGCATTAGAAGCTCCACACAAGCGAATGACAACAAACCACAAATGAATTAGTTAGATCCGTGTTTTGTCAGTTTATATCCCGGTTTCTTCAAGTCCATACTTGACCAAAAGGCTTCCCCCAGGGAGCCTGACTTTAGGAGATACCACAGAAGACAGAAAGACTGTCTGCCATTCATTTGGTATCTGGAACCGTGAACTGGAAGGTTTAGGTCAGAAGCAGCACTAAGTCACTGAGTGCTGCACAGACACAGCCTAAAGCCAGGCCTGGAGGACACAGACCAAAGCAGCCGGCAGCTGCGGAACACACCGTAGCACAAGGCCTGACTTACACGATGAGATCCCCGGTGAGCCTGACCAGGGACAGCAGGGTGTGCTTGAGGGAGGCTGCCAGGGGCAGGCTCTGGCTGCACAGGGTGCCCAGGTGTGCGGCCTGCACGGCGCTGATGTAGCTCTCCGCAGGGATGGTGTCGTTGGCAAAGGCGTTGCGCTGGGGAGGGACAGACACACACACACACGCACGTCAGAGCCCTGGGTGTGGGACAGGGACACATACTGCCCCCACTGCAGCTGCTCTCGCACCACGTCAGGACCCGAGGCTGGACTCACCCACGAGCCGATGTTGGGGAACTCGTTGGTGTGGATATTGTTCCAGGATTCACACAGGGTCTGCACAGCTGATGGCAAGTTCTGGACAAGGGTCGGACCTGCAGTTCCACAGAACAATCAGGCACTGAATAAATTCACAGGTCTACAAGTCAAAATCATCCCTAAGTTTTTAAGAGCATCCCAGTTTCTGTCACTTCACTAAAACTGCAGAATACATGGCACGAATACTAACTCACAGAAGTCTTCAGCATACCAACATTTCATAGCTCCCCGTTATTCCATTCCACAAGGTTCAATACGGTTGTAGAAACACTTCACTAACCCAGAGGAGCCCACCAGATACTGATCCTTTCAAGGTTTGCCCAACTGTTTCAGTTGGTAGAGCACTGAAGAGACTCTGCAGCATGCTGCCAGCAGCACAACTCACTCATTTGAACAGCAGCGATCACTTTGGAACTGATACTGAAACTGGAAAGATCCAGCCGTGGGGGGAGGCACCCCGAGGCCCAGCACTGCCCTGGCCCTCACCCAGAGTGTTGGACTTGCAGCGGCCGGAGCCGATGGCCAGCACGGCGGCGTAGCCCCGCAGCTTCTCCTCGCAGGGTTTGCTGTCCGGGGAACCCTCCTCCGACAGGCTCCGCAGCAAGTAGGATCTGCAGGTGGAGGGGATTGACCTCAGGAACCGGCTCTGCAGCTCAGAGCTAAGTGTGTCAATGGAGTGACAGATAAAACACAAACTTCTGAAGTTCTGCCCCGCGCTTCGCCTCACAGCACTAAGGGAGTTCTGGGCTTTTATCCCCTCTAAGCTACTTACCAGGAGAAGTGCCCAAAAAGAAAAAGCTGATTTACTTTTGCTTTCTTCTACACAGGTTCTAACGAGAGTTTAGAAGAATTTGGATTTTTTTAATGTAAGAATTAAACCCCTCTCCTCCTTTCTTGATGGTCTGACAGCCTCAGCATTACCCCAGAGAAATAACCTTAAGTAGCACTATCCTAGAAGGTGGCTTTATCTTTGGAGGAAAAGCTGGTTTTGCAAACTTGCAAGGAAGCCTTGGAAGATCAGACAAGGAGGCTACTCAGAAACAACAAAGTCCCATGCACGGCTTGAGAAGCTACTTGTTACTCTTCTTTTAAAGCAATGGACCCTCTAAAGGACAAAATAATTACTCTGGACTATAAAACTCCCAGGCACTTCTAAGAAAACAACACACAAAATGCAGAGAAAGCCCAAAGCACAGCAGGAAATTGCAGTCCTGCTGGAAATCCCAAGGACTGTACCTGGTAAAAGTAGCGTAAGTGTCAATGAGCTGCAGTGTAGCAGGGAGGAGGTTCTTGGTTATCTCTGAGGATTTGTGAGGATCAGTTTCTGCAGCTAACTTGGAAAAGTGCTCATCTAGAGAAACCTGGATCTTGGAGATTGCAGCATCAAGGGTGTAAATGGATTGTAAACTGGGGACTTCGTGCAGCTGGAGGATGGTTGTGCAGTCGACAGCACAGAAAGAAGAGATCTGAAATTACAGAAGATGGAACAGTAAGTGCAGATCACCCCACAGCAGCAGAGGTTTGTACGTCCAGCTGCGCTCCCACGCCTCACCTGTCGAGCAAAGTATTCCTCTGCTATTTCCACATCATATTTCACTGAGATGCACTTGCTGGAGGTCAGCTCGATGAGAGGAGCAGCGTGCTCAGCCTTCATGCCCTGCTTGATCAGGTGATCCTACAAACGCCAAAACACAGATCCATCACACTTGGACAGCGCTCCAGAATTAACCAGGTTAGAAAAGGCAGGCACAAGTTTTCCCCAAAAGAAATCCCAGGTGCAGTCAGCATCACTGCCACTGTCACTGTGTCACTGCCACTGTCACTACCACTGTCACTGTGTCATTGCCACTGTCACTGTGTCACTGTCACTGTGTCACTGCCACTGTCACTACCACTGTCACTGTGTCATTGCCACTGTCACTGTGTCACTGTCACTGTGTCACTGCCACTGTCACTGTGTCATTGCCACTGTCACGACCACTGTCACTGTGTCACTGTCACTGTGTCACTGCCACTGTGTCACTGTCACTGTGTCACTACCACTGTCACTACCACTGTCACTGTGTCACTGTCACTGTGTCACTGTCACTACCACTGTTAGTGTCACTGTCACTGTGTCATTGCCACTGTTACTGTGTCACTGTCACTGTGTCATTGCCACTGCCACTGTGTCACTGTCACTGTGTCACTACCACTGTCACTACCACTGTCACTGTGTCACTGTCACTGTGTCACTGTCACTACCACTGTTACTGTGTCACTGTCACTGTGTCATTGCCACTGTCACTGTGTCACTGCCACTGTGTCACTGTCACTGTGTCACTGCCACTGTCACTACCACTGTCACTGTGTCACTGTCACTACCACTGTCACTACCACTGTCACTGTGTCACTGCCACTGCCACCACCCCCACGAGGCTGCACCTTGATCCACGCGACGTAGGACGGGATCTGCAGGCGGGAGGACCAGCGCAGGGTGTGCAGGAGGTCACAGTCACTCATCTCGGGGGTGTTCATGGCCAAATGGTGCATGTAGCTTTTGGAGGGAGGCAAAATCCCCAGGATCCGCCACAGGATCAGGAAGTAGTACTGAAGGGCACAGGCTTCCTGAACAGGGGAACAGTTGGAAAAGTCAGCACGGAAAGACTGCAGTTTCCATCATTACAGCAAATGTCTCCTCAGGGACTCCACACTCCTGCAGATGTGCCAAATCAGATGAACACATCCTGGACTATCATGTTAAACAATAAAATATGCAACACAGGACTGAGAAAAGAAAAAATTATAGTATTTTCTCCTGTTTAATCATTAAAAGCTCAAGAGATGTGCAGCCAGCACGAACACTGTGGTTAGTCAGGAGATTTTTAAGTTCCTCGTTACTCCAAGCACAGTCCAAACTACTTTGGTTAAGTACTTTGCTTAAAAACATTAAGTTTGAAAACTTGTTTTTCTTCAACAGAGGCAGCAGGACAGTCTTACCAGTGCAGTGACATTTTTGTTCTCCCTCCTCCTGAGTGTATCAAACTGGGAGCCAGCAGCCAGTAAGGAGGTGAGGGCTGTGTAGAGCTCGTCGTACTTCGTAGCCCTGGAGAAAAGGACGTCACAAACCTGCAGGAGATGATAAATCTTGCTTAGAAAAGCTCTTTAAGCGTTAAGAATACCCACAGCCCAAAAATAAAAATAACTTGCAAAATAGAATTCAGGGAGAGGTTCTGTTGGGACTTAGAATCACTGGACTGGGGATAAGGAGCAGGCTGGAGAGAGAGCCCATAACCCTGATGGCAACAAATTTATTGAGGAAACAAAACCCAGGGAGAACCTGGAGTGAAGTGATGAGAAAACAATTCTAATGCCACGTGTCTTTATCTGAACCCCAAGCACTCCTGCAAGTACTACAACAGATCTTCACAGATTTTGCACAGTGCCTGCCCTGACATCCAGCTAGGGGTAAGAAGGAATCCCACGTTATCTTATCTGCTCACTCCTCTTTTCTTCACTTAGTGTAAGATTCCTGGTCCCTCTTTTCAATCAAGTCTTTCCCTTTTGTCTGTTTTCCCTGGCACCTGGCAAGCCCCCATGGCCCTCCAGAAAGTCTCCACCAGCAGTGCCATACCGTGCTATCCAGACGGTTCAGATCATCCTCAGAAGCTTCTGGAGACAGGATGCAGTAGAACCTGGGCTGTGGAGCAGAGTCTGGAATGTGAGAACAAAAAATAACCTTCAAAGTGGCAATTTAAAACAGGCCACATTGTGCTGGATTCTCTCCTCCATCCCCACAAGCTTCTGCATGACCACCACCAGATTCCAGGCCAGCTCCATGACACACTACAGGTGCTCTAACCTGTGCTACAGGCAGCCAAAGCTTTCCTACTCCTACAATACTGGCAAAATAAACACATCCTTCTTTTTAATTACTTGTCGCATACTCCTAGAAGAGAACATCCTTGAATTTTGTTTAATAAAACAATTCTTGCATTATTAGGTGTGCTTTAACCTACTCTAACAATGACTATTAAAAGCAGGAAAACCTGCCCAAACCAAGGCACAGAAAAGGCTCTCATTTATTTATAAAAGCAAATCTTGGAATAAAAAATGCATCACGTTTTGTTTCTTACCTGATGAACAGTGCTTGGTCCAGTTTTCTTCCACTTCTTTAAAGCCATGATAAAGCGGGACAGACATTCGCCTGCTGCTGTCCTGGGATCCACTCACCCAGCCAATAGGGGGAGTCAGCAAATTATATTGTACCTGAGTTAGAAAAACCAAACAAAAACCCACCCATGGCATCCTTGGCACCAAGGGATAGGGAGAAAATACCACCCCACAGAGACAGAAACACAAAACAGAAACGGTCCTATTCATCCACTCTTCTGGAGGAAGCCCTGGACCCTCCCTGATGGTTTTTTATTCTGGGCTGAGCAGTTTAAATCCATGGCCAAACTTCCCACAGTTGGAAAAGCCAGGCACAAAGCACCATCTCTCCATCTCATTAATAAGGACAGTGCCAAAAACCTCCACGGTGAAACACTAAAGCAAAAAAGTACAAAAGGTATTCGTGAAATAATCAGCCAAATACTCAATATAGTGGAACAATCATCCTGTCCTTACTAGGATTTATTAAGACACATCAGGAATTTACACTCCAACTGAACGTGCTGCTAGGAACCAGCCACAATAATTAATCATTCCTTGGACTCCCGAGTTTGGTAACAACATCAAAACTGATTTACTCACAAGGGTCATGGAAAGAACACACCAAATGATTGCCTTTTACAGATTCCTGCTGGGTGACCAATTTAATATCCAGATGTGTAAATCTTACCTGCTCAAACAGGTACACGGGGGCCTTGGAGTACTGGTGGAGCAGGTAGTCAAACACCAGCAGCAGCCGTGCCACGATAAGAGGCACTGAACACTGCTGGGTCTCCATGTTTGCTGTCAGCTCCACAATGGTCTGGATACAGAGCATCATGATGGATCTGCGGCCTCTCTCTGAGAAATTGTGGAAAATGAGCAGCAGCAGCTGGAGATGCTCCACGTTCAGATCTTCTGTGTCACTGGGGAGAGTCCCCTGCAAGGCATTTTGCTTCAGGGTGCCCACAAATCTGGCAAACAAATCAGGAGAGGAAGTTTGGCAAGTTTAGTTCTCCTCTTAGATCCCTCTTTAAAATCTCTTTTAACTATTACTAGAAGTAATTATAATTTTCTGCTTACTGTTCTAATACTGGCGATTTCACAAATGTTCACTACGTTATGTATTGGAATGAGACTGTGAGCAGTAAAACCTACAGAAATTAAATCAGCTGCAAATATATTTAGTGGAAAACAGGAATAATCATTCAAATGGAGAAGGGATGATTCAAACCTGTTCCCAAACAGGGAAAGGCTGTTCATTAGAGCTTTAAACCACCTAAAGCCATAATGGAGAGAGGAACAATCTCAGCACCATCCTAACAGGACCTACCAGAAACCTGCTGAGAAATAAAGAGATTCTCCTTCCCTTTTTACAGCCAGCCCTGCTGCAATTCAGCCTCCTGCCCCCTCACTCCTGAGGGCAGCTCTCATTTGCTGGGCTCTGGTGAAGGATTCCCCAGCACAGCAGACTGACCCTCCGCTCCTCCCAGCACCACGCGGATCCCAGACCAGGGAACGCACACGCTCGGAACGGAGAATTTCACAAGACAGGAAATGAGAGAGGTAAGAGGTGACTGATTTACAGCTCAACAAAAAATGGTCTCACCTTTCCCAGACTTTAAGGCATTCTGGAACATCAGGATCTCCCTGGGCACTGGCTTTATGCTGCCAAATCAGGAGGAGTCGGGACAGCACCGACAAACTTTGAGGGTGGATGTAGAGAGGCCACGGACCTTCAGAAAAAGGGGCGACTCCCAGCTGCTGGAGAAGTGTGTTCTAGAACAAAAGAGGGGCTTGTTGGAAGGAGGCAAGTCCTGTCTGATGCTTTAATTAATGAAAAGCATGATCTGAGCATACAGATGACAGTAAACAGCAAGGCTCTCAGCTCTGTTCACACAGCAATGCCTCTCCGGTCTCAGACACAGGGCAGAGCTACTGAGGGACACTCAATGCTGTCACTCTGACACCTAAACACAACAAAATCTCAACATCAATGCAGAAAAAAATGGCATTAATGAGCTTTTCTCATTCACTGCAATATCAGAGCAGGAGAGACTACGCTACTGTGCACAGTATCTGTGAATCTGCAAGGAGAGCCCTTTGACTGATCACAGCAATATTTGTTTCCTTTCAAATGTGGTAAAAAGGCAGATTGATGAAAAGCCCAACTGCTTTTAAAAATTAACAAACAGAGTGTTTTAAGTACAGTAGAAAACAGTCCACAAAGCATAGGGGGTGAATTCAGTGACGGGTGAAGCAGGTTTGTAACCTCCATGACAGGGTTAAGTCAGGTCAGCCCATGACCCAGTAAAGAAACCTAGACGCTACAAAGTTAGGACATTAAAGCAAAAGGATTAATTTGATTCTCTCCTGAGAAATTCTAAGGCCTTTTGGCATCAGTCCTGACAGCAGAGCAAATCTGTAGGAATGTCTCTTGATAAACTCATGGGTAGAGGCAACTCTCCAAGACAAAATACACAAACTCATTTCCTTCTCAGCTTCCATCACCTTCGAAGGCCAGTGGATTAGTCTGAATTCCAGATGTTAACTTTACACTGTGCAGGATGTTTTGTGCGGGATGACTGCAAAGGTCATTCAAATCACAGCACTCAAAATATTCCAACCTCTTTTTGCAGAATATACCCAGGGCCAAACGGAACAACCAACACACTGCTCAAGGTGCAGAGAGCCCACAGAGGCACAAACAGACACCAACACTTCTTCATTTTATTTGTGCATCCAATCCCAGCTCACCTGCAGGGCAGGGGACTGAAGATCTGAGGTCACCAAGGAATGGTTGAAGTGGTACAGAGCAGCAGCAAACTCCTCATCTGACGTGCCTGTAAGACAAGGATCGAAAGCCACTCGGTACCTGTGCACTCCAATATTTAAAACTCTGACACAAAACTAAAAAAAAGAGACAGCTCTGAGCTGTACAGCTCTACCAGAGAGGTTTGCTCACTCACCCTTCAGGCCATCCTTGTCCACCTCCTTGATGATGCTGGCCAGCGTGGCCATGTGCTGCTCTGACAGGGACACGCTCAGGTAGTTGCGGATGAAGTTATTCCTGGAGTTCAGCATAGAAGAAGTGATAAAGTTCAAAATGTTGGAAGCTAGGCTCAAAAACTGAAAAGAAAAGAGAAACACGCTATAGAAGCAACAAAGGCAGAAGGACAACATTAAACAAAAACTAAACCACCAGCACAATAAATCGAGTCCCTTAAACCTCCCCTCCCTGATGGCAATCCAGCTCCTTGCACTGCAGTCTGGACCAGGACTGATTCCAGAACTCCCTGAGAAGGCTGGAGGCCTCCAACTATTCCCCTGCAGTATTTAGTTTTGTCTTTACCCCAACAGAGTTGGAGCTAAAAGCATACTATCAGCAAGTCACTGTCACTTGCAGCTCTGGCCCCATCTTCCCTCTCCCTCTGTAACTGAAATAGAGACGAGGAAAGAGAGAGGGAGGGAGAGAGGGAGGGAGAGAGAGGGAGAGGGAGGGAGAGAGAGGGAGAGGGAGGGAGAGGGAGGGAGAGGGAGGGAGAGGGAGGGAGAGGGAGGGAGAGAGAGGGAGAGGGAGGGAGAGGGAGGGAGAGGGAGGGAGAGGGAGGGAGAGGGAGGGAGGGAGAGGGACAGGGAGAGGGACAGGGAGAGGGACAGGGAGAGGGACAGGGAGAGGGACAGGGAGAGGGACAGGGAGAGGGACAGGGAGAGGGACAGGGAGAGGGACAGGGAGAGGGACAGGGAGAGGGACAGGGAGAGGGACAGGGAGAGGGACAGGGAGAGGAGCTGCCCCGGGCCGAGCTCTGGCCGTACCAGCTCAGGGTCCTTGCGGCTGGCCAGGATGTTCCCGTTCTCCCCAGCACTCTGCTTGTTGGGGCTCTTCACCCTCGGGGAGCTCTCCAAAGGAGGGGGTGGAGGGGGCGGCGGTGGAGCCACTTTCTCTTTGCTGGGAGAGATTGTCTCTTCAAACCATTGCCCCAGGATCGGTTCACTGTCGTCATCTAGCACACAGGGCAGGAACAACAAACCCACCTTGTTATAAGCAAATACCTCACACAACTACCCAGCTTGAGAAGGGCCTAAAACAGAATTTCACTGAGCAGCCTTAAGGTGTCTTCACTTCTTCTGTCCAAATCACAAGGCAAAGGCCTTTCACAGAGGTCCAACAGGAATTTACATAAAGAAATTATTTCCACTCTCCTCTAAAGCAAATGCTGTCAAATCCCAGCCACTCAGGCTTTAGTTTGCACAAAAGAGTGTAGTCAGCACTACTTTTGCCACACAGACCTTACAAACTGCTCTGTATATTCAGTGTTACAAGTCACAGTCTGAGCACAGTAGCCAGGTTTCCATTAAATGTGAAAAGCAGTGTAAAATCCCGAGCTGCTGCAAACTCTGTTACCTTGGCTGCTGTCCTCCTCAGTGCTGCTGAAGTCATCCTCGTAGTAAGTGTTGGAGTCAGTGGAGGCACTGGCATCGCTGCTCATGGAGCCCTTCCTCTGGCGCTGCAGGACACAGGCCTAAAGAACAGCAGAACCAGGAAAATGTTAGGATTATGAAAGATAATAATTGGGAAATAAGAGTAACTTCCTCACGACTTTTCATTTTCTTCTAGCAAATTTGTCTCAACTAGTTTATTAACAGTTTTTCAAGGCTTAAGTTGTACTAAAAACTACACGGGATGGTTGAAAATAAACAATCTACACCAAGCTTGTAAGCAACATTTGAAACAACAGTTCTAATATAAAATCACCTGTTACCAATGCAGTCTTTTCACCTTCCCACTAAAATCACAAATACCACTGAAGTTACAAAAAAAAAAATGCATTTCCATTAGCGCAAGTTTGTCAGATTTACATCAGAGGAAGGAGGAAGGAGAGAGGAGGAAGGAGAAAGGAGAAAGGAGGAAGGAGGAAGGAAAAAAGGCTGATGACTTTTGAATGAAGAATTGTATGTTCTCAGCACAGCCCCAGTTTGTTAAGTGATGACAATCTCGAGTGGCTCTCAGCTCCAGGAGTTCTCTAGCTGTGTGCCAGCTCCTACCTTTCTGTAGGAAGTGGAGAGCAGAGTCAGCAGCAGATTAGTGAGTGGCACAGAGTCTATGAGCCGCTGGATCCTCTGGATGGATGTGCTCTGAGCCATGATATCCAGCACTGCTGGAGGGCCGTCGCTCTCCCAGCCCTGGAGGACACAATTTCAAATTGAATTGAAAGAAAGAGAAACTGGTAGAATTCCAAACAAAGGAATTCCAGTGGAGAAGGGAGAATGTCTCAGAACAATGTCCCTGCCACCTGCTTACCTTGTGCAATGCCTCCACTTGCAGATCTTGGAAAAGAGATGACAGCAATTTAATGGCATGATTTGCCAGCACCACTGACAGCACCCCAAACCCTTGATGCCTGCAGAAACAGAAAGGACAGAACATCATCTCAGGGGAAAAATAATAAATGAATAAATACTAAAAAAAGCGACAGCTTTGCTAAGCTGGAGACAACAACTTCTCTCCTTTCCAACACTCGGGACTTGAATTGTAAAGAGAGAGAAAATTTCACCAGAGCAGCAAGATCCTGCAGTAGCTGCTTGCTGGGGCTGCTCAGAGCCCTGGGCAATGCTTCCTGCAGGGGTGTCACGTACCCTTTCCCAGGTCCCAGCTTGGGAGACCCCACGCCCTCCTTAGTGCGAGCAATGATGTCTCTGACACGAAGAGCAGCCAAGGGATCCTTCTCCTTCCCCTTATCAGCCAAGGCCGTGGGGCTGAGGTTCAAGATGAGGAAGAGGCTGTTCAGCAAGCACCAAGCCCCGAGCAGCTGGAAGTTCTGATAATGCTATCGTGCCAAAAGTCACGGGGAAGGGGGGAGAGAAAAGCACCAAAAAAGACAAAACACCATCAATCCAAATGCCAAAGAGCACCAGCACAAAAAGGGTGGAAAAGCTTCCTGAGATGGAAATCTTACCTCTCCCCCTGCACGGCGTGAACTGCTGATGGCCTGTCCAATCATCTCATAGATTTCAAGCTGCAAATAAAGCCAAAACCACGGTAAGGCACCCCACCAGACAGCAACAAAAACAAAAACTCCAAATGCAATTGTATTTTACCCTCTACAATTAGCCACCCCTTTAACTCCTTTACCAGCAGTGGCAATGCCCCAAAATCATAGCCGTGTATTGCACAGCAAACAAACACAAATTCTGCGCTCTTCGCTTGCTGAGGAGGAAAACAATGAACACTGTGTCGTTCACTTACACATTTCTGTACAATAGTAGCAGCATCGTTTTCATAATCTTCTTCTTTGGAGCTCGTCGAGCCGGTTCGTACCTGTTGGGTGCTGCCCACGTGCAGGATGGCCATGCAGGTGGCCACGCTCACACCTCAGGGAAAACAAGCGCACTCTTAGGAAAAGGCAGTCTTGGGACAAAATGTTCCTATTTAGCACATTAAGACAAGTGGTATGGAACACGTCCATCAACTTGATGGAGCAGGGAATGCTCAGTATCGCAGCGAAAGATTAAGAAGTCTTTAGTGCCCTCAAAAGAGAGAAGTTTTACCCTGCAGAAACACGTGGGAGCAGTTAGAGGAGGTAATGTTTTACCATGTGATTCAACACCAGTTTTAAGGCAATCCTCAGACTCGAGTGTCACATCTCCTTAAAGTGTCCCCTGTACCAATTAAACACTCAGGATTTTGGTGTGCTTAAACGCCTCCTGGGAAACAAGGCTGATTTGGGGCTATAACAAATTAAGCTGAAGCCTAAAGTAAAAATATATTATCCTCTGAATATAAAAAGAAACAGCAGAAATTACAGGCTGTTTGTTAAGAAAGCGTTGAGTCACTCAGTCTTTTTCTTAGACACTGACAGGAACAACGGCAGAACACATCAGCAACAACTTCAACATTAACCCCATCACCGCGCCGCGCTGCAGAGCTTCAAATCCACGAGAAACAAAGGCTACTCCACGGGCCGAGCCTCCACCACACGCAGCTAACAAAGCGCAGCCAAAAGCTCCAAAGAACAAAAAACAACCAGCAGAGATCCACTCACCCGCATAGAGACAGCTGAGAGCGAGAACAGTCACGTCCTGGAGACGCGTGGGTGTCAGGGGCTCCAGCACGGGCAGCGACAGCGTATCCAGAGCCATGGTGACATCGATCACCAGCGAGTGGAACCTGCGGGCACGACACGGGCTGAGCGCTGCCCTGGCAGCACGGTGCCCTCCCCGGGCACACGGAGGTGCCCCAAGCAAGGCCGGCACTGACCCGTTGCGCACAGCCGTGGCGTCGGCCACCGTGGCCGGCATGATGAAGAAGGAGTTGGCGGACACGGCGTCCTGGAAGCGGTTGATGTAGCGCAGGAAGTAGGGCAGGTTCAGGCACACGCGCAGCAGCTTCTCGGAGCCACCTGCCAAACCGCAGCAGCAGGGCCGTGTCACCGGCTCGGCGCTAACGGCGCTCAGTAATTGACTTAATTGCTCTCGGTGGTGAGAAAACGCCATCGGAGACGAGGCAATAGGATAAAGAGAGCCTTCTAACAGCAGCTGCTCGAGTTTGCAGCCCACACTTGTAAATGGGTGTCACAAAGCTCTGTGGCCACGTTATGGGGCACACCAGGTCCAGCTGGTGGGGACTTGATGACCCCAAAGGTCTCTTCCAGCCCTAACAGTCCTGCGATTCTAATCCACGTCCACTCAACAATCCACCCCATTCCCCATTAGGTATTTCACAATGTCCACCTAATTTACCCCTCCAAACACAAACACACTGAGCTCTGCAATGAAAACCCCGTTCCAGCCACGACCTCCCTTGGCAATCACCAGGAAACTCAGGAACCCTTTAGGTCAGAGAGCTTCTTCCCACTCAGAGATGTAACACTGGAGACACATTTTCCCAGTATTTTTTTGGCCCCAAGCTAGAAGAAAGCTGATTCTCACCAAGTTCTTGCAGGCTGGCCACGTTCTGAGCAATGAATATGCTCTTGGTCTTTGTTGCAGAGGTTTGATCGGTGGCAGCTTGATCCTCACTCTCTCCTTCCACCTAAAGCAAGCACATACTAAATATATTATGGAGGGACTAAAAACACACGTTTTTTCTCTAAGTCTCTACGCAGAAGCAAGGTGTATCAGCAGCACAACTCCAAAGAGCCATGGATGTCACTGAACCCTGCATTCCATGAGGAAACAAATCCAGTATAGCACAAACAAAATGTGGTTGTTTGCCATTTATCCCATGCAAGGAGGATCCATGTACTTAAGAAAGGTTCTCTTTACACCTGTACCAAGAAGTAGCACTTAGAGCCCTCTGTCTCTCCCTGCCCTGGGTTAATAATGTTGAAACTCGGACTGTTTCTGTTTTAGAGGTTTTTTTACCTGTGTCTCTGTTGTGATTGATGGTGACGAAGAGACTCTGGGGTTAAAGACTGATGTCAATTGGTTGAGGAAGTTCATCTGCACTTCCTTCTGTCTCAGCTCCGGGCTCACCGGGGAGGCCAATTCCTTCTGGTCCTCAACTGCAGGGAGAAAACAAACCCCCATTTCAGACAGCAAACCTCAGATTTTCTGTGCCTAACTCCAGTGCTGCAGTGAAACACACACAGCTGAAGCCCCTTCCCTACCATCAGAGAGGGTTTTGACGGTCTGAGGCAGCTTGGCTGATTTCATCATAGCTGTGAAGGTGATGATTTCCGTCCGGTCCAGGCGGCTGCAGCCCGTGCACAGCCCCTTGATCAGCAGAATGAGGTGTTTCTACAGAAAACAGAGACATCAAGTATCATCGAAACCCTCTTGATTCCAATCCCTCCTCCGTATCGTTTACTCTAAGCAGGTGGATTTAGAGTAATGCAGCTTCAGCTGGTGAGGCCACTGCAGCAGTTCGGAGCCACTCTGATCTCCCCTGAGGGTCGAGACACATCCCTGACTGCAGGTAATCCAGGGCACTGACGCTGCCTGTGCTTCCTGTGGAAAACACCTGGAAAAGCTCTCTCTGCTGTGACACACTGCATTACGGGAACACTCCTCACAGGCCTTCCCTCTTTCAAATGTATTCAAGCTTTCCCACAAGACAGAAATACAAGCAGGCAAGAAAAACATCTTTAAAAACTCAACAGAAAGCTGTGATCCAGGTTGTTGCACAAAACCAGAGTGTAGGAAACTGGAACTGAATTAAGCAAGGCGTCAGGTCACCGTTATTTCGAGTTATGAGCAAGCTTTGATTGTGAGTACAGTATGCAGAGGGAAGATTCAGCAGGAATCAGAGTCTACCAAAGCGTACACCTTAAATATTTTAAGTGCTTCACTGATTTTGCTTTATGCGTTCAGTGCTGGAGCAGATATTTCAGAATCAGAACCCAAAGCCCATTCTCACGCTGAAGCTGGCCCAGGAAGTCCAAACCTGTGCTCACCTGTGAAACAGCACATGCTTCGTCTGGGTTCTCAAGCCGCAGCAGGGAGAATTCAATCAGGACTTTACACGCAGCTGCCACTGACTGCAACTGGTTTCTGGGTACTGAAAAAAGCAGATCCTTGTACTCAGAGTGAGTTTGAAAACAGCCCAGTGTAGCGAGCTCTCAGTGCTGTCAATAAAGCAGGATGCTCTGCAGTGTGGGTACACACTCCATCCCTCCTGCCTAACGTAGATGCAATATAAACTCAGTCTCATTACAATGTAACCCAAGAAATGTCAGCAAAGTGAGGATAATTCCTTCTGCCAGGAGGGAATTCAGAGATAAAGCAGTTTCCCCAGCAACATTATTTAATGCTGACAGAAGCGCTGAAGAACATGAAACAAGCTCACAAAGCCCATTTTTTGTTGAAATTGCTAAATTGTCAGCCAAAATAACAGAAAATATTTTGAGTCACAATGTTTTGATCATTAATTCCAACACAGTAATGTAACTACAGAAGCCCTGAATGGTTTGGGCTGGAAGGGACCTTAAATCCCATCCAGTCCCACCCCCTGCCATGGCCAGGGACACATTCCACTAGATCAGGTTGCTCCAAGCCCCACCCAACCCAGCCTTGGACATCTCCAGGGATGGCAGTGTTATAACCGCTGAAGGATAATCTAAAAATCCTGATCACTGATTTAAACACTTGACCAAAATTGAATCAGGTCAATGAACAAGCAGAGCCAAAAAGGCACCGCTGTCCAGTCGGTGGTGGCCAAATTCTCCCATCAACAAGCTTCCCTTTCCATCAGAGCTGACATTTCATGCTACAAAAGCCAACAATGCTGGCCCTGAAGTCTGATTCAGAAAGAGGGCAGAAAACAAAGACAAAAATCAACTTTTACTGCATGCAGTCATTACACAGGAGCAAAAGGAGCAAAGGAACACTTACTGAGACCACACACAGTAGTGATGTAGTGTGTGGAAAGTGCAACAAAGGAGGAGTAAAAGGGCTCGTACTGCTTGTCATGGTGCAGGATCTCAGATTCACTGCAACGAGAAGGGGACAGAGGTCAGCCAGCCCCAGCACAACGTGTCCTGTGGCAGGGGCAAGGCAAGGCGACAGCTCTGGGAACACAACCCTCGTGTCCCCAGGACTGAGTCCTCCAGTGGCAGCCGGATCACGCCATCAGCATCACTGCCCACACAGGAGATCCAAGGGAATATTGTGCTGCCAGTGTTTCTCCTCCACAGCATCAACAGGTCAGGCTCTACCGGCTGCACTCCCTGCCAGAGGCGCATTAACCTTTAAGTTGTTCTAAACTCAGCTGCCCAGAGAGCATGGACTGTGTGTTCTGCTAACGCTGGCAGGATTTGCCAGGGCTGGAGCGCAGGAATTCCCTTCCCATCGTGGCACCGAGGCAAATGGAGCTTGTGCAAGTCTGCAGATCAGAGGGATCAAACCAGGCAACTGCAGAACCACGGCAGGCACAGGCACAGCCCCTGCCACCAGCTGGGGAGGGATTTGGGCAGGCAAGGCAAAGTCCCTGAGGCTTCTCAGCTACACTCACTGGCCCCAGAGATCAACCCTTGATGGCAGAGGTGACACCTTAAAGGTGTCCCACCCCACAGACACTGAAAACACAAACTGCTCTGCCTCCACACCTACTTCTACCTCGACAAGACAGGGACGTGCATGTCTGCCTCCTAAACGATCATTTCCTTTCCTCCACGTTTTCATGCAGTGATGTGAACAAGCCAGCTGGAAGGACAGAGGATTAGACTCAGTTTCAGTTTGCCTCTCCAAAGCCGGCCAGGTCGGGTTCTCCAGCTCTGGGACTGAGGTTATTCCTGGAGGGCAGGTGCGAGCAGAGGGCAGCAGTCCATGGCACAGGCTGTACCCAGCTCCAGCCACGATTTCACCATTCCCTGCTGACCTGAACAAAGCCCAGTTTATGCCTAGTCACCTTCCCTTTTTCCACCCTAAGCCACCGTTTCCAGCTGTAACAGGAGGTGCAGTAAACACAAACAACTCTGGAACAGAACCATTTCACTACAACAACGAGCAGAAAGAAATACTCATCAGCTCTGTAGTTTGATTTCCTAGGTCTGAGGTTTTATTTGGTCTGCCTAAAAAGCTGAAAGAGAAATAGAAAACTAGAAAATTAAGAGAGAGGCTTTACCAGAAGATACTCAACACGAGTAAGTTCCAACACCTCAGGCCTTACCTCACCCTCTCCTGCCTGAACTGCTCTGGTCAGGAAGGAGCCCAGAGACTGAACATGCAAAGCAGCCTGTGCTCTCTCCTTCTCAGACATTCATTTTGCACACCGACCTCTGCGGCCCAACTGCAAGGCAGCAGCACTAGATGCACGTAAGTATTGTTAAGAGAACAAATTAGAACCATTTGGGAATAACAGAGTAGAGGAGAGGCTGACAGCTCCTAAATTACTGCCTAGGTCAAGCTGTGCACCACACAGTGCCCACGGGGTATAAAGAACAGAGGTGCAGAATGCAGCACGAGATAGGGGTTGGGCAATGGGAGCTTTGGGTTTTACTAAAACACGCTGTGGATGTTATGACAATACAAAGTGGAAGGTAACAGTCAAGTAATCATCAATCCTTGCAAATAACCATCAACAGAAGATAACGGCTCAATCTGGGATGTGCCAGGGCATTATTCTGAGTTTACAGTGATACTGAATAATGACTTTTCAGCCTCTGTACTGTGGTTTGTTGCTTAGAGGGGTTTTGTTTCCCATGGAAGCTCACTGCTCAGGCTGAGGAGAAACCTCTGTCACTTATCCACGTTAATCAGCACCAAATCCCAGCTCCTGCCTCGGCTCTGCTCCCCAGCCCTGAGCACAGCCTGTCCTCGGGGCAGTGGGCACAGAGCAGCCTCCTCCTCAGGAGGGACTGCTCCAGCTGCACTTCCCCCTGTGGAAACCCCTTCCCCAAAAACCAGCCTGGAGTGACTTCACAGACACAGAGCTCCTCTCCGCCTGCACCTGCCCGAGTCAGCATTTCCATCATTTATGTCAAACAAGGGCCTTCATTTCTGTCAATCCCTGGAGACACCTGCTAACAGAGGAATACCAGTAACCTGGAGATGCTTAAACTCACAAGTGAAATACCACAGTAGTTAAAAAAAGGAGTTTATTGATTTATTTTGGGAAGAATAATACAGGTGATTTATTTGAGGGGAAATCCAGCCACTTTAGGGCTGGCTGACACCATCAAGAGCTTAACTTCTGCCTTCCAAAAATAACTTGAACACATAAAAGATTTTCAGCGAGAAATCTAAAGATAGATTCTTGTTCAGCACAGAAGAGCACAGCTCCAGACACGGACAAGTTGGAATTTATCCCTTTGTCATTCAGCACGCCGCGCCAAGGCACGAAACAAGAAGTACCACCCTGCAAGAGCCCAAATCCTGCCAGGCCACCAGACACACCACTCCAACCTCGGGCAGCGCTGCTTGAAGGCGACAAACTGCTGTCCCGAGTGGAAAACAGAACCAACCTTGCCTCTAAAGGAGGAAACAGCCCTACCCCAGAGCTCAAGTGGATCCACTCGAGTGTCCCTGGGACAGTTAGGTGAAACACTCCACTAATGAACTTTAGGCACAGGGACAGCAGAGCTGCTCGGGGTAAAGTGACACTGGAACGGTCCCTAAAACAAAGACTGGCCAAAGAACTGCCCAAAGCCACCAACATCCAGTGTGCAGCTCCTGGGGGAAAAACTGCTCTGTGCGTGCAGGCATAGAGCTCCTCCAATTAACTCTTCGAATCTGAAGGATCCACTGCACACTCAGCCATTCTACATTAAACAAGGCTTTATTTTATCGTCTTCCTCAGTGTACTGTTAATTTTATGTTTCCTAACAACTTATTGTGGCCGGGGTTATATCTCCAAAATTGAGCACGATGTTGTGGCATTCACATCTCGTGTTTTAGACCATAAAACAAGCTGTAAGTTGAATTAAGTAGCTGCGGTGCTATGCTCTTACGCTGTGACTCCAACCTGTGTGGTTAGACAAGGCAGACTTGATTTGGTTCTGCTTTATTTCGACTTAAAATAGAAGAAGCATTGTAGTGATAAAGACTTAAAGGGAAGACTGGTCCCCCCAGAGCCCGGTGAGACAACACTTCCCACGGCCCAACCGGGCAAACTGTGACACGCCTGGACAAAAGCAAAACCGCAAGAACAGTCCCGAAAGCTCTCGGCGGGCGCCTGTGCGAGGTGCTGCGGCCGGGCGAGCACCCTCAGCCCGTTATGGGGCCCGAGGGCACCTCCGAGAGCTCCGGCCCCAGGACAGCGGGAGGAGCCGGGGACGGAGCTCGGGCTTTGCCCAGGCAGCCACAGCCCCAGCTTTTGCCCCGCCGGGCACAGGGCACCGAGCCCGGTAGCGGGCACCGAGCCGGACCCCGCCTGGGCCGCCCCTCAGCCGCTCCCGCAGCGGCACCCCCAGCGCTCCCCTTGAGCGGGCGAAGCCGAGCGGCACACGCCCGCGCTCCCTCACCTCTCGATGACCGAGGCGAGCAGCTGCGGCAGCTCCTTCATGTCGAAGGCCGAGTAGGACGCGGAGAGCAGCGGCCGCACGGCCACGTCCCAGCCGGGCCCGGCCGCGGCCCCCGCGCCGCCCGCCGCCATCTTGGGCTGCGCTGGGCCGGGGGCCGCGGCGCGCACAGCGCCCCCTGCCGGCGGGGCGGCGACCGCGCAACGTCGCGCCGCCCCATTGGCCCGCGGCGCGGGCGCGTGCGCACTGCGTGAGTCAGCAACTTTGGCGCGCGGCGCGTGCGCGGCGCGGGGAAAGGCGGGGCGGGGCCCGCGCATGCGCCCTGAGCGCGCTCCGCCCCCGCGCCCGCCCCCGGGCGGGGAGGATTCGGAGCGGCCCGGAAAATCATCCAAAAAATCATCCAAAAACACTGGAACAGCGAAAAAAGCACCCGCTTCAAGGGTCCCCCAAACTATTTAAATAGGGAAATAACCCCCCCACGTAAATACCAAAGAAATCCCCACTTAAACAGCTAAAAATCCCCACTTAAGTAGCTCAAAACCCACTGAAATAGCCCCAAAAATCCCATTGAAATAGTCCCATAAAACCACTTTAACAGCCCCCAAAAACACCTCAATAGCCCCAACCCCCCACCCAAACATCCCCAAAAAACCCACCTAAATATCCCCAAAATCACCTCAATAACCCCTAAAAACCACAATAACCACTAAAACCACCTCAACAGCCCCCCAAAGCCACTGCAACAGCCCAAGACACACTTTAAGAACCCAGACCCACTCCCTGCTCCGCAGCTTTATTTTGGGATCTGAACACAGAGGCAGTGAGGGAACACAGCCCCTTCCTGGGGGTACAATTCGAGCTTAACAATTAAAACCACCGGATCTTAACAATTAAAATCCACTGAGCCCAGAGCCGTGATCCCGAAGGAAACGCTGAGACTCCTCCCCCTGAACCACCCCGCCTTTACCCCAAGCGCTGAACACAAAAAAAAAAAAGGCAGGAAAATTTAGGAACAAATGAGAAGGAACTGATGTTGTCAGAATAAATAAAGAACACGGAGAGACTTTAGGTTCAGATTCTTCCTGCTGCTCTGCAGCTTCGTCAGTGGTTCTGTGAGGCCCTTTCCCACTGACAGACACCCAATTCCCAACATTTTTCCTAAGGGAATCACCCAAGGTCTCTTCTTCACACCAGGAGCTCGTTACCACATCTCCACAGCCCTCCTCTCTGCCAGATGTGGGGCACAGCTGGCACCGAGGGAGAGCCCAGGATGAGCAGGACGCACATCCTTAGGATTCCCTTCACCGACATCAGGGAGACACCCATTTGGGGGACTTTAAGGGAGGTTTGGGACCTTCTTTTTCAGTCAGAATAGACTAAAAAAAGTCTCCATTTTTCATCTCTTCCGTTTCTCCTCACGGGGAGCCACGTGGGCAGCGCAGGTTTTGTTCCACCAGCAGCTTTTCCTCGCTAGTATCTTCCAGCCAGACGGAATGGAGGCGTTTGGATCCATCCCTCGGGGGAAGGGGATGAGATCCCAGCCCAGCTGCTCTCCAGGCTGGGCCTCCCTCAGCGCCAGGCCCGGTTCAGCAGCTTCACCTGGGCCAGCCTCTTGGTGATCATGGTGGCAAAGACCAGCCCGAAGAGGACGCTGCTGATCAGCACGTAGTCGTAGTCGTCCTTGAGCACATCAAACTGCTTGGAGGGGTACACACGGGTCTGGAAGATGTCCAGCCCGTAGGCAACAACCTGCAGGGGGGAGATCAGGAGCTGGGGATGCAGCTTGGAGCAGCGAACCCCAAAAATGATCCGCACGGGGTTAAGGGAAAGGAGAGATGTGTTAGGGAGTTACAAAGGTCCTTGCCACGGGTTGGAATCCACCCCCAAATTGCACACTGAGGCCTCTCCCCTGCGCTCACCAAGCAGGTGGACTCGAGGCCGGAGGGGGCTGTGTAAATGCCCCTCATCCTGGAGATGGTCTGGTTGTAGTTGATGAACCTCTCGGCGTGGATCTGCACGTCCGGCGAGTAGGGGATCAGGTTCTCCTCTCTGCAAGGCACCACGAGACATCAAACCCCAGCCAGGCAGCACACAGGATGCCAGCAGTGTTTCCTGATTATCAAAAGCTGAGCTAAACCAGCAGATTTGGGAGCTTTTCCCAGAGCAGACCCATTCTTGCTGCAGGATGAAAATCAAATGGATCAGCTGGGTCAGGCTAAGCTGCAGCCACCTCCTTCGAGAATTCCAAAGCTTTACAAGTGTAACTCTAAAGAAATCCAGCTCCTGTGCCTGCTCCTCCCTGAGAATACTGACACCAGGCTGGTTTAATGACTGACCTGGTTTGTATTCCCAGGGACAAATGCATCTCATCATCACAGACTGGGAACAGAAACACAGAATCCTTCAGGTTGGGAAAGACCTCCAAGGTCATCAAACCCAACCTTTGACCTGAAGGAACTTCCCTTCATTCTATGCTCTGAATCCAGCCAGGACAAGTTGCTCCTCTTCACACAACTTATGACACACAAAATCCAGCCCTCTGCAGAGGCCAGGAACAGAGGCTCTCCCTCCTTCCCTACCTGCTCTGCTCCGTCGGGATCTCCGGGCGCCGAGGGTCCAGCAGAGCCTTGGGAAGGGACAGGATGGCCCCAGAGGGAAGCCCAACTGTGCATTGAAAGAAAAACATCAACATCACAGAATCCCAGAAGAGCTGGGGTTGGAAGGGCTGTCAGGGGATCATCCAGTCCAACCCCTCTGCCCAGGAAGGGTGACTCAGGAATGCATCCAGAGGGGTTTGGAATGACTCCACACCCTCCCTGGTCACCTGTGCCCTGCCACCCTCAAATAAAAGTTCTTCCTCATGTTGGGGTGAAACTTTTTGGGTTTTAGTTTATGGCCATTGCTTCTCCGGGCACCACTGGAGTCTGGCACCTCACGGCCATTCCTGACAGCCAACAGAGACACCCTCCTGGTGCTTATCCCTGCACTTGCAGGAGCCCAGGACGTCTCCCTTTTGGCAACAAAGCGCATTTTGCTGGGATTTCAGCGTTGCCCTTTGCCTGAGCAGGTACTCACCGAGCAGGTGGCGGCTGGTGATGCCCCGCTCGGTGATCGTGGCCTCCATGGCACTGATGGCAGAGGGGAAGATGTAGGATTGCTGCAGAACCTGGGGCAGGATGGGGCGGTCCAGGGAGCTGAAGGCCGTGGCGTTGTACTGCTCCGTGCCCTCGTAGAGCTCCAGCACGGTGAACTCGTTGCGCCGGGCCTTCGTGTTCCAGTACTGGTACTGCAGCCAGGGGTTTGCAGGGAAGGAGACAGGAAAATCGCAGAGGGTGGTCACCAAACTGCCTCCATGCAGGCTCAGGAACTGCCCCGATGCCAAAATGAGTTTTTACACATTTTCCCTATTATTTGCAGCTCTTAGATCTCTGTTATATAGTTATACAGCTCCTTTATTGACTGTAACACCTTCCTACCCCTCCCTCAGATTTCAGAACAACAAGCTAACCTTGCTGGAATCTTACTTAGTCTTTGCTCTACAGCAAGCCAAGGACATCTCATTTTTTCCATGTAGCATGGACATAATAAATGGGGGATTAGAAGCTAGGAAGGGGCTTCAAACCAAAAGGGGGGATTACTTAATTAACTGTCCCTCCAACTGGATGATTTCTGTTAAGTAAGCTGATTTGTTATACTTCCAGAATTGTCAGGGGCCTGCGTTAGGTGTGCATTTTGCCGTATTTGCACAGAAGACCTTCATTACAGGTCAGTTTTTATCACCTCAACACCGTTCAGCCTGTGATTTCAGGGTCCCCCCCGAAGAAGCAGCAGCTCTCACCACCACCCAGTTCTCAGAGTGCACCATGTGCACGGGCCCCTTGGCCTTCTTCTGCACGGAGGAGTGGATGATCCTGCCCGTGACCCCGTCCATCAGGTAGATCCCGATGAAGGTGCGCTCGTGGTGCGTGTCCGTGCTCTCGGTCACCACAGCCAGCAGGTTGGGGTTCAGGGACTAGGGACAAAGGAGAAACAGCTGAGACCCTCCTTCCAGTGCCACCTCCTTCCTGCTCTTCACCTGGCACTGAGCATATTGTGAACTCAAGAAATCAAGCTGTTATTTCCCCTGATATTTCTGACTGACTTAATTGCTGCACGAAAACACGTTCAAGAAGAAAGCTCCAAAATGAGCGTTTTTCTGCAGACACTGGTGCTCATAAAAAGAAACCAGGCACCACAGGGCAGCTCATCCCAATGTGGCAGCAGGAAAAGGTGCTGGGATCTTCCCAGGTTAACCCCTCGACAAAAATGCAGCGCAGAGGCGCAGCAGCACCTTATAGAGGACGCTGCGGTCGCCCATGACGCGGCCCTGCGAGTGCACGTGCTCGTTGGACCTCTTCCCTTTGACAGCCACAATCCTCTGCACCTCCGTGGGGATGGCCACCTCCCAGCTCTCCTCTGTGCTCAGGTCCTGCAGGGAAAAAAGCCAGGTGGGAGCTTGAATCTCATCCTCCATCTCACGCAGGTTTCCTCGCTTTGGGATTTCCCCAAGTTTTGAGGCTGAGCGTTGCAGCTCTGAGCAAAGCTCCGTGAAGGGAACTGGGATCTGCCATTATCCACAGGGTGTTCAGGGGAATGCAATGAGCCTTCCATACCTTTTTCAGCCTGAATCCAGAGAGTTTTCCCTGCTCAGCATCAACTAGGTAAAAATAGATGGAATGGGCTATTTCTTCTAACTGGCGAAGGACGTTTTTAGTGGCTGGGAAAGGTGTAACCTGGAAAAGAAGAATTGAAACACGGGTTAAAAACAACTGAGACAGACAAAAAAAACCACCCCAGAACGAAACCAGAAAGATTGTTTCTAACGTGTTTATCAAGATAAGGTCTTACCAGAATAACCTCATAGTTCTGCGTGAAATGTGCCTCAACAGCAATTTTTTTCCCATCTTGCTCCAAAAGGGAGGGGAATAATTAACCAGAATGTGAAGAAAACTGCCTGCAGGCCAAGCAATTTACCTTGTACTCATCATCAATCAGGAGCAGCACTTTGGCATAGTCTTGATCCATAATAGGCAGAAGCAAAGTCTGGAGAATCGGCCGTTTCAGAACAGGAGGAGCTACTTGGCTTCTCTTCCCAAAGATGGGGTTAAAGACGTACAGAAAACTCATCTTGGTTTCCTGAAAAACAGGCTAAGTTTTGCCTCTTGTTTAAGTCAAAAAAAAAAGTGTTTTTCTAATTGTTACTTGCTGGTGTTGACTATTCATACCCCGGGTTCAGCTACGGCCTGCTGGAAATGTTCTCTTTGGACACACGCATTTGTCCAAGCGTTTATCCCACATTTGTCCTTAACAACCACGATCATTTTTAAGTTTCCTGGGCTTTGGTGTCTGCTTCCCTCCAGACCTTTCTCCCCTGCCATCCCCACATCACTGACAACCAGATGATGGCCAAGAGAATGGTTTTGCTGCCCTGTCCAAGGGCAGATTTCCATGGGGAAGGGAAGGGAAAGGGAAAGGGACTCACCTTGTCCTTGACAAGCAGAGTGCACTGTGGAGGATGGGGGAAATGGGCAGTTGTTCTCTGCACCATCAGCTTGAAGGAGGAGCCTGGTTTCACATTCCTGAGGTATTGTTTCCACAGGATGGTGCCAGAACTGCTCTCAATGCCAAAAAGCTAAGGAAAAACACATGGGAAAGCCAAAATTTAGGAAAGTTTAGGGAAAAAAAAAAACCCCTTTCCCATTCAAGCACTGCATCCTCCTGTGTCATATCCCAAAGGAAGGTGAGTTTTAGTCCCCCTTTAAAGCCACCACAAAACATCCTGTGCATCTTCCCATTATTTCTGCCCAAGCCTGGCTAAAAACAGGGCTGGGAATTCAGAGCTGAGACTCTTTCCTCCAGCCTAGAAACAGATTCCTGCCCTGCCCTCCTCACCTTGCCCGAGGCAGTGACCATCACCATCATCTTCTGGAGGTTGAACTCGTCTCTGGCCAGATTGTCAATGTTAATCTCGTTTTTAATCTGGCTCCGGGGCTTCCTGGCGTCGTAGAACATCTTCCAGAGATGAGCAGTCCAGGCTTGCAGCAGGATGAGCTGGGACGAGAGTCGCTTCAGGAACATTCCCAGCAAACCATCTGCAAGTGGCACCCACGGTGACAACAGCAGGGAAAACACACAGCTCCCACCCCAGAGCTGAAACCGTGGTGTCAAACACTGCCATGCACAAACCTGGGTAAAACTCCCTGCCTCCCACTCCGCAGTAAGTTACAGTTGCCATTTTTGTGACAGACTCCGGATTTTACCAACCTTTCCCACTCCACACCCACGCCAAAATAATGCCCTGATCAACTGAAAGCAAACCTTCATGCAGAGGGTTTGGTGTTCCTTCCCACTGTGCCCACCCCTAGAGAAATCCCTCTGCACCCAGTGCTCAGAGGAATGAAAAATATTTAATTCTGACCAATCAGGGTTTGCATTCAACTCCTCAGAGTAACCAAAACATTGGATTTCAACTCTGTTTCAGCCCCTGAGGAGAGCAAGCAGAGGGGATCAGTGGCACCAGGAAGCATGAGGCAGGAGCAGAGCACACTCCATGCAGGATGGGGTTACCTTGGATGGCTGCATCCAGGACAGCAAGGAAAAGACAAAACAAAGCAAAAAAAAAAAAAAAAAAAAAAAAGCTATTGGGAATGAATCTTCCAGAAAGAGTCACAGGAAACATTTAGGAGACATGGCCAAAACCCCTCCTCCTGCTGCTGACTGTTTTTTTAATGTAACGGTGTGATATAATTGTGTCATCTGGGTTGGATTTCCAAAGTTTAGACAGAGGAGGGTTTATTTCTGCTCATTTTAATTGGCAGCAGTAGAGATTTAAATTAATCTCTCAGCTCAGAGTAAACAGAAAACAATAAACACATTTATTTAGGAAGGAGAACAAACTCACAGAGGAAATTCTGTTAAACTCACCGGCTTTTTTTCCAAATTCTCCCTCCAGCTCGGCCTGTGCACCTGTCAGAGGCAGATCCACCATCTCCAAGCTCACCACCTCTGCCAGCGACTCCTCTCTACTCCACACGACTTTTCCTGGAAAGAGCAGAATATTGCAAAAATCAACCTAATATTTGAGAATTGACTCACTCAATATAAAGGCACCTTTCACAGCAACCCTGAAATGCAGATCACCTCTTAATGAAATGCAAAACAGTGCATAAATACCTAACGTCATTAAAATCGCTATTTCATAAAAGACAAATACTTCATGCAACTGGAGCCACTCCTGGGAAGAAAACCTCAGGATCAGTAAAAGCAATCTGGTGCTTTAAAAGGGTTACAGTCATTGAGTCTATTTAAAATAAGAAATTCATTGTGAACTTCTGGATTGCTTTAAAACCCTGGAGAATTCCTGTGGCTGAGATGGGACTTTCAACCCTCTCTGCAAATTAGCATTTTTGCCATGAGGACCTGTTCTGAAAATCTTTGGGGAAGATCTACACCAGCACTTACACTCTCATCCTGCTAAAAGAGTTTTGAAATCTGCAGAAAACCCTGAATCCAAAGGCTCTGCCCACACAAAACAGGGCAGAATTGTTTGTCCAGGTGAGGGTGAAACACTCTCCTGTGTCTTTCATGGGACCCAGAAGAGTTAAATTAATTTTTTTCAGCTTCCAAGGACAGTAATGATAAAATATAATCCTTGAGGACACGGAATGTTCTCCTGGTGACTGTTACAAATGGAGGAAGCTGTTTCTGGGAATCACCTGGCTGCTGCAGGAACATGAGCATGTGGTCCTCTGTCTGCACCAAGGCTCGATAGCCCACGGAGTCATCCTTCTTCAGGAAAACCTGGATGTACAGCTGGGAAAACCAAACCAAAAAGAGGCAAGGAAAACAGTGAGGTTAATGATCACATCATCTCCTTGAAGAAAACAGAAATCAGGTGAAACCAGCTCGAGCAGGGTGATGCTGTAATCCCTGGAATGCTTTTCCCCTTGGCTGCAGGGCTCCCATGCTGCCAAATCAGGGAAGGGAGGGCACTGCAAGGACAGAAATAGCCTCTCCCCGCTCACCTGCTGTGGCCTGGCCCCTCCTTGCTCCAGGTTAAAGGTGATGGTGGTGTCCAACAATCTCTGCCCAGTTTCAACCAGGTAAAGGTTTATGTTGTAGGTCTGATTGGAGCAGGTTAAGGAATCCTGGAGCAACGGGCAGAAAACAGGGCTTACAAACACACCAGGCCAAATCCTGCAGCAGCATTCCAGCAGAATTCCATGTCCAGCAAAAAACTGGATATTTTCAGGCTGTATTTTTAGCTGGTACAGCTGGTGTCTGTCCCTGCAGGTGAAGGAATAAAATGGACTGACAAGAACTGGGCAACAAGAGCACCCCATACCTGCCTCCGGGCATCCTCCAGAGTGCTGCCAGCATGGAGGCCATCAGAGCTTCCAGGTTTCTGAAGTGAGAATGACAGGAGATTTAACGTGGCTTCAGACACCAGTAAAGCATTAAAAATTAGGTTTTTCAACTGCCTGACAAGTCTCAGCTTGTCTGTGACATCAGGCAGGAAACAGCTCTGTTCTGTTTCTGATAAAAATGAAACTAAGTTTGATATCCCCCCAAGAACTGAAATCCTCTGTTGATCAGGAAAGCCAATTCCTTGCCACATGCCAACCTTCCATGGGGCTAAAAACAGGATATTCACTGAGCCAGGCACAGCCTGAGCTGGATGTAATCAAACCCTGCTCGTATTATCACTGAAACTTATCAAATCCTCCTCCTCCTCAAGGGGCTGCCCATCCCTGGGGCAGGGAAACACCAGTGGATCCCACCCCCAGAGCTGGGCTGGTCCCAGAGGACAGGAATTGTGCTGACCAGTTCACTCCTGCAGGTCAGGACAGCGGCCACCGTCTTCTCCCCGGTCGTTGCAAAACTCACCAGAGCTGCCTGGAAAAGGGAAAAAAAAAATAGCAAGAAATCATTTAAAAAAAACCAAACTCAAGAAACTCCCAAACGTCACCAAAAAAATACTTGTGAACTAAAGAAAACCACAGTGGAATTAAAAGCAGAGCTGTAAGAGCCGAATTTTAAATTGTATTGTTTCCCCTAACTCAAAACCAACAAAGACATACTTCTCACAAAGATGGGAACAGCTGACCTGCCACAGGTTTTTGAGCCACGATGCCCAGAGTTACTGAGATTTCTAACAGCTGCCAGCTGGGCCAGCAGTTTGAAGGATGTTCAGCTGCACTTGGCCCCATCCCTGTCCCTGTCCCATCTGTCTCTGGTACCTGCTGGAAGTCCCGGAGGTGGCTGAGTAGCCCCTGCTTGTACTGCAGCAGGGAGAAGTGGCTTGGGGACAGCTGCAGGAAGAACTGAGTCCGTGAGGCACTGGTCACGCTGGGCTGAGTGGTCAAGATCCTGGCCTGGAAGTCATCTGCAAACTCCAGCTCCAGAGACTGCAGGGGAAACGAGCACATGTGCTGAGAGCTCTCCTTCGCTGAGACCAGCACCTCCCTCCCCTCAGCCAGAGATTCCCAGGGGACAGGGCAGGAGCAGGGAAGGCTGAGGCTCCGTTGTCAGAAGACATTGATACAGAAGGAATAACAAAGAGTTTTCCCACCCTTCCCTCAGTTTACAGATCATGATCCTTCATCTCCAATCACTCCCCAGTTCAGACTGGAGACCCAGTTCCTACTGGGAGCACACCAGTCAGGCAAGGAACTCCAGGAATGTTCCTGCAGCAGCTCTCACCTGCAGTGGAATGTGCCTCATGTCCTGCTCCGTGTCCAGGGCGCAGACGTGCAGCGAGCGCGTGGCCGCGTCCACGCACACCAGCACGGCCTCGCCCACCACGCCACAGGAGCCCTGCAGGGCCCCCAGCCACGGGGCAGCCAGCTTCACCTGCACAGAGACACGGCCAGGCCTCAGCAGGACACCCACCAGCACAACAGCGAGCTCAGTCAGTTATTGCTAGGCACAGCTGGGACAAAACTACCTGTGAGCCTGAGGTTATGGGATAACCTCGACTAACAGCTCCCAGTCTAGGTCAGTCTGGCTTTCAGGGCGTTCAGCTATGAAACCCCCGGTTTGATTTGAAGGCAATGCCTCAAGGAAAGGGAGGTTTTGCTGTAGCACAACTGATTCCTCTGCTCACCTCACCACGGGGTTGGAAGCCCATTTGTTGACGTCAGATCCAGCATTTTGGCTCCAGTACCTGTTTGGTGATTTCTCCATCCTCTACGTTGAACGTCAGCACGTTCAGGTGGCTCTGGGGAACGATGCCAAGCACGTGGATCACTCCGGTCCCACGGGAATACAGCAGCTGGTACTGAGTGCTCTCACTGCAGGACAGGCAGTGACCATGAAGCGTCATCCTCTCCCACTGCTGCCTGCACAATCACCAGGCAGGCGCAGCCCCCTTCCCTCTGCCCCGTGCCAGGGGCTCACAGCTCTCCTTAGAGGTGTTCTCACCTTTCTGGCAGGTGTTCCACCCACTTCTGGTGCCCGTTGGACAAGTAGTGCAGAGACAGGGCTGCCTTCTTCAGCACTGCCACGTACTTCACCGCCTCAGGGAGCCCCACCAGGGCAGCCCCCTGGAAACTGAGCACAGGCACAAAGAATTAGGGAACTCTTTTTCTATTTTGCCCTGGGGAAGGGAGCTGGAAAGGGGCTCAGCCTGGAGAAAAGGAGGCTCAGGGAGAATTTCTGGCTCTGCACAACTCCCTGACAGGAGGGGACAGCCGGGGGAGTTGGGCTCTGCTCCCAGGGAACAGGGACAGGAGGAGAGGGAACGGCCTCAGCCTGGGCCGGGGGAGGCTCAGGGTGGACAGCAGCAGGAATTTCTCCATGAAAAGGGTGCTCAGACCTTGGAACTGGCCAGGGAGGTTGGGAGTGCCCATCCCTGGAGGTGTCCAAGGAACACCTGGAGGTGGCACTCGGAGCTGGGACACGGTGGGGATTGGTCAGAGGTTGGACTCAATGGTCTGGGAGGGCTTTTCCAACCTCAGCGATTCTGGGATTCTCTGCAAGGTTCAAGCACTCATAAAGAACTCACCCAAAATTAGGTTTGGAAACTTTACATCTGACTAATCTTTCTCTGCAATGCAAGCCCAGACTGAACCCATGACCCATTTTTTCCCTTCCCAGACCAGCACTACAAGGACAAAAGCCCGTGCAGACAGGAAATGCCCACCTGCCAGTGTCCAGGGAGGTCTCCCAGTTGAGGCCCCCAATGTTGGTCTCCCAGGAGCGCAGAATCCGTCCAGCGTTGGACACCGTGATGGCATCTGCAGAGGAGGGGGATGAGCACGGGGATTGCACCCACCCAATAAAGGGATGGGTTCTGCAGTCCGGGCTGTGCTCCAACGCCGGCTGCACATTCCAGGAGCCCTGCCAGCCCCCTTACCCTGCCCATGGATCAGCATCGCGTCAATGGCTCCCTCCGCGGTGCCCTTGTCCACATGGCGCCACACTGCAAGAGACGGGCGCAAGGGATAACAGCAGTTATCCCCACCAAGGCGTTCCTGTGTCAGCGTGTTCAAAGCCGGGCTGCTCCCGGATCCAGCCCTAATTCAGGGCTCTGACCGCCGTTTGAGCCCTGCCGCCCGCCCAGCCCCAGCAGCAACAACCTTTGGTTGTTCCTTGTTGCGGAACATCCAGCACAACCAGCATTGACCCTCGGCCCCAGAGCCGCACTCACGGATTTCACCGCTCCGGGAGTTCAGGGCGGCCACCACGTTCTCCTCGGTGGCCACCACGAGCTTCTTTGAGCCCTGCGAGGCTTCCAAGGAGGCGAACTTGAGCTTCCCCACGTACTGCTGCCTCCTGCGAGAGGGAACGGGAGCGCCGCTGAAATGGGACCGGGGCGGCGGGCGCGAGGACCCAACCCGACGGGACCCCCGGCGCTCACCAGTCGAACTTGCCCACTTGGTCCTCGTAGACGGCGGCAACCAAAGGCAGCAGGGCCAGGACCGGCAGCAGCAGCGCCCGCGGCCCCGCCGCCATGACAGCGGCCCCGGCGCCCGGGGGGCCTTCCGAGCCGCGGGGCCGTCCGCGCCGCCGCCTGCGCGGGGAAAGCGCGTCAGCGCCGCGGGGAGCGCGCAGGCAGCGCGCGGGGCAGCCCCGCCCGCTCCCGGCAGCCCGCGCGCGACGCGGGGGCCTCGGAGCACGGCGGAATCATGCCGAAATCCAAGCGGGACCGCAAAGGTGGGAGCGGGGCCCGAACCCCGGACACCCTGCACGGCACATCCCACCCCCACCATTCCTATCCCCTTCTCCGTGTTTTCCCGTTCCTCGATCCCATCTCCCACCGCCCCCTTCCCTACTCCTGTCCCCTTCCCCGTCATCATTTCTCGACGCCGTCCATCGCCCTCCTCCCTCTCCCCGTCCCCTTCCCCATCCCTCGATTCCTTGCCCGTCTCTCATTCCCTTCTCCATCCCCATCCCCGTTCCCCTCCATTTCCATCTCCATCCCCTTTCCTCCCTGACGCTCTCTCTGCTCCGCTCCCCGCAGTGTCCCTGACGCGGACGCCCCGCAAGGGGCTGGAGGCCAAGCAAGCGCTGATCGCCGAGGTGAGTCTGGCTCGGCCCCGGGCCCCTCTCCCTTCTCCCTCTCCTGCCCGCTCCCCCCGTGCCTGTCCCGGTCTCGGTAACGGTTCCCCCGCAGCTGCGGCGCTGTGTGGACACCTACAAGTACATCTTCGTCTTCTCCGTGGCCAACATGAGGAACAACAAGCTGAAGGATGTGCGGAACGCCTGGAAGCACAGCAGGTGGGCAGGGGGGCGGTGCAGGCTGGGGGATGCCCAAGGGGCTGAGCTCCAGGGCTGACATCCTTCTCCTCCTGCTGCTGCTCCTGGGCAGGATCTTCTTCGGGAAGAACAAGGTGATGATGGTGGCGCTGGGCCGGGAGCCGAGCAGCGAGTACAAGGAGAACCTGCACAAGGTACCTGCTGGGGCTTCCTCTGCCACATTCCACATCCTGGAATAACATCACCCTTCCGTGGGTGTTTAAGTGAACCCACGTCCTGCCACGGAGGGTGTGTTGTGAGTGCAGCTGTGCAGGCCTGAGCCCGTGCAGGTGAGCTCCTGGTGCTCCCCAATCCCCATGGATGCTCCTTTCTTCCAGGTCAGCAAACACCTGAGAGGGGAGGTCGGGCTCCTCTTCACCAACCGCACCAGGGACGAGGTGGATGAGTGAGTACCAGTGTGCACAGGAACCCCAGCTCTCCCTGCTGCTCCCCTTAAAGCAGGGATGTTCTTGTGGGCTTTTTCCACTTACCCATTTCTGTGACAGGAAGGCAGAACCACGAAGGGTTTGGGTTGGGAGGGACCTTAAAGCTCATCTCACTGCACCCCCTTGGACACTTCCAGGGATCCAGGGGCAGCCAGCAGATCCAGGCCATGCCCCAGGGATGTTTCTCGCCCAGCTGAAGCTCTGGTTGTCCGTCTCTGTCCCAGGTGGTTCTCCAAGTTCCGGGAGCTGGACTTTGCCCGTGCTGGGAACAAGGCGCCGTACGGGGTGAGCCTGGACACGGGGCCCCTGGAGCAGTTCCCCCACTCCATGGAGCCGCAGCTGCGGCAGCTGGGGCTGCCCACAGCGCTGAAGAAAGGTATGGGAGGGTTCAGCTCCGGGCCTTGGCTGTGCAGGGGGTCTCATGAAGAACTTTAAACACAGAGCAGGATTTAGGCCTGGAGAAAATCTGAGGGACAGCCTTCTTCTTGTTGGGCTGGGGCTGGAACTCCTTATGTCCTTGTGCTGTTGTTCCCAAACTCGTGTCAAAGGCTGAGTAAAACCTCAGATTTCTCCACAAGGCCATCCTTGTCCAGTGGAAACAGCTGGGATTAACCCCCTCAGGAGGCGGGTGTGGGGTTTTAGAGCTGGTCTCACCCATCTCCTTGGGGTGCACTGATGCTGTGTGGGAAGGGCTGGTGTTGGGGGGAGTCCTGGCTCTGCCCCCCACATTCCAGGGCAGTTCCCTGTGCTTGGGATCCTATATCCAGGGGTTTTGCCCTGCAGGAGTGGTGACGCTGCTGTCGGATTACGAAGTGTGCAAGGAAGGGGATGTTCTTACCCCGGAACAGGCCCGTGTGCTGGTGAGTACCACAACACTAAATAACTAATTATTCATTAACACGACTCCTAAAACGCAGCAGCAATTATTTCGGTCACTGCTTTGCTCCACTTCCCACCTGGAAGCGGAATTTACTGTTTTGCTAGGCTGGGCACAGAGACAGTAGAGCAGGAGTGACAGATTTGTGCCCCCTCCTAGAAACTCTTTGGCTACGAGATGGCAGAGTTTAAAGTCACCATGAAGTTTCTGTGGAATTCTGAGACGGGAGACTTCCAGAAGCTCGTGGGAGACGCAGCAGAGGAGGAGGAAGAGGAGGATGATGACGATGACAGCAATGAGGACTAACACCGTGGACACCAGACAGTTCTGTTTTAGGGACAAAAAGAGAAGGATATTTCCCTTCCCTGGGTGCACCCAGACTGGGATGATCATTATATAAAATGACCTAATGATGCTTTTTTTTATATTTATATAAATATCTATGTCAAACTCCAGATGCTGCTGCCTGTTAGTGTTGGTGTATCTGGGATCTGAGGAAATACCAGCTCAAACATGGAAACAGCAGAAAGGGTGTAAATGGAATAGAACTTGGATATGGCACAAAGGGAGGGATGCTGAGGGTTTGCTATTCTGACACAGAAGAAGATATTTAGCTCAATCCTTGTAATTTTGCCTTGTCCCTGTAGTGTCCAAGGCCAGGCTGGGTGGGGCTTGGAGCACCCTGGGATAGTGGAAGCTGTCCCTGCCCATGGCAGGGGATGGGACACAATGAGATTTAAGGACCGTCCAACCCAAACCAACCTGGGATTCTGTGATTCAAAGTCCCCAAGTGCTGCCAATGAAATGCCAGGTTCCAGGCACAGGTCAGAGATGGGGTCTGCACCAGAAAGAGGTTTTATTCTTGTATGTAATTAATTAGGATTTCACGTTAAAGCAGAACAGGGGCCTTTGCCTCGTTAAGGTGTTCATTTTCCTGATCAGCTGCATCCTGAATCACGGGGTGTGCTGAGGGGCTGGGAGGGAGGAGAAAGGCACAGGTGTGGATCCTACAGAGCTTCACTGATCTAGGAAAATCCAGGATGGATGGAGGGCAGGGCAGGCAGCACCTCTCCTGAGTCTCCAGAGCCCTGCCTGGTGTCCCAGCCCTCCCTAGCGGAAGTAGTTGGGGCAGTCGTGTGCACTCAGGTTCCAGGCCTTGTCGAACGCCTGCACCACGGCCGGCTGCAGGGGACCCTCCTCGCTGTAGTCGAGGTTCTGCTCCAGCTGCTCCAAGTTGGACATCCCAATGATCACTGCATCTCCAAGAGAACCCTGGGAAGAGATGGGATCCCTTTGGGATCTCTGATCCCAAAAGAAAGTTCACCTCCCAGGCCACTGCAGGCCAAAGCAAGCCTTTCTTTCCACTAAAGAACATCCAGGAATTAAGCAACTGACACCATAAACCATCCCCAAGTGACTCCAAAACCTCAGGAGCTGCCAAATCCTCTTTAAGATGGGCTACAGGAAACATTTAGGGGACATCAGGAATATTAAGCATTGGTTTTCCAGTCCAGTGAAAGGAAAGTCCTCTCCTTGCAGGGAAGCCAAGACTCCAGTAACTGGCACCTAAAACCTTCCTCTTGAAGCTCTTCCCGTTCTCACCACATGGGATACCATGGGGAAAAGCAGAGCTGCCTCACCCCTGCTGCCCGGCACAGTCTGCACAGCAATAGTCACTTTGGAATGCCACAACCCCACAGGATTAAAAGACAACTTCGCTGAAATCTCCCTGTTTGTGAGCCACGGCAGCAGTGCCCGGAGCTGGCAGCAGAGCCCAGCTCAAGCTCTCACCTGCAGTTTGGAGTGGTTGTAGAGCCAGCGCAGTGCAGCCGATGCCAGGCTGGGTGCAGAAGAGCCATAAGCCTCTTTCAGAGCTTTCTCTACCAGTACAATTCCCTCAAAATTGTGTTTTTTCCAGTACCTGCATGAAAAGAAATCATTTTTATTGCCCGTGGGACCTCTACTCAGTGATATATCTACATTCCAAAATGCTTTCAGGAAGCCTCATACAACTCTTTGTAGCCTCTCACAGAATCACAGAATTTTTAGGTTGGAAGAGACCTTCAAGATCATCGAGTCCAACCCATCTCTAATACCTCAGCTAGACCATGACACCAAGTGCCTCTGAGGACTTCTGCAATCTCTCTTGGGAGCTGTGAGGAAGCTGAGCCTAAAATCCACCCCGCAGAGTTCAACCACACATTACAGCCCCAGCCACGTGTGCTGACATAATCCCAAGCTTTGGTCAGTTCTGCTTCCTCTCAGCTGACTACTAGAGTGGTTTTTTTAACGCAGCCATTCCTGCTTGCCTGTCAGCTCAGGCCATACCTGTCCCTGTAGGCCTGAGCCCAGTCATTCCCAAAAAATCTCCCAGTGGGCTGGCTCGTGTCTTTGTCCTCGTACTTGTACTTGCCGGTCAGCAGCCCCCCTGCGAAGGAAGGGAGCGGCAGGTTTGGGGCTGGGCTGGCTCTGCAGAGCCCTCACTCCACAGGGCTTTATCCCAAAGCCCGGCCCTGCCCCCTGTACCTGCCAGCGGGTTGTAGGCGTAGAAGCGCAGCCCGAAGTGCCTCAGGCAGGGGAACAGCTCGGCCTCCACCTGACGCGTGGTCGCGTTGTACATTCCCTGCACGGGGTGGCACACAGCCTCAAACACAGCTCAGGGCACAGCAGCTGCCTCCTCCCACCCTTCCCTGGCAGTACCCATCCCTGAGAGCAGCTTCAGATCACACAAGGCTATGATCTGCTTAGGAACTGGTGGGGGTTAGGTTTGCTCTTTTTTTTTTTTTTTTTCCTATAGAATTTTTCCCCATAAGTTGCTAAGAGACTAAGCACTGGTGTCTAGAGGATGCTTGACCAACATAAAGGAGGCCGGGGAGGGGGAAGATCACAGAGTTTTGGGGGAGGAAAAGGACAGGGCTGGGGGAGCTGGGGGTTCTTCTTGCTCTGGGCATCGGAGAGGATGGCCAGGCTGCTGCTTGCTGTGGGAGGAATCCACGGTCAACAGAACGTCTGGTCCTGGGAGATCTACCATCATCTATCTGCTCATGTGACCAGGAATTCTGAGCTCCTTCAGCTGCCCTGCCAGAGCTGGGCCAGCCCTGTCCGGGAGTCGAGGCTTCTCCAGCTCTGCTCTGGATGCTACACTGTAGCCCTGCACTCCCCTGCCTGCTGGGACATCCCCCTGCCTGCTGGGACATCCTCCCTGCCTGCTGGGACATCCCCCCTGCCTCCTGGGACATCCTCCCTGCCTGCTGGGACATCCCCCTGCCTGCTGGGACATCCCCCTGCCTGCTGGGGACATCCCCCTGCCTGCTGGGACATCCTCCTGCCTGCTGGGACATCCTCCTGCCTGATGGGGACATCCTCCCTGCCTGATGGGACATCCTCCCTGCCCTGCCAGGACATCCCCCTGCCTGCTGGGGACAACCTCCCTGCCTGCTGGGACATCCTCCTGCCTGCTGGGACATCGTCCCTGCCTGCTGGGACATCCCCCTGCCTGCTGGGGACATCTCCCTGCCTGCTGGGGACATCCCCCTGCCTGCTGGGACATCCTGCCCTGCCTGCTGGGACATCCTCCTGCCTGCTGGGGACATCCCCCTGCCTGCTGGGACATCCTCCTGCCTGCTGGGGACATCCCCCCTGCCTGCTGGGGACATCTCCCTGCCTGCTGGGGACATCTCCCTGCCCTGCCAGGACATCCCCCTGCCTGCTGGGGACATCCCCCTGCCTGCTGGGACATCCCCCTGCCTGCTGGGGACATCCTGCCCTGCCTGCTGGGACATCCTGCCCTGCCTGCTGGGGACATCCTGCCCTGCCTGCTGGGGACATCCTGCCCTGCCTGCTGGGGACATCCCCCTGCCTGCTGGGACATCCTCCCTGCCTGATGGGGACATCCTCCCTGCCTGATGGGGACATCCTCCTGCCTGATGGGGACATCCTCCTGCCTGATGGGGACATCCTGCTTTTCCAGCCCGCGAGTTTCCACCGTTCCAGCTGGATGCTCTCAGGGTCCCAAGAGATCTTTGTGAAACAAAGCTCCTCAAGTTTCCTGGTTCTGTTTATTATTAATGCTGTAGTTGTTGTTGTTTGTTTACCTTGTTATATTTACTAGTAAAGAACTGTTATTCGTTTCCCCAAAGCTCTGCCTGAAAGCCCCTTTAATTTTTCTAAATTATAATAACTTGGAGGGAAGGGATTGGAATTCCCCATTCCTAAAGAGGCCCTGCCCCTCCCTAGCAGATACCTTCCAAACCAAGGCAGGAACAGACTCGCTGAAGGACTGCAAATAATTTCATTCCATGCCAGGGGAGTTGCTGGCTCTAGCAAATGAACACACTGAGCTGTTTCTGAGCAGTGACCCCGCTCAGCTTCCTGAATTTCCTCACTGAAAGGGCGCTCAGGCCTTGGCAGGGGCTGCCCGGGAAGGTTTGGAGTGCCCATCCCTGGAGGTGTCCAAGGAAGGCCTGGATGGGGCACTCAGTGATCTGGACTGGGGACAAGGTGGGGATCAGGCTCAGCTGGACTGGAGGTCTTTTCCAACCTCAGTGACTTCCCAGACTAACTGCAGCAGATTCCTTCTGTGTTTCTATCTGGCACACTCTAGGGGCTGGCCCTAGATTTAGGGAGCCCAAATCCAAGCCTCCTCCCCCTCCCTCACCTGGTACACAGTTGGCATCACCCAGTTGTTGTACTTGCAGATGGTGCAGATTTCTGCCACCTCCCACGCGGCGTAGTTTGACAGGCCAAGCTCTTTAAACTTCCCCTGCAGAGCAATAAAAGGGAATTCAGTTCCAGTGTTTCCAAGTTCATCTGGATCCAGACAGCACGAGATGAGTACAGTGAAAATGACAGTCACCAAATTTTAGTCCAGAAGGGTTAACTCCTGTCCAACTTTGCTGACAGACTATGAATTATTGAAATATAACAAAAATGTTCCCCATTTTCTGTTCATTTGGAATTCACACCTTGTAGTTTAAATGGTATAACCAGATAAACAAAACTCAGGAATTCTTTATCCATTACCAGCACTAATCTTAACCCAGAGTGTTAACAGCGCTGGAAGCAAAGTTCAGATGTTCCAAGAGCTCTTGGGAACAAAGTGCACCACGTGAGCACACAAAGAGCAGCGCCTGCTCAGCTCTGCCCTGGGCTCTGTCTCCTCTTCCCAGAGCTGCACAAACCCAGCGCTGCAGATGGGCACAACGAGCAGCCCTGGTTTAAAAACAAAGCGGTGGGAAGGAGGGAATCAAGGATTGTCCAGGTTTGGACTCTGCACTTCACCTCTTTGTGCAGCTCGTTGCAGGCACGCAGGGTCTCCTCCACTGGGGTGCCGTGGTCAGGAGCATGGAGGTAGAAGAGCTCCACACTGCTCCTCTGCAGCCTCTCCAGGGACGTGTCCAGCTGGGAGCGCACGCTCTCCGGCTTCAGCGTCTTCCCATCCCACGGGTTGGCCTTGGTGGCCACTTCCACTGGCAGAGAGAGAAGGAATGAGCAAGGTTGTTTGCACCTTGAGGAGGGGGAGTGGGGATAGGGGAGAAAAACCCAAGTGTCGGAGGTGTTTCAGGGAAGGTGCCTCTCCTCAGGGATCCCGTCAGCCTGGCAGGGGAGGCTCCTCTCTGCAGGGACCGAGGGTCTGCCCCACAGGGCAGGTCTGCTCCTCAGGGGCTGGGGGTCAGCACTGGCACAGAGATCCCTTCTCCCCAGGCATGGCACCAGCCTGGCAGGGAAAACTGCCAGGGGATGGCCTGGGGCAAGTCCCTTTTCCTCAAGGAGGGAGTCAGCTGGGCAGGGAAGGTCCCTCTCCTCAGGGAATGGGCCCTTGTCCTTAGGGAGGGCCTCAGACTGGCAGGGAAGATCCTGATCCTTCTCCTTCCCAGGGAAGTCCCATTTCCTCAGGGAAATCTCTTCTCAGGGAGGGCATTAGCTCAACAGGGAAGACCCTGCTTCTTAGGGAACGAATCCTGGGCAAGTCTCTTCTCCTCAAGGACAGTGTCAGCCTAGCAGAAGAGATGAGACCCTCTCTTCAGGGCAGTCCCTCCTCAAGGAAGACCCCTCTCCTCAAGGCACGGTTCCCAGCAAGCTCCCTCCCCTCAGGGAAATCCCTTCTCCTCAGGAAACAGCCCCTTTCCTCACAGAACGAGTCCTGCCCAAGTCCCTTCTCCTCAAGGACAGTGTCAGCCTGGCAGAGGCTTCTCCTCAGGGCAGCCTCCTCTCCTCAGGGAAGCCCCTCTCCTCAGACACGGGCCCCGATGGCAGCCCCTCATCCCCGAATGCAGCCCCTCTCCCCCGAGGGCAGCCCCTCATCCCCGATGGCAGCCCCTCTCCCTCGAGGGCAGCCCCTAATCCCCGATGGCCGCCCCTCTCCCCAAGGGCAGCCTCCTCTCCCCCGAGGGCAGCCCCTAATCCCCGAGGGCAGCCCCTAATCCCCAAGGGCAGCTCCTCTCCCCCGAGGGCAGCCCCTAATCCCCAAGGGCAGCCTCCTCTCCCCCGAGGGCAGCTCCTAATCCCCAAGGGCAGCCTCCTCTCCCCCGAGGGCAGCCCGCCCTCCGCCGCCGTACCGGGCTCGGTGCCGCCGGCCAGCAGCGCGCCCAGGATACGCTCGGACTCTCCGCCCGCGTACATGAAGGCGGTATCGACGAGCCGGTGTCGGCGGCGTAGGAAGGCTCTGAGCAGCTCGGCGCTGGCCTCGGGCCCGGCTCGCCGGCCCATCTCCATCGCGCCCAGCACCACCGCGGGCCGGGCCCCGCCGCCCGCCACCGCCGCCATCGCCGCCCGCGCCGCCATCGCGCCTGCGCCGGCCCGCGCCCCGCCCGGCCCCTCACACGGCGGGGCCGCGCCCGAGCTCCGGAGCGAGCAGCAACTTCGGGAAAAGCGGCGCTGGGAGCCCGCGGGGAGCGCCTGGAAAAGAAGAGACTTTGAGAAAAAGCTCGCTGATTTCGCGCTGCGGTGAAAAATTGCGAATTTCCGGCAGCTTCCTGAGAAAGCGACGGAACGGGAAGAGCGGCGGGTTTGGGACAGCGGTAAAGGAAAGCCGGCAGGATTTGCGAGATCAGCAAAGGGAACTGGGAGCGTTTGGGACGGCGGCAAAGGAAACCCGGCGGGTGTCTGAGGCATTTTTTATTTTTTTTCTGCGAAGAAAAACAGCACACGTTTCAAAAAGAGCGGGTTTTCAAGGAAAAATAAAGTTCCGGACCGCGTCGGTGAGGGGGCGAGTGCCGGTGCTGCCAGGACAGGTTGGGTTGGATTTCGGCTTCTTTTATTTATTCTCCCCGCTCCCCCTCACCCCCCCACCCCTTTTTTTTTTTTTTTTTCCCTTAATTCTCTTTTTTCTTCTTTTTTTTTTCTTCTTTTTTCCCCTCCTTTCCCCCTTCCATTTCCTTTTTTCTTTTTTTTTTTTCTTCTTTTCCTTTTTTTCTTTCTTTTTTTTCTCTTCTCCCCACCCCTTCTTTTCCTCCTTTTCCCCCTTCTAATTTCTTGTTCATTTCTTGTTCTTTCATTTCTTTTGTTTCTCCTTTGAGGCCAAACCCTGCCAGGCTGGCAGCAATCCCAAGGTGTGTTATCCACCAATTTTTCCAACATGAGCCAGCAGCGCCCGGAGGAGCCCCAGCCCCGTCCCTCGCACAGATCTGTCGTTCCCCGGTGTTATTAATTTTTTTTCCTGTGCTTTTCCCTTTTCCCCAGCGTTGTCCCAGCTGTTCCATGGCTGCGCGGCGCTGGAGGGGTCTCTCCTTTGGGAATCTCTCGGGTTGTCCCAACGGCTCCCAATGGATCATGGATGTGTTCAATGAGTGTGCCCAGGACAGCCGGGATGTCGCCAGCATCGTCCTGGGGCTGGGCTCCATCGGCTGCTTCATCGCTGCAGCCTTCCCGTGAGTGCCGATCCCAAATCCCGGAGTATTGCTCCCAAATCCCGGAGTATCGATCCCAAATCCCGGAGTATCGATCCCAAATCCCAGGGGTACCGATCCCAAATCCCTGGGGTACCGCTCCCAAATCCCGGAGTATCGATCCCAAATCCCGGGGTACCGCTCCCAAATCCCTGGGTACCGCTCCCAAATCCCGGAGTATCGATCCCAAATCCCGGAGTATCGATCCCAAATCCCGGAGTACCGCTCCCAAGTCCCCTGGGTACCGCTCCCAAGTCCCCTGGGTACCGCTCCCAAATCCCTGGGGTACCGCTCCCAAATCCCGGAGTATCGACCCCCACATCCCGGGCAGCCCTTCCCGGGGGATGGCAGAAACCGAGCTGCCAGCACAAATTTAACGATAGAATTTTTAAATTCCCGCGGCAGATTTGGGGCGCGGGGAGCCTCGGCGGTGGCCGTGGCGCCGTTGCCGTGCCTGGCAGCCGCAGTGTCCCACGTCAGGCACGTGCAGGGCCGGCAGGACGGGTCACACTGCAGAAGGAATGTCCCCGGGAGCCCTGGGGTGCTTGGAAGTGCTGACACAGGGGTGGCAGAGGGGCACGTGAGGGGTCACGGTTCTGTCGCAACCGGAGGGGAGGATCCTGCAACCGGGATCATCCTCCTGCTCCTCCCGCGGGGCGCTCGCTGAGCACCGGCGAGGCTCAGGAGTTCCACCTGGGCAGCGTGTGGCCTTGCTTTTCCTCCCGTGACTGCTTTGGGATCCGCAGGAGTGCCGGGGATGGCTCCCGGGTAGCGCTGAGGGTGATGTTTGTGCCTCTGCCCCATGCTCTGCAGGCAGTTTTACCAGGCCTGCAGAACGGGCATCATGGACCAGGCTCTCTCCATCTATTTCCTGCTGGGGTGGCTGGGCGGAGACCTCCTCAACCTCATCGGTTCCTTCCTGGCTGATCAGCTGCCCCTGCAGGTACCGGCCCGGGCTGGCTCTCAAACTCCCCAGCTCCAGGGAGGAGGGACGGGCTGGGAGCTGCTTTAGCCAGCGGTGCAAACTGCCCGGGATGCTCCCTGTTTGCTCCCAGAAATGCTCCCCTCTCCCATCCTGGGCTTGCTCCCTTTTTTTCCCCCCCTGGATGTGGTCTGTTCTCTCCCAGGGATGCTCTCTCCTTCCCCTGTGGGGATGCTCCTTGTTTTCCCTTCTCTCCCAGGGTTGCTCCCTTCTCCACTCCCCAGGGACACCGGGAGCATCCCTGTGGGATCCTCCCGGCCCTGTCCCCAGCATGTCCCCTCCCCGCAGGTGTACACGGCCATTTACTACGTGCTGGCAGACCTGGGGATGCTCTCCCTCTACTGCTACTACCGGGTGAAGAACGGGGGCAGAGCCTGTGAGTTGGGGCAGGGCTGGGGCCTCTGCTCCCCGGGGCACTGGGGGCAGAGACGGGGGATTCCAGGGGGCTCTGGGAGCCCGGGGGGATTCCAGGCACACAGTTTTTAGATGCCTCATTGCTTGCTAGGTTGTTTGTTTTTCCCTTGGGTAATTTGAGCCCCTAGGAGAGCCAAAGCCAACAGCTACAGCCTGGGCCTGGGGTTTCTGCAGACCCTGCAACCCCCAGCACGGTGTCCAGGCTGGAAACGACCCCCCCTGTGAGCCTCACTGGGCACAGAAATAAATAAATCGCCCTCAGTTACGTGGTGACTCCACCTCGGAGCTGGGAACCAGACAACTCCTGACTCAGGCAGGGCTGGGAGGCAAAGGGGGAAGTTTTCTGACTTCTTTGAGGTCAGCGCTCCAGCCTTGACAGGGAAGTTCCTGTGTGTTCAACTGGAGTGAAAAGGGAACCTGAGCAGTTCTTGCAGGGTTTAAACAGTCAGAGAGAACAGAGAGAATCTGCTTTCCAGCACTGCTGAACCCCAAACAGGCTCCTTGGGACTGGGATAATTATTTAACTTCGTAAAGACATGTAAAGTTATTGGCCAATTGGTATTTGACCCGTCAGATACATAGTTTTGTTAAGGTAGAGAGCTTGTTTACTGAATACAATCGCTAAAAATAACTGAAAAATAATAAGTTACTACTAACAAACAAGCCACAGCAGGGCTTGCTCTGGCAGGGATATGAGAGTGACTTAAGGCACTGAAATCTTCTAGTGGGGATGGTTTTTAAGGGCCCTAAACCCGAAGAAACCGAGATAGGAGCGGTTTCCTCCCTGATAAGGTACAAATTGGGCACAACACTGGGAGATAAATCACACCAATCCCCCACAGCAGCCACTGCCCCATCCCTTGGTGAGATAAGGGAGAGTCTGGAGGTTTCCTCAGCCCAGGAGTGTCCTGGCAGCCCCGGCGCTGGTGGGGGTTGCTAGTTTGTCCCTGATCAGGCTCTGTCTGACTCCCTGCAGTCCCTGCTCCCATCAACGCAGCCTTCGTGTTCCTCTCCGTGGGGTCCCTGTCCAGCCTCTCCCTCCTGGGCAGTGACAGCACCGAGGATCCAGGGACCTTCAGGGGGAGATCTCTGCTCTCAGCTCCCGGGGATGAGCTTGCACCGAAGGTGAGCCAGCTGCTGAACCTGGGGGTGGCATGCAGGTCTGGGTGGGGATGTCCCGCTGGATGCTGCCGTCCCAAAACACCACCCTGGACCCCACCACGTCTTCTGGGGTTAGGGGCCTGTTCCTATTTCAGGTACAAATTGTTCTCCAGGAGATTGTGACAGCCTGGGAAGGTGACACTGGAAAGAGAGCTTTGCCAAAGATTCTTCCAAAATTTCAAAGCTTGCTGCAGGATTTCAGAGATTTCAGGGCATTTTCACTTCAAACTTCAAGCACTTCTGTGGGGCTGCTCAAGAGTCAGCAAACCTCACATTTCACACATCTCTGTTTCCAAACAGACTTTATCCCAGGTAGCTGCATAGGATGGACAGTCTCCAAAACAATGTGGTTCCTGTTATCAGAAAATCTGAGACTTCTCCCCTTTGATTCTTTCTCCAATTATCCACATTTATATATATTACTGAAAATCAAACCAGCAAGGAAGTGCAGCAGGGTAACTCAGCTGCCTGAAACTGAAGGTAGGTTTGCAAAATAGTTTTGGTCTGGCTATAGAGAAGGAACTCTCTGAGCAATGCAAATAAACCCAATTCCCGTTAGAACAGATTGCACTGGGTATTTTCCTGTGGCAAAGTGTAATTATCAGTTGTGACTATCACCTTAGAGGAGAGGAGCTGAGCACAGGCAGGGCTGGGTGTGGCTGTGCTGGGGCTCTGAGCACAGGGACTGTCCCTGTCCCTGCCTTGCAGCCTTTCTCCAGGACTGAAATCATTGGATTTACCATCGGCTCCATCTCCTCCGTGCTCTACCTGTGCTCCCGAGTGCCCCAGATCTGCACCAACGTGAGTGCCCAGCCTGGGACCCCTGGGCTCCTCACTGTCACTCCAGGGGGCCTGGGGAGTCTCCTTTCACCTTGGGGGCCTCTCCTTTCTCTTTGGGGGATCTCCTTTCTCCCCAGGACCTTCTCCTTTCTCCCCAGGACCTTCTCCTTTCACCTCTGGGGATTCTCCTTTCTCCTTTTTGCTCCAAGATCCCAGGCCCCATCTCTGATCATTCCATAAGGGACTATTTCTCTGTATTTATTTTTCTACCCTCCCTTTAACCCACCAATATTTTGAGGGTGGGGCTTTCATTCTGTCCTATTTGCAAGCCAAAGGGGAACTAAGAGACTCTCAGCACTGTCACCGCTTCTCTTTTTTTAACGCTGGGGTAGAGGATGATTAATACCACGTTGTGGAGAGGTTTAGGAGAGCTGCAGCCAAGCTTCTCTCCTCTCCCTCTTCTCCCAGTACAAGAGGAGATCCACCAGCGGGGTCTCCTACTCTCTCTTTGCCCTGGTCATGCTGGGGAATTCCCTGTACGGCCTCAGCGTCCTCCTGAAGAACCCGGAGCCAGGCCAGGGCCAAGGTGATTACATCCTGCACCACCTGCCCTGGCTCGTGGGCAGCCTGGGGGTCCTGGCCCTGGACGTGGTCGTATCCTTTCCCCTGGCATGGACGGGCTCCCAGCTGGCAGCAGGGCCTTGCAGGGAGTGGAGCAGGCAGGGCCGGGCAGCAGGGCTGGGCTGATGCTGCTCCGTGGATCTGTGCTGTTGCACAGGCTGGGAAATGCCTCAGCCCCTGGTTTGCTTAGAGTTCCTGGCCCCGTTCTCCCACCTCTCCTGGCACAAAACCAGGGTGCAGGCACAAACTCGGGGTGTAGGCACACAGTGCCTGCCCAAGATCCGCACTGTGAGCGTGCAGAGCCTTGACCCCTGTCCAGATCTCCTTCCAGTTCCTGGCCTATCGGAAAGGACGGCCCGCAAGCCTCGAGGAGAGGGATGCTCTCCTTGGGGAGCAGGATGAGAGCCCCGAGAGCTGACACAGGGCCCTGCCCCGCAGCGAGAGGAGGAGGAGGATGCACATGAGGAAGGCCTTAGGGCCGGGCAGACCGGCCCCTCCACCCAGCTGGCTCCTGGCAGAAGTGACCCCAAGCCCGTGGGTGACACCTTGGGCTGCCAAGGCGGTGGCAGAGGATGCTGCTGGGACACCTCGTGCCTCTTTGATACCAACCATGCTTTCAGGATAAAAGGGAATTTTTGGATACCTCAGTGCCCCACAGCTGAGCCTGGTCGCTGCTGCGTCTCCTGAGGGTGATCTGGAACTTCCTTGGTGCTGAAAAACCTGGGGAGGGGATGGGGATGACTGACCCACAGACATGGGGACACGAGCACCCCTGTGAGCTCACACCTCTCCCCTCAGCTCCTTCTGGAAGACACATGGGGCTGGATCCAGTGGGGAAGGAGCAGCACAGCCAAAGTGTTCAGTCCACACCTGTTTTAATGAGCACGGCTCACCTGTCTATAAAACACGTCCTTCCCCACCTGCCTCCCCTGGTTTCATTGTGCTGCTTGACCTGGCAGCTCCTGCCTCTTTCCTAATGTGTCTCACAGCCCCGTTTCTCTGGCTTCTCATTTTTTGCCTCACCCATGTTTTAATTGCACGGATTCCTTGGGGAAGTTGCTCTGTTGCGGTTCTCCTGCAGAAGAGCTGCCTCTGCTTGCTTTGCTTTTCGGTTCCTGCCCTCTCCTTGATGAATCTATCAGCTTGATGAATTTATCCTCAACCTGATGAGTTTATCCCCAGCCCTGCTGAGTTTATCCCCCTCGGGGCCCTCAGCTCAGCAGAGCGCTCCTTCACCGGGGAAGCAGGGGTGCTCTGGGAAAAGCTGTGTCCCCATCAGCACTGGAGCTGTGGCCAGGCTCCCTCCCGTGTGCTGAGCTCTTCCTGCTGGGGATGAACAGCTCAGTCTCCCTGGGAAAATAAGGGAAACCTCCTTTCCAAAGCTTGGAGAGCCTTCAGGAAAAATGATCACAGCTTGGCCCTGTGAAAACAAGAGCTTTCCTTTTCCTGCAGTTGCCATCAGCTCCTTCTGCTTCCCTTTCCCCTCTCCAGCTCCCTTCCTCATACCCAGCACCGTGTCTCTTTTGGCTTTAGCTCCACTGTCATTAATTTATGATTCCTCAGCCAGTCCCTGGCATTTGTCCTTCTCAAGGAAGTTACTCTGCTTTGTCCTCACAATGAGGACACCAGTCCATGGTTCCACAGCTCAGCCTGGACCTACATTAATGGGATCCCGACAATGGGATCTCACATTAACGGGATCCCGACAATGGGATCTCACATTAACGGGATCCTGACAATGGGATCTCACTTTAATGGGATCTCACATTAACGGGATCTCACATTAATGGGATCCCGACAATGGGATCTCACATTAACAGGATCCTGACAATGGGATCTCACATTAATGGGATCTCACATTAACGGGATCTCACATTAATGGGATCCCAACAATGGGATCTCACATTAATGGAATCCCGACAATGGGATCTCACATTAATGGGATCCCGACAATGGGATCTCACATTAACAGGATCCTGACAATGGGATCTCACATTAATGGGATCTCACATTAACGGGATCTCACATTAATGGGATCCCAACAATGGGATCTCACATTAACGGAATCCCGACAATGGGATCTCACATTAACGGGATCCCGACAATGGGATCTCACATTAATGGGATCCTGACAATGGAATCTCACATTAACAGGATCCTGACAATGGGATCTCACATTAATGGGATCTCACATTAACGGGATCTCACATTAATGGGATCCCAACAATGGGATCTCACACTAACGGGATCCCGACAATGGGATCTCATATTAATTGGATCCCGACAATGGGATCTCACATTAACGGGATCCCGACAATGGGATCTCACATTAACAGGATCCCGACAATGGGATCTCACATTAACGGGATCCCAACTGCTCCGCCCAAGCTGCACCAGCAGGTTCATTGAAACAAGCTGGGCCAGTACTTGGGACTGACGCAGCTGTTCCCAGAAAGGAAATGTATTTTTCAGTCTCTCTGAGCCTCTTGAAGCAAGTGAGTGGGTTTTTACTGGATTAATTCATGATTCTGCCCTCCAGATTCACAGGCAAAGGGGCTGCTCACCTCATCCTGAACCCGGCAGCATTTCCTTTCCTGTCTTTCCCTGGGAACTGTAGAACAATTCATACCCAGTTTTAATCCAAACCATGAGCAAATCCCTCATCTCTGCCACTCACAACACTAAATAAGTGTCACATACCGGCTTTTCCTAAACCTGGACAAAGAACTTTCGCCATAAGGAGCAAAGAGTGCACAGAGATACAGATATATAGATAGATATAGATATATAGATCAATCACAGTGTGTCCCCAGAGGTGTACCTGAAGCAGGAGTTAGGTACAAAGCTGATTTACTCTGACTTTACTCAGGCTGAGCAGGCTGGAGCAAGGCGAGCAGCTGCAGCAGTTTCACACCCACAGCCCCCTCAGGGGATTGGAAATTCCCGAGGCTCTCCCCAAGGTTCCCATCCCTCCAGGTCACTGCTGCAGCCCCTTCCCCGTGTTCAGGGTTTTGCAGAGGCAAAGGTTAAAGCAGAAACTCCGAGCCCTGAGGAGCCAGGAGCCTCCCCCTCCCAGGCTGCAGAGCTCACACAAACCCAGCTCCAGCTTCAGAGAAGGTTTGTGTCGGGACACACCCGTGAGACAGCAGCCAAATCCCGGAGTGTTCCCTGGGGGATCCCGTCCTTTGTCCCACAGGAGCTCCGGACCTTACACAGGCTCTGGGTGAACCCTGGCCACGTGCAGGAGGCTGGTGGGACACTGTACCAAAGCAAATTAGAGCACATTAATTAATCCGTGTTCATGCCAACAGTCCCCACTTGCAGAGGGTGACACGGAGGGCAATTCCCAGAGCCAGGGGCAGGAGGAGCCCAGCGGATCTCCACGTGCTTCCCCAGGAGGAGCTCTAGTACACCCAAAGCCTGCAGCAGGCAGCGATCCCAAAGCTGTGCCAGGCCCCTGCGCCCACCAAGGGCTCAGCAGGGGACACTGGGGAGGGCACAGGTGACACAGGGAGCAGCTTTGGGGTCAGCAGCGTGGGAGGAAGCACCCACCCCAGCACAGCCCCTGTGCCCAGGGCTGGGCACCAGCAGCCCCCGGGGCCGACTGCAGCACACCCAGCACAGCTGGGCAGATCCTCCTCCCCTAAATCCACCTGGATGTATTTCTGCTGGATGCCTGGAGCAGCAATCCCGGCACCTTGGAAGGGCCAAAGAGCAGTGGGACATCACACCCCCTTCCAGACAAACATGCCTGGATGTGGGACAGAAAACAAACCCCAAGTAACCCTGCAAGGAAGGAAAGAGAAACAAGGACAGAATCACACACACACACACCTTCCTGGGATTTTTTTTGTTTTTATTGTTTTAGTCTTTTTTTTTTTATTTTTCTTTTTTTTTCTCTTTTTTTTTAGTATGGAGGCTCAAGTATCAGATGTAGATTCAATTTAAGCTTTACAAAAAAAAAAAAAAAAAAAAAAAACCAAAAAAACCAACAAAACCAAAAATCAAAACAAAAACCCCTTTTGCATTCCATAAAAATTGACAGAAAAGCGCCTTGGAACCAGGCTATAGTAGAAGAGCAGAACTTTCAGCAGGTCTCCAAATCACCATCTCCTGCACATCTGGGTTACTCAGCATCGTACAACCCCAGGAACAGCCTCTCTTCCCTCCCTCCCTCCAGCCAGCCCTGTGCCCAGCCCCCAAACATACGCGGAATAGATTATTTTTCTTTTTCTTTTTTTTTTTTTAAGCTTTTTGTTTTGTTTTTCCAGTTCTTCCTCTTTCACACACCACAGTATTTAATAAATTTTTGTTTTACATTTTTTACACCGATGTAACAAAAGGCAGGAGGGGGGTGAGGGAGGAAAAGACAAACAATGATCTGTGGTGATGCATATAAATGGGGGAGGGCGGGGAAGGGAAAGGAAAAAAAAAAAAAATACATGGACTTCTACAGAAACATAGCCTAAGGTCTCGATAGTAAAATGTGGTGCAAAGTAGGCCTCAGAGACTGAAAAAGTTTGTACAGCTTTATTCATGGGGAGAGGATGGCGCTGCATGGAGAGTATTGGATGCAAATCGTGATGTGACCAACAGAAAAGGGCAGGGGGATGATTCTCTACGAAAGGAATCTAACGAGTGCATGGCATGGCTGGTTAGCACAGACGGGACTTTAACTTTGCTGCTTTCTCTTCAAAGCCTCCACCAGGTCGTTTTTAAGAGCTTCTTGTTTTGATTTGTCCGCAAAAGTCTGCACAGACCTGCGGGGGGAGAAGGAAAGGCCGGGGTCAGAGGCGGCGCGGGGCAGGAAGGCTTGGGAGCAGTCCTGGGAGCCAGGAGGAAGGAGAAGCCCCTCAGCCCAGGCTCAGCTCCGCCTGCTGGACCCCGGGAAGCAGAAGGCGACGAGACCACTGGGTGAGAACACAAAGCAAAACTCACTCTGGCAAAGGACCGGCACCAAACGCTTCCCCGGCAGCTCCGCCCGGCCCCAGGGAGATTCCCCAGGTTTTGTTACAGACTGGAGGCAGCCCAGCGTCCCACAGCGAAGGGGGTTAGCGCTCCTGCTCCCCCCCAAAGTCCAGAGAAAATCCAGCCCCACCTGGAGAAGGGCCGGGCTGGGGAGCTCTGACCCTTCTGCAGGACCCTTCACCCAGGATCGCCTCCCGCCAGCCTCGGCACAGTGGGAAAAGCAGCCAGAGGTTCTGCTCTCAAATCTGCCTTTTTTGGTACCTTCCCTAAGGAATGAGTGATCAAAGCAGCTGAAGGAAAACAGAGATACTGTCACAAGGTTATTGCAGGGCTTCCCTTTGCCTGGAAGCACGGAGGAAAAGCTCCACCGTTCAGGAATCGCCTGGGATCGGTGCCCTGGAAGATGCCTGTGGAGGAACCTCTGATTTCAACGAGACAATTAAGAAATTTCCACTCTTTACAAGGCCCCTCTTAAATAAATCAATAGAATGGATTCTGTCCAGAACCAAACTTTTCCAGAGTGGCTACCACAGAGAAGTGGTGGGATCCAGCTGGGCGGGATTTCTCCCCACCTAAACCACATTTCACAGCCTCAGCAGCACCTGGGATAGTGCAAGATTTCCCTGCCCATGGCAGGGGCTTGGAATTGGATGAGCTTGAAAGGCCCTTCCAACCCAAACTAGTCTGGGATTCTGTGATTCAGAGCAACCTCATTTTCCCCTGGTTGCTGTCTCCTGTAAACAAGGCTGCTCTTTCTGGTGGTGATTTTCCTACCATTTTTATAACAGTATTTCCATTCTCTTGTCTCTGGAGACTTCTGCTGCTTTAATAAAAACATGTACATTTATATTTGCATTTGTCACAGGCTGAAGAAGTGGTTCTTGGCCACTATCAACAAATAGTGAGTTTCCCCCTTCGTCAGCTGAATGTGTTTGAAACAACATCTGTAACTCGTTAGGAACTGGAGTGGAAGGTTAAGCTGGCTCAGGGTTAGTCACTGCCGTGCACTCCTGACACTCAGAGCTCCAGGGAAAACGAGCACAGCAACAAATCCTCTGCAGGCTGTGCACAGCACAAGCAAGTGGAGGCTGGCAATGTCTGAGTGAGCTCGAGCACGGCTGCGTTTCAAGCTCCAAGGAAATTCCAAATGCACCGCGCTCACGGGGACGGGCGTGTGGGTGAGCACACGTTTACTCCGAAGTCGTGGGAAGAACCTGTCTCTTTTTTTTTTTCCCCCCAAACTCTGAGACTCCCAAGATTTCATTCTGCAGGGAGGACACTGGGACTAGAGGGAATTCCTTCATGGAAGTGGTGTAGCAGGAGTATAAAAAAACTGCTGCTGCCCAAAGGGACGGAGCCCCGGGGGCTTCTGGATGGAATCAACCCAATCCCACCCCAACTCCAGGCACAGCACCACGTGCTCCTTTCCTGCTCCCCAGCCCGAGTGCAGAGTGGTAAATCCTGCCCCAGCTGAGCGTGAGCTTTCCCTGGGGGAGGAGGAAACACTTGCAAGGAGAAGCGCAGCGCTGGGTGGCTGCGCCGCCGCCGCTCCCCGCCGGATTAGGGGTTAGTTCTTCCCGTTACCATGCAGGGGCTGGGCTGGTGAGTCCTGGTTTAGTGCTGCTCACACCTCACAGGCAGCGAGGGTACCTGGATTGGTTTAGTTATCAGGCTGGATGTAGATCTGGCGCTGGGTCAACACTTGAGAAAGTTCCCTCTGCAACTGCTTATACTTTTGGTTGTCGGGAATAGCATCGATAGATCTACAGAGAGCAGTGGGAAACCAGGGAGCAAAGAGGGAAAAGAGCAGTCAGAAGAACTCGGTAACACAGAGCTGGGGCTCTGGGAACCGCCAGGGAGGAGAAGGGGACACACACAGGTGAGAAGGAGCAGGGACAGGCTGGAGGAGCCAGGAGCTCCAGGTGTTCCCATCACGAGCTGCACACAGGGCCAGGACACCGAGGGATGGGGAGACGGCAGAGATTCAACCACAACAGCTCAAGGCAACGTTCAGAGGAGAAAGACTCTGTTACAGATTCCCTCTAATGTCAATAAAAGCTTCCTGGCTAAACCCTGCTCTGCACGAAGAGAACTGAGGCTGTTCTGAGCTGGGCTTGGGGCAGAACCCCGAACAGCAGAACCCAGAACCCCTCCCCCAGCTCCTGCTGCTCCCTCTGCCCACACAGCAGCACTGATATTTAATTAACACCATTTTCCTCTCTTTCTCCACATCTCAGTGTGTGAGGGAAGAGCAGAGCATTTCTTTGTGCCCTTGGTTATTCTACACTCTGCCCTGTGCTGGGAGGTCTCTCTCTACTTTAAAATGAAGTGATTTGGCATCACAGTTCTGCACTTTCCTCTGTGAGCATGAGAATTCCCAGCTTGGGATTTCCATGTCCAATTCCTGTCCAGGAACGAGCAGGGGCTAAAAAGTGCAGCAGGGAATTTAATCTCTTCTCATACACTGTATTTTGACCAGTGGTGTTGAGAGAAAGACAGAATTTAAAACAAAGTCTAAACACCACAAACCACTGATGTCATGACTTAATTCTGGGCCTATTTGTAAGGAGAGAAAAGACAGAATTTAAGTACAGCTTGCAGGACTGTGAAGAATAAAAGTAATGAAAAATATCTGAAAGTTCAAGTGTTAGTTGGGCTGTTTTGCTCCTGGTGAGGGAACGAGGGATTAAAACATTGCTTCAGATTTCTGCAGTAGAAGAATTCCCCGAATTCCACACAACAAATATTGTCCCAAACGCAGGGAAGGGGGAAAAAAAAGCAGCTCAAGGCTGGGGTGGCACCAGAAGGGTCCCCCACCCTCTGCACTCCCCTTACCTCAGCCCATTAACGATGTCCTTTGTTTTTCCAAAATAAATCTCATTCAGTGTACTTCTGATTTTGTTCTCCATGTCCTGGAAAAGAAAACAGCAGCTCTTCAGCACCTCAGCTGTTTGCAGGGTCGGTGCAGCACCAGCTGGGATCCCTCTGACCACAGCACCCAGAGATCCCCCCCAAACCCCGGGGCCCAGCCTGTGCCCCAGCGCAGCAATCCGGGCTCTGCTGCTGCTCTCCCCTCCCAGCGCTTCCCTGCAGGCCTCGGGAGCTCCCTGCGCCACGAGAGGGCAGCTTCTCCCCAGCGCTGCAGCTAAAATGCAACACCCCAGCACCGGAGCAGCTCCAGAGCCCAGCCCAGCTTCTCCCCAGCGCTGCAGCTAAAATGCAACACCCCAGCACCGGAGCAGCTCCAGAGCCCAGCCCAGCTTCTCCCCAGCGCTGCAGCTAAAATGCAACACCCCAGCACCGGAGCAGCTCCAGAGCCCAGCCCAGCTTCTCCCCAGCGCTGCAGCTAAAATGCAACGCCCCTGGCACCAGAGCAGCTCCAGAGCCCAGCCCAGCTTCTCCCCAGCGCTGCAGCTAAAATGCAACACCCCAGCACCGGAGCAGCTCCAGAGCCCAGCCAGTCCTTCAGGATGACCAACAGCGCAGAGCTCTGTGCTCAGGGGCGACTTGGAATTTTGATTTGTTCTTTGAAGCTGCACGACAGAGCTCTGGGAGAGATCTTGGGACAAAGCAGCTTTTTTTTTTTTTTTTTTTTTTGTTGCATTGCTTTTACTCAAGCAAGAAAACTTTAAAAAAAAGGATCAAAAAAGAAGCAGCTGCCTTTCTTTAATTTCCCAGCTCCCTAAAAACCGCATCAGAGTTGAGAATTTCCTCCTTTCTTGGCTGTAACAATCAAGGAAATCTGGAACACCTCCAGTCAGGACAGTCAGTGGTGCTGCAGCTTCTGAGCAGCTCCTCTCCTCGTGCTGAGCTTCCAGGACTGAGAGCTGCCACGAAATCCAACACCGAACCCAATTCCAGGGGGTTCCACAAGCACTTGATACACACTGAGCTTTCAGTGCAAGGGACAGTGCTGTGTGACTCCAAATAATTCTCCCCAAAAGCAGAAATGGGGGCAGGGAGCTGTCAGGGAGCACTCAGGAGAGGAACCCTCGCTGTGCAGGACATCCCTGCAGGGCTGAGCAGGAACGAGGGGCAGAGGAGGGGTTTGCACCCACAAACAGCTGCAAGGGCTGGGAGGAGGAGCACTGAGCCTCCACACAGCGGGCACCAGCAATGAGTGAGCTGTTTGTTAAAGAAAAATACTGAAAGAAAACAAAATCCTGAGCCTTGGGACTGAATGCGGGAGGAAGAAGCTGCACTCACCTCTACCAAGCGCCCAATATTGGCTATGTGCGGAGAGGAGTCGCTCACGGTCTCGTCCTTCTCCATCTGGAAGGGAAAGCACAGATCCATGCATCACAGGGCATCTGGGGGCAGGGCAGCGTCCAGGAGGGTCAGAGCAGCTCCTCCAGGGTGCAAACACAGAACCTCAGTGTGCTGAGAAACCCCCGGCGCCTGCCACGGGCACGGAGACGGGGGGGAACAAAAAGCAGGAATGGAAATGAACCCTGCTGCAGGCAGGCCCCACAACAGCCACGGAGCAGCAGCCTTCTGCAGGAGAAATTCAGAGCTGGAACAGCTCAGGGCACAGTGAGACAGTGAACAGGACACAGGTGCCTGAACCAGCTGAGATCTTTCACCCCAACATCAAAGCTGGGAGCTGGAGCTGCAGCACTGGCTGATTTCACCTGACTGCACCCATGGAACATCAACCCCGCGGCCCTCCATGGTCTGTGCGAAGGAAAATCCTTCCCCCAAAGCTCTTGAGGTGAAAACTGTGGCCAAGACACAGCCAAGCTGTGTGGAACAACGAACATCAGAGCCAGGAACCTCGGGAAGATTTGCTGAGACAGCACCAAAACAAAACTGGGAGACAAATGCAGTGGGAAGAGGAGTCTTCAAAGGGTTTTGCTAATCCCACTGAATTCTCTTCTCCATCTGTTCCTATCCCTCCCTCAGGGCAGAGTTTAAAAATCTGGGCCAGCTACAGGTTTCTTCTAATAAGCCAAGTGTGTAACAGGCTTGGGGAAGCGTGTCATTTACTCGGAGCCCCCAAGGCAAAAGAGAACCTGGAAGAGGGGGAGAAGGAGCAGCAGGAGGGTTCATTTTTGCCTTTCGACTGTTTACACGGAATGGAGACGCTGCCTGGAGAAGGGATCCAGCTGCAGCGCTGGGACAATGCAAACCTGAACTACACAAACACGCAGCCACCCACGACGGGGAGCTGGGTGCTGTCAGCAAACTGCCCCAAATTTGGGAGCTGGCAGCGGGGCAGTTACTGCCACAGCCTCCCTGCTGTGCCTCCTCCGCACCTGGACAGGCCCAGCTCCACGGTTAAGAAGCAGAATCTGAAAATAGAATTTAAAAAAAAAAAAAACTATCCCCCAAAAAAACCCCACGTATATTATTACATCTCCATAAAAACTGCTGCCAGAAGGAAAACATTTTTATGTGCTCTGCAAGGCCAGATGTTACAAGAGACTGTTTAATGGAGTGCAGAGTCAGGAGCAGCCATGTCCTACAAACAGTTGGGTTTTGTTGAGTTGGGGTTTTTAAAGGTTCCTTCCGGTGCCTGGCACTGCACAGGCTCCAGCAGCAGGACTTTTGCTGCTTGAATCAAATTTGCTTTGAGGGGAAGGAAATTCCCTCTACAGGCTGAGGTTAAGGGGCAGCTCATCTTCCCCCTGTCAGTCCCCAAGTGTGCTGGGCTCAGCCTAACCCCAGGGTGAGCCCAGGCCCAGACCCAGCCCAGTCCCAGCTCTCCTGCAGCAGATCCAGGCCTGGCTGCCCCAGCCATCTGCTCTGAGTCTGACTCACAGGGAAACTCGCTCCTCTGGGACATCTCCAGGGCTGGCTGGTCACTTTGGATGTTTCCTGCACACAATAAAGCAGCTGCCTGGGCTTTCTGTAAACATTATTTGGAGGAATGACAGAAAGAGGGACATCTGAGCTGGGTAAACGCTTTGTTTCATCGTGAAACTGTCGGAAAATACCAGCAAAGGTAGAAGGGAACTCATCCTCCATTTTGCTCTGAAAAGCCAACAACAGCCACAGCTGCTCTGGCCACGGAGCAAAGTGAAAATCCCTTTAATGAAACACAAACAGCAACGTGTGCCAAGGGCTCCCAAAGCCACGGGCAGGCTGAAGGCTCCAGGTGGAAAATATGTGGAATTATTTGGATATCAGCAAGGCTAAGCCTGGCCTGCCTCTCCAGCACTCATTTCAAACCATAACCAATAAATGGAGGCTGAGATCTCGGCAGGGCTGGCAGGAATCAGCTGAGAACTGACTGTAGCAATCAGCTGAGATTTGCTCTCACCACTGCAACCAAACACATTTCCTTTGCCAAACTGTGCAGCCAAAGCCATGGGAAACCTGGGGATGCTACAGGACCTTTACCTGCTGCTTCCCTCAACTCCTCTGCTCCCTTTTCCTGAGCTGTTACAGAACGGAGCCTCTGGGAAATCCAGAGCAGACATCAAAGCCACCCCACTGCAGCCCTGCCTGGGGCAGGGACACCTTCCACCGCCCCAGGGACACCTTCCACTGCCCCAGGGACACCTTCCACCGCCCCAGGGACACCTTCCAATACCCCAGGGACACCTTCCACCGCCCCAGGGACACCTTCCAATACCCCAGGGACACCTTCCACTGCCCCAGGGACACCTTCCACCATCCCAGGGACACCTTCCACTGCCCCAGGGACACCTTCCACCATCCCAGGGACACCTTCCACTGCCCCAGGGACACCTTCCACCGCCCCAGGGACACCTTCCACCACCCCAGGGACACCTTCCACCGCCCCAGGGACACCTTCCACCGCCCCAGGGACACCTTCCCCTGCCCCAGGGACACCTTCCACCGCCCCAGGGACACCTTCCACCGCCCCAGGGACACCTTCCACTGCCCCAGGGACACCTTCCCCTGCCCCAGGGACACCTTCCACCGCCCCAGGCTGCTCCAAGCCCTCTCCCACCCAGCCTGGGACACTGCCAGGGTTCCAGGGGCAGCCACAGTGCTCTGGGCAGCCTGGGAGGTGCCAGGGCCTGCCCACCCTCGTGATGGAGAAGTGAGACAGAAATAATTCCCCAGACAAGCCCTGTGAGCACATCCCTGCTGTCCCTGCACCCAAACACTGCTCAGCTGGTGACTAAAGAGACTCCAGGACACTGCTGAGGGGGAGCTCACGGATCACAAGAAGATCCCACTGGTGGAAAAACAAAGTTACAGCACCTGGAAGTGGGTGGGATGGGTCTTTCCAGGAAATCTGCCCATGATGGAAAGGGATGAGTCTCTGGCTGCTGAGCACAGGGATTTCCCTGGTGAGAAATGGCAGAATGGCTCTGCTGGGGTTTCACTGAGCAGCAGCAGATGCCAGGGCAGCTCTGCCACTGCTCTGTGTGCACAGCCCAACCTTCATCCAGCTCTGCAAAACCTTCTGCCCTTGCTGGAGAGTGCTCCAAGCTCAAAAATCAACGTCCGTGCTACTCTAACCCCAAATGCCAGGCCCTGCTTCCCTGTGACTCGACATCCTCCCCTTCCCACACCCCCAAATGTAAATAAACTACAGGTCTGGGGCCAACTTCTTTCTCAGCAAACTCACTTCCTCGGGCTCCTCCCGGCTCAGGAAACACACACACAGGCTCTTTGTGCACGAGGACACCTCGGGAAGGCACCTGCTCGTCCTGCCTGGGAGGAGGGGGCTGCAGGAGCCCCCCAGCAAAGCACAGCTCTGGCTGTCTGCCAGCAGAGGAGAAGCCTTTCCACCTCCTGTGCCCTGAGTGAAGCAGGATCACACAGCTGCTCTCACCTTCCATCAAAGTGCAGCCTGATGAAACCTCAAAATGCAGCCGAAGCCCCTCGGAGCCATGGCGAGCGACACAAGCGATTCCAAGGTACACAAAAAGGGGACGGGACCCCCAAAACCTGCCAGGGAAACTCGTCTGCCAAACATCTGCCTTCAATCAGGAGGGCTGGGAGGTACCTGCAGCCCCCAGAGAACGTGAGAGGTAATTGAAAAGCTGCTGGCACGTTTCATTTCCCTGCAAGCCCCGCTCCCTGCGTGCTCTTGGGCAGTGTTTATGTAAAACTATGTTTATTCCTAAAAATTCCAGCCAAACCTTCCCTCTGTGGGCAAAGGAGAGTCTCTGCCACACAGAGCTGCTGCAGCAGCACCTCACCAAGAGTCCAGCTGAAGGTGTCACCTCAGCTTTAACTCTCCCAGAACTACAATCCCTGGATCCTCTGTGCCGGGAGCTGGCTGAGAGCTGATCTCAGCCTCCCAAATTAATTAACACCTGCACATACATGAAGCAATTGTGCATACAGATAAACTGCATGGAGCAGTGGATGTGACAACACACAGGGATTTGTGTTGCACACTCCTGGAATGGATAAACACCCATTCCTCTACTGGAATCTGAAATTCCGTAATTGAACTGATAAACCAAAATTCCAAAATCCACCACGCAAAGTGAATTAGAGCTGCCCAAGGGGAGTTTTCAACTTCCCAAAACAGGCTGAATCCTCTATGCCTCCCCCTTTTGTCATTCTGTCCACTCACAAATGTAAAATGTTTGTTTCTTCCTAGAAACAGAGACAACTCCTGTTGTAGCAGACGAAAAAGTGCACTGGGAAATCCAAGGAGAAGCAGTTCAAGGCACTGGAAGAGAGATTTCAACTCCCAGAGTATGAAACAGAAGAGAGACAGGCCAGGGATGTGAGCATCTACCCAGGAGGAACCAGGACATGGCCCCAGGGCAGCTGGATTCCAAGAGAATCCCACAATCCTGGAATGGTCTGGAAGGATCAAAACCCATCCATGGCAGGGACACCTTCCACTGCCCCAGGCTGCTCCAAACCCCACCCAGCCTGGCCTGGGACACCTCCAGGGATCCAGAGTCAGCCACAACAACAGACATCGTGCCTTGAAGAGAGAGGGAAATAAATCCCTCTCCAAAATTCAGTGCAACATTTAGGACCAGCCCAAGCAGGAGCTTGCAGGAATGAGCCTGGGCATATTCAGGAAGGGCAGAGTTTTTCCAAACGGTGTCGACAAACGTACCAAACCCCCGTTTGTGCCAGGTGTGGGGCAGCAGTGTCTCCCCTGCAGGAAGGGAGGGCAGAGAACAGCGATTTCCAGAGCCTCACTGCAGCTCCAAGCTCAGCCCCAGCACGTGGCATTCCCTGTGCCAGCAGGTTCAGCACTCCACCAGCCCTCAGGAAAGAGCCCATCTGCAGCCACGAGGCCAAAGTGGTTTTGGAGGAATGGCTCTCACCAGATTTCCCTTTCCAGGCACTCACAGGCTGCTCTGCCATCAGGGTGTGAGCCAGGAGATGACCAAGCCAGTGAACACTTCAAAAGCTTCCTCTCCAACACCGAGGACATCTGCTACTCTCATTTTAGGATCAAAGGTGGCCCAGCAGCTTAAATGCTGAGTCGACCAGAATTTTGTGTAAATTTACCGTGTACAAAGTTGTTTTTTTTTCCAAAACATGACTGATACCTGCCAAGGTGAAACTGTTAACGTGATATTCAAGAGGAAACCAAAACCAGTCCTTGGTGGCTCCGTTTGCTGCAGGGCTGATCAAAAAGGGAGAAGTAAAACTTCCTGCAGAGCTCGGGTGATGTGGATTTAGTGCAAAGTCCAAGCCTTGCACTCAGGGCTTTAGTCTGGTTGCAGGTAAATTTGCATCTGGGGACAAACAGCTCCCCTGACACAGAACACCTCGAGGCAGCTGATTTCTGCAGGATTTCTGCAGGATTTCTGCAGGATTCTGTCCCCTGCAAAGCTCAGGCTGGAAGGTGCCCCCAGGTTCCCCCGTTTGTGCGGGAGCTGCCGCGCCGCTCCTGACGCTGGAACCCGGCCCTGGCTTCCCTGCACCACATCTGAATCCAATGTTCTGCTGCTAAAACGATGACAGGAGCATGAATCTCCCCCCGAAGCTCTGAGAGGGAAAGTCAAAGCAAACAAGACCTGGCAGCTCGGGCCAAGGTGTGCTGAGGACACACACTGCCCACAGGCCCCTGTTGTCCTTGGCACAGCTCGGGCTGCAGAGGCCACGGCCACAGGCAAGCCCTTGGCCTGCACTTCACAGCTCTGATTTACAGGATTAGCAAGGCCTGTGATTAAATATTTGTCCTTGTCACCGTAACTCGGGTGTAGTTGCTGCAGAAAGAGTCAAAAAGAAAAAAAAGGCTCAGAACTGTCTCCGTGCGACTTTTTCCTTCACTTGCTTTTCCATCAGCTCCTTCGATAACGTGGAAAAGAAAAATCACCCGGGCTGGGGGGCAAGCTGTGCAAGACTCACACAGTTTCAGGCCCTCTCTGCAATCCCAGAGCCTCCTTGCCTTCACCTGGCTCAAACCCGTACGAAACCATGAGGTTTTTAACAGAGTCTGCATTGTCCTTTGTATGGAGAGCCCCAGTCCGCCCTGGGAAGGCTCATAAAGGAGTTTCAGCTGCTGCCAATCTCTCCAGTCACTCATGACCTTACAATGTGCCTCCTGTCCTCCAGAGTTTATTACTCTGCTCCAGTCACTGGCTTCCACGGCCCAAAGCAAGCCCAGCTCATCGGCAGGGAGGCAGAAGAAGCCTTTGGCAGGTGGTGGGGCAGAAGCAGCCTCAGCCAAGGAGGTGCAGTTCAGCAGCTCCTGCAGGCAGGGATTGCAGCACTGCTGAGATCTGCCAGCCTGGCAGCTCTCAGGAGACAGTCAAAGCCATTAATGCTGGCCCAAAACCCCCTCAATTGTTTAGGACAGATTTATCTTATTTTTTTTTAGGGGCTTTTTTAAAATCGGTGTCCTGGTATTGCAGGAAGAAAAGGCTGAAGGAAGATACTAAGTCATTGATGTCCTTAAAAAAATCTTACAGTCAGTGCAAAATACAGGCTTGCTCTCAGTGGTTTAGCTGGCTTTTAAAAGAGAGATGTAAGAGAAGAAGTCATCCTGTATTTTTATAATCCCATTGCAACCTTCCAGTGAGAAAGTGGGCAAATCTTACAGATAAAAACGTCCGCACCACGCACGGAAGAATAAAAATTCGGGGACAGCGAAGGACAAACCGAGACTCAGAAGCAAATCTCACCTCCTACTGAACGCTTTGTATTTGTTGATTAAAGTCAAGCACAGTTCAAGGTGCTTTCTGCTAATTCCACCCTGCCTCCACCCCTTCACTGGGCCTCAGAAGAGCAGGAGAAGAGCTGCTCGTGCAGCACCTGGCAAAAGCAGTGCTCTGTGCCCGACTGGGGCTGCTGGGCGTGCAGGACTCTGCCACTCCCGTGTGCAGGACTCTGCCACTCCCGTGTGCAGGACACTGCCATACCTGTGTGCAGGACTCTGCCACTCCCGTGTGCAGGACACTGCCATACCCGCGTGCAGGACTCTGCCACTCCCGTGTGCAGGACTCTGCCACACCCGTGTGCAGGACACTGCCACACCCGTGTGCAGGACACTGCCATACCCGCGTGCAGGACTCTGCCACACCCGTGTGCAGGACACTGCCACACCCGTGTGCAGGACTCTGCCACACCCGCGTGCAGGACACTGCCACACCCGCGTGCAGGACACTGCCACACCCGCGTGCAGGACTCTGCCACACCCGCGTGCAGGACACTGCCACACCCGTGTGCAGGACACTGCCATACCCGTGTGCAGGACACTGCCATACCCGTGTGCAGGACTCTGTCACACCCGTGTGCAGGACTCTGCCACTCCCGTGTGCAGGACACTGCCACACCCGTGTGCAGGACTCTGTCACACCCGTGTGCAGGACTCTGCCACTCCCGTGTGCAGGACACTGCCATACCCGTGTGCAGGACTCTGCCACTCCCGTGTGCAGGACTCTGTCACACCCGTGTGCAGGACTCTGCCACTCCCGTGTGCAGGACACTGCCATACCCGTGTGCAGGACTCTGCCACTCCCGTGTGCAGGACTCTGTCACACCCGTGTGCAGGACACTGCCACACCCGTGTGCAGGACTCTGTCACACCCGTGTGCAGGACTCTGCCACACCCGCGTGCAGGACACTGCCACACCCGTGTGCAGGACACTGCCATACCCGTGTGCAGGACACTGCCATACCTGTGTGCAGGACACTGCCACACCCGTGTGCAGGACACTGCCATACCCGTGTGCAGGACTCTGCCATACCCGTGTGCAGGACTCTGTCACACCCGTGTGCAGGACACTGCCACACCCGTGTGCAGGACTCTGTCACACCTGTCTTCAGGACTCTGCCATACCCGTGTGCAGGACTCTGTCACACCCGTGTGCAGGACACTGCCACACCCGTGTGCAGGACTCTGTCACACCTGTCTTCAGGACTCTGCCATACCCGTGTGCAGGACTCTGTCACACCCGTGTGCAGGACTCTGCCACACCCGTGTGCAGGACTCTGTCACACCTGTCTTCAGGACTCTGCCATACCCGTGTGCAGGACACTGCCACGCCCGTGTGCAGGACTCTGTCACACCCGTGTGCAGGACTCTGCCACACCCGTGTGCAGGACTCTGTCACACCCGTGTGCAGGACACTGCCATACCCGTGTGCAGGACTCTGCCATACCCGTGTGCAGGACACTGCCACACCCGTGTGCAGGACACTGCCACACCCGTGTGCAGGACACTGCCACACCTGTCTTCAGGACACTGCCACACCCGTGTGCAGGACTCTGCCACACCCGTGTGCAGGACTCTGTCACACCCGTGTGCAGGACACTGCCACGCCCGTGTGCAGGACACTGCCACACCCGTGTGCAGGACTCTGCCATACCTGTGTGCAGGACTCTGTCACACCCGTGTGCAGGACACTGCCACACCCGTGTGCAGGACTCTGCCACACCTGTGTGCAGGACTCTGTCACACCTGTGTGCAGGACACTGCCACACCCGTGTGCAGGACTCTGCCATACCCGTGTGCAGGACTCTGCCATACCTGTCTGGTGAGGCTCCCCCCAAGGTTCATGGTACCAGAGCCGGTTTTGTTGGTCTGCAGCCACAGCATCACCGTGGAGGTCAGCTTGTAATGGGCAGTGCGGCCACTGGACTTCTCCTGAGGGTGGAAGGGACGAAAAGGGACAGGGACAGAAGGTGAAAATCCCTCCTGCCTGGCCTGGCAGACCCCACGAGCAACAGGCCAGGTAAGTCTAACCCCACTCATGCAGCACAGTCCCTTAAAGACAATCCTAAGTGTGCAAATTCCATGAATTTTCCAAAGCAAATCCAGTTAGAGCAATTTACCCTCCCATTACCTTGTTTTTATTACCTAATTAGTGATATTTATCTGTAGCTCTTTATGTTAAAACCACCCCCCCCAGATCTCGGGGTCACGTGTGCACAGAAAGTAACATATTTCCAATTCTTCTGGGATTCTTTTTGATTACGGCCCTGACTTATCTCTATCCAAATCACCTCGGGGCATTTTCAAAAATTAACAAGGGAAAGAAGTTTACAGCCCCGACACAATATTGCATTGTTCAGTGGAACACCTGTGCTCCTTAATTGTCTGGAATTAACTGGGTTTTGTTTTCACTTGGGCGTATCAGCTGCCCCCGGGGCTGTACCTGAACCTCCACCACGTGGATGGAATCCCAGCATCCCTTGATCTTCTTTGATCCATCTCCAGCCTTCTTAATGAGGATCACCCCGGCAAAGCCATGATCCAGATCCCAGAGGTAGACAGAGGAGACTCCACCTTCAAAATACCTGCAGGATGCAACCCAAAGGCAAGTTAAAAGCGAGCAGGACCCAAGCCAGAGGCAGACATCGATAATAATAATATTAAATAAGTAGAATTTCCAAGTCCTAATACAGATTGGGTTTTTTTTTTCCTTTCAAGACAGCACACTCTCAGTTACACACCCAGAAACAGAGCAGTTCAAATCACTTCATAACACAGAGACTTTAATTACAAAACAACTGCACGTCTCTCTGAAGGAGAATAAAGGTCTGGGGAGAACCAGAGCTACTTACAGATTTCTACAGGACTTGAGCAAACATTTCCTCTGATTCCAATTAACCTTCAACAGCTGGTAAAAGCACGAGCTGCAAAGTGGGCTGAGAGTAAGGCTTTATTTTACAATTTGGTCTTTTTTTTCCCCTCTCTTTTCCCTCGCTATTGGCAAAATCTGGAAGTTCTTTGCAGCAAAGTTCACTAATTAAGACAAAAGGGAGCAAGTAAGTAACTTTATGTTGCTGCCTCCAAAGTCTGTGTGAAGCTGACACTGATTTACTGCCCAGGGAGCTGAACAGAAACCAGGGATCTCAGCAATGTAGAGATGCTGTTGAGGTTTACTATTCCAGCATCACATATGGGAAACAAGAGAAAACAAACCAGACTGCCTCAATGTCTTTTGCTGAAAGTACACTCAGAAAAGCAACAAAGCAATGGGATCTGCAGAGCCCCACTCCCTCTGGATGACACTGGTGCAGATGGAAAATGCACTTCATAAAATAATGATAAACAACCCAACGCTGTTGGAAGAAAGAAGCACAAGGAGAAATTTTGTCCTCTTTAAAAAAGTGGGATTGCGTTTTACCCCTTCCATTCTCAAGTTACCAAAGCCATAAGGAGGATGAAGGAAAAGGGAATAACAAACACTTGCTCACGGCACACAAGCCTCACATCTCAGGGGTGACCAGGGCACACAAGGATCACGTGAAAGGAGAGGAAACTTCATCAACAACACGAAATGCTGGAGTCACACTTTTCACTGCCTGTAGGAGGGCAGAACCTCGTTGCGATATATGTCCTAAAGTTAATTCGTGTTAAAAGATATAAGATGTAATTCACCCCCTGTAAACGTAAGTTTTATTTCTGATTAAATATCCTACGGGTTAACTGAGGTGAAAGCTGCACGGAGAGGGGTACAGGGAATTTCTTTTGCCAGGGATTACACAGGAGGGACACGAGAAACTATGCTAAGAATTACACCAAAAGGGACACGAGGATACCTCTGCCGGGAATCGTTAAAAGGAGAACAAAAATGACGGAAAAGGGAGATGGAGAACCCGGAGAACTGAATGATCACATCAGATCAGTATCTCATCCATCTCCTCCCAACATTACCATATCTACACCACACCTGGACTCGAAGATTAAGGACATTGTTTTCCAAAGCAAATCCATTCAACCCCACCAGAACCCGAACATGAATATCTAATGAGGCTGCCTCGGAAGAGGGAACCTCGGAGCCCCGATTTTCTCTCAGCGATCCAGTGTATAAAAAGAGACAGCTCCAAGCCAGAAATGTGAACTTGGGGGTGACAGACTGACAGAGTGTGTTACCGTGTTCACCCAGTGCCGAAACCCTGGGCTCGACGCTGTCCTTTTAACTGTGGCTATCGGAGACTGTCATTTTGTCTCACAATAAAATTCTAAATTTTGATTTATAGAATTTGGTCCATCGTATTTATTACACTCGTTATCCAAAGACACGAGGGGCTGCCAGGACTGCCAGCTCCCAGGCAATAACCTGGGCTGCATTCTGCCTCTGTCACACACCTGGGAGTGACCACTCCTCCCTCTTCTGAGAGACAGGAAATTATCCCTCATGGCCAACAGGAAAAAATCATTGACCCATCCCACCTCTGTGCTCCCTCCTTCCTAACCAGGGCCCTTCCAGTTGGGAATGGTGCTTCAAAGTCAACTGACTGTAATGTGGAGTGCATGGATTACCTCGAAGCACTGTGGATTAAAGCCACTAACCCCATCCCTGCCAACAGTCAGGAGAAAAGACGCCGGGAGGTGAATGTAAGTGACACCTTCAACATTTCCAGCACATTCTCTGCACTCAGATCAGCTCAATGCCTTGTTCCAAGAGGGCAGAGTCACCAGAGAGCCCCAATCCCCTTTAACTGCAGACATCCAAGGCTTTACCCAAAGCAGTGTTGACCTCAGGAGGGGTAAACAATTCCCTATTAACTCAGCTTTTATTTCTACTGGCTGCCTCTGCCCCTCCTCGCCGAGCCCAGCCCGGGCAGTTCAGGACCCACAGGGCATTTGCCAACCTCCGAGAACACAGCACCGAAACACAAACCCAGCCTCGCTAAAGCCAGGCTTCCAGCAGGCAACTTCAGCCCAACAAACCAACAAACACCCTTTTTATCCCCCCTGGGGAATTCACAGAGGGATTTTGGTTAATGCAGTTAACGGGAATTCCAATCCTCAGCTCCAACCTAAGTGACCCTTCCTTCGGCAACGGGAATCAAAGGCCGGAGAGAAGCTGTTATTGGCCCTTCTCAGAGTCAGACTGCTTTAAAAATATATAGGATAGATTCTTTTTCACACAGAGAATCAGCAAATTCACTCAGAATGAACTGGCAGTCACTGAGAACATCGCAGTGTGCACAGACAGTTTCCCCATTACCCAATTTACGACCTTGCTGCGAGCATGAAACCTTAATTAAGAGAGGGACCGAAACAAGGTTTTGGGAAATTTATTCTTACCTACTGTACTTTGATCCTAATGACATGAAACAGGAAAAAAGAAAAAAAAAAAGATTATTTTTATGCAGTTCACCTTTATGAGATTTTACATAAAGGCTTTTGTGGGTATTTTAAGAATGTGCTAAAATGTTGTCTGAAACCACATGAAGCCACGCGAAGAACCTCTCGCCAGAACCAACAGCGCACACATGGAAACGCTCTGACTGCCTTCGGAGATCTAATGAATCAAATAGAGTATTAATATTGTTTTAAATACCAACATGCTATTTCAATAAAGCTGCTTTGCCACGGCCAGGCCCTGGATCTGGAGACTGGAACAAACAATGCCAGCGACCGAATGCGAGGCACGCCAGGATATAAGTTATCCAAAGGCAGAACTGCTCCAAAATCCCCTCCTCCTTCATGGGGGGAAATATATAGCACTGATCATTACACTGGATTTCACCTTCACACAGCACTGAAGTGGGATTTCTGAACCCAGGAAAGTCACAGCTGGAGAGGGCAACGTTCCTCTTTGGGTTTTTGTTTGTTTGTTTGTTTTGTTTTGGTTATTTTTAAGAAAAATAAAGAGGTGCCACAGGCTAATTGGTCCAGAACAGAAAACGGGGTGACAGATTGGGAGGAATTTAAATTGACATTTGTGGACTTGGATTTGCTGCAGGAGGGCTGGGCTTCCTCCAACAAACCCCTTCACCACGGACTGAAATGCAGCACATACTAAAATCCAAGCAGGAGCGGAACCAGCTCGGAAAAGGCTCCAGGAAAGCACAACCTGGGATCTCCTCTGTTAAAGAAATGGATGGGCAAGGCAGAGCACAGTCCCAGAGTCACTAATGTGCACTAAAGCTCCTGCACTTAACTTCTTTCCTTGGTGGCCTGTTCTGGATGTCCCTGGCCCTGATCCTCCTGCACAGCCGTAGCTGGGGAAGGAATTCTGACTTCTTTGGGAGCTGCAATCACAGAATCCTTGAGGCTGGAGAAACCCTTTAGGGTCTTCAAGTCCAACCATCAGCCCAGCACCACCACGCTCAGCACCAACCCACATCCCCAAGTGCCACATCCACGGGTTTTCTGAACACTTCCAGGGGTGGTGACTCCCTGGAAATCCTGTTCCAATGCTTTACCACCCTTTCCCTGAAGTTTTTTTCCTAATATCCAACGTGAACCTCCCCCAGCACAACCTGGGGAGGTTTCCTCTTGTCACCTGGGAGAAGAGACTGACCCACACTGGGCTGCAACTGCCCTCTCCCAAAGCATCCAAAGAACCAGCAGAATGCTCTGGGATGCTCAGGAGGCCTCAGGCAGGAGGAATTCCAAACGTGGCAGCTCAGAAACGCCCCGAGGGACAAACCCTTCTCAAAGACCAGCTTCAGAGCAGAGCAATCACTGCGCTCTGCCTAAGGACACCGATCAATCCAGGAGGTTTCAACCCAGATCAGGCTTTACCTACAGACAGAACTGTGTTATAAAGCAGTGAAAAATCATTTTATGGTTGTCATATCCCTTTATTAACATGGTTGGGTTCAGCTAGAAGGACCTTAAAAGATCATCAAGACCAAGTGACATCCCTGTCCTTGGAGAGGACAGCCAGTGTTCTATCTCTGGGAAAATAACTTTATGAGGCTGCTCAGGAAGGTGACTAAAAGGCATAAGGCCCAAAGTAATCCTTCATTCTCTTTACAGAATTCAGACCAGCAGTTCACTCAAAATCAATTACAGTTTTAATGTCGTGATCAAACACTGAATTTTTATATCCGTTACTCATCGACCACAGAACTCCTGGAAAAAGCTGTTTTATACAAAAAATGTCACACTTAAGACCGACCTACTTTACAAATGCAAGAATAAAAGAAAATATTTAAGCTAAGAGTGATCCAAAGCTTTATGAAGTGTTTGAAGTCGAAGCGGGTGGAGACACAGGATGGAAACTTGTCTAAGGAGCCGGAGCTGTACCCATGAAATAGAGGCTGTGGCCAGAACAAAGCCTTAACTTCAAGGGGGATGTGATAGGGGAGGAAATCCCCCAGCTTCCAGCACAGCCCTCAGGAAAGCAGGGCAGATTAATCACTTTGTTTCACCACTGAAGGACAGCTCAGAAAAGGCCCTGCGACCCTCCTGATAACGTTCCTCTCCTCCAAGCCTCACCAAAGGATCCTGGATGCTGTGCAGAGAAAATGACTTTCCACCACACAGCAATAAAAGCAAGCTCTGACTTTCAATTACGCCTCAGAACCGAATCGCTCATCCATAAAGACATTTGTGCGTTTTCCAGTAAGTAGCTGAGATCCAGAGACAAGAAGTCTGTGGTTTATGGCTCTCCCAACCCCCTGATGCCAAAGCACCAACACCTGGAACCTCAGCCTGGCTCTGCAAACCTTCCAAAGGCCTGCACGGGGTTTCAAACTGCCTCGTTTAAAGCAGAAAAATCTATTTCCTTTTATTCCCTAAAGGTCACATAGTTATTTCTTCCAGCTACAGAAGTTCAGCATAGGAAGGGAAATGTCTCCAGCTATTTTAGATCACCCCAAATGACTTCCCAGGAAACTGGCATTTAAAAATCCTACCCCAAAGGAGAACACTGAGCACTCAGCTACAGGCGTTTTCACAGGAGTGACAATGACTGAAGTCCCAGCGTGAGCAGCTGGTGTCTCGCAGCACCCCAAAACATCTCCTGAAGGCTGAGGTGAGGAAGCAGACACTGCAGCTCTCAGGGGAACAGGAGACTGCAGGGACAAGTGACAACTCCCACCAGGTCCTTCCCCGTCACCCCAAACCGGCACAGGAATCGCAGCAGAAACAGGAAGGAAGTGGCAACTTTGAGCAACCCAAAGCACTGCTCAGGTGTTCAACAAACCCCCTTCGATCTCACACCTCGAGGGGGAGGAACAAATTCTTCAGGAGATCAGCTGTCCCTAAATAATTGCTGCCTTCACCCGGCTGTGGAGCTAGGAGGCTCAGGAGCCTGTTGGTTCATGAAAGGACAGGCTGGTACCAGGAGGGAGCAGGATGTGACATTTCTCCCACTGCTCTGTGATTTACAGATGATTTACAGATGATTTACAGCTCCTCTCTCCTCCCCTGGCCCCAGGAGCACTTCCACAAGCTCACCCAGAGACTTTAAAATGAAGAAGGCAAAACGTCCTTGCGCAGCTCAGGGGTTTTGCACCCCACTCGATGAACTCAGCCCAAATTATGCCCGGGGGCTCTGCACAGGTATTTTACAGGAATTCTTTCCAGCATACACAGGTGCAAAAATCCCTGGAGCAAACATACCAATCCAGTTAGGTATGTGTAACTTCAATGCCACTTGTACTTAAAAGCACACATCTGGACCACGGTGGGATGACTCAAACTGCTCAGAAGAGCTGTGAAGTGCAGGAACTCTGCAAGGAAGGAAAACAGTATCCAAACAATGGGATCCTGAAGGCTACAAGTGTCCCAGAACCTCCCAGTCTGTGCTTTCTAGTACCTTTCATTATTTAACGAAAACTCTGCTGCTCACATTTTCCTTCCCGTCCAATTGCTCCCGGCAGATGGAAATTCCCAACCAAATCCTTTTGGAGAAGCCACCATGGCAGAGTTCCACCAGGCACCTAATGAGCAGGACAAGGGGTCACTCTGGAATGTCTCCAAACGAGGCACTGCTTCATTAACGCCAGGAAATTCCCACTGCTTCCAAACCCTTCTCCTGTGGCCATCCCTGGGCAGCACAGACACTGCTCCAGGCACCCCCAGTCTGCCAAACTCCCACAATCCAGCTGGAATCCAAACACGGAGAGGAGGGGGAAGAGACAGCAGAAATCTTCTGGGCCGTGGTGTATGTTTGCAAAATTGTTTGGAGGCCGCAAATTTCGCGTGACGTCAATTCTCTAACGGAAGAATTCTACATCAGATCTGCCACAGGAAGGTTGTTTGAGTTGCTCTGTCTTCGAATTCCATCATTAAAACACTGTACATTTGTGAGGGCTTGAGGTAAATTTCTGCCCATACAGTAAAAAGTAATATTAGAGACAACCAGTTCAAAAATTCCAGATCGCAGTAAACCGACAGTTCAAAATTTCACCTCGTTTTGGAATGTAAGTGATTTCTTCCTAGGGATTTAAAGCCTTCAGAGAGCAGTGCTTGAGGACAGTGCTGCATCATCAGTGCTGACCTCCTAATCCAAGTGTTCAGTTTTTATGTAATTACAGAGAGTCGTGGGAACCCAAGGGAAAAACTCCTCCTCCACCCAACATCTCCGATTCAGAAGATAAGAATGCAGTGTGCGCAGAGCTGCTCCAAAATGGAACTCCCAGAGAAAAAAAAAAAAATCAGATGAAAAGCAACTCATTTCGTTTTCCAGCATGCCAGTACATTTAATCTTCCCCTCTTTTCTAGGAAGACTCTGTAATCTGTGTAATATTTATCAACAACATCAATATTAATTCTGCTCTGAGCTCTGGAGGGGACCCCAATGCTGCTCTGCTTTCTACATCCCAACAATTTCCTTAGGAAAACAGCGTGCCTGGAATTGTAAAAGCACACAAGACACGACAGCAGAGGAAAATCTTGGTGCTTTAGACCTGTCCTAGGAGAGCTCATCTCACCCTTGCGAGCCTGAGCCGAGATGAGAATCTCCGCGGCGACACGAGCGCGGTGTCACACCCTGCCCTGCAGATCCCCGGCAGCAGAGGGGATCAGGCAGCTCCCTTCGTGCTGGGATGCACAACAAACCCATCTGGATTCAATCCCTGGCTGTGCGAGCCCCGGGAGCTGCCATGCCCAGGAGAAAGGCGGCACAGAGGGCTGCAGCAGTAATGAGGAACAGCGAGCTGAGGGCAATAAAGTCACTTCAAAGCTTCCCAGGGGCTCCCAGCTCAGGCAGAACCAGGTCTGCACGTGAACACGGGGCTCATAAAGGGATCACAGCTGCCAAACCCCCTGGGGAGCTCCAACCCCGTCCAACCTGGCCGTGGATGCTTCCAGGAGTTGGGCACCCACAGCTTCTCCGGGCACCCCGTGCCAGGGCAGGCTGTGCTGAAAGCAGCCCCTGTCACACCTCCTCCATCTCTTCTTGGTGGGATTGGGGCTGTTCCATCACAAAGTACAGCAGAGCTGGTCAAACCCATGAATGCAGCAGTTGTTACAAACCCTGTGAGAAGTGCAAAGTATTCTGTGAGTTGGCCTGAACTCCACGGAGAGGCTCTTGGAGAGACTCAGATGGCACCGCAGCAGATCTCAGGAACAGCTACAGCCCAAGGGTTTCCATTTTTTCTTATCAGGACAAGTGGATTAAGGCAGTGTTAGAGGCTGTTCAAGCACACAGTCCAAACTAAACTAGGAAAAAGGGTAAAAACAGCTAAAGAAAGTTAAAATATCCAGGTGCATATGGGACAGCTGAACATACTCGGTACAGATGATGGCACAGCTCAGTCAAAACGAGACATCCCTGAAGCTCAGCACAGCCAGGCTGTTCCACGAGAAGGAACGGAGTAATAAAAACAAAAAATACAGTCAGCCCTGAGCACTCTAAGAAGGAAAGGGCAAACTCATCTGTCACTGGGACTTCACTGCGGTGCCTTCCCAAACTCTGGCAAAAGGCTCCTGACCCCACACCCCTGAGGAACATGGACCAGGGAATTCCTGACCCCACATCCCTGAGGAACAGGGAATTCCTGACCCCACACCCCTGAGGAACATGGACCAGGGAATTCCTGACCCCACACCCCTGAGGCCCAGGGAATTCCTGACCCCACACCCCTGAGGAACAGGGCCCAGGAATTCTTGACTCCACACCCCTGAGGAACAGGGCCCAGGAATTCCTGACCCCACACCCCTGAGGAACAGGGCCCAGGGAATTCCTGACCCCACATCCCTGAGGAACAGGGCCCAGGGAATTCCTCTCCCTGACCCCACACCCCTGAGGAACAGGGCCCAGGAATTCCTGACCCCACACCCCTGAGGGCAGGGAATTCCTGACCCCACACCCCTGAGGAACAGGGAATTCCTGACCCCACATCCCTGAGGGCAGGGAATTCCTGACCCCACATCCCTGAGGAACAGGGAATTCCTGACCCCACACCCCTGAGGGCAGGGAATTCCTGACCCCACATCCCTGAGGGCAGGGAATTCCTGACCCCACACCCCTGAGGGCAGGGAATTCCTGACCCCACACCCCTGAGGGCAGGGAATTCCTCTCCCTGACCCCACACCCCTGAGGAACAGGGCCCAGGGAATTGCTCCCCCAGAGCAGGGAAAGGCAGTGGCTGCTCAGCTGGCTCCAGCCACAGGTCAGAACACCCACACTGCAGAGGCCAGAGGCCTGGGGTGCCACCCCCAGCACTGCTGATGCTCTCCAAAACTGGAATAACTGTTCCGGACCAGATTCCAATCAAAATTCAATAATAAAAGGATTACACACAACAAAGATGTTTCAGAGGTCAATCCTCTCCCAGACCTCCTTCCACTCCTACCAAATTCCTGGTCCAGAGCTCTAATATAACAAACTGAAAATGGATCAACATCAAAACACAGACAGAAGAAAAAGTTCAAAAGGTTTTGCTGCTTAGTCTGTTGAGGAAATTCAAAATCTTAATCAGTGCAAACATTTTCAGGAACAGAACGATTAAGACGATGTTTCATCCTTTTTTAAAGCTGTTAAAAATTAAAAGCACCAATAAATCCAATTTAAGCCGGGAAAAAAGGGAGGAATAGCTTTCTAAATGCACGTCAGTCACTAAGCCAGTCCAAAGTTGCCCGAACTCATCCTGTTTGCAGACAGATCAGCAGCATCCTTCCCAGGGGAGGTCTATTTAATCACTTCAGAAATTATTTCTTCCAGACAACAAAGAGCCATTAGATTACTTAATTAAAGCCTTGATTATCTCCAACCCAAAACAAGGGAAGGCAGAATCTAAACCAGGGAGATTTAACCAGCTGCCCTGGTCCTCATTACGCTTTGATTTCAATCAAGCACACACACGTCAAGCAAAGGGCAATAAATTACAACCATGTGTTGGAAGAAATTATCTTCCCCATGTTGGAAGTGGAAAGCCAAGGCTCTAAAGTGAGTGGTGTAAGATATTAGACTTCCATCTGGGAATAATAACCTCCTGAACACAAACATACCGGGGCATTAGCTCCAGGCACTGTCCGAGTCCAACCTGGCAGCAGGAGATGGAAATGGAACAGTTGTTTTTTTGGGGAAGTGACACGGATTTTGGTAAAACAGATAACCAGGAAATACGCTTTGTTGTTTAACACAGGGAGGGAACTAAAACCTGGTGTGATTCCTCTTTAACCCAAATGCCTCCAGAAAGAAAAAGTGGGAAACTCCAGAAATACTAAAAAGCATCTCTGTGTTTTAGTTTGCACTAAAACAAACACTTAAGGCCAATTCAGCACCGGCTCACAGGCACTGAAGGTTCAGCAGAATTGCTCTTCTCCAGCTTACGTGATTTTATTACATCCAATATTCCCCAAACTTGTTCCCACACTACAGCCACTCAGTGGCCACTAAGCTTTCGGGGACAAAACTGAATTTTAAGGTCCCTAGCAAGCAGATCTGAGTGGATTATTCCACACAAACTGTTAACAAACCCGTAACAGGCTGCTTCCCTCTCAACACCCACGACAGCAGGTGCCAGCCCCTTGGGAAATGGCAGATACAATGCAGTGACTCACTGAAGGTAGGTGGAGACCTACCACACCTGATGAAAAGACAAATCTAAAAAGGAAAGGTGTGTGGGCCAAATGGGACTGACAGGAGGAAAAGCTGAAGCAATCTCAAGTGTTGGGAGAGGCCAGAGATGAGTTCTGAGAGATAATCAGCACTTTCTGTGTTAGAGGTAAAACGGGAGCTGATCCAGGAGGGGTGTGGACCACATGTGGAGAGCAGAGTGGGATGGAGATGTTCTCCAAAGTACCAAAAGCTCTTCTCCAGACGCTGGAATGACCAGCACCAGGTGTCCTTGGAAGCTCAGGAGTGAAGTGAGCCCTGTGCACAGCAACTCCTGAGAGACCTGGAGGAGGAGGCTCCAGGGAGACCTCACTGGGACCTTCCAGTGCCTGAAGGAGCCAAGAGGGAAAGATGGAAAGAGACTTTGGACAAGGGCCTGGAGTGCCAGGACACAGGGAATGGCTGCCCACTGCCAGAGGGCAGGGCTGGATGGGAGATTGGGATGGAATTGCCCCCTCTGAGGGTGGGCAGGCCCTGGCACAGGGTGCCCAGAGCAGCTGTGGCTGCCCCTGGATCCCTGGCAGTGCCCAAGGCCAGGCTGGAGAGGACTGGGAGCAAGCTGCGACAGCAGAAGCTGTCCTTCAAGGCTGCACACAAAGCCACTGCTTGCTCTGAAAAACCCAAGAGAAACTCTCATTACAGGAAAAAAAAAATGCCTGAACAGCGCAGGAAATTCAGGCAGGCTGGGATCTGGTGCTCCCTGTGAGTGCTGTGATTAATTCTGTACTCACTGTCACCTCTCCTCCACAGAACAGCAGCTCTGGCTACAGAGGCAGCTCAGAAACATCCTCTGCCCCACAGAGGGACACAACAGCCTCTGAAGGAGCTGATGTGTCAGGTTGGAGGCCTCTCCCTCAGCACCATTTCCATCCTCTTCATCTGCAGCCACCACACTTAAACTGGTATTTTTTAAAAGAGAGTTTGTGAAGTATCAATTAGCCTGGTGTCCCCCTGTGAAGGATCTCTGTGGACAGGTGACCCCACCAGAGTGAAGAGAAACTCAAAATGCAGATTTTCTGCACACTGCCTACAGACTGATCCCTGCTCCTGAAGGGGGAACCTGGAATAGCTCTCCCCATCTAACAGAAACCAGAATTCCCACAAAAGATACAGTCCTGAGGGCTGCCAGCACGCTTAGCCCTTCGATTAACACATCAACGAGCCTGAAGTATCTCCCAATGGAAAAGCTCAGCTGTCCCTGGCTCTGGAATTCCAGAGTTCAGAAGCCCAGGATGCCTCGTGCCCTCCCTCCCCAGCCCCAGGAGCTGCCAGAGCAGCAGGGCAATGACACCTCCACCAAAACCACCTCTGCTCGGCCCAGCCCCACCGCTGGCTTTTTCCAGCACCTTCCCAGGGCTCCAGCAGCCATGGAAGTGACATTCCTGCCACTGCCACCCCTCCCACCACAGCCCTCCCCAGGCAGGAACTGCTGCAGTCATTCCCAGTCTGATGTGCTGGCAAGAGCAGCGTTCAGAGAAGCTGGCACTTGTTACCACCTCTGAATTCCCACCCTCTGATCTCCGAGTAAAAATTAAACTTCTGCTGTCAAAACACAAAAAAATCCAATTGTCTCATTCAGGAAACTGCAGAGCCCAACTGCAAGAACAAAAGCCTGTTTCTCTCCACATCTCTGTTGGAGGCGAAGCACAAATCCTGATTTTAAGCATGATGAACCCTTCAAACACTGAGGTTAAGCTTCCTGAACTTTGCAAATTCTTTCCACAAACGCCGCAATTTTACGTTTGGCCGCTCAGCCAAACACAAACCACCCTCGTCCTCTTTTCCTCCTCCACTTTTGGGATCACCAGAGGCACTGAAGTGCTGGCACCTGTGCTCACAGTCTGCCCTGTCCTCCTGGCTGTGATCCCTTCCGACCATTACTGCCCGTGAAACTCGCACTGACAAACACAGAGATGGAATTTGGGACCACCTCACCTCTTCCTTCCACGCAATGCACAGAGATCGCTCTGTAAAGGCACTGCTGTACCCCAGCTGAGCAGGGCTCAGCAGGTTCACCTCAGCCAGAGAAACCTGCCCTGTGCTTTCCTTCCAGCAAATTCAAGCTGGTTAAAGAAGTTATTGTATCCAGCCATGACTTCATGGTCATCTGAGCAGAGAGGGATTTAAAAAAGACAACCTTGGTTCCATAAACCTCCTCGTTTTCCTCTCAGGGTATTTAAAATCGTATTGGTCCTGCTCTGTTCTGCATCTGGGGAGTAACTGCAAACTTGGCTTTGCTGAATACGCAAAATTCCTTTCTTCCAGTCAGTTCAGATACCAATAACAACTGTTACAAAAGAAGTTGGAGAGCTATGAAAATAATGCATGAAAAGAAGTAAAAATTTGATACCTGTACCAGAAATGTGACGCTTAACACATTTGGACAGGCTACATTTACACTGAGCCACAGAATCCAGCAAGAAAAGTTCCTTTTAAAGTGCTCCTGTCAGCACTGTGACATGATGAACTACATCTAAGGCTGTGTTTTATCTCCCTTCTCAGGCAACATGAAGCAGCAATGAAGTTTGTTCACTTTTTTCATGGGTTTTAGGCACCTCCTTAAGAAAGTGTCCCAGTAAAGGACACACTTATTGCTTTGCAGCACTTGCTGTGTAGTTTTAGCATCACTTTCCAGCCCAGCACTGCTGAGGAGACCACAGAGCCCACAGCTGGAGCTGATCTCATCCCAAGGATTCAGAGGTAAGTGCAGCGCAGGACCAGCACAGCCCCAATTTACAGAAAAATTGTTCAGCTGATAACTCACCCAGACAGCTTCCTACTGCTGCTTTAAAACAGCCACCACCTCACCTCACATTTATCTCAATGAATTCCTTTGTTTTACACCTCTTTAATAAGACAGGGCCTGAAACAAGCATCCTGCAGCAGGAGGACATCAATCCCTGTCCAACTGCTGCATTTCAGCCTCCAGTGCCTGTCCTCTTACTGGAAGATGTGAGAGCTGCTGCTGCACACAGAGATTTTTTTTTTTAAGAGTACAGCCTTGAGGGAATGGAAAATGCAGATGGTTTAGGAGTGAACTTAGAGATCAAAGAGAAGCCAGGTCAGGCCAGGACAGAGACAGCATCAATCTGTTCAAGGGGGAGGGAGGTGGGAAAGCACCTCGGCATCTGCCTTTGGCACCAGCTGCCAGATCTGATCACGTCTGGCATCGCCAACGCCAGCGCCGCCTGCCCCCGCCGGGGACACAGACAGACAGACAGACAGACAGACAGGCAAACACAGATAGACACACAGAGAGACAGACAGACAGATAGACACACAGACAGACAGACAGACACACAGACACACACACAGACAGACACACAGAGAGACAGACAGACAGACAAACACACAGACAGACACACAGAGAGACAGACAGACAGATAGACAAACACACAGACAGACAGACAGACACACAGACACACACACAGACAGACACACAGAGAGACAGACAGACAGATAGACAGACACACAGACAGACACACACAGACAGACAGACAGACATACAGACAGGCAGACACAGATAGACACACAGACAGACACACAGAGAGACAGACAGATAGACACACAGACACACACACAGACAGACACACAGAGAGACAGACAGATAGACAGACACACAGACAGACACACAGACAGACACACAGACAGACAGACAGACATACAGACAGGCAGACACAGATAGACACACAGACAGACAGACAGACACACGGACACACACACACAGATACACACACACAGATACACACACACAGACACACACACACAGACACACACACACACAGACACACACACACACACAGAGACACACACACAGGGCTCTGAGGGTAGGACTGACATACAAGTCTCTGTACTGGTCGAAGGCATTGTTGGCTTCCACCTCCAGCTTGCGCAGGCGAGCCGAGGGCATGGCACCGTCCTCCAGGGGAGGGTCGTACTTGTTGCTCCACGGTGACCTGCCAGGGAGACAAGGAAAGGGACACTCAGAGCAGGGGACAGGGAAACAAAGAGACACAGCCTGGCCACGGCCCCGAGGCTGCCACAGCTGCAGGAGGGTTTGGATAACGCTCCCAGGGATTGTTGGGGTGTCTGTGCATGGCCAGGAGCAGGACTGGATGGTCCTTGGGGGTCCCTTCCAGCTCAGGACATTCCACGGCTCTGAAATGTTTAATATTGGGGGGTCTGACCTCATCCACTGATGCTGAACTTCAAAAAAAACCCAAAGGTGTCTAGAGCAAACTACCTGTGAGAGCTGCACCCTCCAAAGCCATTTCAAACACTAGCAGAAAGGGGAGACCGAGCCCTCAAAACCCACCCGGGGGCCATTCCCTGGCTGCAGGTTTTTCTGTATATATAAAAAAAAAATATATCTCTTGGGTTTCAATCTGTTCCTTCTTCTATATTCAACACCAAAGCTTCAGCTGTTGAACATTAAATATTTAAAATTGTTTTCATGCAAATACAAATCGATTGTGTAGTTTATTTGGGATCTGACAGTGTTTGAGCCAAGCACTGCTGGCTATGATTAAGGTTTACATTTTCCTCCTATTCTGCTTTGAAATAAACTCTACCTTTAGCATAACATTAGGAAACCCTTTGAACAGTTTGAATGATTTAACAGGGTTTGTAAAGCTGCAGGTTTTACTACAATTTCTGCAGGTGTGGAAGAGATTTTTTTTTTTTTGTACTCTTAATGAAAGATTCGGTACTAAAAGATTAATGGAACCCTTTGCCCATCTGCTTGAGGCTTTTATAACTGCCATTCTGGAAACCTGCATTTTGCTTTTCATTTCCCCTTGGAGTAACCAACTTACACATATCTCTGCTGGATTAAAGAAAAGCACCTCTCCCCTTTCCCTCCCCTTTTCCCAGCCCCTGGCTGCAGCAGCAGGTCCCAGTGCTGGCCACAGGGAAAGGCTTTTTCTCAGCACTGTCACCCATTTCTCAAATGGGCAGTTTTGTGACACCTGTTCAATGCAAAGCACAAAGCCCAGGCTCTGCTTTGCTCCCTTAACTCCTCCCAGCCACACTTCACAGGAAAAGAGGAGTTGTTGTGTCACATCCACACAAGTGATGTTTTCAGGTCGTGGTTCTCAACTCAGGGCTGTGTCCAGTTCTGGACCCTCACCACAAGAAGGACACGGAGAGGCTGGAGCGTGTCCAGGGAAGGGAATGGAGAAGGGGAGGGGGCTGAGGGAGCTGGAAAGGGCTCAGCCTGGAGAAAAGGAGGCTCAGAGGGAATTTCTGGCTCTGCACAGCTCCCTGACAGGAGGGGACAGCCGGGGGGGATGTCCCAGGGAGCAGGGACAGGAGGAGAGGGAACGGTCTCAGCCTGGGCCAGGGGAGGCTCAGGGTGGACAGCAGCAGGAATTTCTCCATGGAAAGGGTGCTCAGGCCTTGGAACTGCCCAGGGAGGTTGGGAGTGCCCATCCCTGGAGGTGGCCAGGGAACACCTGGAGGTGGCACTGGGAGCTCTGGGCTGGGGACACGGTGGGGACTGGTCAGAGATTGGACTCAATGGTCTGGGAGGGCTTTTCCAACCTGAATGATTTTGTGATTTTAAACAGCTGCTTAAAATGTGGCTGCTTTGGGAAGGAGTAAACACTCACAGGATCCCAGCTGGGTCAGGCTGGAAGGGACAATGGCAGGTCACCTGGTGCCACCTCCCTGCTCCAGCCCCGAGCACAGGGCACAGGATTGTGGGCACAGGGTCTGGAATATCTCCAGTGAGGGACACTCCACACCCTCTCTGGGCAATGTGTCCCAGAGTGTGTAAAGAAGTTCTTCCTCACGTTCAGTGGAACTCCCTGGGATCAATCCCTGCCCGCTCCTCTGGTGCCGCTGCTGGGACCAGAGCCTGGGCCCTGCTCAGAGCCCTCCCTGCAGGACAGGGACAGACTGAAATCAGGTTCCTTCCCAGCTCTCTCTTCACTCCTTGACCTAAAATCTCTGAAACCTGGGAGAGATTCACATCAAAATCCCCCTGGTGCTCCCAAAGGGCTCAGCTGCTGCAGAGGAGCAGAGAACTCCTGCAGAACTGTGAGATGCTCTAAGTGCCAACACCAAACCTCTTCCCCTGGTGCAGCGATGGATTGAGGGGCAGCCCAGAACAGAGCCAGCCAGCAGCTTGTGCCGTTTTCATCCCATTCCAGCTGCAGCCAGCAGCGGCTTTGCAACTAAAAACCCTCCTAACACGGCCCTGTATTTTTATTTTTGTGGAAATGCATTCACAACACATTTAAACACTTAACCGGGGGCTATTTGAAGAAAGACAGATGGACAAGCACTTAAATTTCAAAGTCAGACCTCTAATTTCCCCAAAAGAGAATGGTTTGTGTTTCAGCTAACAGGTTTCAGTGTTGTTGGCCCCAAATTCCCCATAAGGATTCCATTTAACAGAGTGATCAAACACACTTGGACTGGAAATGTATGGACAAAGTCAGGGACCTTGAAGTCTAATATTAAAAAAAAAAAAAAATTAATAAAAGCTCTGCCTTCACAATGTGGATTCCATGATATCCTTCACAAACCCCTGTTATTCCAGGAGCACTCACAGAAGTACCTGTGAGATTCCCACAAGCAGGATTTGATCATGTGAAGAAAATAAAAATTATCTATTTATGAAGACCCAAGGAGACTCCAAAATCCACTTTCTAGTCTGATCCATCTTCAAAATGGACCAATCCAAGTCTGTCTAAATGTAAGGAAAGACTAAACTGTGATGGGCTAAGCATTAGGATATTCAACTTCCCACAGCAGCTTTTTTTCCAGGCAAATTTCCAGATTTTTGCCACTCAAAATCCCAACCCTATAAAACTGGATTCCCAGTGAGAAAGTCTGACAATGAGCCCCACCTCTGCTGCTGAAGGAGAATGAGGCTCAGCTGTCCACAGAACGCTTGGAAACCCTCGGGTTAGTGCTAAAAGAAATGCAATTAGCAACATGTCCAATACAAGGAAAATGTGTTTAGCGTGTAGTGTGCAGGAATTGGGGATGCAGCACGTTGCAGGCAGGGAATAAGATTCCCTGGGACTTCTAAACTGAGTGTGTGGCTCTGAAAAACGGCTGTGGAAATATCAAAAGCTTTTAAAAGCCCGGTGAACTCCTCCCAGATCATGGCCTAATTGATTAAAGTAGTGTAAGAGGTGTTTCCCAGTAACAGCTGCAGGTTTCATGAGGTACGAAGCAGTGTCTGGACACAGGCACAGAATGGGATTAACGTGCACAGGGCAGTGCTGCTGGGCTTTCAAAGCCTTCTGCTGTGTGCTGAAGGAAAGAATTTACTTCATGAATCAGAGCTGGGACCAATCAATTCCAGGAGGAAGAATCACTTCAATCCAGAACGCCCGAATCAAAAGCCTCAGGAACAGGATTCTTTCATGCCAGCAATTAACACATGGTGCCTGCTCTAGAGGAACAAATGAAGACAGCTTTTCTGAAACCTCATTACTTAATAAGTCCTGAAAATTTCAAAGTGATTTTGGAAACCAAATTCCTCCTGCTTCCTTGTAACTATTTAATACCTTCTCAGAAAGAGATGGAGCAAATTTCAGAGGCAAGAGTGACACTGACCTTAGAGGAAGGGCTGTCATGTGCCCTAATTAAACCCAGGGGGTTATTAGTGATTGCACAATGTCCAATTACTGTCTAACCAATGCCTTTTCCAGTTCCCTGTGTCCCTGAGGATTGATGTCCACATCAACAGCCTGAGCAGGATGCAATGGGGCTGCAAGAAACATCACGACTTCAGGGAGAAAGCATCTCTTGAAAGCTCCACAAGAAATTCAGGATTTAATCCTTCCTCCTGCATCTGCCAGAGGGGCTGCAGCTGTGTGGGTACATCTTGTGAGGGGCAGAAGCTCCAAACTCCTGTTTTATCTACTAATTCAGAACCGATGAAATGCCAGTAGCTGCTAATGTGGATCTGACCAGCTTGGGGCACACAAAATTCATGAAAAATGCTTTTAGAAGGCGCCAGGCTCTTCTGTAGAAGGTTGGAATAGTTTCTAAATATGAGATTAGTACCCTAGAGACTGCGAGTGACACCTCTGGGTCCTGCTTACTCGTTGCCCCCTGCAATAGGTTATATTTTAAACAAGGCATTAGCAAATTACACTCAGACAGTGTAATCCTCAATCCAGAGGCAATGACAAAATCTGCATCCACTCTCATTCTCCACCCCCTGTTTCTAGGACAAAATGAATCTCAGCATGTTCTCTGTGTAAATCATCCACACACAGATGTGCTTCACATTAGAGAGGGACCTTTCCTGCAACTCAGAGCAACTGAACTAATTCATCTCAAATCTTTTACAAGCTCACCTGCTTCTGCTGGGACGCCTGAGCCAAAGAAAGATGATTTGTTAAAAAATACTTTCTGAAATTCCGCCTTGAAACACAATCCTTGAAACATTCTGGCCAGATGAACGTAAAATACTACATCAAATCTACACAGAGCAAAGTGAGATTCTTCCTGGAGATAATTCCGAGCACTAAAATGTAAATTATGACACTGAAGCTGCAAGGAGAGATAAGTGGAAGCCTCAGAATCATCCCCAGAAGCAGCAGGATGGCTGAGCTCCTAATTGAGGGCAGGAGATGAATGGCACTGTTACCTCACAGCCCAGCACCCTTCGTTAAGGGAAGGAATAAAAGTGCTGCAGGAGTCCCAAAGGTTTCTGGACTCTAAACTCATGGCTCTTCAATTAAATATCTGGAATTGTGCCACTGTCACTGTAACCATTAAGGGAAGTCAGGCAATGTGAGAAAGGGAAGGGATGATTTAAATATAAGATAAAAAACATTATCCTAATGGCAAAGTAGAGGAAAACACATTAAAAGAGAGACCAGAGAGACTCTGCTCAACGTGGCAGCCAAAACACTGAGCCCTGCTTGTAACATTCCAGTTATTACAGCCCTTCCTATTTCAAAATTAATTATATTGTAATTAGACACAGCTTGAATACTTCCATAGTTTTTTGTCTGCAGTCCTCAGAATAAATCACCTATTTTGGTAGATGGGGATTCCTTTTCTGTGGTAAAAACTTGGGCCAAGATTTTCAAACAGAACTAATGACACCGAGTCCAAAGTCAGTCAATTCCTTGCAAAGCCTGAGTGAAAGAGCCTTTCCCAGCTGGCAAATCCACCCCATTTTGTGCAAGCTGAAGATGATTTTGTTGAAACCCAAGGCTTGCATCATCTCTTTTCTGTCATTATTCATTCCAGAGATTTTATAACCTTTGCAGTGGTCTAATTTCCTATCAAGGCCATCTCTGCTAGAGAACTGACTGGTTTTAATCCAGAATACAGAAAACAAAGAGAAGTACATCAGTCACACCCCTTTAGCAAGACAACAACAACACGTTTTGAGCTTTAAAATCTTTAAATGATATTTTTTTGGCTGAAAATTAAAGGGAGAAGGGCTTGCAAGGCCTGCACATGGATGTCATTTACAGAGCAGCAGCCAGCCCCAGCTCTGACTGGGAACTCACCTGTACGAGTCCCCATCTCTGTTGTAGTCACACAATAGATAATCTTTCCCTACCACCTTGTCCCGTGCAATCTTCAAGGGCTGATCCACAGAGGAGAGGAGATCTTCACACAGGCTGGGGACCTGTGGGGTAGGAGGAAACAACAGGGAGGGGAGAGAGGGCGACACGTTAAGGTTGAAAGGCACTGGCAACCCTAAAACCAGATTTCGTTATTAACAGCCCACACCCGTCTCAAAGCCAAAGCTCTCCAAGAAATCACTCCACTTACAACACACCCCTGGTGCTCCCACCTGGAATAATTTCAGATTTAATTCCCAAACCACTGCTGTGGTGCAGCACACTTCAATAAACACACGCTCCACGTTCACTCTGCGCCAAGGCCGCCCGGGGAAGCGACCGGCCAGGGCTGACGGATAAAGGTAAATATTTACAGGGGAATGGGAATGAGGGAGCTGCTAAAGGAATCCACCATCCACATCCTGGAGTGTGTCAGAGCTTTTCTTTGAGATTTAGGTGGTTTTAGAGTCTTTTGCTTTTTTGCACAGCTCTGTGCCAAACCGATGAAAGAGACGGAGTCTTCACGTTTAGATTTTTCAAGGTTGCATACTTCGTTTATTATTTCTTATCTTACAATTTTTTCAGTCCAACTAGATCCTTGCAGCTGCCTGGACTTCTCACGATTCCTCCTGTCCCAGGGCTGTCCTTATCTTTTATACTAATTGCTACGCATTTCTTATTTACTATTTCTTACTAATGTCTATCCTTAATACTAAACAGGTCATCTCTATTCTGACCCAATCTTCTTGAATTACTTTGTGCCCACGTCACTGCAGAAATGGAGTGAGGGAAGGAGAAAGAAGAAGAAGGAGACAACGCCCCAAATTCTCCATCTTGCCCCCATTCACTTCAATGCTAGAAACTTAAATATACTGTTTTTTCACGCTGTGATAAGCTAAACTACTGTTTTTCACACTCTTGTGGCCTGCAAACCCTCTCTCAGTGCAGGAAGCCTCTCCCATGGACTGAGATCAAATCCAGTGTCTCTCTGAGCTCTGGGCCGGGGTCCCAGACACCCCTGCCCAGGTCTCTGACCCTCCAGGGCAGACAAAGGAACGCCCTGGACTCCAACAGGAGTGAGCTTTCCCAAGCTCCCACTCGGGGTCAAGCTCAGAGCAGTTTCCAGGCACGCAGCCGAGCGGCACCACGCTGGCTAACGAGAATAAACGCGTCCGCGCACGTCAAATCCAACGCATCCCCTGTGTCCTCCACAGCTATCCACGGATCCACGACTGCCTCCCTGCCCTGCACGTGGACAGAGAGGAGCTCTGCTCCCAGCAGTGGTATCCTGCAGGACAGGAGACTCCATCTCCCTGCACGCACTCCAGGCACTGTGCAGCCCTGTGTCCCCCAGGGACCATCAGCAATCGTTCCCGCAGGCGCTGTCATCGAACAATCAGCGCATCGTGGGTTTCCTGCTGCAACAAGGGATTTCGCTGCAGGAGAAGTGGACTGGAGCAAAATGCCCTTTCCCAACGACACAAGTGGATCACAGGACAGCTGGTAAGTGCTTGATAGATTGGGAACGATGTGCTAATAAAACGAGAAGGAAATAAGCAGTGTGGAATCTCTTCTACGTTCCACTTTGCATCACAGAGATGAAAACCTGACTGAGAATATGAGGACAAAAGGCAATCAAGGGCAAAATTAATCATGAAGTGATGAATTCACAACTCAGAAATGAAAAGGGGAGGGAGGAAGGGAAGGAGGAATAAAGAAAACATGGAAATGTGCTTTCTTCTCTTCGAGCCACTGATTCAGTGAATGGATTAGCACCATTTCAAAGGAAAGAAGCCTAAAGAAGAAAACACAAATTTGGGGTGCAACAGCCCCGATACTATTTTAATGCACTAGATGGGACAGGAGAGATCAAACTGCCTGGAACAAAAACATTCCTAATCCCAAGAACAAGGCAGTAACACACAGAGGATGACAGTCAGAGTGAGCAGGGACACACATAAACCAATGTGACTATGAAAGATTCAACAAAAAAACCCTAAATGGAAATGACAAAACAAACTGTGGCTGCCTCATGCCTGGAAGTGTCCAAGGCCAGGTTGGACTGGAGCAACCTGGGATGGTGGAAGGTGTCCCTGCCCATGGCAGGGGGAGCTTTAAGGTCCCTCCAACCCAAACCATTCCACGGCTCTAAGATGCGAGCAGCAAGTGATGCAACACCTGACCCACGCAATCAATCCTTAAAAGTCAGAGTACAAACCAAGACAGGGTTGGTAAAGTGCTGGAAAAGCTGAATTACTCGTTTGAGTGTTTTTATTTTGGTACTCTACAGTAATGTGGCCATGAGTGAGAACTGCAGAGCCCAGACAGGAGCAGGGCAGTTCAGGATTTAACCCAGCTCAGGGCTCTCGTTGGAGTTCATCCTTTGGTACCTGCACGCCAGGCTGAAGAGGCCTCAGAACCACAGCACATTCCTGGGTTAACAGAAGTGGACAAGCAGCAGCAGCTTTTAGGGAAACTTCCCTTTGCTGAGACCAGACAACCCAAATACTTCCCGGAGCTGATCCAAATCAGCAGTGTCATGGCACAGGGCAGGTGAAATGATGTCTCTGTGTCTGTGAGCACATCTGGTTCCCCTCTGTCCTTTCCTTCTCCTCCCCATTAAGCATTAATTTTGGGCTGACTCTTCAGGCTGACAGCAACTCAGTCTGCTGCTTCACCTCCAGGTACAGCCCAGAGCAGTGGAACACATCCCTCGACCACAGAGAAATGTCCAGGAGCAGATTCCTGGCTCTGACCTGCCTTTGGGGATGAGTAATAGTGATGAAAACAGAACTGGGGGGACGTGGCTTTTTCCAAGCCTCTGTTTCCGCTCGGTTTCTTTGGGAACAGCCTACACTACGCGTGCAGTGAGGGAGCACGAGAGGCAGCGCTGGGCGATCCTTCAGCCCCAAATATCCACACAAAGCCTTCTCACAAGAGACCCCAAACCCGAGGCTGAGCTGATTCCCCTAGCGAAAAGCTGAATTTACAACCCTGGTAAAAAAAAAAAACCCACACGAGTAACTTTTAGATTTAACTTTAAGAACAGCGCGTGCCTGGTTTTCTGCAGGGCCATTCCGTTGTTTTTTTAAGATGCAATCTCTTGAGCTGAGCTTATCTGTGGGTGATTTGGTAACAAATACTCACAGCCAGGGTCTCCCAATTTCTGAGGGCTGTGGTTATTCCTACAGCCATAACAGCGCCTGCATTATATCACACACTTGCTAGAACATAACACTGCAGTGTGTCATAACCCTCCATTGTGAAACAAGCTGGATATCCCCTGTCTCCTTGGTACAGACACTCCACAGGACTCCAGGCAATCTATTCTTTCCCCCTTCTCGTCTTTCAGAATAAAACAGAAGAAAACCCACTCATCTAGCTTGGAAATATTGGAAATTTTCTACAGTATATATAAAAAGAACAGATATTCCAGCTGATGGAACTGCTCGTGTAATTCTAATCATTGGAAAAGCACCTAAGTGCGGCAGAGTTACCCCAAGAACATAATTTTTATACCATTTATTACATCAACTCTACTTTCTAAAAATGAATTTACAATTTATGCGCACTGCCTTTCCTCTTCTGCTCCTGAAAACTGCTTACAAGGCAAAGGCAGTAATTTGAACAAGGTAATTTGCAGCTTTAAAGTCTTCAGCTTTATGTTCGTGAGACTGATTCCTTCTGAATTTAGGTCCTTGGGATCCTTTTCTATGCCAAGCACTGAATCTTACTAAAACATTTAAATTACTGTTGTGCACATTCAGACTCTTGCAGGGTTCAGTTTATCTTCTGATCCCAGCAAAGGCAACTCTGCTTGGAAGGCAACTGATGCTCTGAGTTTTTAACCTCGCACAGTGGATTTGTGCTGTTGATTTTTCTTGTTAAGGTTGTTCTGTGTTAACTGAAGAGCCAAAACTCACTCAGGTGCCTGAGCACTTACCTACAGCAGCCATTACGTGTGGAATTTTGACTTAAATTTAAAACCACAAGAATTAAGCTACTCCCGAGGCCAAACTGAAATGCCAAAGCAGCGATTTTGTTCCCTTCATCCCCGCACTTCAAATAAATGTCACTGCGATGCAAGTGCTGGAGGTTCTTTCCTGAGCAAAGACTGGCCTCCAGCTTTGTTCTGACACAATCTTTTCCCACTCTGAGCACGGCAGGGTCACATGCAGAACACAATCTGCACCTTGTATCTGCAGCTAAAGGCATTGATGTCACCTGGCCCTAACGCACCCCTGTTCCCCCAGATCAGCTCTCAGTCGTCTCTTCTGGTGGCTCTGGAGGAGTGAGACCACCCTCACCGTAAATTGCAAAGAAAAAAAGAAGGATATCTGGGGCTCGGCCTGGGAGAACAGCAGCATCATTCAGAAGGAACAGGGCACGGTGTTTGGGGGATATTTTTTTTTCCAAGGAGATACACAAAGGATGTGTAGTGCAGAGGAAAGAAAACCTGAATGAGAAAGCGAGGGCAATGTGTCAAACAAGGATCCTGTTGTCTGGTGTAACCAAACTCTGCAGCAGAGCTGCCCAGGTATGTGGACAGTGTTTTAATTAAGGCAACTGCTCTGCTATCAAGACAAATAATCACTTGTGCCAAAGTGGAAACCATACCCTTTTTGGGGCAGCTGAGCTCAATCATTCCCTTCTAGACTTGCTGCTTGGTTCAAGGAGCTTATTAGCAATTAAACAATTGCTTCTGGATTATTTTTAAAGTATTTTTAAACAAGTTAAAAAACAAATTGATAGGGGAAAGAGGAGTGATACCTCAGTTCCCCACGTCTGACACACAGTCCCCATCCTTGCTTTGACCCCACTGAATGGCACCAAATTCCGCACTTCACACACTCAGGACAGACAATATTTTTTGGCTGTGTCCAAAATCCAGCTGAGTACACCCAGGTGGCTGTTTTCTTCTACAGCCTTGGCTGAAATGTACCACATCCACCACTGAAACAGCAACATTCCTGGTGTACCAGCCCTAAGAAATTGGTTTTTTCCATGTTTATTCAGAGGTCAGCATCACTGACCTCCACAGGAATCTCACACACTGGAAAACTAGGCTAAATGCTGCAAAATTAAAGATTATACATTTATTCCTTAAAGAAGCAGAAGGAACAAGGGGAGACAGCTTTAAACTGCAGAAGACTAAGTTTACTTTGGAAATTAGAAAGAAATCCTTCCCTGTGAGGGTGGGGAGACCCTGGCACAGGGTGCCCAGAGCAGCTGTGGCTGCCCCTGGATCCCTGGAAGTGTCCAAGACCAGATTGGAGAGGGCTTGGAGCAACCTGGGACAGTGGAAGGTGTCCCTGCCATGGCAGGGGTGGAATTGGATGATCTTTAAGGACCCTTCCAACCCAAATATATCTACAGTTCTGGGAAGACGATGAAAACTTCAATTAGCCGAGGAGCCATTCAGATCATCTGTGGTTTGAATCTGCATCTGCAGGTATCTGCACTGCAGGCACGTGAACACACACGTGAGGAGAGCAGTTTTGAATTAAAAGCCCCATTCCATCAGGAAGGTGAGTGTTTTTATCACATGTGAATTTTCAATGTTAAAGGAGGACAGAAGCGCTGCTCCCGTGGCTTGGGGAAACCACTCAAACACAGAGGAGGCCGTGGAAGCTCTCACAAAATAACCCTTCTGGCAGATCTCCAGCTCAGATCCCTCCTCGAATAAAACATTATTCTGGTGTTTCAGAGTCCTTGCACGGCCTCAGAATTTCCTGTTCCTGCAGAAGGCAGGCACAGCCTAGCAGATGCTGTGGAAACTCAAGGAGGAAGCCTGGCTCCACTCATCTTGGGACTAAAACCACCAGTAAAGTCACTCCCACAAATCCACACAGGGCTGAACCTTCATTTCACCCATCACAGGTCCAAAGGCCACACAGTCATCGAGCTTTGTCCATGGAATGACACTTAAATGGACTTTTGTGTTCAGACAAGACATAATTGATACTGGAAGCAGCTCAGTGTTACTCACGTGCCTGCACTGAATTCCAGCACTGCAAGAACTGGCAAAACCAAAATTAAGCCAAATGAGCTTTTCTGGAAATAAAATACGTTAACAAGGCTGCAGATCCAGGTTTGTCTAGCTAACAACGTCACATTAATTACAGAATGTTTTAATTCAGCTTGAGGAACTACACTTAAAAAGGTGACAGTCGTTCATCAAACAGGATCCTTGGCTTTCCTCCTGTGCCTTGCTGGATAAACCAGAGCTTTTGCTGGATTCCCCTTCTGAGAAACAAGAGGCAGCCACCTGGCAGGCAGAGCCAGAGCACCCTGGGCTGGGACTGGTGACCTGCATGTGAAGTGAAGCCTCCTGTATCCTATTACCAGCCCCAGGAGCCATCACAGAGTATCAGTGTCTTGGGAAGTCCTGGCTGCTTGTGTCAGAGTCCAGCTGGGCTTGGAAATACCCAGCAACAATTTAGGGATATGCAGGACATTCTCTCTCCAGCAATGTTTCTCTAGCTCAGCTTTCCCCTCCCTCCATCCTTAAAGAGGTTCCAACTAGGATTCATCTTCACACACGCTCCCTTCAAGTGATTTTTAAACAGGTATTTTAACACAGCAGTGCAGTGGCAGGAGCCTGGAAGACAAAAAGGCTTAAAAATAGAAGGAATAAGTGATACAAGGCCAGAATTGAAATTCCCCTTCCCAATCTCATGCCAGAAAGTGGGGTTGCTAGCTCTAAGCCAAACACCACATTAACAATTTACATATATTAATTGCTATCTCCAATTACCATCAAGATATCCAGAGGTAATCTTTGCTGAACAACTGAACAACTCCTGCTTACAGCCACTCACAAAATGGAAAAACTGGCTCTCAACCACCACAAATTTACCCAGAGAGCCAGAGCCCCTTTCTTTAGCCAACAATACTTGTGTTAGAAACCTGCCTGGCTGCTGGGAGCTCATCCCACGGGTCAGCAAGTCCAGGCAGAACAGCAGGTCAAAGACTCAGCCTTGAGCCCACAGGGCTGTCAATGCACTTCTGCTCCCGTCACCTTCTTTTTCAGCTTTCACTGGATCTGATTTTTTTGTTCAAAACATCTTCCACCCTACCAGACGCCCAGCTGGCCATCTGCATCCAATTATTTTATCTCTCCCCACAATGCTGCACAGTGCTCAGGCTCTTGGAGTCCAAACACAAAAAGCTCCAGTCACATTCTCATGTTCTTTATGGTCTGTGCAGCCCAAGCAGTGCAGTTTGCCTGAGGGTAAATTCTGTAGCTTCATATATCTTCAGTGACTGAAGGCATGCAAGCAGATTTGGGATTTGCCTGGAGCTCGCATGAAGCAACAGCCTGAACTGTGTTCAAATATTTCAAAATCATAAGTTTATACATTTTAAGATTCACCACTCCGGGATTTTCTAAAAAATAACACAATCTACTAAAAATACTTCAGTATTCCCCTGTGATCAGAAAGGAGAGCTGATCACCTCCCAGATCTTTAATTGCAAACAGAGCCTTAAAAAATAACCAGCAGAGTTATGACTGCTGTGTCTATAAAGAACACTCACTTTAATTCTTCCACGGCAGCATTACTTGGTTCTGTTCTTCAAGAAAGCTTTCACTTTTGGGCAGGACTGCTGTCTCAATACCAGTCTTACTGGAGAAGAGAAGGAGAAAGCTGTGGCTGTGAGCAACTCTCCTTCCCCTGTCAGTTCTGTGAGGACAATTTTCTGTCCCCACTTCATGCCAGGCATCTGATTTTCCTGAGTCAGCTAGATTTTTCATCTAATTTCTATTATACACACCCAGGCAAACATCCAAATTAAACACTCAGCAGGAAATCTGTACTTGCTAAAGGAACTTGCTTAACTTTCACCAAGACTGAGAGTGCATCAACCTCCACGCTCAACTCAAAGCCACCAAGGCAATCCTGTCACTGATCTCTTATTTGCTGCACATGGCCCACGAGGACAATAAATCTGGTTTCCTTCATTGAAGTTATCTGAAGAAAATACTCCCAAAGGACTCTGGAGGCTGCGACCCTGGTGGGCACCACTCACCCACCTTGTCCTGTGGTGCCAAGGTGTCCCAGAGAGGGACCCTGCATGGCAGCACTGTCCAGGAGCTGATCCTTCTTTGTGATTTCTTTTGCAAAGAGCACAGCTAAAAGTACAGAGAGCTGACTTTCTGTAAACTGCCCTGAAGAGAAAGGAAGCAGGAGGACAATTGCCATGGATTGTTCTGACCTTCCAGGATCAGCTGCTTGGTGGCCAGCTCTACCAGCTCCCCTCCTCCACGCCTCCTGCCACTCAGTGTGACTCCCATGAGCCAAACCAACCCTCACTCAAGTGATTCCAGACCATTTCCAACCAGAGAACACCCTCACAGTCCCCTTTCCCTGGAGATGAGATGTGATCACAACAGGGTTCCATGGGAAGCACAGGGAATCAGCAGCAGCAGCCCCTGGACAACGTGAGGCAATCAGGAGGTGACAGAGCTTTGATGTGACACAGTTGACATCTGAACTGATGCTCCAAGGGCTCTCACTGCACACCAAATAATTCAGGTTAGAAAAGACCTTGAAGTTCATCAAGACCAACCTTTGTCTTGGAGCATCTTCGCAACAAACCCATTTAAGAACAGTGTAATCACCTTTTTCTCTCCTCCTTTGGGAACTTCCTTTCAGCTTGGACTTGGCCCACGGGTAGATGCTCCAAGGATCACAGTTTCCAGCAGAGCTCCATGAAGAGTTATTCCAATTTAAATTAGTTGTCCTTAAAAAGGTATGTGCCTACAGCAAACTTGTTCTGTAGATATTCAGAAGTCCCCTTGTACATTCTGACAGCCTCTGAGTAAAGTATTTACAAATAATGACTAATTGAACCCCGAGCAGAGCATTCCATGCCAAGGCCCATTTCCAGCACCATGCACAGCTTCTTTCAGGCAGGACTTCTGGAGGGCTGTGATTGACAAGGTCTCTAATGAACTCTAATTGAAGCCTCAGCAGTCTGAAAAAACCCAACAACAGATGTGGTGAAAGGGCAAACCACAAACTGTTTTGCTAATGCATGAGAAGTGTCTGGGCTGATGAGGGCCAGTGACCCAAAAATTCTCTTCTTCCACCCACCCTTTCACTTCATGTTCAAGTTTGGGCCATTTCCCTCGTCAGCACAACACTTGGGGGCAGTCATGGACAGTCCTGGACATATTCCATGTATTCAGTTGGGGACCAAGCTGCTCTTTCATGAGCCACAGGCAGCAGAACATGGAGAGAGAAAGAGGGACCTCAGGGAGGGAACTGAGCGTAGTTATCCTTCCCAGCAGGAATTCCAGCCTAGGAGTGGTTTTAAACTGCCAGAGGGCAGGGTTAGATGGGATATTGGGAAGAAATTCCTTCCTCTGACGGTGGGCAGGCCCTGGCACAGGGTGCCCAGAGAAGCTGTGGGTGCCCCTGGATCCCTGGCAGTGCCCAAGGCCAGGCTGGGTGGGCCTGGGAGCAAGGTGGTCTCATGGAAGGTGTCCCTGCCCATGGCAGGGGGTGGCATTGGATGAGATTTAAGGTCCCTCTCAACCCAAACCATTCTGGGATTCTGGAAAGGAGATGCCAAATTCTTACTGTGTCTGTTTTGGAAAACTCTTTACATACAATGACATTTCTAAGCCATCTTCTCTCCTGTCAATAGATCTTAAGCAAGCAGCCACCATCAGTCTGGAAATCAAATCCTATAACTGAGCTGCAAACAGACTTCAAGTAACACCCTAAACTTCACACCAAATATTGAAATGAGCCTCTGCTTCACACCTATTGCACCGTGGCAGTGGATTGAGCAAGAAAACCCAGCACAAGGAAGCCAAGAAGTCAGGTTGCCATGTTTTACAATCCTCCCCCAAGTTCAATCAACCCGCTCGTGCCCGTCGTGCATTTGGAGTTTGCTGCTTTCCTCAAGGAGATTATTGTCTGCTGATGGGACAAGCAGCAAAACCAAAACATCAGATGAAAAGGTCTGGATGAAATTGGCCAAAAAATAAGTCAAAAACCTGATTTGCTCGAGTCTGGCTCATGATGTTTCTGGAACTGTTACAGGTGGCAGAGCTCACACTGATCTTGTTTAACCAGGGAGGATTTCAGGAGATCTGGCTGAGAGTGGCTGCAGAACTGGTCTACAGGTGTCTCAACAATAAAGGAATGGTGCTGGATTTAACAAATTATTTCATCTCTGCCCCAGAGGAGGGGTTGCAATGCCTCGTGTGGGGGTCACAGACCCTCCTCCTAACAAGCACCAAACTGGTCTGGGTCATGTTACACCATGAAAAGGAGCCCAGGGAGCGTGTTGCTGATGGAAAGCATGTAGAGCACTAACGAGCACCATCCAAAAGCAATTCCAGCATTTAGAGGCACCCAGCAATTTTCTGAGTCATTAAAAAACCTCAGACCAATTACACAGTCAAGCTTACCATAGCTCCCCAAACAACTCCTTGTTTTGAGTGGTCCTGGGAGCTGCTCAAACCCCAGCACCCGCTCAGTCCTCCCAATTTCATCACAAAACCAACCACGTCACACCAGATCAGATCAGTGATTTAGTTACTTGTGTCCTACCTCCGGCAACAGCCACGAAAAACATGCTTTGGGTTGCCAAGAGTTTTGGGGGCACAGATGTAGACAATTACTAAATGGTTTCAAGAGAGAGAAATAATCCCTTCCTGCAGGGAATAATTTCTTTCCTGACCCCCAGAGCTCTCTTACCTGTACCGTGGCTTTTATAAGTGAAAGAAATGTTTAGAGTTTGATAAATTTAAGTCAGCCACAACTTTTTGACCATAGCTTACCAACATCAGCTTTAGAAGCACTTCCCAACCAAAGCTCTACCTGGTGAGCAGCTGCTCTTCTGCACAAATTTAGAAGCTTAGGTCAGAAATAAGCCATGTATTTAGACTGGACAATAGAATGCAGTTTTCCCCCTAGCAGACTCTGTGCAGATGAAATCCATATTTCAGTTAACACCTTCAATGAGTCCAGAGGCAACTGTGCCACTCACTGTTTTAAGGGACAGTTGGCACTAACCAGGTTATCACAGCCCAAACATGCCTCACAGGATGTGCAGCTTGTCATGAGCCTAGAAATCCTTCTTAAGCCAGTTCTCCTCCCTAGCAGCGTGCAAAGGACAACACAAGTTCCAGGGACAAGCAGAAAAAAAGAAATCAGACACAAGATGATCAGCCAGGTTTGCTTTTTGACACTAGACTGCAGAACATCTGATAGAGCACAAATTATAAATAGATTTGGGTGTTCTCCAGATGCCCAGGCATTCTCAGCAGTGTCTTTGCAGCGTGTGGGGCTGCACACAGCAGGCTGTTCAGGAGTTAACACCCAGGTTACAAGGGCCTGCACCCATCTGTGCACGCTGTCCCAAATTCAGACAGCAGCCTCTGACCTGGCAGAGGCGGTGAGTTCATTAAGAGAGCTGCTAACGACCGTTCATCCCCACACACCCTGCACTCACAGCCCAAAACAAGCACAGACTCCTGACACTGCCTATCCAATGGTTGTTGGTTCAACCTTGCCAAGGGGACAGACAGATCACCTGAGAAGAAGTTCTTACATTGCAGACCTTTGTCACAGCCTTGGGGACAGCATCCAGTACTCACCAAGTCAATGAGGTCACTGAGATTCTTCTCTATCTGCTGCGGAGGCAGGCGCCTCATCAAATCCAAGGCACAATCCAGCTGCTGGTCACTCTGCAGGAACAAGAAGAGCCCTTGGTCACAAGGTAACGCAACACACAGCTCCCAGCCCTCAGCAGCAGCATGCTTTGCATTAATACAAGTAAAATTCATTACATTTGATTGTGGATTATTGACTTGGCAACTTAACACCGTGCAGTGGATGGAAAGGAGTCCAGACCGCATCAAAACTACTTCTAATGTTTGTGTAAGTGTTTAATGTGCTGGTTTTCCACACTATCTCAACAATAACCTGGGTGAGGGAACTGAAAGTTCCTTCTCGCCAAGCAGGTTTAACACTTCCTCATTTGCACTGATCAGCTTGAGATAACCAGCATCCAAGACAAACTCTGTTCCACTACGGAGCTCCCTCTCTCCTGCAGCTTTATCAGAAAACCAGAATGAAACATGTACACAAAGCATGATCCGTGATTTCCTTCTTCCTACAAAACACACACTGAGAGCTGCCTGCATCTAAGAAATCAGGGACATCAGTTATTTAGAGCTAACACAGCCACTTTCTCCAAAGAGCTCACTGTAGCTGGTCTCACACCAATTCTGACACGCTTAAACTCCACTCCAGAGTCAGAAAATGCGCCCCAGACACTTGAGGAGTTGAGCCACAGTGCTGACATAACCTTTAGCTGTCCTTTTCACCAAGAGACACAAACAGACACTTTCCTGCTGACCTAACAGCACCCAAAATCTGCACAAGTTCCTTTGATCCCAGGTCAGGTGAAGCACAACCAGTTTGTTCTCACTGCTCCTCCCCTCCTTTTTCTCTTTGCCATTTCCAGCCACCCAAATCCCGCGAGCTGAGGTTTCATTTCACCCTCCCGTGTTCCCTCAAGCTCCCAAAGTCTCATTTAAAACCAGCTTCGATACTAACACACTTCCATTATCACATTATTCAACGCAGCAGCCCCCAGGACAGGGGGAAACAGGAAGACAAGTTTCCTGTAATTAAGTTAAACCTGTGGAATGAGGGAAGGAGGGAGCGCTCAGTTTAGTGGACAGCCATTAGGAAGCTGTTCCTTAGATGGCCAGGGGAAGGGAATTCCTCACTTTTAGCCACTGAACTTAGAGCCCAAGGACAGAGACTCTTCAGGTGGCCTGTGCATGTCCAGCTCCTGCAGACAAGCCCAGGCAGAGGTTCTCTCTTGCCAAGCACTGTCTGTACCTCCTGCAGACTCTTGTATCCAGAAAGGAAACCCGGCACATTGTCACAGGGTTGTGCTCCTCACTTGTGGATCATGGGAACATGCTCTGCCCTCCTCTACCGGCTGGAATTGTTTAGAAGACAAAAAAGCCTAGGGAAGGGTGTTAAAAACCACCACTAAAGCTGCAACCCCAGAGTAAGTATTTTACAGGGAGGCAAACTGAGAATAAAATACACTGCATGGAGGAGAATCCGCACTTGCAGTGTTTATGGATTAACCAAGACAACCTGGAGTGACCATTTTTACCCAATACATTCAATACCAGCTGTAAAAGACACAAACAGGATTGTTTAAGGCAGAGATTCTCCAAGGGGTTCAGACACAGCTGACACAATGGAAAACCACAAATATGCAGGCACATACAGTGCCTGGTTCAGTGTATTTCCCTGGTATCCAGGAGGTAAAACCAAGGCTGAGCAGCAGGACTCCTCAGCCTCTCGCAGAACATTTAGGTAATTAAACAGCTTGAGCAGAACTCTTAAAGCACCCAAATAAAGGCAGGTTCTGCTGCAGTTGTGTCCCTAAATCCATGGTTATACAGTCACTTTAATCCGGCTGGAATGGTCAAAAAGGCAACACAGGCTGACAGATGACAGAGCAAAGGTACCTTGGGGTACTGCAGACATCTGGTAGGACCTGTCTCAGGATTGAACAGGGAAGTGAAGCAGCATCTTTTGCTCCTGGTCCTCCCTCTGCAGATGAAGATTTAAAAGCCAGGTGTGTGGTCAAACCCAGCCTTTGGTTCAAACCCAGCCCAGGGATCTGGAGCAGCTGTAGGCACTGGCACAGAGGGACAGGAACCACATCCCAGGAGCCAGCGCTGATTTTACAGAAGCTGAACATCCCAGGGATGTGCTGCCACTGCACTTTGGAGAGTGGCACTGGATCACTGGTGCAGAAACCCCCAAAGCCCTCACACAACTCTGGGAGAGGAAGGTGCTCTGGGGGAACTCAGGACAGGTGCCACGTACCTCTCCAAACCCCACCAACTTCTCTCAGCTTCACCTCTCCTGGATTTCCACTTGCTTAATTCTTTTGTAAAATCACGTACTGAAGACCAGGTGTTTTTTTAACAGACCTCCAGACAAAACATTTCCATGGAATTTCTGCCTTTATCCAAGAAGAGGCTCCTGAAGCCCTGCTCTCAGAGCAGGTGATCAGACAGGCTGTCTCCCAGGCTGGGCTGCTCCCAAAGCTGAGCTCTTTGAGCTTCAAGACTTAATGAGCTTAGTGTTAACTTGATAGGAGGTCATTTTCCACCATTCCTGTTTCATCCAGCCCAGAACCTCCTGTGGAGGAGGCAGGGAGTTCAGACAGAAATTCTAAATTAAGTTTTATTACAGCTGAAGTCACTGAAGGATTTAGAGATCATAAGAATCTCAAAGACTGAAAATATTCACTTAGATGAAAGCTCTTTAGTAAGTTTCCTTTAAAGATGTTTGCCTATCTAGAATCTCCACCTAAGCACCTGTTACAGCATTCCCATGACACCACCCCAGGGAAAAAGGTTATAAGGATGTCTGTAGTAGTTAGTTACAGCTCCTTTGTCAACTTCCTTCCTGTTCTTTTTGGTCTCTTTGCTGTATTTAGTTTATTTCCAAAAGAGAAACTATCTCACAACAGCCACTGGTCTCTGGTCATCTGGGCACTCTGTGTTAAAGCTCAAATCAGAAAGAAACAGTGCTGAAAAATTTAAAAAAAAAAAAAAAAATTGTATAAATTTTTTGTCTAGAGGGACACAGCTGTGCACCTTAACGTTAAAGGCTGAGCACAGGCAGATTGCGGGCAGATGTCATTCAGGGCAGAAAGAACAAATAAAAAACCTCAGGTAGTCGCTATAGGTATTGAAATCACAAAAAATGGAACAGAAAACAAGCTGGACTTCTCCCACTTGCCACATCTAAAGCCCAGAGCTCCTTGGAAGCACCAGCAAACAGGAGCTGACCCAGCACGACACAAACCTGGAGCCAGGAGCTGCCCCTGGCACCAAACCCGACCTGCAGAAAGCCACAGCAGGCCTGCAGCACCCTGGCACAGCACTGGCACCTGATCAGGGAGCTCTGCTGCACCAGGAGATGCATCCAGAGCCCCTCCAGCTCCAGCAGAACCAGGAGCACCTCACTGAAGTGGCACCTGTTTACTCTTTTCAACAGACACCAGCACAAGGATGAGTTACTACAGATATTCTGCTTTTTAGCACGTGCTTTTGACACCATACACTTACAGAAATCCACAGGCCTCTTTCCCAAATTTGGCAATGGACAGTTCTCCATTTGCAGTTACCTGAGACTTAACCCATATTCCATCTTCCAGGAGGGCTCACACAAACCTGCAGCTCTGCCCTTCCCAAGGCAATTCCACTTGAAAGGAGGTAAAAGACCTCATCTAAAGCTCCTGGCCTTTCAGTCAGCAGGAATTTGCTCCTGTTTATCACAGTGTAGATTGAACCACCTTCACACCTCTGCTGGGACACTCCTGCTCATCTGACCCTGTTGTTGCTGAGCATAAACAGAGCTGGGCAGTGTCTCCAAACAGAAACCCAGGCTGGTTTCACTTCTGTCCTCTATTTCTGCATTAACCCCACTCGCAAGCGCCTGAGCCAAGAGCTAAGACAGCTCAGTGCTACAGCAGTGGGAGCTTCTCCCAATTTGGCCTTTCCTAGGAAATAATTCAGTTGGGCCACCAAATCTTTTCCACCAGCAAACCCAGTGATACCAGCTGAGAACAACTGGGGTACCCAGAAATTTCTGCAGCTGAAAAAGCCACACACCTGATATGACAGATAAACATCTTGGAGACACTTCTCACCCAAGTTTTACTCAAGATTGGCATCTGAAAGGTTACTACCCAAATTCGAAGTACAAGCAGCATCTCAATGTTCAGACAGCAGAAATAAAAGGTAAAAACCTCAAGACAGAGTGCAACCCGAACATCTGCTCAGTGCCACGCAATTCAAAACAAACACACATCAGACCACTCTGACCACTGGTCAGTCTGCAGGCAAAATACTTCTCTGTCCATTAACCCAGAAGTACACAATCAGCAAATGACTCTTTTTCCTTCCTTTCAAGCTGCAGACATACTCAAGATTATAAATCACATTATTTCCTGTCAGTTCTCCCAACAGGAATGTCTGACTAATGTTTCAGCTTTGTGGTACTACAACACTAAGTTTTTTTAATTGAAACAGATACCCAGCTTCCCCTCCTGCTTGTCATTTTAATCCCTGCCAGCTTCCAGAGCTCCAAGGGTAGAAGACTCCCTTTTCCAATTACACAATAGGATAGTATTACTGCTAGAAGCTGCAGCAAGGGTTGAATTATTGTAACCCCTGGGTAATAAAAAGTACAGTAGTATGTTAAGTTGCAGGGTTCCCTTCTCAGCTGTCAGCATTCACTTTTTAGGATATTAGATGGGAAGGGGAATAACTGTCTGACCTGGGAAAGCCCAGAGAAGTTCCGCACTCATGACGTTTCCATCAGCTGCACATATTCCTTGCAATCTGGTTTTCCACATTATTTTTCCCTTGACTATTAACCCTCCTCTGGCAGATCCTATCTCCAGCTATTTATAATGGGCTCATAAATCACAGCTCTGTGACAGCAAGGTGTGCTAGGGGAGAAACAGCAATAGCACGGCTAGGAAACAATCAAAGGTAATAAAACCTGAACGCAGACTCTGCTGTGGACGCTCATAAAAGGTCAAAGATTATTAAAAAAACCAAACCACTGATGTAGACCTCGTTCTCCTTCTCTTCAGCTACTTTTACCCTTGTCTGGTTTTGGCTGGGACAGACACAGTGGCTTTTATTATCTCGAACACTTCTGACCACGTTGTAGGCTCAGTAACGAGCTCAGCCCAATTTGCTGCGGTCATGACCAAACAGCCCAAGTGCTGACACCACTTGTTCCACCAATACCAAGTGAGAAGGATTAGAGATTAAAATAAAAGCAAGAAGTGATGGATTGGAAGGCTTTAGCAGAAGCTGCTGTACTGTCTCCCCCAGGTCCCCTGTAATCTGTATTTATTTACAGAGCAATTCTACGAGTCACGTCACAGCTTTTGAGTCAGCGAATCCTCCTTGGAGACATTCTCCTGCACATTATTTATATTATTCTGCTGTGCTTTAACTTTTAAGTACAGCTGAGCACACAGCAGCTCTAGCCTCAATTAATGACTGAACATGCTCTCACAACTTGTTTTCTGAATTCAGGTCTCGCTGTTGTACACGCTGCAAATACAGCCAAAAAAACCCCAGAAACACCGAGCAGCTTTTGTCCTCCACTGCTCCAGGAATGGAACACACGTGAAATTCAGAGGGACAAGAAGGAACTCTTTAAAGAGGTTGTCTAGGAACGAGTAACTCATACATCTACCCTGCAGGCTCATGCAGAGGAACTAAAATAATCCATGGGCAGGAGAAAAGCGAGGCAGCTTCACTTTTTCTGGCACCAGTGCCGCTGACATCGGATACTTCTCACTGTTTTGGGGTGCCAGCACAGCTGTGGGAAGTCCTGCACAGACCAAAGGAGCAGCACTGGTCTTCTAGGGGCAGCTACCAAAGAGATCTTCTCCTCCAGACAAGCTCAAGGATCAGTGTTTTACCAAGTCCTCCTTTATCACTTTAGCCTGCAGCAGCTCTTCCAAGCATCCTTGCAATCAGCTGTACCTGATCTCCCTTCCTCATTCCCACCTCCACACCAGGACAGTTCTTTGTCCATGGGATAAATCCCAGCATCCCAGCCCAGCTCTAAAACAATGATCAAGTGAGTTATAACACACTGAAGGCACTCCCATCTGTGAGCTTCTAAATATTCCCGAGCTGCCCGCAGCCTAATCTCATGGACCAACCAGTTGCCAAAACATTTTACATCCAGGGAGAAGAAGCTATGACCCCTGATAGCCTGGAGCAGGACACTCGTTTGGAACTCCCTAAGTGCTTACAAGTGAGGATGCAGCATCTCCAGGAGCACGTTCTGCAGGTGGTTTCCATCCCCTGACCAGGTGCAGTCCCTGCTAGCACATCTACAGAGGTGTACAGCACACAGGGAAAAAAAAAATAAAAATCAACAATCCTTGGCACCTCCTTCCCAGCAAGGATGTAATTTCCAGATGGAACACACTTGTGTCTACTCTCAAAATTAACTTATCGCTTTAGTTTATAAAAATCCAGTGCAAGTGTCCATCGTGTGTCCAAGGAAAAGAGGCATCACACGCCACCAGGAGAGCAGGATGGAGCAGCACCAAGGCTTTCTGGGAACAGCTATTCATCCCGACCTTTTGCCAGGACCACTAATGATTTCTGCACCAGTATTTGTCTTCTGGGTAACAGAAACAATGTTTTATTTATTAAACTTGTCATTGAACATGACAATGCAATTTACTGGCTTTCATCTGGTGCCAAGAATTCCTGAGAAGCATAAAGTTTGCAAAAAAGTCACTTCCCAATAAATCGTGGCAGTGAGTGACTGTGCAATCTGTTAGCCCCACACGAAAGAGGAAAGTGGAGGCTACAGATAAAAGTCGCACAGATTGCAAAAAAACCCAAACTTTTAATAAATGGATTAAAAACATCGAAGTTGCCTGTAGAACTGACCAACTCTGCCAATCTGTTTCATGACTAATGTTACTGCACAGTGGGGGATTTTCCCCATTTTAAGTTTCGATTTCACGCAAAATAACATTCTCTTTGTTAGCTCTAACTACAGATAGGAAGTCTTAGCTAAACAAAATGCAAATAACCCATTACAGCACAGCACCGAGAGACAAGAACTCAGCCTGATTTTGCACCCTCCTCATGAGGCAGCTGCAACACCTGCTTTCACTGCCAGGAGAGATGAACACAAGCGTGTTTGTGCCCCAAAAGGTTTTGAAATCACCCAGTGCAGTAGGTCTGAGTTGGTTCATGAGTCTGGTGACCTGTTTTTCACACTGTCTTCCTGCCTTCCACTCAAATCTTCTGAGGAAGAGCCCAAATCCATCCCTGGAGAAGGGCTGCCTAATTTTTACAGGGGTCGCTTCTTTTCATTTTTTAACTGAAACCATAATTACTACAAACACAGCAGCTCTTGAGACGCAATGCTGCCATTTGCTATCCTGACCATCTACAAACATGTCACTTGTGATGCTTTCTTTCAATCCTGCTAATGCTCAACGACCTTTTCAAATGCTCTTATTCTGTTTGCCTTATGTTCCAATGAGCCTGGCCACAAAAGTTTTGGAATTGCTCAACTGAAACGGAGAAGTTTTTTTCTGGCAGGAAGAGCGAAGTTGGGCGAGTTGGCCTGACAGATCCAGGTTCTCCTTCCAGCCAACTGCAACTTAAATTCTGTTTCGTGACAAATCACATCAAAAACATTTGAGAAAACACACACTGTAGAGCAGCACTGAAGGTGACACCAAACATCCTGTGCTTGCTTACAGCACAACTAACAGTGTCAACATCCCAAATTCAGGATATGCTCTATCCCAGCTCTCCATGGAGCCGACAGCTGCACTGCTTCAGATGCAAACTCAGCACTTTCCAGCTCCTGGAGGCTGCAGCCGGGGTTGTAAATTCAGGAGATAACTCTGGCAAGTAACTGGATGCCTGGCAAGGCAGGCAGGAGGCAGAGAGGATCTCCCATTAGCCCTCTTCCCTGAAAGTTCTCCCATTCCTCAAAGGTCAAAAAAGTAGGTTAATATGCCTTCTGCTTGGGTCTCACACAGTGTACCTCGGTGACTGCCCTGCAGAGCTCCCAGCAACCCAGTCCTGCCCCAGGAGCCCAAGTTTTAAACCAGGAAGCTCCTGGTTTTGCACACCTATAGGCCACAGGATTATCACACCACATATCCACGCCTCCCAGAATTCCTCCCTTTGCTGTAATTCCCAGACCTGCCCATCCCTGCAGTTTTTTCAGGCCTTCCTCGCCACTTTTGAACCCTCCTGCCCTGCCCTCCATCACACCTCAGACAGGCACCCAGCTCCACAGAGGCTCTGCCATCAATCCAAGCAGTGGTGACGCTTTCTGGGGGAGCACACACGTGCCAGCTTCAAGCTGTCACGCTTTTCCTTCACCCTCACATGAAGTTAGCAGTTATTCCACCTGCCCAGTCTGCACCTTAGCAAGCTCTGGATTAGCCCTGCCTGCACTCACAGCCATGTGAAGCTGGTTTTGACCACCCAGTGGAGCAATGCTGAGCCAAAATTAAACCCAAACCCCTCTTGAGGACCCCTGGATCTGCGGGGTGACAGCACCTGGTGGATAAATACAGCTGTAGGCAGCACAATGCAGTGATATTTTACCTCATTCCTCCATTTCATGGCTCTCTCCTCCCTCGAATTAACACACCAAAAGCCCCATCTCTTGTTTCCTGAGCCTGTCTCAGGTTGCAAGCCCAGGCTGGCAGCCAGGCCCCCACAGCTGGCAGAAGCTTTTTAAATCCTGGTATTTACCCAGGCAAAAAACGTCCAGGCAAGGCAGGTAACAGGACATCGCTTTCAAACTCAGCAGTTTGTCTAATGGAAAAGAGAGGAAAATATCACCTGAAGAAATGCAAACAAAAATTCCCTGAGAGAATAAAGAGTATTTTATTTATGGTGGCTTCAGGCAACCACTAAGCCGCTATCTTCAGTGCAGTCTCAAACATGCTTCCCTCCACACAAAATCCTCTTACTTAAGTGCTGTTTTCAGTCTTGTTTCAGCTGATGCTGCTAAAATGGTGAGATCCTGAGTTCTGCTTTCACCCAGGCTCGTAACACTCCCACTTTGCAACAAGGACGTGATTGAAATTCCAAGTCAATGCACCAGGAAAGGGCTCGGCTCCACTTTCTGTGGAGGACATCCCCTCCAGACTGAGGGAAGGACAAGCTCTGCAGCAAGGCTGCAACACCTGGAGTCCAGTCCCAAGAGACCAAACCCAGAGCCAGGGCTCCCAAACCAACCCTGTACTGAAAATAATGCAGGTGAGCTGATGAAATATATAAACTGGTGAGGTTTGATTTGCATAGAGCAGGAAGAAAGTAGGCAACTTGTGAGCTGGGCAGCAAGATAAGTCAAGTGCCTGCAAACCCATTCCCTAATTCTTCAGCCCAGCTTGGAAGGTGTGGCACAAAAGGCAGGAGCTCAAAGCAAGCTGCATATTTCCTTCTAAAGCCCACAAGAGGGAAGGAGGGCAGAACAGCACCAGATAATACAAGGAAATTAATTTACTGGTTGGTGCCAAGGCTCAGACCACTCCAGGAAACACAGCACCAGGTATTACCTAATGCAACTGAAGTCATTCTAAATGGAAGATTGTTTTGGGCACCAAACAACAGAAGAGATCCTGCTTTCAATTCCTCACCCAAAACTTCACAAAAACAAGGGAGAAGGACAGGGCTCCACTGCATCTGGCATTACAGAGGAGAATTACAATAACTGAGCTGAAAAACAAGCAAAGCCCCTTCCTCAAATCCACCCTCCCATAATAAATCACCCCTGCTCAACTAACAGAGAAAGGCCTTTAAAACTTCCTCAACACCACGTTCTCCCTTGTGCCCCACCAAGGGAGTTTCAAAAGCAAATGTCTGGCCTACCACACCAGCAAGAGCTCCAACTTCCCAGGACAACCTGTTTGGAAGCACCTGTTCCCATCCTGCCGTAGGACACAGGACTGATAAGTGAATTTGGGCCACTGGATCCAGGAACCCTGAATTATTCAAGTCACAAGAGTTTCACACTCTCCCAGTGTTTCAGTCACACCTTGACCAGGTTTCCACTACAGTGCTTGGTCACTTCTCACAGGAACGTCAGCAGGAACCCCTCAGTCACGGACTGTCAAATATTTAAGAAGACATCACACCAAAGAGGAAGAAAAAGATCAGTTTATACTCCAGTTTGAAGTGGCCACACCCTCCCTGCACTGGCCTGAGCTCTTGATCTCCAAGTCAGAGAAGCTTTTCAATTAGCACAACCTATCAGCAAACAAAATTTGGGCTAAAGCCGAATTAGAAAGAGCAGGAAGCCTGGGAAAAGCTTGTATTGGTCAGACATTAATCACTCCTTCAGGGATGAAGCCTCTGTGGTGCAAAGAAACTCAAATTTGAAATCCCATGTTTGAAAGTGAGATTTTTTTTGCCCTTATTCCTGGAATCGGCAAAGGCTTAGGAAGAACTAAAGTATACACAGGCTTTGGACCCTTCTCCTTGCATTAAGGAGAGACACAAAGATTTATTTGCTTGAGGCTTTTTAAATTCTTCAGGATTCCCAGCATCCATCAGTGGGAAAGCAGGGATTTTTATAAAGCCCTTTAAAAATCAGTTTATGAATCACTTTATAAATTGATTGACTAAAACATATTGATAAAAACAGAAGATCAGCATCTCTTTTGAGTATCTTCTGCTCCTGAAAACATCTCCTTCACCTGGAAAAAACCAGTTATTAAAGCACATTGAATTAAAGTAGGGTAAAACAACAGGGCTGAGCATGGACAGGGCTCGGAGCAACCTGCTCTAGTGAAGCCCACGGAGGGGGCTGGACTAAACCTTCAAAGATCCTTCCAACCCAAACTATCCTGGGATTCCACAGCCCTAAACTGTGTACAGGCACCTTTCAGACCCTCACATTTCTCCAGTAGAACTGCTCCCTCCAGCAGGCACTGAAAATAGTTTTATTTTACCTTGGGGTGCATCTATCCCAGCGGGAACCAGCCCAAAGGGGACAAAGCGCAGCAGAACACTTCTCTACAAGATTACTTTGGATGTCAGGAGCTCCTTGGATTTGACCAAACATCCCCACAAAGGGCAGGCAGAAAGACAACCATGGGCACTGCCCATCGAGCCTGCAGAGGTATCCTGAGTCCAAACTGGAATTTTAAGGCTTTGGGGTGACCTAACTGGGGCCCTCCAGTGCCTGAAGGGAGCTGACACGAAGGACGGGAACAAGGGATGGAGGGACAGGACACGGGGAATGGCTTCCCACTGCCAGAGGGCAGGAATGGATGGGATATTGGAAGGAATTGCTCCCTGGGAAGGCAGGGAGGCCCTGGCACAGGGTGCCCAGTGAAGCTGTGGCTGCCCCTGGATCCCTAGCAGTGCCCAAGGCCAGGCTGGATGGGGTTTGGAACAGCCTGGGAAGGTGTCCCAGGGGTGGGATGGGGCGGGATGAGCTTCAAGGTCCTTTGCAGATCAAACCATTCCATGATTCTCTGATGCACCAACGACAAACTGGACCAGCACAGAGCACTAGGAAGTGCTGGATGATGATGTGCAACCCGTGCTCCCCAGCCACCCTTCATCCAGGGAAGTCAAGGGAGGGATGGAAAGCAACACTGACAGCTGTGGAAGTAGAAATTGAGAAGGGCAGCATTGTCGTTTTCCCAAAGAAAGTAATTGCTCAACTCCAGTAATAAGGACTAAAAATAGTCACCCAAAAGAGCTGAGCTGCACTTTCATTCTGTTTCACTCCCCAGATGTCAACTAGTCCCATATCAGCATATATATTTACCATATGAGGAAATCCTGTTTGAACAACTTCAGCTCGTGAGTGCTTCTCCCTCCCTGCTGAACCACAAGATCAAGCATCACTGCAATGGCAGTATTCCCCAGCCCAGTGATATCCTCTGACTTGATTATTTTGGGAATTTGCCGTTTAAGATAACATTTAGCTAAGCTCACACACTTGGCCTGCCTAATAAAACACAGACTTTACAAAACAGCTGAAGCTGGTGTTTCTCAGAAGGCACGGGGTGCAAAGGACTTGCTGTGGATATTGAAAATCTCCCCACACCCCTAAAACACATGGTGGAGGTCCAAAAATGGACACAACCAGGTCAGAGATGGGCTCTGATTTCACACAAACAGCTTCCATCCTGAAAATCTTAGCGACCCTGAGCAGCACACGAGGTTTGTGTTGGTGCCACTGTCACATCACACACCCTGGGCTGTGCTTCACTGCTCCTTATCTGCCTCACAAATCCTCGATGGACAGCACAGCCAGCAGCACTACACTAGACAGTCTGAATTTATGGATGATTAGATCATAAATTTTGCTAAAATTGTCCTTCTTTTCCCCATGAGTTGCATAGCAGAAGAAATCCTTGCTAACATGATCAGGCCAGTCTACATAACCTGGGAAGGAAGGGTTTTACTTTTATAAAGAGTAACTGGATTCCATCCATCCATCCATCCCCCACAACTCCAGAAATCTCAGCAGCTCCACTCTCCCAAGTCCTGCTTTGGCCTGGACATTTGTTTCTAGCACAGCAGACACCGTCCATCCAGGCAGTTTTCAAGCTTTGCCCTGGTTCCCTGAGCACCTGACTGAAATGTGGGCACAGCTCCGAGTTCTCCAAGGAGACAAAGGTTCCCATCGCTGCTCTACAAGGACATTGGGAACCCCGTGGTACCGGGAAGGTGTTTGACCCAACATCCTGCACCATATCAACTGTGAAAGGGCTGCTCCATCCTTTCAATGCTCCACTTCTGTATTTGGGTCTCAGACCACTAAAAGCAAAGATCCTGCAAGAACCCTAAGCACTGGGTTTGCACGTGAGATGGAACTGGAGGCTGCAGGTTCATCCCTGAAGCTCACACAACATTGGAAACCACCACAGTGTTTGAAGTTCTGATCAAATTTCTCTTATGCCCAGTGGTCTCTGTGACTAAACATGAAAAAACCAGAAGGCAGCAAAAGCTTGTAGCACACAGGAAGTTTCCAAAGCATTTGTGCTGTACCTCCTCCAAAGGACTGACAGTTACATTTAAACCCTGACTGGATTCTCCTAACAGCACATTTTTACATCCCCTTCAAAGAAGCTGGCACCATTGTTGTTATTTTACATGAAGCCTCCTTGTTTTCTTTGAGCTCTTTTCCTGTGAGGATTTTTGCAGAGGCAGAAGTTAGGACGGTTTATTGGAATCCCAGTTTGAGATGCCACAGTCAGGTCTCACATACAAATTTCAGTGTGTTAAAATAAAGTGCACAGCTGGAATAAGATGCTCTGTCCTGCCAGGACTCAGGTACAGCACCTGCTCTTGTTTGAACCAGCAAGGAACAGAACTTTGATCATAACTGTTCTTTACCTTTCACCTGACACTAGAAGAGCTATATCCTGCCTGATATAGGGGACTCCAGCTCCAGAGAAAAAAACCTAAGGCATTGCCTCTGAAATTAATATGGATGAAGGCAAGAAGGATTACACTTGTGTGGTTAAACGGCCTTTACATTGCTGTAGTGTCAGGCTCTGCGTTGGTCTTTTATGAACTAAACTCATTTGAACATTGTTGAATTGTCATGCTGGAAAACCTGAATCACAAACCCCCAAGGACATAAAGTGATGTGATTCCCTACAAGTGACTCCATGATCCATGAGGAGGCTCAGGAAAAGCCCCTGTCCATGAAGGCAGGGAGCAGAGCAGAGCAGGTCCAGCTCCCCTGCTCTCGCTGCCCTGGGTGGGAGCTGATGGAGTCTGCTCCCTTTACACAGCACCAAAGTGAAACCCAAAGGGTTTGTGCCCTGCGAGATGGAGATTATTCCACACGGCCGAGGAGACTGGAGGCTCCCCAGGGGAAAGAAAAGTTCTCAGTCCTGAAAAGGAGCAGCACCCACGGCTGTGGCACCCTTTGCTGTTTCCAGGCGCTGGGAGATAACTCGGATTTATGCACAGGAGCGACAGCGGATGGGCCCAGCGCTCCCAGGCGCCGCTGCACCCGCGCCGTTCGCAATAGCTCGGGCGGTACCGCTCTCCCCCAAAAGCGGAACCGCTCCCTGTGGAATTCCACAGCATTCCCTCCGGAAACACCGTCCGGTACCGGGACCAGAGACCTCGTAGTAACCGGGCAGCGGAGCCTCCGGTGAGCCCCCCGTCCCCGGGCCCTGCGGAGCGCCGGGATGAACCTCAACCAGCCTCAGCCCCCCTGGCCAGCGCCCTTTGGCCGGGCCACCCCTCCCTGCATCCCGGCAGCAGCGCCCGGGCTCTCCCTCCCTCCGTCCCCGCCGCTCGGGGGAGGCCGGGCGAGGCCCCCCGGTGCGAGGGGGCGGTGTCGGCGCGGGGGCCGGCGAGGGGAGGGGAGCCGTGCGGAAGGGCGGGGGCCGCGGCTGAAGGCGCGGGGCCGTCCCGCTCTCACCATGTCGGCTGGGCGGGTGCGCGGGGCGGTAGAACGGCGGCGCCTCCCGGTCCGTCCCTGTCGCTTCGACGCCGCGGCCCGTCCGCTTCCGCCGCCGCCCGGCAGTGAACATCCGGGTCAGCGCCGCCGGCCCCGCCCCCGCGCCGCTCCCCGCCAATCAGCGCGCGGCTCGCCGGCCATCGCCAAGTATGGATGCGCGGCGGCGGCGGGGCGGGAGGGCGGGGCGGAGCGAACCACGCCACCGGCGCAGGGGGGGACCGAGCGGACGGCGGCACCAACTGCGGCGCGGGGGGGAGCGCAGCGCCCAATCACAGCCCGGGGGCGGGGCCGGGGGCGGGGCCTGCGGAGGCCGCGCCGGCTGCCTCGGGTCTGGCCCTCAGTCGGTCCCGGAGCCTGTGCGTGGCAACATTGCTCCCTTAAACACCTTTAAACACACCTGTCTAAGCTTAAACGAAAGGCGCCACGAGGCAGGCGGGTAGGACGGCAAAGGCCACCCAGAAGAAGTAGCGAGTGGCAAATTCGTCACCCTAAAGCTGCGTTTTACCCAGGTAAACTGCACTTTACATATGCCTGTAATGCATCTGCCAGGTCTAAAGTGATGCGGAAAAATAAGCAGCCTCCAGCTGCTTAAGGGCAGGGATAGTTATTAATTATTTTTAAAAGGAAGTGTTTGGGATTGTCCCGGAGGTACCTGCTGGAAGCCGGGCAGATGCTGACACAGTCAGATGCCTTCAGGGCTCAGGCAGTTGTGACAGGGATAACTGGTCAGATCACAGATTTGTTAGGGTTGAAGGGGACCTCAGGAGACATCTAATCCAACCCCCTCCAAGGCAGAGTCCCCTGGAGGTGACTCGAAGCAGGATCTCTAAATCAGGGTATAGAGCTCTAAAATCAAGGTGTCTGTACTAATAAGACATTTCTATTTTGTTCAGGCTGTCCCAAAATAAAGCATTTTTTTCCTTATACGGGAGTAACTCCCATTTCAGGGTTTCAGGTAAGACATCCCATTTCCAGACTCCTGACTTGTTCACAATATGGGACTCTCAGAGCTACGAAAGACAATTATCCCAGGAAAACATCAGGATTCATTAAGCAGCGACACCTTCCTCCACAGCTTTTTGTGGAACAGGTCAGGCCTTGTTTCACCTCACTTTTGTTGCCAGGACCCCAAAAAACCTCCACTGGGATTCTCTGTGCTGCAGACTTAACCCTGGGCAGCCAAAAGCCCTTCCCTCAGTTTGCTTAGGAGGTGGAAATGCCAACACGGGGTCAAAGAGGGCTTTTTCCTCAGGTGTCACAGACACGGGGCAGTCACACTCTGCTTTTCCTTCAGGTGTCACAGACATTGAGAGTCACACTGCTTTTCCTCGTGTGTCGCAGACACAGGGCAGTCACACTGCTTTTCCTCGTGTGTCACATGCAGTGGGAGTCACACGGGGCTTTCCCCTTGGATGTCACAGACACGGGGACTCACAGAAAGCTTTTCCCACGGATGTCACAGACACGGGGACTCACGGAAAGCTTTTCCCACGGATGTCACAGACACGGGGACTCACGGAAAGCTTTTCCCACGGATGTCACAGACACGGGGACTCACAGAAAGCTTTTCCCACGGATGTCACAGACACGGGGACTCACGGAAAGCTTTTCCCTTGGATGTCACAGACACGGGGACTCACGGAAAGCTTTTCCCTTGGATGTCACAGACACGGGGACTCACGGAAAGCTTTTCCCACGGATGTCACAGACACGGGGACTCACGGAAAGCTTTTCCCTTGGATGTCACAGACACGGGGACTCACGGAAAGCTTTTCCCTTGGATGTCACAGACACGGGGACTCACGGAAAGCTTTTCCCTTGGATGTCACAGACACGGGGACTCACAGAAAGCTTTTCCCACGGATGTCACAGACACGGGGACTCACGGAAAGCTTTTCCCACGGATGTCACAGACACGGGGACTCACGGAAAGCTTTCCCCTTGGATGTCACAGACACGGGGACTCACGGAAAGCTTTTCCCACGGATGTCACAGACACGGGGACTCACAGAAAGCTTTTCCCACGGATGTCACAGACACGGGGACTCACGGAAAGCTTTTCCCTTGGATGTCACAGACACGGGGACTCACGGAAAGCTTTTCCCTTGGATGTCACAGACACGGGGACTCACGGAAAGCTTTTCCCTCGGCTATAACACTGTGGCACATCCTCCCCGGGGGAAGATGCCCTAGGCCACGCTCTGAGCGTCACTCACACATTACAGCAGGTGTTGGACACTGAACGTTCCCACTGTCAGGTACCAAGCAGCACCTGGCAGGAGGAAACAGCTCTGACTGCTCTTTAACTTAGCAGGGCAAACCAGGCAAGTTTTCAGTCTGCAAAGGACAGCCCCGATTTCCAGGGAAGTGAACAGCTTGGACATGGATCGGGTTACAACAGCCAGAGACAGGAGTGCAGCAGATGAATTTGCACCACAATGGAGCCCGTGCAGACAGAACAGCTCTCAGTGGTGTTTTAAGTGCAAAATGAACCCGGGAAGGAAGGAGATAAAACAGTAGAACATCTCAGGAAAAACAGGAGCTGTATTACTTCACAGAAACACAAAACCACATAAAACTCCATCAATAGCCAGTACCAGACAAACCCAAAGGTGGGAAATTATCCTTGCACATCTGGGAGAGCAGCCACATGACCTCAGAAGGCTCAAGAGACTCCAAATTCAGTTCTTTGCCACTACTCCTCAGCCTAACCTCCTTCAACTCCCTTTGTAAGATGCACAAATCCCAAATAGCTCCTATTTTGCAGTCCTCAGATCCTCCTCCAGTCCTTGCATTCTCTCAGAGCTGCCTCCCAGCAGTAATTAAGAAAAGCAAACCTGTTCATTACACAGGCCAAATTATTCATTTGTCTAATGCACGTGTCCTGCTCAGGGCTGGGAGGTCAGAACTGATAAACTTGAAAGTGCCTGATCTAAAATCCCCTCTTTCTGTCACAAAATTCATGTTATAAATAAAGTTGACATTCATGGGTAAAGTTATGAATTGTTAAGTCAGTATAATAAGTTGTTATGCATAGTTAATTGATACGACATGGTTAATATAATGGGTTATTCATAACTTTCAGCCATAACATTCATGCAAAGTATTCAATGACAACTCTACTTGTAGGAGCTTTTAGTTTTGAGCAGAAACAGCTCCTAGCTGCTTGCTGGAGCAGCACAGCAATAGCAGAATTAGGCAGCCCAGTCTATTTCAAACAGTTTGAGCTCTAAATGAATGTCGAGGCCAAGAGGATGTTTTTCTTAGAGGAAGAAATACAAGCATCCTGGATTTTGTTTTCCTGCTAATAGGTATAAAGAAGAATAAACAGCTGCTTTTTGTTTTCTCAAAAATATTAGCATTAAGGAGATCTGCAGATTCGTTTTGAAATTGATGTCACATCTCTTTTCAAATGAGGACCAGCTGCTTGCTTTGCTTGTTCATAGCAGGCTGTGTTTCAGGGATTTTTTGTTGTTTGTTTATGAAGATGTAGGACCAGACGCTGGCAGGCAGGCTGCAGTTTTGGGGTGGGGAGTGGATCCCAGCAGGCAGAAGGGCCAAGAATGTCACCACCATCCCGCCTTCTGTGGGGATTTGTGGAGGTGTTGACACCAAGTGCAGCAAATTCAGGGATATTCCATGAATCCAAGCGCTGTGAGGTAGCGCTACCTGCGCCTCAGGCATTTCCCAAACCCGCAGGAAAGAGCACTCAAAAGGGTTCGTGGCAGGCTCTACCCCTCTCTGAAACGAGGGTCTATAAACAGAGGAAGCAAACAATGATGTCAGTTGACATCTTAACGGCCCAACGACATCGGATTCATGTGCAATTAATAACAAGGCTTTTGATCCTGCAATCAGCAGCTCTAAAATCCATGTGCTTTCCCTGTACATTTGATTACATTCGAGGAAGCAAAAGGATAAACACTTATTAGCATTACAAAGTACTTTTCACATTCAGCCAGAACTTCCTGAAGCATTTGTGGTCCAGCACGATGTGGTTTTTATTTTATCCTCCTGCATGCGTGGTGAAACGCTATTTATTTTGTTTATTCCAGCATTTATCCAGGACCAAGGGTGACTGTGAGAACATGCTGAGGAACAGGGTCTGAGAGAAAACCTTCATGCTTCACAAAAGAAACATCTTGAGGTTTGTTTTTTTTTTTTTCCTTCTTTTTTTTTTTTTTTTTTTTTTTTTTTTTTTTTTGTCAGATTGCCCACTTTCTTTCATGGCACTTGAAAGATATGTAAACTTTTATTAGGAGTTCTCATAAACTGAATTTATTGCTGCAAGAGTCTTCCAGCAATGGTAAAGTTTAGCTTGCTGGGTTTTATTAGTCAGAGTCAGTAAAACAGCAGCATCACTTGGTTTGAGGCTGAAAACTGAGTGTTTCTTGGAAACTAATATAGGAAAAAGGTACCTACAACACCACCCAATGTCTTGAAATTCTATGTTCAAGCCACAGATAGTTCTCACTATGGAGATCTTTGTACACAGCGTCAAAATAGCACACAAACAATAAAAAAGTGCCCCATCCTGAATCCAAGGCAGCTTTGCTGAGTGTACTCTTGGAATTTAAAAGTTTTTAGAGTTTCCCCATTTCCTGCAGGAACTGATGAGTAACTCCAAATACCACGTTTAATGAAAAACAACACATCGCCCATTCAGTGTGAGGTTTGAGCATTCCCCTCCCTGCACTAAGAATGTTGAACAAGACTTTTTTCCACTCCATCAGCACCCAAGCAGATCTGCTCCTCTGGTTAATGGAAAGGACAAAGCCAGCAGCAGCCCAAGATGTCCATACACTGCAGGACTGCGAGGATCCCTCGTGTTCCAGCACATCCTGCTTTGCTGCTTACCGAGGGCACTGTTTATTCCTCCTCTTGCAGCTGCTCCTTTAACTTTGTATTTTCAGCTCAGAAAACTTAAGAGACAGGAGCTGTCTTTAGCCTGAACCGAGAGGGCATTCTTGTCAAACTTGGTCATTAACTAGCAATAATGCCTGTGGCTTGTCATTAAATAAGAATCAAGGAGAAGCTGATTAAATTCAGCAGAAAGAAACAAAACTTTCCATTCCCTTACTTTTTCCTTGACACGTTGCACTTCATTTGAAGCCTGTTAATATACCAGCCAAAAGAATTGTAAGGGCCTGCCTGGATTCTTTCTTAATACAATGGTCATGGTTCAGTAGTTAGAATCTGTATAGAATTAACCAGAGACATGGACGAGTGGAAAAACACTAAAAGGCTGGAAAATAGCACTTTTTCATGGGCTTATTCATTAGAAAACCTCATCAATACAGCAGAAGGAGTTTTTCTCTTTCTACTATGCTAAAAAGTGATCACAAAATAGTACACAGAAAATAAAGACACAAAATGTCAGAGCGTTGCTTTTGCCTGGAACTTCAGAGCTGGCAGAAACTCAGGTCAGTGTTTCCATGCAAGTGCTTTCCTGCTGAGATTTTTGGGGCAAACTTCATGTTCGTGGCAAAACCAGCTTAGAGCAGAATTAGCATGGTGAGCTGTGACACATCTCGTCCCATCTTTCCAAGTTCTGCTTCAACCAGCCGTACCTGACAGCTGGAACCAGCAGCCCCACGCGCTGAATCCAACCAAAGTGGCGTGGAAATCCATCACCACAGGCACAGCACGTGCTAATTAACGTGGATGTGATCCCCACGGAAAGCCTGCGGGATGTTTCACTGCAGCACAAGCTGTCCCTCCTAATGCAAGTCAGAGGATTGCTCACCCCACAGCATCCGACTGCTGTGCACATGAAATCAATAAGGACAGCACAGGAGACTTAATGAAGTCGCTGGCACCTTTCCCATTTCAGGGCAAAGTCCTGCTGAGGAGGGGTTTCTTTCTCCTCAGACTTTTTTTTGCTGTTGTTGTTGTTGCTTGGATAGCTAAAAGGTTTTTTCAAAGAGAGAAAGAAGCATCCGTGTCCAGTGAATGTTGCTTATATTTGGAGGAAAAAGCCAACACGCTGGAGTGGAGATTGAGAGTTGGAGGTTCCCACCCAGGTCTGAGCTCTCTGTAACATGAAAGAATTGTTCTGGAAATACAGGAAACAGGGAGTGGGGGCCCACACTGAGGCTATGTCAACCATTACAAGCAGATAACTCCTACACTGCTGCCTTCCTTGTGCAGATCTTGGCAGGAAAATAAATAAAAAATATATGTGTGGGAGGTGATTCATGTTATTTAAATCTATGGGAGAAGCTGCATGTGTATTCTCTGGAAAAGAGGAGAGCAAGAGTGTATTAGAATCCAGTGGGGAAGTTACACAAGGGATGCTTTAGGATTCTTTGAAAAAATAGGGTAGGAGGTGATATTCTCATGCTGGGGAAGGTTCAAGATATGAAATAAATTTTCTGGGAACTTTCGAAAAAAACCCCTCACACTGCTCAATGTACAAGCCAGAGGGAACAGTTGAAAGGAAGTCTGTTCTGTTGAAAAGGGTTTGGATTCCGACTGGTGCAGTTCCAGAGGAGCTCCTCACCTCCCAGTGCAGCCATGGAACCAGAGAATCCTTCTGGTTGGAAAAGCCCTCCCAGACCATTGAGTCCAATCTCTGACCAGTCCCCACCGTGTCCCCAGCCCAGAGCTCCCAGTGCCACCTCCAGGTGTTCCCTGGCCACCTCCAGGGAGGGGCACTCCAGTCCTCCCTGGCCAGTTCCAAGGCCTGAGCACCCTTTCCATGGAGAAATTCCTGCTGCTGTCCACCCTGAGTCTCCCCTGGCCCAGGCTGAGGCCGTTCCCTCTCCTCCTGTCCCTGTTCCCTGGGAGCAGAGCCTGAACCCCCCCGGCTGTCCCCTCCTGTCAGGAGTTGTGCAGAGCCAGAAATTCCCCCTGAGCCTCCTTTTCTCCAGGCTGAGCCCTTTCCCAGCTCCCTCAGCCCCTTCCCCTTCTCCATTCCCTTCCCTGGACACGCTCCAGCCTCTCCATGTCCTTGTGGTGAGGGTCCGAGAACTGGACACAGCATTGGACGTGCCCTGTGCATGGATCTTCCACTGGACACCAAGGAAGCAGCAATTTTGAAGAATAGAAATGGAACTCATTCATCTGAGTTCCTAGCTCTGCCTCTGCCTTATGTGATGGCCTTCTGCTGAAAACCAACCAGTGTCTAACTCCTAGTGAGCAGCACTTAATTCCATACACAGCTCAGCCAGGTACGTTGTTAACAAATCTGGGCATACAAGGGATGAACCTGCTTCAACTAGAAGATGACTTCCACCAGGGAAATACAGGGCTCATTCTGAAGCTTTCTGGCTTCATGTCCTCCATTTATTCATACAATTGTTTACTGGAAAGAAAGGAGAGGAGAAGGGAGGGAAGGAATTCTGGGACAGCACATGCTGGGCTGTAAAAGGCAAAAAAGGTTTTTCAAAACCGCATGTTCTAAACATCACCTTGGAGTCCCACAATAATAAATAGTTGATATTGCACTGTGAGGGTCTAACTGCCAAGTAACTATAGCAATGGAGAGAGAAGCCTGTCTTTGGACACATTTCCTCCTGCCTTAATTTTTCCCTTGGGTGGGGAAGGGGTACAGAGAATGTGCTCTAGATCCTTAACGGATGACATTTTCCAGAGCCCCCTCTGGTCACTCGGTGACTCTGGGATTTAAAAGTAGCAGTGTGATTTCTCCAAAGGAAGCTGAACATTCAAAACAATTACCCTGAACCGTTCCATCCCCTTGGAAAGGGTTTAATGCACCAGGTCCTGAGGTGAGGCTGTCAGGATACATTGAGACGCAGCAACACAACCCTTTATGAAGCACCTCACAATCCAGCTGCTCACCACTGCTTCCTTCATCCCGAAAAACAGCATTTTCCAGGGAGCCCAACAGCCTGAAAATGAGTAAGTGTGAAGTGAGACTACACTGGCCTGCAACGAGCATTTGTTTTTGCCAACTGAAGACCACATTTCTGGGTTGGTTTTAAACATTGCCTTCTGGAACTCAATTTTCGGGATGAAAAGTAAAGAATTATTTTGGAGGCTTCAAGTTATCTTTCCCCTCTTGATATTTTCCAGAGCTGTTTGGAAACGGCAGGGTGGAGCTGGCACCGCTGGGGCAGCGGTTTCAGAAAGCACTTCTGTAGCTATTCAGGGGGAAAAAAAACTGCTGGATCATGTTGGTATTTTTATAAGTAACTTGATGCGTGGTTCTATTTTGGATACCAACTATGCAGCAATGCAGGCTGGTTTGAGCAAATTGCAGGGGGAGGAAGAGAAAAGGAAGATCCCCTTACAGAACAAAGGCTGCCTTCTCCAGGGAAACCTCTTGAACCTCCAGGGGCTCAGTTTAACAATGTTTTTAAAAGCCATTTAGATTTTATAAGGAAGAGAAAATAATGGTGAATTGTGATTGTTCTGTGATAGTTGAAGGAGCTGAACAAAGCCAATTAAAAGTGAAAATCTTCATCTTGACTCTAGATCAGAACCAGTTGTACTTTTAAGATAAATACCTAAACCAATGATAACTGAATGAAATTTCTGCCAGCTTCAAGAATTTTTCACTTCTGTTTGTGGCTTTAATCTGCAATTGACTTGTGAAATAATTTCTAATTTTATGAAGCAGCAGAGCCTCCTCCACCTTGATAAAGAAAACTGCCAGAACCTGAAGAAATCACAAGTAATCACAGCTAAAAATTGCCTCACAGTGTGAATGGAGACATCAGCACTTGACAAACACCCTGAGGTTTTTTTCACAAGGCTTCCAGAGAATGCCTTCCAGGCAGCCTACACACCATTTGCAACACCAGATTCATTATAGTAGGTTTGAAGACATTCACAGTTATGTTGCTGGCTCCACTGGAGGATGGGCTTAAGCCCCAGAAGTCAGTGGGAACCCTTCCCACAACCTCTTGCTCTAAAATTAGGAAATATATATATGTATATATACTACAAGGGTGAAATTCTCCCCTGTGAGGGTGGGCAGGCCCTGGCACATGTTGCCCAGAGCAGCTGTGGCTGCCCCTGGATCCCTGGCAGTGTCCAAGGCCAGGCAGAACAGGGCTTGGAACAGCCTGGGACAGTGGAAGATGTCCCTGCTCATGGCAGGGAGTGAATGAACTTTGACATTCCTCCCAACCCAAACCATTCTGCAATTCTGTGGTTCTCATTATCACCCCATTGTGTGGAATAACTTCTTGAATGTGACAGAATGATCTTGCTGACACTATTCATCTCCTTTTGTCAAATAAACGAGAACGTGGGGGGCCCAGGTTGCTCTTAAAATGAGGCGCTTCCTGGGATATTGATAGGGATTGACAACAGCTGTCACACACCTGTATCTCATTTCAGGCTCTGAAGAGCAGCTGAGGCCAGACAGCAGAAATGACAGAATTATTAGGGTTGGAAGGGATTTCTGGAGATCATTCCTTTCAACCTCCCTGCCAAGACAGGGACACCTGGAGCAGGTGACGCAGGAATGCAGTCCAGGTGGTTTTGGAATGTCTCCAGCGAGGGAGAATCCGCGCCCTTCCTGGGAACCTGTTCCAGTGCTCCGCCACCCTCACGGAACCTTCTTGCTCCTGCTGAGGTGATGCAGGAGCTGTGTAGGATGTAGGAGCATCGCCAGGGAAAACCCACACGGCAGTGTGTGTCCGGTGATGTTCCCAAGGCTGCAGTGAGAAGCTTGGCCCTGCAGCACAGCTCGGCTCTTACCATGGCTGAGGCGAGAGCCCTGCGGGCAGGGGCGCGGCGGGCGCGGGCCCAACACAGGCGCCTGCGAGGAGGTAGGGATGCTGCCATAGGCTGAGGGAGACGAGGGCTAACAAGGACACAGCGGGAGCTCTAGACGGAGAGATGGAGCCCGGGACGGACTGGGGACGTGGCGAGCCCGGTCTTACGGGGGGAAACGGCGTTCTGGGCCGGATCCTACGGGGAAAAAGGGGATTTTGGGCCCGGCCCAAGGTCGGGCGCGGCAGCCATGACGCCCTCCAGTCGGTTACCATGGCAGCGATGGCGAAATCTCGCGAGATCTGCCGGCGCGGGCGATAGGTGGAGCACGAGGTCTCGCGAGAGTTACGCGGGGGAGGAGGTGAGGGGACGGGCAAGATGGCGTCGGAGGGCGACCTGGGCAGGAAGTGGGACCGGTGTGTGGCGGACTCCGCCGTCAAGCTGGGTAAGGGCGACACGGGCATGGCGGAGCGGGAGGGCCCGGGGAAGAGCGGTGGTGGTCCCCCGGGCTCCCCGAACCTGGGAGAGCGGCCGCCGGCCTGTCCCCGCGGCGCGGGGCCAACTGTCCCCCGCCGCCCCAGGTTCGCCTCGGAACGGTTGTGAGCCCGGGAGGGGCTCAGGGTGTCCGGAGGATCCGCCCTCATCGCTGCTCCCGGCGTCGGGTAGAGCCGGCAGCCCCGGGCCTGGCAAGGTGACCTTGGCCGCAGGCTCGGACCCCCGCCGGGCCCGCTCCCAGCTCTGCGCCCCGGCCCGGCCCCGGCTTACCGCGGTCCGGGCGTGTTTGACCTCTGGTTACTCCCTGTGTTGAAGGTAAGAGGTTTCCGTGCGAAATCGGGGTTCCGTAGGAGATCTGGGAGGCCTCCCGGCCGGAATGAATGAGTGGCGAGCCGGCACGACCGGCTCCTGGCGTGCCGCGACCTCTTTGCTTTGCTGCAACGGTGGGTTTGAAACCAGCCTGTTCGCAACCAGGGCTGTTCGCATCACTGTGTGCGAGGGGGACCGCGTTTATTAAAAGCAAGAGGCAGCGTGACACGCTGAGGGCTTTGGCACGTGTCACTCGGTACAGCGTGTGGAGTGTGACATTGAGAAGCGCCGTCCGTGTCCCAGCCCTGTCGTTCTGCCTTTTCGTCAAGTCGTGGAACAGTTGTGGGGTTTTTTTCCCGTATTTATTTGCCCTTAAAGTGAGAGTTATGCACATGCCCGAGTTTTCTGAGGTTCATTCACGAGGTTTCCCTGAGTACTGTGAGTTTTAGGGGTGGTGGCGGCTGCAGGGTGCTCGCCTTGTGTCCAGCTGCAAAATGACACCTGGCAGAGCATGTGGCTTCACAAAATGTGTTTATGGACTCAAATCTTCAAATGCAATGTATAGAGCAAGAAATGCAGTGTCTGACCCAAAAGATATTCCCTCCACATTGGTGCAGATGTCTCTTTTAGAACCATAATAATATCCCAGTAATATCTGGGAAATGTGAATGTTTATTTCTTGTTGCTGCAGTGGCCTTGTGCTTGAAAGCTGATGAGGAACTTGGGGGTTTTAGTTGCCTAATACTTTTCCATTAGAAAAGATGTTTAATAATTCTAAGTAAACTGAAACTTCCATTGTTTATAACAGACCTTTGAAAAGTGTCAAGTGCTCCAGAGCAGTGTTTTTCCTTAAGAAATTCTATTCAGGTTTGTCTGACAAACATATCTGCACATGTTTATGTTTCCATAGCATTGGTTGCTTTATCATAAAATATTAAGTATGCCAAATTATAAACAAGAACTTGTTCCACTGCAGCTGTACATGTCAGAATCCTGCACATCCTCTGTCCTGGAGGCTGAAAGAAGTGGATCCAGGGTTGATTCCACAGAATCTCAGGCTCATTTGTGCTGGGAGGGACCTCAAAACTCATCTCATCCCACCCCCTGCCATGGGCAGTGACACCTTCCACTATCCCAGGGAGCTCCAAGCCCTGTCCAGCCTGGCCTTGGACGCTTCCAGGGATCCAGGGGCAGCTGAAGGGTTGCTCTGGGAAATCTGTGGCAGGACCTCGCCACCCTCCCTCACAGGGAAGAACTTTTTCCCATTATCCAGCCATACCCTACCTCTGTCATTGGGAAACCGTTCCCCCATGTCCTGTTCTCTCCAGGCCTTTGCAGTTTCTTTCCCTCTTCCCTGTCAGCTCCCTTCAGGTACTGGAAGGCTGCAATGAGGTCACCCCAAAACCTTCTTTTTTTCCAGGCTGAACAATCCCAATTCTCTCAGCCTTTCCTCCCAGCAGAGCTGCTCCATCCCTCTGCTCATCCTGGAGCCTCCTCTGGACTCTCTCCAGCAGCTCCAGATCCTCCCTGTGCTGGGCTCCAGGGCTGGAGACAGCTCTGCAGGTGGGGCCTCACCTGAGAGGGGCAGAATCCCCACGCTGGGAGCTCAGCCCAGGGCAGGGGGAGTTTCTGGGCTGGGTCATGTGCAGCTCTCACCCAGCAGCACCCCCAGGTCCTTCTCTCTAGGGCTGCTCCCAGTCTCTTCATTCCTCAGTCCGGATCCATCCTGGGGTTGTCCTGACCCGTGTGCAGCACCAGCACCTGCTCTTGTTAAACCTCGTGGGATTCCTGTGGGGCACTCCTGGAGCTGGCCCAGGTCCCTCTGGACAGCCCTGTCCTTCGTGTGTGTCTGCACCACTTAGCTCGGTGTCTGTCACCTGCACTCCTGACCCTGCAGTGGGCATTTCGTTTTGACTCAGTGTTTTCTTCCATCCTGAAGTGGCAACAGAGGAAAGAGAACCTGCTTTGCCTTGTGTACCGGCGCTCCGGTCCGAGGAATTCCAGTGTTGGCTTCAGGAGGATCTGAGTAGAGATCTCAGTTAAATTCCTGGTTTTGTTAGGCTGCCCAAAAATGTCACATGTGCTGCATCTCTTTATCTTCGCACCAAACACAGTGGGATGGGCTCAGACACGTTTCTCTTCATGTGTGAGGGCACTTTTCTGGTTTGTGTGCTTTTGCAGTTGATCAGTAACTGAAGCATTTGTACTGGCAACAACCTCCTGCATGAACTGTGTGCTGACAACACAAATTTTTCTGTGGTATCCCAGTGGGAATGATTGTTTTCTCTGCAGGGGCATTAAAACCGTCAGTGGTTGTGTTGATTGGTTTTGTAATATTACTGCAAAATTTGCTGGAGTTTCCAATAAATTATCAAGTGTGGTTGTTGTACTGGAAAGAAAATAAACTTTTTTACTTGAGGATTTAGTTGTTACATGGGATACAGGATTTGGTAAATGTATTTTTTTTGTCAGACTTTACCCTTTGGTAGCCGCAATTTCCTTCCCAAATGCTCCTTTACATCCTTCCCGAGGGCTACAGCATGGGAAATCTTCCCAGCCAATGGCTGGGGAAAAACAAACATTGTGATTAGCCCAGTGTTTTCCCATTCCAGACTCTCTAAATAAAGGAAAACACTGAAATCTGGAGCCTTGCATGCGCAACATTTCCCAGTGTCTGTGAGAACTGTGGACAGATAACTCCTGTGGATTAGTTTGAGGGCTGGTGGGACATGGGAAACAGAAAAGGGGGAGAAGGGGAGGTAGAGCTCTCAGCCTAGGCTTTATTAGCAAAAATGTGGTTTAAATTCCAGCGGGGCTGTGCAGCCTGTCCTCAGCACATCAGGATTCCCACTATGCTGTGTAAGTTGGGGTTTGTTCTTAGCTCTCTGTTTGTAGTTGTGCAATACTGTTTTAGTTGGAGGCCAAGCTCCTGAAAAAAAACTTGATCTCCTGCCACTAAAACTTCCAGAATAAATATTTATCTTGTGCTGCATCTTTTGAAATGCTGTATTATGTTTTCGAGCTCTTGGTCACTACCTGTGTGGATCTTGTAACTTAGTGTTAACTTTTTCCTGTTAGTTCCAAACAGAGGATGTTGTCAGGCGTTGTCAGGACAGCATTTAATTTCAAAGAGCGAGTAAATCTTTTTATGCCTGCGTGGAACATTGAGCCATTGTTAAATGGAGCTTGTGGTCACCTCATTTTTATTAGGATAATATTTATTTGTTTTGCTAATGATGAGGCTGTATCCAGGTGGTTTTGTTCCTCTTCCATTCCAGATGTAGCTGTGAGCAGAGTGAGTGTGTGCAGGGGACTGGGTTGTGCTTTCTTAGCTGACATGGGGGTTTCTGACTGACAATCCAGCTCCTGCTTCACACCATCCTCAGGGCTTTTCACCCAGGCAGTCATTTATAACTTCCTGTTCCTTTTTTTCATTCTGATACTGATTTTCATGCAGAAAAGCTACTTGTTACTTTCTTACGGAAAACTTGTTTGTTTGGAGTGTGGGAACAGAGACTTGAACTAGCGTGGCTTTCTTTTCCTTCCCAGCCTGCAAACCTTCCTGAGCTCCTGTGTCCTCCCCTGCCTTCACAGCCATTTCTTCCTTTCCATCAGTGCAGCTCTGCAGAGGAGCAGTGATGAAGTAAACACTGTTGTGGTCTTCCTCCACCCTGCAGGCTCCAAACCCTGTTCGAAGGGTTGGTTTGTTTGTTTAACTAATTGATAGTTCATGGCTGTTTATTTGGAAAGACAATTACTCACAAAAGATTGACAGAGGTGTGGGGTTTTTCTGGTTTTTTTTGGTTTTTTTTTTCTGAAAGGCTATAATTTTGGACAAATTATTGTTTTGTGCTGTTTGCAGGGGCCGAAAGGCAATAAAGAGTATGTGTGGAAGAGAGGGAGGTTTATGTGCCCACATGTCTTAGTTTGTTTTGAAGCTGTTGTTGTTTTAAGTGAGTTGAACGTGGCAATTTCCCTGATAGTGGAAGGTAATCCAAGGAAGCTGTTTGCTTCTTGAGTTGTGTGTGTGTGAAGTCAATGTGTTGAATTTTTTTTCAGGAGAGAAATGTTTTGATGTATGTCTGTGATTGACCAAATTTCAGCCTGGAAGCTTGTAAATAACCCAGTGTAGTGATTTCATTTTCCTCTAATCCTCTGTTTTGACATCTGAAAATAAAATGATTCTAATTTCCTTTTAATAGGGATTTTTTTAAAGAGAAAAAGGCACTTTGAATTCTCCTGCAACTTAACATGATTTCTTTTGCCTTTCATCATCTGGCCTGCTTGAATAGCTGTTCTGTTAATGGCGAGGTTGAAATTGTATTGTTTGTGTCATTCCACAGATTGGATATTTCAGAAAGAATCATTGTATGGATTGCAATGTCAGTATTTTTAAATAATCCTTCACATGGTTATGAATAGGATAAAGTCAGTCTATATAATGATAAAATTTGATTACACTTTCTGAAAACTGGATTAAACTTTGTCTAAATATACAAAAATCCTGAAATTCCTGTTTTGAAGTGTTTTTTTGCTTGGCAGTTGTATCGCAGCCATCCAGTCTTAGCTACCAGGCTACAAGTCTTGTTCCAAACTCCTTTGGGGTTTTGTTTTTAGTGCTGGAGAACATGGATATTATGTGAGCACACAACTACATTGTTGTGAGCTTTGTTGGAACCCCAAGCAGTTATTTTTCCTGGTTGTACAGAAGATGCAGCCCTACTAGTTGTCTTGCAGCAGACCAAGTAGTGTAAATATGAACTGCTCGTGGCTCAAGCTGTGCAGGGAGGCAGAGCAGACAACAAAAAATGTTTTCCTTGGAAGAGGTGGGCAAATGCTGTTCTGAGAATAGGCTTTTAGTCCAAAATCTAACAGCAATATTTAGTTATGATGTTAGCAGAGCTCTGAGTACAGTGTCCATTTGGGGGTATTATCTTCTGTTGGAAGAAAGAGACAGGAAACTCTTTAGGAATCCAGGTCTCTCCTACCTGCATTGTGCCTTGCTGTTCCCTTGGCTGGCACTCTGGGTGAGTCAGAGGGCTGTGCCCCACTGGGGTGTGCCCCACCAGCTGTGCCAGCCTGCTCCTGGTGGCCTTCAGAGCAAGAGAAACCTGAGAGAAGAGCTGTGACAATCCATCTGCAGCCTTTGGAAACTCCCGTCCTCCTAAGCTCTGCTTCACGGGAAATGAGCCCAAAATGCCCTGACTTCCTGAACCTCTGCATCAGTGCATTGCTGAGATGCCAGCTCTGCCTTTTTTGGAGGTGGCATGCAGTGGCAGTGCCCAGGGGAAAGGGACTATAGCCAAGTGATATCCTCAAGTTTGGTCCTTGAGAAGTTACAGCAGTAGGTGGGAACAAGACTTGGTTGTTATTTTTTTGTTTTATATCAGAAACAGTTTTCTGAGAAAATCCTTTCAGGGTTGCTGGCACATCCTTGGTGATAATAAATGCGTAGTGAGAGGTTTGAGAAGGATCAGGCTCCTTTTCTTTTCATTCTCTACCAGTGAGGTGCCCCTGAAACTCTTCTTGCTCTCAGTTGCCTCTGTTTCTGAGCTGGGCCAGCAGACGTCAGTACTGGCCAGCCTGTGCTGGGTGGGTGTGAAGCAGCAGCATTGCCAACCCTCATAGCTGGGCTTCAAAGGCTCTGAGCGTGGTGTGTTTACTCCTGCTAAATCTTTTTCAGCAATGTTACTGTTTTTATTAGCAGAATATGTAATTGCAGTAAGACAAGGAAAAGTTTCCTGTCAGAGGGGTGTTACGGGAATATTGCTGATTTCTTATACAGGAGCTTCTAAAGCTGGCACAGCCCTGATTTGTCTGAAAGCTTTGTGCAGCATTGATCATAGAACTCCAGAATGGTTTGGGTTGGGAGGAATATAAAAGTTCATTCAGTTCCACTCCCGGCCATGAGCAGGGACACCTTCCACTGTTCCAAGCCCTGTCCACCCTGGCCTTGGGCACTGCCAGGGATCCAGGGGCAGCCACAGCTTCTCTGGGAAACCTGTGCCAGGGCCTCCCCACCCTCACAGGGAAGATCCACTATCTCATCACAGAGCAGCTTCCACTCCTCTCCCCTTCCCTTTTTAAGGAGGGAGAAAATGTTCGTCCTCTCAGGTCTCACAGTTCGTTCACCGGTCTCTGGAGTGAGGACGAAGTTTCTGGGCTGGTGTCACCATGGTTCCTTGGGACATCAGGGGCCCTTTGTGCTGCCGGCTGTGCCTCTGCAGCAGCGCTGGTATTTACCCAGGGTTTGCCTTTGAGCAGCACTTGACCTGACCCTGAGTGCTTAAGGGTGAAAGCAGCCCCTGAAAGCATGTCGGATTTTGGATCATAATGATATTTGGATATTAATATTTTGTTCTTCCAGTTTTTCTCTGTTGCTACAGTCAGATGCTAGTATAAAACAAAACTCTCTTTTTTCTGCTTCTTTCTTGAGTACTTGGTATATAATTTCACTGTGTTTTCTTCTAGTGTCTGTGCTCATTTTTCTGTCTGCTCTGCAAACAATCCACACCACAGGGGAGATGGGAATGAAAGCTTCAAAGTTGGTGTTTGAAGAAAATCTGATTCCTGCCACTAAGACCTTGCAAAGAGTCTGCTTAAAATTAATTCTCTCCGTAAATAAGTGATTTCATGGTCTCGGATTTCTAACTGGTGCTAAGTGCTGCCCTGTGAAGGCCCTGGTGTATGAGGGCAGCTTCCCTCCACATTTTTGCAAAGCAATTCTTTGTGTATCTTGTCAGAGTGGGATTGGAGGCTGAAGCTCTCAGTTTTGTATTAGTGTGTGTGTGGAATGGCAAAGGAAAAGAATAGTTTTCGTTTTGGGATTAAGTAATTGAAAACCTTCCAGCTGCTATAGTAACAGCAACACATCTGCCAGATGTCAGTGAGCAGATTTTAATCCTTCTATTTTAAGGTTCAAGCTATTGAAGCAAAGTACATCTAGGTGTGGCTGTGTTAGTAGCTGCCTCAGCCTGTAGCTCCTTGGGTAGCCTAGGAAAGAACCGGGTAGTATCACTGTTGGAGCGACTGTTGATTAAATTTATAGAAAAAGCTTTTCCCAGATGTTCTTATGGGGCAGGAGCCCATCCTGAAGATTTGTGTTTCTCTCCGAGACACTTTTATGACGTCCTGTTGAGCATACAGCGCGTGCTCTCCCGCATGTTAGATTGATTGGAGGTACCGGGACGTTTTTCTTGGAAGGTGTAAGAGCCAAAAAAGTAACAAGAAAAAGGTTTGGCGCCTGGGCTTGCTGCTTAATGCCAATTCCGTGTGGCTGTGCCGCTCTGGGTGGCTGGGATGCGTACTGGGGATCAGGGCTGAGGTGTCCACACAAGTGTCCTGTCCCCTGGTGACACTGCAAATGAGTTTAGGCTGAAGTGATGAATGTGAGGTGGAAGAGGCTGTTTTTCTAGTTAAACATTTTAAACTGTCAAGGAAGGTGAAAAATGGGTTGTACTCTTTCCTGTGGCCTTTTCCTCCAAAGAGTCAGTCATGCAAGAAAGGGAGGGAAAATGTGCCTGGCGTGGATCAAGCCCTTTGCTTTTCCATGTTCGTTTGTTTTTCTTGTAAGATAAACCTTTCATGTTTTATTGTTACGAAGTTAAAGCCTGGCCTAGAGGTGCTGATCTTTAGGAGGAACAGCTGGAGCGTCCCCTGGTCAGGTGGGCGGCTCTTTGAAGCGACGTGTTGCCTCTTTAAGAGGAAATGGAGCATGTGAGAACTTAAACCTGTAAAACTCATCATCAGCTCTGCCATTGTTTATCTCTGCTGTAACTTTATATAGAATTAAAGTGAAATGCATTACTTTGCTCCCGAGGCAAGATGGTTTTGCTCCCCCCTGGTCTTGGAGACACAGGAAATGACCACATAACCACAAATACTTTCTAGTGGAATGAAGATGAGTGACAAACTTCCCGCAGAAAGAGGTTCTTAACCAGACGGGCTAAGGAATTAAATGTAGCTGAAGGTTCTGGCTTTAAGTTAAAATCAACTTCTATCTGTTCAAAGCAAGTAGAAAAGAGCAAATGCTGTACATGCAGTGGCTGATGTGAGGGGCAGAGCTGTTTCTAGTGGACAGGGCCTTGTGATCACAGTGGTTTTGAGCACAGGCTGTGGTCTGTGCCTCAGGCAGGAGAGGAGTGACCCAAGCTGTCCATGAGATGAGCAAAGCTCAGGTACTTTTTTGGCTTTGTTCCTCAAGTTGCTTTCTTGCACAGAAGGCTGTCAGACCCATTAGCTGACAGATCTCCTCCCTCACTTCCCTGTAGCATTTTCATGACTTAAGGCAAGGTCTTAGCTATCTTCCCATTATTTTTTATACTCACTGTCACTGTAGACTCCTTACAGCTGGAATAAAGTGCAATGATAGCCCTTAAAATTGCACAAAAAATTGCATTCGCATGAAGAAGAACAATCCCTTCAAATGAGCTGCTTCAGAAAAAGCTTTCTTAAGACAGAGTCATTTTTCCTAAGTCAGTCATGCTGGACCACATCTGTTTAACAGTGGTGTTGGTGTGGGGGAAGGCCTAGTTTGTGTTTTAGGCTTAGGCTGAATTAAAGTTGACGTAAATAATAAATTTTTCACCTTTTACGTGCAGCCCTTACAGAGGGGCTGTAATGTGAGAGAACATGTGAAGGAGGTGAAGAGAGTACAAGATAATGATAATTTCTGGAAAAAAATGGAAGAAAACTATATTAATTAGGGCTGCTTCCTTAGTGCAGGGTTGTGTTAAGACAGGAAGCAGTTCACCACCAGGCTGGTGAGAAGAATGTGGGTTTGACTGGTAACATGGAAAGTGTGGTGACATTAGAAACTGCCCAGGCTATGCATCGAGATGCAGAATTTGTCATCCTGCAAATCATTTCTCATTGATTAGCTAAGCTGTTTGGATTGGCAGAGGAGATCTTCCTGGGGACAGGAAGTGTAGGACTGGGATCGCTCCCTCGTGGCAGGGCTGCTGAACTGGACGCTTCAGACACTCCTGGTGGTGTCTGAGCAGAAGGAATCCCCCCAGCAAGTCCAGGTCAGCCCTGAAGTGCCACAGCCCAAATCTGCTCAACCACGGGTTGTAGGAATGGGCTGGCACAGGAGCCAGGCCAGGGTGCCAAACAGGATGGATTCTGGAAGATAGTAATTATCTTTAATGGCATAAACACTGTGGGAGAGCCAGCACCAGCAAAGGTACAGCAGGGGGGCTCTGTTGGGAGGGGGCTGGGGGGATCAGAGGGGTGAGCTGTGCCTCTGAGGGAGCCCTGATGCCTCTTCCAGGCTCTTAGTGAGCACTGCTCAGTGCCACAGGTCTGAAGGAGCTGCTCCAAGGAGCTTCTCTCATTGTCTGAAAGGCACAGAAACGCTGACGCTCCGAGCAGACATCTGAGGATCTGAGACTTCCCCTTAGCTGTGCAAATGATTAGAGTGAAAACCTGACCTTCCACACAGCACTCGGGCTCGAAAATGTCTGGGGGAGTTATGTCAGGATGGCTTGGCGGGCGGTCAGAGCTCTTCCTGCATGTTTTGTAAGCCAACTCCGAAGCTGTAATGAGCTGGTAAAGTCGTTACCTCTGGCACAGATGAAAATCTGTAGTAAAATGAAAAGGGTTTTCAAACCAACTCTCGTTCCCAGCTGTCAGTAAATACAGAGAGTAAAGTCCTAACAGAGAGTGAACGTGAGGGGCGTTGCTCAGATCGTGTTTGCTCACCTCTGTCCTAATATTCAGGGGTTTATAATGAACAAAAACTATGGGATGCTTTGTTAAGGTACGAGGTGGTGCATCCTAAGGTACTGAGGATATCAAGTATTTTTTGAATAATCTGTTCTTCAACAGAAACTACCAATGTACATTTTACAAGGAAAGAATTTTGAAGAGCTCAAGGAAACTTTTTTAAAAAAAAAAAGAAACATCATCCTATATGCCACGAGGGTACAGGATTCCTTGGCATTGTTCTGGACTCAGCCCACTTACTAATGCATTCAACAGTATCATGTTTGGGAATATAAAAAGAGGTGTATTTTAATTAACAAACTCATAGCATTTAATTTCTTGTATTGAAAGGAGTGAGTTGAAACCCATAACAGATGTGTTAGCTGCAGAATAGACCTGAAGCTGTTGGTTTGGGTTTTTTTAGTGAGCATATGCCTGGCTGATTTTTTTTTTTTTTTCTTTTTTCCAAACTTTTGTACTTCCATGCCTTATCTAAAATTCTTCTCTTCAGTGGACATAATTAAAGGTAGAATTTGCCCATTCAGCTGCAAGTTTTCACTGTGGTATTTTTTTGGTCCTGAGACCTGACATCTTGCACAAAATCATAAGCACACCTTCCAAGGAAAACAAACAAAAAAAAATTTAAAATATGCCGAGTTTTTTAGTGGTGCTGAATCATTTTGTTTCAGCTGCTGCAGTTATTTCTATGCATAATATAAGGATGTGAAAAATCATTCACTCCTAATGTGTTTAAATATGCTCCATAATGAACGTTGCGGATGTGAAAGATAAGCAGCCTGGAGCTTTCTTTGTAAGGTATAGGGTAACACAAAGCTTCAAAGTTCTGCTGCCCTCAGGACACACATTGAAGCAGTTAAAGTAGTGAGATAAATGAAATACAATGAGATATTCATCTGCAGAATCTGAAGCTCAAGGACACAATAAGTTTTCATTTAAGTGTTTCTCATTTGCTGACAATGAGCCAAATGAATTTTAATTCCACATTGTAGATGGTGACAGAAATTCAGGAGCTTACCCTGGGATGAGAGTCTGGTTTGTTTCCCAGATATTTCTGATAATGTACTTATTACATATGTTGGGATTCTAATCTGAATTAGCTGCTTACAGTTAGTTACTTAGAAAAATAAGAATTGTCTTTCTCAGGTTTGTTATGTGAGAACTCTGTGGTTTGTGTGCTGAAATAAGATGTAGTTGGATAGTCACAGTCTGACATTCCTGAGTTGGAATAAGGAATTACTGTAAAGAACTAAATCATTTTCCATTACTTTGCTTTATCTTTGTCCTCACCTGCTGCTGCTATTTCTTTTTACAGGTGCTGGATTTGGATTAGGAATTGTTTTCTCAGTCATCTTCTTCAAAAGTAAGTACACTGCCTTAATCTTGACTGCCTGGCTTCCCACTTTCCATCTGTTGTGGGTACAGTTAGAAGTCTTTGAGGCACATAAAAGTTAATCAGCTTGTTAGACCAATTCTTCCTTGTTAAACCAATTCTTCCATCGTTTGTCCTGTCTTCTCCATTGAAATGGAGTTCCCAAAACTTCCAGGTGTTGTGTAACAAGGTTGTTATCCATGGCACCTCCCTGAGCTCCTCCTGTGCTCAGCTCCAATCCTGGAATGGCAGGAGACCCTGAGCCAAATCACTGGAGCTGTGTGTCTAGACATGAGTTTGTGCCAGCCTAGCCAGGGCTTTAAAACTGATCTTAGTTCTTCAGCTGTGCTTTAAAACAGAATCATTTTCAGTAAGACCTTGAATTCAGAGATTGCTCTCTGGTAAATTCTAAACACTTGTTACTGTTAGTCTTCTTCTGTAGTGGAGGATTTTAGAACTTGAAAATGCCTAGAATGCATCTTCTAATAATTTGTTCTTTCTTGGTGTTTTTAGAACAATATATAACAGCTTTCTGTGACTTTACTTTTTCCTCTCTGCTTGCCTCTTCCACAGGAAGGACATGGCCTGTTGCATTTGGGTCAGGGATGGGGTTAGGAATGGCTTATTCCAATTGTCAACACGACTTCCAATCTCCATATCTTCTCCATGGTAAATTTGTAAAAGTAAGTATCAACGGGTCTCGTGGTTTGACACTGACCTCACTTACCCTCAGCTGCCACAGCTGGGCAGAGGAGAGAGAAAAAAATTAATGAAGGGTTTGTGAGCTGAGATAAGGGCTGTGGGTGGATCTGTGTATCCCCTGTGGATCCCCACGGGCTGTGGGTGGATCTGTGTATCCCCTGTGGATCCCCAGGGACTGTGGGTGGATCTCTGTATCCCCCATGGATCCCCGCAGGCTGTGGGTGAATGTCTGCATTCCCCTGTGGATCCCCAGGGGCTGTGGGTGGATCTCTGCATCCCCCATGGATGCCCAGGGGCTGTGGGTGGATCTCTGCATTCCCCTGTGGATCCCCATGGGCTGTGGGTGGATCTCTGCATTCCCCTGTGGATCCCCATGGATGCCCAGGGGCTGTGGGTGGATCTCTGCATCCCCCATGGATGCCCAGGGGCTGTGGGTGGATCTCTGCATTCCCCTGTGGATCCCCATGGATCCCCAGGGGCTGTGGGTGGATCTCTGCATCCCCTGTGGAACCCATGGGCTGCAGGGTCTCGGCTCCTTCACCATGGTCTCACCACAGCTGCAGAGGAATCTGAGCTCTGGCACTTGCAGCACCTCCTGCTCCTCCTTCCCCACTGCCCCTGGTGTCTCCACGTTGTTTCCCTCACGTGTTCTCACCTCCTCCTTTTCCCTGGCTAGAGGAAAAGCTGCGCACCTTTGTTTTGATGTACGTCTTTAATCTGTTATCTCAGTGACGTTCCCATCATCTCTAACTGGCCCAGCCTTGGCCAGCAGCGTGTCCATCCTCAGAGCCATCAGGGATTGACTCTGCAGGACACGGTGGAAGCTTCCAGCAGCTTCTCACAGGAGCCACCTCTGTGGCCCCCCTGCTACCAAAAACCAGGCTGTGCAAAAACGCCACACAATGCTACCTGCCACTGGTTGGTAACTGTTTATAAATCAGATTATCCATTTACATGGATATTCCTCTGCCTTTCCCAAAGGAGTGCTAGTAGGAAGAAACTGGTGTTGCCAAAGCTGGAATGTTCCCTTGCTCTTTATATCTGGTGTGGTTAACAGTAAATTTACTAGGCTGAATACATGGAATTAGTTTAACAGATCCTGCTGGTAGCTTTTCCCACTGCCTGAAAACAATAAAAATACATGTCAGAAAAGCAGAAAAACTAAACTAGTATTAAGGTTCTTCAGGCTTTAAAAGAGATGAGCTGGGAAGAAACTGTAAGTCAGCTCAGGCACATCAGGTAGATCTGCCTGTGGATCTTTGATCTTCTATTGGGTTTTGTTTTTTTGGTTTTTTTCCAATATGAAAACACTGATCACTTGTAAGTTTTGTGGCTTGTTTGTCTGCATAGTAATGTAGTTAATCTGAAAAAAAAAATGACCCCTGTTAGCAGTTTTGAAGAGGATAATTTCAATGAGTTCATTATTAACACTGAAGTAAAATGTCTAAAAATATTTTACCATGCTGAAGTAAAAATTTTAAGAATAGACTAATTAGCAGGAACCATTTGTGCAGTCACAAACTGGCTGCAGTTTGTAGCAGTCCACAAACTGACTCCATTAATATTTCCTTAATTTCTTCCTGTGTCAGGGTTGCGGCTGTTCTCATGGTGATTTTGCACTTGTGGCATCTGGGAACAAAAGGAAACGTGCGTGTGTGTTTTGGATCCACACACAGAGCCACAGCCTGGTTAAATAATTGCAGTGGCACTGGTGGAGAGGCATCCACTAGGACATATTGACAGTTACTTTAGCACTTCAGAAAGTCTCCAGGTAAAACATTCTGCCAGAAATCCCTCCTGTATCGCTGCTCTGCCTGGTGCAGGAGGCCTGCAGGGGTTGCAGAGCTGCAAGTTCAGCCCATTCCTCCTCTGGTTTACTGGCAGATGAGCTTTTGCCAGCCTTCTGTTTACAAATATTCTCTCCAGCTGCCCTTTAAAGGGAAATAATAACAAGATTCTCAACAAATGAAATCTTTGGAGAGCAACGCAGAGAAACTGACTTGGATGCAGCTGATCAGCATTGCCAGCTGCTGCCCAGAATGAAAATTAAAATTCCGTGTGGCTCTTCCGGCCGGATTTGTTAACGTTAAAATGTGTTAGTACTCCACACCATCCTGAGGTTGTTCCTGCAGTTTATGTCTCCAAAAAAAAAGCTGGAATGACACGTCTGCGGCTCCGTGTGAGTGATAAATGCACTGCTCACATGTTCTGAAAGAACATCATTCATTCGAGGATGCTTGTTCCTGGGGATGCTGGGCAGCAGAAAACAGTGTCCACTCACCCTAGGAAGGGATTTTATTTGGATTAAGGACTAATCTGGAGCAGGGTGGTCCTTGGGAGCATGAGGTAACTGGAAGGACACCTCAGCTGCCTGCATGGCACAAGACAAATAGTTTCCAGTGCACTGTCTCCATGGCTCTGTCTGGCACAGAGAGGCTGAGGCAGGGAAAATGGGGATGAAGCCATCTAATGGTTAATGTCATTAATTCCCTCCAAAATGTCATGTCATGGATAATGGCTCCAGGGTTATTACAGCAAAATTATTTCATTTCTCTTGGTTAGGAACATGGAAAATATTGTTGCATTGAACTCATCTGTTTTTTTCCTAGAAAATTTGTTATAACTAAACTTTGTAGGATTTCCTTTCCAAAACTGAGTTCTGTTCAAATGCTAATTTGTCAAAATGATAGAATCTTCAAGAAAATCAGCTTTATTAGAGGGAAATGTAGCACGGATTAACTTGGTTGAAATTATTTCTAGTTTTCTGAGCCTGTCAAGTTCACAGGATCACAGGAGAACTCGAGTTGGAAAAGACTTCAAGGAGGTCATGGGGGTCAGCTGTGAGGTCAGACCAGGTTACTCAGGCCTTTACCCACTTGGGATTGTTGATTCTTCAGGATCAAGTTCTTAATTCTGAGTCCTGAGTCAGAATGAGGGAGGGCAGAGGACCTTGAAGATACTGAATAATCAGGAGATGTCAGAGTGACTTTGCAGCTGTTGTGGCTGTGACTTAGGTCATCACACTGCTCCTCCTTTGGGTTAGAAATTCCATCATGAAACCCTAACACCAGTGCAGGAGCCATTCATCTGGACTGAAAGAATGCTTAAAGAGTTCTAATTTGTGGTCAAAATATTCGGAGGGCTTTTTAAGTAATTTGATCAAGTGGCTTTCACTGTGACTTCAGCAGAATTTAAAATCGACATGTCACAATTATTTCAAGGCTTAAAATGCTATGGCTGTGAATTGCACAGCCTGGATTTCCTTGCAAAATGGAAAATATTCCTATTTTTCAGGTTATTTAGCCTGTATTATCACCCAAGCCTCACCATCCTGCACTTGGATAGGAACGTGGATTTACATTGATGTGAAAGAACACAAGAAGGCAACTGCAGCCTTTCTTTCCTCTTGTTCTTTGTGGCTTTGATCTCAGTCTGATTTCTCTTCAGCCCATAAATAGTTACCTTGACCAATAACATGGGTTTTTTTAAAGTACCAAATTTATCAGAATGGAGGGTTATGCATGAAAACATGGCATGCTTCTGGCATGAAAACAGCTGCTTAATTCCTCCACACACAACCTCTTGCTTTAGCAAAGGATGAAAACATTCCCGTACCCTCTGGAAATGTTACAGAGCTCCATGAGTTGCTTTACATCCTGCAGCACCTTCCATGTAAGGAACCCAAATGGCTTTTTAATAATATAAGCCTTCTTGCTTTACAGGAACAGTGACTAATGGCTAAGACTATCCCAGTGGGAAGGAAGGAGAAATCAATGATTATTCCTCAGGAATACTGAAGTGCCCCTGGAATAAGCCAACATTCTTCAGTAACGATCACCAGTAACTCTTTATACTCCAACAAACTGTTTCTGTCTATGAAACAAAGTTCTGTTGCTTGTTTTGTATCGTGTCTGAAAAGCGCAAGGAAGAGCTCTTCTGGGAAATAAATAAAAGAAAAACGTCTTTCTCTGTGTGTTGACTTTGTATGTGAGTGAGAGAGGGAGAATGGAAGGAGAGAACTTCATTTGGAGTAGCCAGCAGCTGGGACCACCTGGGCCACTGGGAGGGAGAGCTCAGCAAAGCCAGCCATCTTCTGTTCCTCCCTGCTCCTGAGAGCAACCCCCATCCACCATCCAGTTCAAAGAAGCATTCCCACCTCATAAATCACCCACTAGACCCCTGCTGCTTGTGCTGGTGTTTGGAGAGGAATATAAATACTCCTATGTCCTGTTTGTACAGTTGCCCTTTAAAACGGGAATTTTGTCCTCTCAGAAGAGGCAGAATCCAAAGGGGTAAATCCAAACTGTGACGAATGCAGCAAGGCCCTGCTGCCTCTTGTAGCTTTGGGTCATGGAGTGACCCCTGTTTGAAACTTCCCAGGATAGTGGGCGAGTCGAACACGTCCTCGTGCCAGCTGGCGCTCAGCTTACCCTTCAGGGTGATTGTTTTTGCACCCCTCTTCCGTGGCAGAGCTGAGAGGTTTCCCTGCCTGGGAATGGGTCACAGCTACTTAAAGCTCTTCATTGCCTTGGCAGGACCCTGCTCTAAGCGCTCCTTTTTTCCATCCACCCCTAGTCCTTGTGCTGCCTCTGCTGCTCTTCCCCTGGCTTGGGAGCTTGTCTTCACTGCTGCTTTACTCAGCACAGCTCTCTAGCGATGGAGATGACTGGAGGATCTCTTTTCTTTGTCCCACACTTGTGCGTTGTCCGTGTAAGCACGAGGAGCGAGCGCACGTCTCGAGAGGGAAAGGCGATGGCGTAGGTTGATGCAGAATTTCCCTGTTGTGCTGCCTGGTTGAGTGCTGATAGATGGAAAAGTGACAGAACAAATCCTCTTTTGCACAGCAAAAAGGAGAAAGGAAAACAAGTTGTGCGATAGTTGTTCTTTAAACCGTGTCAGGAAAGGAAGGGAACGGATTGAGGAATTCAGAGGGCTTGGGAAACTCCTTCTCTTGCAGGCCTGAGGTGTGGGTGCTGCTGCAGTCCTGCATCCCCACCTCTCCCAGGCACTGCTCTGTGCATCCTGCTCTCTGGAGGAACATGTTGAGCTGTGCCCAGAGTCAACAGACGCTGAGGAGCTTGCCCGGAGCAAAGGACTTGTGAAATAAAATAGCTCCAGTGCCAGAGCAGCTTTAAGACTGTCAGAGCATGATACCATCCAGGACCGTTGCTCCAGCATGTCCTTGTTTTTCCACCTCCTCCCTTGCCGGACTGCATTCATCAGTCAGGTCAAAACAGCTTTTTGAAAACAGGATATCTTCCTTCCCAATTTTGAATCATTTTATCTGGCCCCAATTTTCAATTTGGCCTATGTACTTTGGAGCCATAGCTCCTCTGTGGTTTGGAAAGGGGTTTTATTGAGCTCTCCGTGTGTGTGCTGCAGTGTGGGAAGCCAGTGGGAGCTGCTGGAGAAAGGAGCACCAGCCTGGGCAAGACCCAGGAAAACCAAAAGCGGTGGGAGCACCACAGAGTGACTGTCAGCATGAAGGGAAAGCTCCAGCTCCTGCTCTGTCACTTGGGCCCACGATGAGTTCAGTTTTTATTCAGTGTAACGAGTCATCCTGCCCTTACATGCTCTGCTTCAGCTCAGATGTGATTTCCTAGAGTTAATTCTTACCTTGGGCTGCTGTGGCCTGTGATCAGGTCGTTCTTCTGGCCCTGGAGCTCGGAAATCGATTGTAGATAGCAATTCCCAGTGTGTCCTGTACTGCTAGAGTGAGAATAATCAGAACAGAGGTGGCCAAGTCAACATGGGTGAGTGCGGAAAAAATGCACGATTCTAAAAGTGGAATTTAAATTTAGTCATTGCTCTTTAAATGGGGTAGAAGTTTAACTTTTTGGTTTTCTTCACAGCTGCCTTGCTTCTTGTCTGTGTTGATGTGTATATATATATATATCTGTGTGTGTGTGCACATATAACTACCACGTGAAGGTTCTGTATTTGTTTTCCTTTATTTAATTAAAGATGTATTATCCCAAACCTATCTTTGGACCTGTCCATGTAAGCTGTGCAAAATACCTTTTTATGAGGACAGGTCTCCTTTTTCCCTCTGTGGAAGGAGCCTGTACCCTTCCCAACTGAGGCTGCAATAGGAATGGTTTCCTGCCACTTGATTTCTAATTGCATAAATGGAAGGGGGGGGAAAAGTGGAAATTCTAAGTACCAAAAGGCATGTTAAATTTAGTATAATACACTCATCTGGAAACTATCACATTTTTCCTTCTTTCTTAAGCCTGCTGAAATCATTGCTTGGTCTGTGGCGTGATTTGGATGGGGACCAAAAAGTGCAAACAAGATAGGGCTGAAAAAGGCAGGTGTCCCTACCCAAGCTTAATGGGACCTTTTAGGAGAGAACTCGTATCCCAAGTGTAATAGGAGTATACAGTGAGTAAGGAAACCATATCACTACCCAGGAGAAGGGAGGGGGGAAAAAAAAAAAGCTGTTTGCTGACTGGAACTGGTTTTGAACGTTTAACAACTCCCCAAGTGCTCGGCTGACCACAAATCTGCCTCTTTAACAGCTTGATTAGATGTCTGCCGAGGCTTTGAGATGAATAAACAAGTCACGGAAAAGCAGAGACAGTGGGGAAAAAAACCATCAAGCTGCTTTTGTCTTGTTTATCCGAGTTGCTCATGTTTGATCAAGATACCGTCATTGCTTTGTGTTCCAATCCTGCCTGGAGCCGTGGCCAAGAGCAGGACCTGGCTGTATGTGGTGCTGTACACACAAATAAAAACCAGTCTCTGCCCTGGAGAATGTACAAACTAAACAGACGGGCTGCGGGGAGGCAGGAGGGTTTGTGATTGCTGTTTTAAAGATGGGAGAAGCTGTAGGTAAGGTCAGGGATAAGTCGTGCAGGGAATGTGGTGTGCAGCCAGGGCTCTGCTTGGAGTCCAGCAGCTCATCCTTCCCTGACTGGTTTTTCACGTGGTGGTGGAGTCTCAGGGGAAAGCTGCCCTTAACAGACTGGGAGACTCCAAAAGTGTTTGTGCCACCCTTTGCTATTTTCAAACTGAGCCAAATTCTTACTGGAAAATCCCTAAGAAGTCAGGAATGACGTTCTACTGCCCAGAGGCTGATAGCTTATGGAATCACTGCTAGGTGCAAACCACTGTGATCCTCAGTATTGACTTTGGTGATAATCTGAACCTGATAAAGAGAGAAAATACTGAAATGTATTCCCAGTTCTTTGTGCCTCACGGACTAGGACACTGCTGTGTGTGTTGTGTATAAACATAATACCGGGAGAAAGTCAACGCCTTAGGAAATCTACCTTAATTATTAATTTAGGTAACAGTTCGAGAAAGAGGGAGGATCGAGGAGATAGCAGCATTCCAGTACCTTGGAATCCTGGAATGGTTTGGGCTGGGAGAGACCTTAGAGCTCATCCAGTGCAACCCCCTGCCAGGGCTAGGGACATTTTCTGCTGTCCCAGGGTGCTCCAAGCCCCATCCAGCCTGGCCTTGGACACTTCCAGGGATCCAGGGGCAGCCACAGCTTCTCTGACACCCTGTGCCAGGGCCTGCCCACCCTCACGGGGAAGAATTTCTTCCCAGTATCCAATTTAAACCTACTCTCTTCCAGCTTGAAGCCATTCCCCTTCTCCTGTCACTCCAGGCCCGTGTCCAAAGTCCCTCTCCAGCAGTGGAAACACAGCAGTGATGGTGTAACTCAACTCTCCCAGAGACTTCACATGGATGATTCTCCAAAGGAGAAGGAACTGGTTTCCCAGCTGTTTTTCTTGGGTTCCCCCTGAGTTTGGGAGCAATGCAAAAGAAATCAAAGGTGCTGGTTTGCACATGCGAATAGTGGGTGCACGAGCAGACTGAGCGTGGCAGGTTGTTGTGGCAGTGATGTGCCACGAGGTACAGGTGATGCTGCAGCTCAGAGGGAGAGGCTTGTGGAGCTGGGGAACCCCTGATCCGTGAGTGACCTGCTGGGAAAAGCCCATTTTTCAGCAGGTTCTGAGCCAGCGAGGCGCTGCTGACCCTTCTTGCGCTCCGAGCCGGCAGGGCTTGCTGCTCTCCCCCACACCACACACGCCCCACGGTAAGAAAGAAACCTTTCTCCTCATCTCCCACCCCACTCCTGCCTTTGGAAGTAGGACCGGTGCAAATTCTGGCGTGCCAGCTCTGTAGGCAGCTGGATGCAATGTGCTCCGTGTCTGTGCTGCTCCCAGAGTCCAGCCTATAGCCCACCCACAGAGAAATGCTTAACTGAGACTGAAACTAAATGGGAGCAGAGTTTATGGAAATTCAGCTGTGGATGGCCGTTCTCTGGTGCCTTCTGGCTGTCAGCACTTTGCTGCAGAGCATGGCAGGCTGCTGGAGCTGCATTTCCCTCGTGGTGCTGGATGCCCATCTCCCAGAGCTTATAAAGATGCTTAGAAAGTTGCTGGTGACCAATAAATCACTCTTCATCTCTCTAGCCTTTATTGGTGGTGCTTGTAAAGCCTCCAGCTCTGCCTTAGGAGTGGATGCCCCTTCCTGGAAAAGGTCATGCCCTGATCAGTTCAAATTCAGCTCATAAATCATGCAAAGGGGTGTGTTTCTTTTTAGAGGTTTTAAAGGATATTCTTCCTCCCTCTCAGCGCTGCACTTGAAGCTGTTAGCAGTGATAAACAGCTAAACCCAAAGCCATTACCACTCCCATGAGCCGTGAATTCCCTGGGGATTTGGACTGAAGGACCTGGAGCTGTTGCAGGGAGCCCAGAGGAGGCACCAAGGTGATCAGAGGGAGGGAGGGAGGAAAAGCTGAGAGAATTGGGATTGTTCAGAGAGGAGAAGGCTTGGGGTGACCTAATTGTGACCTTCCAGTACCTGAAGGAGCCAAGAGAAAAGATGGTGAGAGACTGTGGACGAGGGCCTGGAGTGCCAGGGCGAGAGGGCAGGGTTAGATGGGATATTGGAAAGGAATTCTCTCCCGTGAGAGTGGTGAGGCCGTGGCGCAGGTTGCGTTTGCAATTTTAATTCATTATCTGGAAGTAAATACAAAAAGGGTGGCAGACAAATAACTGCTCTTCGTTGGGATGCTGTGTAAGTGAAAAAGAAAGGGGAGCAATGCGGATTTTGGCCCAGTAAAATGTGAAGTTCAGCATCCAGCAAACGGTGATAACACCTGGGGATGGCACATCCTCGGGGATTGTGGAGCCCAGGAACTGAACAGCAGGGATTGCTGCTAACAGAGAGAGGCACAGTGAGAAACAGGGGCTGGAGGCCGAGGTTTGACCCTGCAGATGAGCAGGGAGGAACTCAATCACAGACTGGGATGAGCTGGGAGAGCCACGGGAGGATTTTCCAACTCCTGACGTCTTAAATGGAAGTTACTGAGCTCCACCTGGGAGGGACTGGGTGAAATCAAATGACCTGTAGCACACATGGATTCAGATCAGATGATCCAACTGTGCCTGTAAATTCTCTGAAACTCCTAAGGCCACAAAGGTTGCCTGCAGAATTCCTGCTCTCTGTCCTGTGGCTTAATCCGGTCTGAACTGAGGGCAGAGTGTTTTTAGCTTGAGGACCCTGCTCGTTAGCCACTCCCTGAAGATGTCCCTGGTGTGCACCTCGGAGGGAAGACAACCCATTTCTGTACTGTTCCTTGCTGCTTTGTCCCTCAGCTCCTCCCTTTTGGACCGTTTTCCTTGGGTTTGTTTGAGGGAATGGCTGATGGTGTGCGCTTCCCCCGCTCCTCTTTCCAGGCACGGGTCCCAATTTCTGTTTAATTCTCTCTGACAATGACGTGGCTCCACAGATCATTTCGTCTGTCAATAAATACATCTTGGGGTGACGGATGGAAGCCTGGGGCTGGAGCTGCAGGAGGTTTCGTGGGAGAGGAGTGGAGGTGCACTGGAATGGGTGCAGGGAAAGCCCACGAGGTCCTGCTCTTTGCACCACAGGCAGCACAGTGTGTGCACCGGGCTCTTTTTAAAGCCTGAGAAATAATTCCTTTAAAGCCTGGGGAGCATCCTAGCAGGCGACACGCTTGTGGGAGGCTCTCGTTTACTATCTGCAAAGTCATGGATTTTATATCCATATTAGGTATAAATAGAGGTAGGCTGGCAGATAGAGGCAAGGTCACTGTGACTCCTCCGAGCACCGAGCGCCGGATGAGCCTGCGATTATTTCACGGATTTAACTCTTGTCGTGCACTGCAGCAGCCACTGCTGCCAGAATCAAAACCTGAAGGATGCAAAGTTGGTCTGACGCAGATGTCTCAGCCTGCTCAGGAAAGCTGTGATAAGCTGAGAACTCCCGGCTGCTTTCATTCTATTCCTCATCAGCTGCAGTAATAGTCTCAAAAATCCCAGTCCTGCTCCGGGGCAGGAGGACAGGGAGGCAATGAGCAGACTTCTCAGGGTCCCACATTTCTGATGTTATGAGCCAGACCCTTTAAACTATGAAAATCACATTATCACTTTAAGGATAATATTTGCATTCGTATTTTGGAAGGTGGGAGGACTGTGAGCCGAGGGCTTTAATCTACTAACAAATGTATATATATATATATTTCTTTTTTTCTCAGTCATCCTAATTCTAAACAACGCTGACACTTGCTGTATCAGAGCTTTGAAAAACTGGCACTTTAAGGCTTCTGGACTTGGGGTGCTTTTCTTCAAGGCCAGAGAGTTTGTGCCCGGGGCTCTTCCCATGCGAGAGCTCTGTGAGTCACCCCACTTCAGGCGGGCGCTGCTTTCCTTCCAGCAATGTGCAAAATCCTCCCTGCACACGTGTGCATGTGAATTTGTCCTGCTGGTTTGACGCTTTGGAGGAGCTTCGGTGCCAGAAGCGTCTCTGAACGAGCACGAGCACCTATTGTGACGAGGCCTGAGCTCGGCCTTCGGGCAGTGCTGCGAGAAAAATAATCAATATAATAAGAGGTTCCGAGCGATTGCGGCACGGGGAAGTTGTGCAGCGGAGAATAAGATTGTTATCGGAGGGGATTTAACTGGTTGTAATGGAGCTGGGGGAAAACTGGTTATTTTTGAAGCAGAAAGGAAGAAAAAAAAAGCTGTTTGAAGTCGTAGGGACGAGGGCACCTGCAAATGAAGGCCGACAGTTTATTCCAGCCCTCCCTGCTCAGAGCTGCCCCTGCGGACACGAGCTGAGTGGGAGAAGGATTTTGCATGACCTGAGTTGCTGGGGAAGCGAGGGAGGGAGGGATGGAGGGGCCTGGAGTGATTGGGCAAGGTGGAAAATGGAGCCATTAAATGCACTCGGACCTGCTCAGGGATGGGAGGGGATCGCTTTTACCGCTGCCCCAGGGCCCCAGAACGCAGAGAAACCACTAATCCCAGCGGCCAGGGGAAAGGAACGGGAACGGGACTTTCTCCCGCAGCCCCCCGAGGAAGGCAACGCTGATGGGATTAGAGGAAACAGCCGGCTGGAGTCGGAGCCCGCAGGAGCTCGCATTCCCAGGCTGGCCAGGAGAGGAGCACCCCGCTGCCCAGCCGCATTCCAGCTCCTCGGCTGAGCCCAGATGTTTTCGAATGGGCTCTCTGATAAATCCCCTTCCTTCCAGCCAGGTCTGTCCCCAGGTCCTGCCTTTGCAGGCTGTGCCAGGCACGTTCCCACCAGGACTCTTTGCCTTTCCTCTTTGCCTGCTCGGGGGGGGATTCAGCACACAGCTCAAACCTGATGGAGGCTGCTGCTCCAAACTCCTGCCGGGGCTGAGCCTTCCCTCCAGCCTCTCCTTGCCTCCCTGCGTGTCGTTGTGGGGCTCAGTGAAGGAGCAGCGAGGGGCTGCTGCGGCCCCCTGCTCTGGGGGAACCTTGTAAGGTGGGATTCTCCCTTGCTCGAGGCGCTGGAGCTGCACAGATGTGAGTTTGTGCCAGCAGCAGGGAGAGGAGGTGGTGCTCACCCCCTTCCTGCCACCGCTGGCCCTCCCTCCACCTGCCTGAGGTGAGGTGGGAAATGCTCCCTCAGCTTTTTTAGCTGTTAAATCTTTGTCTCTCTCTCCTGGCACAAGTGCTGCCCCACTCTGTGTGCCCTGTGGTATCTTGGAGATGTCTTTGGGCTTATTTAGGAGCCAAAAAAAATTAGAGTTTAACCCCAGCAGGTGATGGCCTGGTGAGAGAATCATAGAATGGAATCACAGAATGGTTTGGGTTGGCACAGACCTTAGAGATCATCTTTTTCCAGCCCCTGCCAAGGACAGGGACGCCACTCACACTAAATCAGGTTTCTCCAAGCCTCGTTCAACCTGGCCTTGATCAACTTTGATCCAAACCCCCTCAGAAGGGAGCTGACAAAGAGCTGTCCTCATTTCAGGGCCCAGCAGTGCAATTCTGCACCCATTTGCAGAGGTGAAGGGAGCTGGTGTGGCACAGGTCAGGCCACCAAAGTCCCTCATGGATCATGCAAGGGGCTTCATCCCACAGGAGCTCTCCTTTGGACCTCGTGGGATTTATCTCAGGGAGAGTGAACAGAACACCAGTGGGGGAAGAGATGGAATTCAGGATGTGTGCAAGGCCCTTCTCCCCACTCCGCTCCCTGCAGCCCTTCGTGGACACACACACACAACTCCCCCCACTCATTTCCCACCCTCCTCGTGTTTCCTCGGCATCCCGCTCGTGGGCAGGCAGGGAGACTCTGCACTGACACAAGTAAAAGGAACACTTTGATTTTGAACTCCCAAATCCACCCTTTCAATTCTCACACCCACAGTGCCAGGTCCTGTCCTGACAAGCGGGGAGCCCCTGGCACCGCGGGCGTTTGTCAGCAGCCCAAAACAGCAACAGCGGGCGAGGGAGGGACGTTCCTGGGTTTGTGCTGTGTCCTAAAGCCTTGGTGATCCAGCAATAGCAAAAGGGCTGAGGGGCGAGGCGTGGGGGCTGCGGATGCTTCGGGCGATGGTTTTGTTGTGTGTACCCCACGGAAAAGCAGCGTGGAACGAGTTACTGGAGGTGAGAGGGAGGAATTGTGTCGCACCACGCCGCGGGAGAACATCGCTGTGCTTTGGCACGGCTCTTGAGGGAGCCTGTGGGGAGTGGGAGCTGCTAAACCACGGGCTGGTGCGTGGGGCAAGAGCCTAAAGCTGCTGCTGGAGCCAGAGCCCCTGGCTAGGGAAGAGGGGCTGGCCGGGGAGCTCGGCTCCTTCCCTGCTCTCCCTCCCCTGCGGAGCCGCTCCCTCTGTGCCTGAGTGTGTCCAAATGGCATCGGGCCCTCCTCACTCCTTCTTCTGGCTCTGATGTCACATAGCCAAGGAGAAGGGGAAAAGTCTTGGCCCAGGGCTTTGAGAGCCTTTCAGCAGCTTCTTTCATCCCCCAGCCAAGCCGCTCTGTCCTGCAGCACCTCTGCCTGTTCCTCCTGACACCAGCAAACCTGAACGCTGCTCCTCCCGCCTCCCCACCCCCAGATCCACAGATCGCTGCTTCCCTTTCATGCTGTTTACAGAACTGGAACAGGGATGAATAGTAGGAAGCAGTGAATGAAGCGCATGCTGGCTCACAGCTCCTGGCAGAGCAATCACACCCCAGTGCTGAGGATCCCACAAATCCCGCCCAAATCCTGACCCACGGAGCTCCAACACGCGGCTGAATTTCACTGTAATGCCCATGGTCTGTTGCTGTGTAGCTGGTTGCACCTACATCTTATTTTTCCTCGTGAGAACTCGCTTCGAAGTCTCAGAAGTCTCTTATTTCACTCATATTATTAGGAATAAAGCGGTCTCCCGGGTGGGAGTTTACTGCTGGCCAGGCACAGCAGTGGCCAAAGGCCTGGGTTCAGCAATGGGTGAAAACGCTGGGAAACCAGATTTTGGTTGGGTTGTGTGGTCATGGCTAGAGGCTGTTCCTCTTGTTGGCCCTTTTGGAGCTGAGCGGTGCAGTACAGCTCAGGGCCGGCTAGGATTTAGCATTTAGCAGGATATAAGAAAGTGATGCTGGAAGCAGCTTTTTGCCACCCCGCTTACTAAATCCTGTTACCCTGGAGCTGGAAGGAGCTGGGCAGCAGGAAACCATTCCTTCACTGGCAGCCTCCTCCAAAAAACACCCAGCCCCAGAGCCTCTCCCCACAGCTGCTGCTTCTTGCCATCTCCCCTTCCTGCTTCTCTGATCTCTATGCAAATCCTCACACCAACAGCAGCCAGCAAAACCCAGCCAAGCCTGGCAGGTATCTCTTGATTTGGGTCGTGTTTAATCTGGGGGCCTCTTCAGATTAATTGTGCCCTAACAGAAACAGAAACGGAGCCCTTCGGTCTCCAGCAGTCATCCTAGCTGAAAGATGGCCCTGAGTGGGGCTTCACTGGGCTGTTGGCTTCTTAACGGGGAAGGGAAAGAGGGAAAGAAAAAAGAAAGAGAAAAAGAGGAGAAAGGGGAAGGGAAAAGAAAGGAAAAGCAAAAGAGAAATCCGTCGTCTCTAGTGCTGGAGAACTTTCCCAAAGCTTTTTTTTTTTCTGCAGCCAGGGCTGTGCCCCTGGATTCTCTATCACGAATTATATTTAAATAAGACTCGCTGTCGTTCAGCGAGCCCGATCCAGGCTGTTCGTGCCACTGCAGGAGCAAGTGCCGGGACATTCCCTTAGCTTCTCCCGGCCGAACTCCCCTCGTTCCGTACCCGGCCGTTTCCAGCGTGCTCTCCCCGTTAGCTCCAGCACGGCCCAGCCAGGCGGCTGCGAGCTCCGCGCTCGGGTTTGTCGGGGCTCTCGGTGCTCCCCCGCGGCTCGGGCGGGCGCCGCCGCCGCTCCCTCCTCCCTCCGGCCGTCCCTCCCTCCTTTCCCCTCCTCTCCCTTCGCAGCCCGATTGTGCAATCGCGAGCGGCGGGGCCGGCGGCACCGCCCGGAGCCGGCACCGAGGGGAGGGAGGCGGCAGCGCCCGCCCGCCCCGCGCCTCCCTCCGCGGCCGCGCCGGGGATGCGGCAGCCGCCGGGCACCGCCGGGCCCCGGAGCCCATGGGATGCGCCCGCCGTCGCCTGGCTGGTGAGTAGCCCTGGCTTTGTGTGCCCCTCGCCCCGAACCTGCTGCTTTCCCCTCCCCGCAGCAGATTTTCCGTCTCTTTTTTTCCTCCCCTCTCGCTTCTCTTCTCCCCCCCGCCCCCGGTGATGGACGGCCGGGAGGATGAGGATGTTGCCACGGGCAGAAATGGGTTGCAGATGAGGCAGATTTAAAGTGGGGGGGAGGACTGCTCTGCGATCGTTAAAGTATTTCCACCGCCGCTTTAGCTCGAGTAGAATAAAAGCCTGGGAGCAGGGGAGCAGCGCTGTGTCGGTCGCACATCTGTGGTACAGAGTCCTTCCCTCCTTCCCTCCTTCCCTCCTTCCCTCCTTCCCTCCTTCCCTCCTTCCCTCCTTCCCATCCCTGTCGGGCTTTGAAACAAAAGTGCCGAGGGAAGAACGGGAACGCTCAGTATCGATTAACCAACCACACCGCCCGCGGACGCGCGGCACTTCAACGATCAGAAAAGAAAGAAGTTTTCCCGATGGCAAGGCAGTAAACTTTTGTTCCTTGAAAAGTTCATCCCGGGGATTAATTTACATCCTTGTTTCATGGAAATACTTTAGGCACTTACTGTAAAGCTTGTATCCAATATATCCCTACCTGGGGTTTTTTGGGTTTTTTTTTTTTTTTTTTTCAGTTTGTCTCAGTATTTGCAGCAATTTTTATTTGTTCTATACAACAGCCTCTGCATTTTAAGATCGGTGGGGATTTATTTTTTTTTCCTCTGGTCGGTGTTTCAGGAACAGAATATGCTTTAGCTCGCTTTCAAGCTGCATTAACGTTGATCTGGACAATCCCTTATTGCCCACTAACATTTCTCTTATGAGGGCACCAGCTAGCTCTGCTCCACTCCACAATCTAACTTTTCCATATTGGATCAACCCCATCAAATTAAAAATTCAGCCTGTGTGAAGTGTTTGTGCATTTAGGACACTGTAGCTTTTTCCATGTGTGTTTTTTTTGCGGGGGGGATAAATCTGCACCCTGCTGAAACAAGTGGGAGAAATCCTAGCGATATGAAGAGACACAGATCTTCCCTCGTATTTTTTAGCCGGAGAACTCGGTGCCCCTCTTTGCAATGTCCAACTAGCCAAAAAAAAAAAAAATCTGCTCCATACATTGGGCACTTCTGCCTTTTGAAGGCAGTCTCCCATCTCGTAAAAGGCTGCTCGCCTCAAATTTGCAAACCGCAGGATAGGAAATGGAATTTGCCTTCAGTATAAAAATCCCAAGTGTTTGCAAACAGCCCTGAGAAGAATCCGGGCTCTTGGCGTGACCTCTCGGCGCTGAATTCCAGCTCGGGGAGTTTGCGGTCTCACAAAAAGGGCGAACGAGCAAAGTCCTCCCCAGTGCCCGGCCTTCTTTCCGGAGCAAGGAAAACAGTTGAGCTGGAGGGAATTTTGGGTGCTCTGGAGGTGCAGGATCCTGAGCCAAAGCGCTTTTGGAGGAGCCTTGAAGACCTGCCCGTGTTGGAGTGACTTTGCTCGTTCCGTGCGCTGGCATTGCCGAGGGCGGATCCAGCTGGTGCAGCCATGGGAAACCCACCCGAGGAGCAGAGGAAACTCCTGGGCAGTTATTCCTGCCCAAACTCCGCGCTGTTCCCGTGAAAGCTGCAGCAGTTCCTCTGCCAGATCCCATATCCGACCACGGGGCAGGCAGAGCCAGCTTCTTGCTCCGTCCTCGGGCCTTGCTCCTGCTCTTTTTGTTTTGAAGTCTGCTGGAATAAAACGCCCTCCTCTGTGGTCACCCGGGCTTGGAGATCCCCCGTGGCAGAGCAAGGAGCAGAGGAACGGGGGGTCCAAGCACAGCTGAGGGCAAAGAAACTTCACACCCGCTCAAATCAGACTCTTAAAAACCCGAGCAGCCGATAAAATTGTCCTTCTGGGGGAGTTGTGGAGTGGGAGTGAGGGTGGTCTGTGTGCCCTCTGTTAGCCCTGGCAGGGCTGTGCCCGCTGCTCCCCAGACCTTTGTTTCTTGTGCAGGGCTGTGGGGAGGGAGGCCCGTGGGGGCCAGGGCTTTCCTGGACATAAATTAGCGCTGAGGGTGGGAAGGGGACAGTCCAGCACCCATCCCAGCAGCTGTGGAGCTGGGCTGGGCAGCTGCCCCCATTCCCTGGAGCTGAGCTTTGGAAACGGCATCAGGATGGAGCCCTTGCCGGGGTCACTCGTAGATGTGGTTTAAGCTTTCTTCTTCCCCGACACAGAGCTCAGGTGCCCTGTCCGGAGGGGGGAAGAGAGTTTGGGTCACAGAGTGATTTCTCTGTGGGCCCAACCCTGCAGGTTTAGGAGGAACTCTAAATGTCAGGCGTGAGGTCAGCCCTGGTGGCGAGTGACAATCCCGGCTGCGAGCTGTTACGTTACCTCCAAACCCCTCTGGCCTTGCTCTTCTGTGTGATTTTCTGCTTTTGGTCAGTGCCGTGGGTAAACAACACAGACACTGGGTTTGTGCTCTCAGAGCTGAGGAGGCTGGTGCGGTGTAAAGCACAGACTAAAAGAGGGCAAAACCTCTTCAAAACCACATCAGGCCACTGAGTTTCTGCTGCTGAGACCAAGTTACGGCCTGAACGGGTATAAAGGGAGAGGGAGATGGCAGGGAGGATCCTGAAAGATCCACAGCTCCATCCATGAGCTCTTCTCTCCTTTCCTCTTCCCCCTTCTTGCTCCAGCAGCTGGGAACCTGATCCTGCAGGCGCAACCCCGCTGCGTTGGGTTTTTATGCAAGTTCGGTAATGAATGACCGAGCCAGGCGAAAGCCTGCGTGGTTGGCATCCGAGACAGCTCCCCTCGCTGCCTGCAGGAATTAAAAAGAAAAAAAATCATCATCCTGGTGGCCACTCTGCGCTGGAACTGGTTTTATCTGGTTCCAGTTAGGCTTGTTTTGAGTAAGACAAGCGGTGCCAGATTCTGATCTCATTTGCACCAGTGGAGTCATTTGGAGGAGCCGGTCCCAGTTTACCTCACTCTAAGTGAAAGCAGAGCGGGGAGCAGCTCTCCCCGGGGCAGTGCCCGGTGCCTGCCCGCAGATCTGACCCGGGGAAAAGCCAGAGCCCCCCCGGGACCCCTCGGGGGTTTTACTGCCCATTCCTGAGGGCTCTGCTCCAGCAAGGAGGGGAGAGGTTGCGGCTTTGGCCGCGCGGGGAATCGGAGTGACCGCGCTCCAGGCGATGCTCAGGCTCCCGGCGCCGGCGCTGTGCCGCAGGAGGAGAGATTCCCTCTCCGCTCCGGCTGGGAAACGCTGCCTTGGAGAGAGCAGCACAATCCCTGCTGTCCGTGGGATTTCTGAAGGAGCTGTCGGACGGACGCCCACCGCCCTCGTGCGCGTCCCGATGCCCTCAGCCCCGCGCTGGCTCTCCCGGCTCTGCGGCTGGGTGGGAATCACCAGCTCCGGCGAGAAGCGGGGGGCAGCCGGGCCCCGCTCAGGTCCGGGCGTGTGAGCGAGGCCTCGGGCTGAAACGCTGCTCCCAGCTGTGCTCACATCAGCTGCACCGGCTCCGACCAGCGCTGGGAATGCTCCAGACGCAGCTTCAGGCCGCTCCTGCCCTGCACAGGGCTTGGGCAGAGCTGGAGCCCTCCCTCTGCCCAGCCACCTGAGGCTCCCCAGAGCTGCTGCTGCTCCAGCCTGGTCCCAGGCTTGTTTTCCAGCTCCACAAAAACTGATCTGGTCCCAGGTTTGTTTTCCAGTTCCTCACAAAGCTGATCTGGTCCCAGGCTTGTTTTCCAGCTTCTCACAAAGCTGATTTGGTCCTGGGTGTGTCTTCCAGCTCCACAAAAGCTGATCTGGTCCCAGGTTTGTTTTCCAGCTCCACAAAAGCTGATCTGGTCCCAGGTTTGTTTTCCAGCTCCTCACAAAGCTGATCCTTGCTCCCATCCCACTCCTCCTGCTGCTCTTAGGGGCTGCAGAGCCCCAAGTGCCTGAAGAAGAGAAGTGGAGCCTCTGGAGTGGAGGTGTGGGGCCAGGATACGTTCCTGAGCTTTAGGTTGATGCATTTTCCTGGCCATGATTGTTCTTAATGTCGAAGAAATCGAGCAATTGAAATAAATGACCAGAAAGTGTTTATCTGACTCTCGCTTCTCCTGCAGGCCATCAGTGTGTCCCTTTCCCAGCAGAGCTCCTTCAGGACCCCATCCTCACCCTAAATCCAGAGGCAGCTTTCCAATGACTTTGTAGGTAAAGCAGCTTGGGAATTTTTCTTTTTTTTTCCAGCTGCAAAAAAAATGAGTTTCCCAAGTGCTCGGTGCACGGTCGAGAAGCCAGATTAAAGCTCTCAATGTAGCAACATCTTTTGACATTCTGGCCAATGTGGCGAGGGCAGAGGGCTCTAAAAATGCTTTTCTTTATTTCTGCCTAATTTGTGTGACTTGCCCAACCGCGCTTGAGTGGAAATTAATGTGTTACAGAAAGGGAAGCTCTAACATCTGCTTCTGAAAGGAGCCAGGTCCGCAGGGAGAAACGACACAGCTTTTGCTCCATTATCAAAAAGTTCTTAGGACAGATTCTTGCGGTTGTTAAATATCAAATGTCTTCCTGTGGTAGTTCCCTGGTTATTTTTTTGTAATTTCTCCCCAGATTTTGCAGCTCAGCGGAGCAAGAGTGGAGCTCTGAGCTAGGGAGAGATCTCTGTGCTCAGTTTAGCACTCTTGTGTCCCGCTGGCCTGAAGAATTCCCTCCAGACATTCTCAGTGCAGAGCTCTCTTCCCTCTGCCCTGCCCGTATCAGTCAGGTTCTTTTGGGCTGCTACAGTCGCTACAGTCACTTTACAAAATGGTAAAGTTCCAGCTAAATGCAAATTTCAAGAAGGGGGAAGCATTTAACAAGAACAGGTATTAAATAACATCTGTTGTTTTGATAGACCTTTTTCAATACACAGTCGAGTATTCAAGCTGAGATTTAAGCATTTCCTCTTAATCGTGCTGGCTTATAAATTGTTTTATTCCATGAAAGCAAATATTGTTTGAGTTGAGTTCCCTAAGTGTTGATCAGAAGTGACAACCCCAATCCTGTGCCCTGGATCTTCCTGGGAAGTTCCTTCCTGTTGTTGTCACTTGCTCCAAACGCCTCCCCGTGTTTCCCACACTCCCTGCACCCACTCCTGGCCCTGCTCTTGCCACCGGGGAAACTGAGGCACGGAGCGCCTTTGGGGCCTCCTCTGCTCCGTGTGTGGCAGCAAAACAGCACAGAACCCGCTCAAAGTGCTGCAGTGCACCGGCCTGGGGTCGCTGCTGGAAGCTCCGTCAGGAAGGACAGCCCTGAGTCCAGGGAGGCAGGACAGGACAGGAGAGGACAGGACAGGAGAGGAGAGGACAGGAGAGGGGATCCCAGCTCTGACCCAGGCCAGGAGCCAAAACCTTCACCTTGTCCACGTCTGTTTCTGTTTCTGTTTCTGTGCTGGGGGCCTTGGCCAAGGGATGTTTGCAGAGCTTTGGGGGTTCTTGTCTCTCAGAGCCTGCGTGTGTGGCCGAGAGCACAATCTACCTGCGTTTGTGGTTCTCTGCATTTGGCAGAATCGCAAGATCCTGGATAAGAAAAACATCCATAAGCGCATTAAACAACTCGTGAAACGCTCCCCACGTCCACCTGCAAGCTTGTCTTGTCGTTACGGTGTAAACTTCCCGCTGGAAAAGGAGGGTAAAACTGATTAGATCTGTTTTATTTTCCTCCAGAAGTGTTTGGTTTCCAAACGTCTGGGAACAGCTGTGGGCTGGCTGGTGGGAACGCGGCCTCCGAGGTAATTCCCGTGATTGTCCTCCAGCCCGTGTAACGATGGAGATTTTCCCAGCTGCTCCCAGGTGTTGGTGTTATCCTGCTGGAGGGACTCCTGAGAGCGCTGCCAGGGCAGGAGGGAGCTCTCGCAGGCGACACAAAACATCCGAGGTGGCAGCAGAGGATGTCCGCTCTGGGAAGCCGAGCTGTCCCGGTCTCCCATGGGTGCTGCGGTGGCACCCTGGGGTGGCACGCCGAGCCCCGCCTGCCCCGCAGCTCCTGGGGCTGGAGAAGGGCTCCGCAGCCGCTCAGCACGGGGCTGCAGCTGTGCCTGCGCCGAGCAGTTGTTTGTGTCGGGAGCCGGGATGTGCCAGGTCCAGGGGCTGAGTCATTTAACTCCCAAACGCCGCCGGAGCGATGGCGAGGGAGCGGGGAGGGGAGAGACCCTCACGGGCCGGTGGCTCTGCCGGAACTGAGCTGAACTTTCTGCTTGAAGAGCTTTGACTAGCGGGGCGAAAAAAAAAAAAAATTAAAAAATTAAAAAAAAAAAAAAAAAAAAAAAAGTGCCTCGGTGCGGGGAAGAGAAAGAAACCCCTGTGTGTGTGCCGGGAAGCGGCCGGGTCAGCTGGGGAACACACTTGTTCCTTTCGGGCTGCAACGTGTAATTTAGCTTGTCACGGAGGAATGCGCTCGCTGCCTTCATTTAATCGGGAGTTTGCGAACCTGCTCGGGTGCTTCGCCTTCCTTTTTTCCCCTTCCCGGCCGGGTGTGGGGGGAGAAGGAACGCGGCGCTTTTGTCGCCGTGCCCGTGGCTGTCGTCGGAGGAATGGTGCCGGTGGCAGCTCCGCTCGCACGGCTGCTTCGAGCTGTGGACGCGCTGCTCGCAGCCCCGGCTCCCTACCAAACTCAGCTGCATCAGATGTTTTCCTAGGCACCGGCATAAACCTCGTAACTTATTAGAAAAGCGGCCCCGCGGGTTCCAGGACATTCCTGGGAGATGGAAAACGCCGTGTGCCGTGGATATGTGCAGCGCTCGGGGCTGAGGCGCTGGGCACCGGGGAGCCCCGAGGAACGGGGGACACTTGGGATCGCTCCAGCTCCGAGGAAATGCCCTGTTCCCCTGCCGAGGAACGGGGGACACTTGGGATCGCTCCAGCTCCGAGGAAATGCCCTGTTCCCCTGCCGAGGAACGGGGGACACTTGGGATCGCTCCAGCTCCGAGGAAATGCCCTGTTCCCTGTCAGGGGTGCCCAATTCCTCGCTCACCACCTGTCGCACAGGCTCCTTTGCAGGAGTTTAAATTCCCCAGCATTCAGGTGGGTTTAGAGTCCTGGCCCTCTGCAAAGCTCTGAGCCAAACGCAGGAAAAGACGGAGTCTTCAAGGTTACATGCTTCGTTTATTAGTTCTTTTCTTACAGTTTTCTCAGTGTCCGAAAGATGTTCGCCGTGGCTCGGACATCTGGTGACTCCCCTTGTCTCAGGGCTGCCCTTATCTTTTATACTAATTGCTATGTATTCGATATTTACTATTTCTTACCAATGTCTATCACTATTGCTAAAAAGGTCGTCTTTACTCTGACCCAATCCTCACAAACTACTTTGTGCCAACGTCACTGCAGAAATGGAGTGAGGGGAACAAGAAGGAAGAAGAAGGAGACAACACCCCAGATTCTCCATCTTGTCCCCATTCACTTCAATGCCAAAAATCCCAAACCCACTGTTTTTTCACCCTGTGATAAGCTAAGCTACTGTTTTTCACACTCTTGTGGCCTGTAAACCCTCTTGCAGTGCAAGAAGCCTCTCCCATGGACTGAGATCAAAGCCAGTGTCTCTCTGAGCTCTGGGCTGGGGTCCCAGACCCCCCTGCCCAGGTCCCTGACCCTCCAGGGCAGCCAAAGGAATGCCCTGGACTCCAACAACCACCCGCCCTCGCCGAGGGGAGCGGCGGCCGGGGGGGCCCCGGTTACAAACACAGCCCTGCCCAGGGAAGGAAAAGGCTTCAGCACGTGTTTAAGTGCTTTCCTGAATCCGGGCCAGCTCCCGTGCTCTAGCAGAGCACATCCTCGCTCATCTTCCTCCCGGGAGCTCGGATGCTGGGACAGGATCCCAATGGATCTGCCCCGAGCAGCAGGAACAGCTCCAGGGAGCACCTCCCTCCAGGAGCACGGAGCCCAGGACACAGACAGGAATGTTTGCCTCTTCCAGCTGGGCAGAGACACTCGGAAACCTGGAAAAACCCCACCTTTCTTAGGAAAGAAGGAAATTGCTCTCTAATGGGGCATGTGGAAGTGAACTTGTGCGCTGACTCCAGAGGAATTTGGGCTGTTCCCCGGGGGGTTGTGATTGCTCTTTGGGTCACATCCCAGCTCTGATCTCGGACTTGCCTTTGGGAGCAGGATTCCTCAGGACAGAGCTGCTGGCATTTGAGGAATGAGCGGTGCTTGTTTTGGAAAGCAAACCGAGTGTGTGTGTGTGTGACACAGCCTTGTTCCTCCCTCAGAAATTGCAGAATTCCCTCACTGAAATGGGAAAAGAGTCAGGAACAACAATCCTCTCCAGGACAGATGTATTTAACCCCACAACTCTCATTAGCGGCGGTGCAAGCTCAGGAGTTAAAGCCCTCTGCTTATCTCCAGCCAACACCTGCCAAGTCTCCTTTGTGCAGACATTCCCACCGGGAACCCACGGGATTCACATCCCACAAGCGCTGGGAGGATTTGCAGGTGTTGCACCGGGGCTTTGCAGGTGTTGCTGTGGCTCTTGCATCACCAGAAAACGAGGAAATTTAGCAGAGACCCCCAAGATTCCTCCAGAGATGCCGGGAATGAGGATCCTGTGTGCCGTGGGATGGAGGACGGGGAATTTTCCTTCTCTGTCTCTGGATTCAGATGCAGGAGGTGGAGCTCAGTGGAGGGATAACAGCAAAATCCCTCTTAATGACCTTAAAATGCTTGAGTGCTTCAGGGGGGCATTTGAGTCATTTAGGTGAATCTGATGGTCCTGCAGCCCAGGAGGGTGTGGGTGAGGACTCTGGAGGAAAAAGGGCATTTTTCTTCTCCTTCCCAGCAAGTGTTAGAGGGCTGGGCCCAGGAGCCACGGGAATCAACAGGAGTCTTCCCAGTGTGGGCTGTGGATCGTCGTCTGGTTAAATAAATAGAAGGAAATAACAAATAACGTGGTTCTGACAAATATTTTAGGAAGTATAAATGCCTTTCGCCATGACTCCATCCAAACCCCACAAAGGGAAAAAAAAAAAAAAAAAGTAGAATTCCCTGTTTCTGTGCTGCTTTTCCATCTGCCTTTCCCCAGCCTGCTTGGGAGTGTTCATTCAGGCACCTTGGCTGGAGAGCAGAGCCAGGAAACCTTGTGAGGATTTCTCCCGGGGACGGGGAGCGTCCTCCGAAGCCGCCCACCTCCATCCTTGTGACAAACCACCCCCCGCGTGTGCAGCCCCTCCTCGGAACAACCCTTCGCAGAATTTGAGCGGCCCTGTGCAAATAAACGTTGTTTTTGCTCGTTTCCTGCGGGATTCGCAGCCTCTGGGCTGAGGTTTCCACGTGTCCCCTTCGTGCCGCTGCCTTGCAGCGACATCTGCTGCGCGCTGCCCGGAGGAGAGGGGACCCGGCAGGGCTGCAGCGAGGCCAGCTCGGCCTTCCGAGGTGGGAGAAAAGGAATTGGAAAGCTTGCTTGTTACCCTGGTTTTTCTGAGCTTTCTTATTAGCCTTCTTGAAATTCATAATGGAGTCAAATCTTTTGGTTATCGTACAATATTAGGAGCAGTTTTCTACCTTTCCCATAGATGTAACATAAACAAACCCTTTGTTTCTCATTCTTTGTCCTTTGTTTGCATATTTCTGACCTGAAAAACAACTGTAACTGACAATTGGTCTGGCCACTGAGGCTGAGGGGTGGAAACCCAAAAAGCCAATCTTCTGCCAGACCCACAAATGTATAAAAAAGTAAAGAATAAACAAAGAGGCAGTCTTCCTTCTCTCTCTGCTCCCTCAGGAGGAGCTGGAAGAACCTCTGCTTGCCAAATGCTTGTCTGCGTGTGACTGCTTGTGTGTCTCGGCGACACTTGCTCCTTCCTCAGATTTTAAAAAAAATAATTTAAAATAAATAAATTTCTCCTCCAGCCTGGCTCAAGCCGTGGTGGCGGCGACGCTTTTGGTTTGCAAACTTCTCCCAGCCTCATTTGGGTGGGAAATGAGGAGCTGTTGCAGGCACAGGTATCTGACTGGCCCAGGGCTCGAGTGGAAGGGGAGGGAGGCAGAGGAGCACATCCCGACCCACGGGCAGCGCTCTGGGAGCTGCCCTGGCCTCGGCAGGGGCTGTGGAGGGGGGTGTGGGGATGCACCTGTGCTTGTAGCGACCGAGGACGGGGCAGGAGAAGGGGGGCTGCTCCGCCGGGTTTATTTGCTGCTAACGTTTTGCTCTCCGCTGTGCAGGTGTAGGATTTTGGCAGAGCTGGCCATGATGTTATGGTTCGTGGTGGGGGCCCTGTTCCCGGCGCTGCTCCTGGCCGCTCCGCCGCCCATAAACAAGCTCGCCCTCTTCCCGGACAAGAGCGCGTGGTGCGAGGCCAAGAACATCACCCAGATCGTGGGGCACAGCGGCTGCGAGTCCAAATCCATCCAGAACAGGTACAGGTCCCCCCTCGGCCCGGGGCTGGGGGCAGCTGGTGGCACTGGAGTGGCTCTGGGGACCGTGGCTCGCGCAGGGAGCCGGGCACGGTGTCCCTCTGTCTCGGGGGAAGGTGAAATCTCTGCCCACCCCTCCTGCTGTCTCTGCAGGGCCTGTCTGGGACAGTGCTTCAGCTACAGCGTCCCCAACACCTTCCCCCAGTCCACAGAGTCCCTGGTTCACTGCGACTCCTGCATGCCAGCCCAGTCCATGTGGGAAATCGTGAGTATCCTGCTCTGCTCTGACAGCGCTCCAGGGCCCGTCCTTCTCCTCCTCTGGGCCTTTCCCACGCAGAGTTTCCTTCCAGGGCCTCTCTCAGGTGACTGTACCATGTCTTGAGGTGCCTGGGTGGAAGGAGCTGCTGGAAGCTCTGCTGAGTGATCCGTGGTCCCTCGATTTGCAGAACCATCCCCTGTTACTCCCTGCATTATTTATCCCTGTGCTTATCCACCTGCCTGCTGCCTTTGTCACCTGCTCCCCCTTGGGAGATTTGGCCGTGTTTGATATCCAGAAGTTGCTCCCACATCCTTAGACCTCACAGTTCTGTCACCTCTGATCCTGGCAGAGCCACAAACCTGTCTCCAGGAGAAGCCCAGAGCCTGGGGAATTGGCTCTGCTCTCTGCCTCGCTTTCAGCTCACGTTTGCTGATTGGGTTTAGTCCCAACTACCCAGGCTGCTCAGTGTCACCTCTTGTGAGTGGCCTTTGCTGTCACACCGATATTCCCGTGCCAGCAGTGCCTGGGAGCTGCGTCCTGCTGGAGTGGGTGGAAGGTGGCAGTGAGGTGGGGTTGGTCTCTTCTGCCACATCTCAGCTGAAAGGAGGAGAGGAAATGGCCTCAAGTTGCACCAAGGGAGGTTCAGATTAGATATAAGAAAAAAAAAACAAAACTGAGAGGGTGGTCAGGCTTTGGAGAAAAGCTCCCCAAGGAGGTTTGGAGTCCCTGTCCCTTGGAGGTGTCCAAAGAACGACTGGATGTGGCACTCAGTGCTCTGGGCTGCGGGACAAGGTGGGGATGGGTCATAGGTGGGATTTGACGGCTTTGCAGGTTTTTTCCAATCGTAACAATTCAGCGATTCCATGGTTTAGAGCTGACTGTGGTGGTGCTGGCTTGATGGTTTGACTCAAGCTTGAAGGCCTCTTCCAGCCTCGACAATTCCGTGATTTTCCCCCAGTGTCTGCAGCGAGACACTCCCAGCCACCTCCCACCTTGCAGACAGACCGGGGGTTCGTTTCCTTGGCTAGAAACCCATCGCATCCTGCCCTAAAAACACCCCAAACCCGCAGGGTCTGGGGCAGGTCCCACCTCCCACCGCGGGAACCCGAGCGCTGACCCGCCGCGTCCTTCTCCCGCCGCCCAGGTGACGCTGGACTGCCCGGGCAACGAGGAGATCCCCAGGGTGGACAAGCTGGTGGAGAAGATCCTGCACTGCAGCTGCCAGGCCTGCGGCAAAGAGCCGAGCCACGAGGGAGCCCTGTTCAACGTGTACCTGAACGCCGAGGAGAACATGCCCCACGAGGGGCCCGCGCCCCACCGCTACCCCCAGCAGCAGCAGGAGCTGGAGGAGCCGCCGGCCTCCAGCCACCACCACCACCACCACCACGAGGAGGAGGGCGAGGAGTGACCCCGGGCCCCAGGACTGTCCCGGCGGCGCCGTGCAGAGCCGGGATTTGGGGAGGGAGGGGAGGTGCTGGAGCCTTTTCCTGTCGATTCCTGTCCTGAGGCCGGAGCCGCGGGCTGACACGCGAGGGCTCGGCCTTTCCTGATGCAAAAACTACTTGCACATAATGATGATAATATATTGAGAGGGGTGCGCCGGGCTCCCGGGGCTCTCCGCAGGTTCCCAGGGGGAGCTCCATGAGTCCTGCTGGGTTTTGCTCACGCCCAGCGTGGAGGAGGAAGGGAAGCAGCTCTCCAGAGTCCCCCGAGGCATCCACAGCTCTCCTGGGGGAGTGGTGGCATCAGCAGCTCCCCTTCTGCCTCCTCTCCCTCAGCGTGGACACGGCGCCCGCTGGGCCTCAGTCCAACCCTTTGTACCAGGGGGCTCTTGGGGAGGGGTTTGCCCCAGGATGTCCCTCTGGGGCTGCGCGTGAGGGGCCTGGGGCCGTGGTGGTGAAGACCCTCACCTTGCTGTCCCCAGGGCAGCTCCCTGGGGACGCATCGTGGGCGCTGGGGCTTCGCGTTTTGGGGCTGCAGGGGAAGGCCAAGAGCTGGGGTGGGGAGGTTTCACCCCTGGCCCCCCTCTCCCTGCTGCACTGCGATGGGGGCGGAGGGAGAAGGGGGCTGAGGGCTGGAACGTCCCTGTGCAGGGAGTGCTCGGGCAGGGCTGGAGGCGGGCACGGCCTCTGCTGCCCCTCTCTCTGTTGGATAAAGCTGATTCCTTGGTGTTGTCCTGACAAAAGCTTCCAGAGCTTGTAATCGATGCCTTCCCCCTCCTTTTGACAAGTCTTTTTGGGTTTGTTTTTGATTTTTTTTTTTTTTTCCTTAAATAAATTAGTTCTGACTTCCACTGCTCAGCGCTCTGATGGTGTCTGGTTTTTGGCAGCGCTGACACCAGCCGGGACAGGCAGGGCCCAGGGCAGGGGACAGCCGCGCTTCCCGCAGCTTTCCATCCGGGAGAAGGAGGACAGAGAGCTGCTGGAAGGAAAGCCGAGCCCGAATCCTCAGCGCCTGGGCTGCACGTGTCCCGGGGAGCAGCCTGCGGGTCCCGCTTGGGTGGGATTCCTCCGGCATCTGCGGCACCACGGGACCTCCCCGGGCGCTGTCGCCACTAGGTGACAGTCTTGGTCCTCGGCATCCAGATGCTCGCGGCCCCCGGGGATGCTCTGGGAGGAGAGCTCGGACAGGACCGGACCCCGCTCCGGAGGGGAGAAGGGGCTGAGCGACCTCGGCCAGAACCAGCGGGCTCTTCCCGAGGGAATTGGATCAGGCATCCCCTGCAAAGGACAGCGTGGGTGTGCCCTCAGGAATGGTCAGTGATGCTCCTTGGACTGAGCCTGACCCTGGGGAAGGTCCATCAGCTGCTGGAGGAGCTCCTGGGCCAGCAGAGAGCTCTCACTGCCCCCTTATCGAGGCCAGCTCTCACTGCCCCTTTATTGAGACCAGCTCTCACTGCCCCCTTATCGAGGCCAGCTCTCATTGCCCCTTTATTGAGACCAGCTCTCACTGCCCCTTTATTGAGACCAGCTCTCACTGCCCCTTTATTGAGACCAGCTCTCACTGCCCCTTTATTGAGACCAGCTCTCATTGCCCCTCTCCTTGAGACCAGCTCTCATTGCCCCTTTATTGAGACCAGCTCTCACTGCCCCTCTCCTTGAGGCCAGCTCTCACTGCCCCTTTATTGAGACCAGCTCTCACTGCTCTCCTCTGTGAGGCTCTGGGGACTCTGCACAGGTTGGGAGAGCAGCTCTGTGCTTGGGCAGCTGGGAGAGGGTTTGAATCAAAGCAGGAATTGCCACAGCAGAGGGGATGGGCTGAACAGGGTTAGAGGTGCTCTGTGTGTTATGGTCGTGTTTTCAGGCTGTGAAGTGTCTTCCCAAGGGAGGGAGCATTACCTGAGAGCCAGGAAAAGATGGAGAAACCCGTGGTGGTCACTGAGCACCATCATGGGCCCTTTTACTGGAATACAGTGGAAACTGGCTGAATTTAGCAGGGGGCTGTTCCTGTAAACTCCAGGAGCTGCACTTCAAGGTGTTTGGACGTCAGCAGCTCCGTTCCACACGGGCTGAGCTCCAGCAGAGGCAGGCAGTGGAGGGCTGGTGTGCAGATGAAGCCATAAATCGAGGTGGTTAGCCAGGCTCTGCCCCGATCCAAACCCAAGGAGCCATCCCAGTTAAAGCCTAGAAGGACATCCCAGGAGTGCTTTGCACTACTGGACATCACTGTGACAAGCCCTGGACTGCCTGGATTCCCTCATTGAAATCTCTCAGCTCCCAGCTTGACTCTCTCTGTCTCACTCTTTATTTTTTTTTTGCCATGTTGACACTTGTGTGGCTGTTGACAACCTGGTTTTGCTTTCCCTGCTAGTGGTGCTGGAGGGCAGAGCTGGTGCAGTCCATGATCCCGGCAGATGTGTCCAGAAATGCAGTGCAGGGAAACTGCACAGCCAGGCCAGGACAGCTGCCAGCATGGACGAGCTTTTGCAGGGGCAATGGGAGCACCTGGTCTTCATTTTAAGGCAGGTTTTTTTAAAACACATTTTGCTTCAATCGATTCGGATTCGTTTCCCCAGCAAACACATCCAAACTAAGTGTACAAAACCTCCACACATGGAGAATGCTGTGGATGATGAGAAGAGGCTGCCCAGAGAAGCTGTGGCTGCCCCTGGATCCCTGGAAGTGTCCAAGGCCAGGCTGGATGGGGTTTGGAGCAATCTGAGGTAGTGGAAGGTCCCTGCCCATGGCAGGAGTTGGGGATGGGATGAGCTCTAAGGTCCCATTCAAACCATTCCACTGGCTCCATGACTCTGATCCAATCTCCTCCTCAGAAGCAAAAGCTTTGGAGACAAACTGGGGTGCTCCTCAGCGCTGGGATGCAGCAGGGCTGAGAAGGAAGGCTGGCTTTGCGCTGCGGCATCGCTTCCTCCCCGAGGATCCAGCTGGAACAAATCTGCGCCGCTGCCTTCGCTCATCCCGCCTGGGGAGGCTCAGGGTGGGCTCGGGGTGGGGTTTCTCTCTGCTCCCAGCACACATGGGCCGGGGAAGCGAGGGTTTCCTGGGGCAAGGGCTTCTCTAAGGAAACCTCCTGCCGCAATCAGAGCCCCGCGTGTGCGTGCGCTGCCCTGGGACCGCTGCCAGCCACACTGAGGTGGCCGGGGAGGTTTGGCTGGGAGCATCCAAGGAGAGGTCCTGGGGAAGCAGAGGGAGGCCAGAGCCTGTCCTGGCACGAGTGGCAGCAGCTGTTTCTGTGCGTGTCTGGGCTGGGTCTCTGCCTTCCACCTCCCCTTCCCTTGCTCAGAGATGGTTTCCAGGCCTGGAATGCCCGTTTGGGCACTGGGAAAAGCACAACGAATTTGTTGGAGAGGTGGTTGGAAAAGCAGGGCTTGGTGAGAAGGCTGATTTCTGTCGCGGGGTGCGGCGTGCACGGCCGGCTCTCACCCACACATCTGCAGCGCAGCTTCCCAGGCAGGCGTGGCAAGGAAAGCTTTGGTGGGCACTCGGGGAGGAACGGGCAGCAGCTGGCAGTGCCCGGCCCTGGGAGCACAGGGGGGTGTCAGGGGCACACCCTCTGCCACTGCCCAGCTCCCCCAAGAGAAATCACAGCTATTTTTTGGGTAAAACCCACCTTTGGGCAGCTGGGTAATTAAAAACCCCCCAAGCAGTCCCTGCCCAGCACCCTGAGGCGTTTGCCCTGAGTGTGGAGGTGGCAGTGTGGGATTCCCGGCAGCACACAGAGGCTCAGAAGGGTTTTCTGAGCCGGCTCCTCTCACACGTTCCTCTCACTTGCTGAAGGGGAGGTTGCTGTGGGTCCATCCAGGATTGCCCCTCAGGCAGGGAGCTGGGCTGCCCCGAGACCAGGCCAAATAACCCCGGAGCAGAGGGGCCAGGCTCTCCCTTGTGTCCTGCTCCTCCATCCCTGGCTGCAGATCGCTGGAATATCTGCCAGCCAGTCCTCTGGCTGCTTCCTCAGGGCTGTTGTGTGCAGCTGGTTGGTTGTTCTCTTTTTTTTTTTTTTTTTTTTTTTTGTTATTTGACTTTGCAAAATTTTGCTTTTTATCACCCATTGAGGAGGATGGAGCCTGGAACTCGGAGCTGCTGGCCGGGCTTGGCCACTGACCTGCTGGCCCAGCTGCCAGGTGCCTCCAGCCAGGGCTCCAGCGCTGGCACAGATGGCAGGGATGGCAGGGATGGCAGAGCACGGGGCTGTCTCTTTAAGGCAGAAACGCGAACTCTCTAGCTGCCACTTTGTGGAGTTTAGCCCAGATCTCCGCTTTCATTAGCGCTTCATTTCATCTCCTCCTCTCCCCCCCCCAGCCCCACCTCCTGGAGCGGCGTTTCTGCATCCTTTGCGTGCATCCACAGCAGCAGGTGAAAGTCGGGCTGGCACCTGCACACACCCACTCTCACACCTCCCTGCGGGCCGGACGCTCCTCTGCGGCGGGAGAGATCCCTTCCACACGCCGCAGCTTCCTCCTCCCGGGCGGGCTTGGCTGGGAGCATCCCGGTCCTCGCCCGAGGCTGCTCCGCCGCTCCTGACGGCTCCAGCTGCAGCAGCGGCAGCGCGGGGCACGGAGGAGCTCTGGGACAGAGCCCTGCAGGGAGCCGGAGCATCCCCAGCATCCGGAGCATCCCCAGCGTCCAGGGTATCCTGGCTACAGAGCAGCCCTGGCATCTGGAATATCCTGGGATGCGGAGCAGCCCCGGCATCCGGAATATCCTGAGGGCAGAGCATCCGGAGCATGTCGGTGTTGTGTTATTCCCCGGCCCGGAGCACCCAGAGCATCAGAGTATCCGGAGCATCCTGCCACCCCTGGCGTCTTGAGAACCCCGGGACCCAGCTCGTTCCCGGCATCCAGAAGCAGCATCCAGGGACATCCCAGAGCGGGGGGATTTACAGGCACCAGGAGCTGCTGTGAGTAATGGGGAGGGATCCTTGGTCCTGCTGATGGGCTCCTGGGAATGTCGCTCTGCCCCGAGCGCCAGTGAAGAGAGAGAGTGAGGGAAGAGAGGGAGAGGAAGAGGAGGAGAAGGGAAGGGAGGACGGACACGGAGCAGAGGATGATGCTCGTCCTTCCCCGGTTCTGGCGATGATCACGTAGCACAGGCCACGCCGGAGAAGATCCCCAGAGCCAGCCCTGCCCCCGGCTCCTCATGGAGGGCGGCCTGGGGTCCCCCAATGCCAGCGTGCTGGGGGAGCACTCCCTGCTCGCGGGCAGCAGCTGGCTGGCCGCCTTCCTCTGCTTCATCATCCTGCTGACCACGGCGGGCAACTTCCTCCTCATCCTCCTCATCGTCACGCAGCGCTCCCTCCGCAACACCTCCAACTACTTCCTGGTGTCCCTCTTCATGTCGGACCTGATGGTGGGGCTGGTGGTGATGCCCCCGGCCATGCTCAACCAGCTCTACGGCCGCTGGGTGCTGCGGGGCGACTTCTGCTCCCTCTGGGCCTCCTTCGACGTCATGTGCTGCAGCGCCTCCATCCTCAACCTCTGCGTCATCAGCCTGGACCGCTACCTGCTCATCACGTCCCCGCTCAGGTACAAGCTGCGCATGACGTCCTGCAGGGCCCTGGCGCTCGTCCTGGCCGCCTGGACCTTGGCCGCGCTGGCCTCCTTCCTGCCCATCAAGATGGGCTGGCACCAGCTGGAGTCGGAGGTTCGGGCCCTGAACGTCACGGGGCGAGGGGACTGAGGAGCAGTGCCGGCTGCTGGTCAGCCTGCCCTACGCCCTGGTGGCCTCCTGCCTCACCTTCTTCCTGCCCTCCGCCGCCATCTCCTTCACCTACTGCCGCATCCTGCTGGCGGCGCGCAAGCAGGCCGTGCAGGTGGCGTCCCTCGCCTCCAACGTGGGCGCCGCCGACGAGGCCGCGCCACAGGTAAGGTGCCCTGGCAGACCCCACGGTTTGGGTGCCAACCCTGACAGCCTCGGGGTTGGAGACAGCTTTGGTAATGAAGGGAGGGAGATTTCGGGCAACATCCACCTCCCTGACATCCTCTGAGGTGGCCCGTGCCTTGCTCCGGCAATGGAGAGCTGCGAAGCTGCTCGTGAGCGCAGGAATAGAGCGAGCAGAAGCAGAGAAATAAATAAGATCCGGGCAAAAGATGCTCGGTGGTGCAAAATAAACGCAGCTTTGCCCCCTGCTCGGCCGGTGTCATCCCCGAGGGGTTTGGTCTTATCTGACTTTCCACTCGTAAATCTTGGCCGTGGTGGGTGTGAGACGCGCGGGGGAGGAAGGATTTTAGCTAAATAGCAAATGCCAGATTCCCGAGAGCACCTTATTTCGAACAGAAGCTTCTATTTTTGTCACCTGCTCTATAACAGGAGCTGCCAAACCCCTCCTCGTGCGCTCGCCGGTGGAACCGGAGTGTGTGGGTTTTATAACAAAAACGTGGCTGCACTTGTTTGTATTTCTCCAGGAGAAGGTAATTGCCACTAAATCTAACAGCTTTAATTCCCTGTAATAGGCTTTATTGACCTCATATCCTACAGGGAAAAGGCAAACTTAATTGCCTTTAAATACTTTGATTTGGTTTGTTCTCTCCAAGAGCAGAGCCAGGACTCCGGCCAGCTCCCCAACACGTGATAAGCTGCACCAGACGGCCAAAAGGAAAAGGAGAATTAAAGAATAAACAGACAATATCATAAAGGGTTTATTTTCTTGCAGTATGCCGGGTTTTCGGATTCCACAAACAGAGTCAGGGGATGTTCAGGGGCTTTGCTGTGCTATGGAAGAGCAGCATCCATCTCCCTGTCATTCAGCTGAGGCCCAAAAGTTTCCTTGAAGCCCCTGAAAATGGCTGAGGAACAAGCCAGGGAACCCTCAAATTTCATCTTTTAACCTTTTTCACCTTCATTTTAGACATTTTTGTTCTCTTTTTGGGCCAGAAGCTGAGATACAACAGGACATCATTTAATTACAGGGGAGGGCTGAGATAATCACTTAAGTTCAGATTGCAGGAGAGGATGGAGGCCTGGCTTATGGTGTTTGGAAGCTGAAATATTTAATGTCCTGCTTTTAAAACCATAATTAGCTTGCTGCCGTAATCAGCAGCTGGAGCTGCCTGTTTAGGGCAGGCTTTATCCTCACATGGACTGAGCCGGGTTTCTTCTCTAATGACAATCACCCTATTTTACAGTACATAATATCACACTCTCAGTGTTGAGGGTTTCTGTTGCTTCCCCTTCCTGATTTGTGCTTCAGGGCTTGCAGCGTGCGCCCTGCGCCTGCCCCTCGGAGAAGGGAGTTACTGGCAGGGTTTTTGCAGGATCTGGAGCAGCAAATGCCACGTTTTTTTCGGTCAGAGGCCAATGCTGGTGCTGGGGAGAAGCTGCCCACCACTCCCTGTCTCTGCCTGCAGGTCCCACGCGCCCCGAGCCAGCTCCTGGCCGGCAATGAGAGCAGGAGGTTCACCAACAAGCACAGCAAGAAGGCTCTGAAGGCCAGCCTGACCCTGGGCATCCTCCTGGGCATGTTCTTCGTGGCCTGGCTGCCCTTCTTCGTCACCAATGTGGCACAGGTAAGAGCCTGTGGGGGCTTTATGTGGGCACTTCCAGAAGTTTTCCCTTTGGAATCTAGCCGGGTTCAGTTGGAGGCACCTGAAGGTCTTGCTGGACCTCCGGGACCAAGGATGCAATTCCCAAGGGAGCAACAGCAAGGAAAAAAACAAACTCTTCAAAAGGGATTTGAAGGTTTCCTTTGAAGGGAATGTCGCTTCCCGCGGGCTGGGGCTGAGGTGGGAGGCTGCTGATCCCTGCTGTGTCCCCCCAGGCAGTTTGTGGCTGCGTCCCGGCCGGGTTCTTCGACGTGCTCACCTGGCTGGGCTACTGCAACAGCACCATGAACCCCATCATCTACCCGCTCTTCATGAGGGACTTCAAGAGAGCCATGGGCAAATTCCTGCCCTGCTGCCGGCGCCCGGCGGAGCCGCGGCCCAGCGCCATCTCCATGTCCATGAGGAATTCCCACAGCGGGCCCCGAGCTGCCGCGTCCCTCAAGAACGTCCTCACCCTGCAGGCCGAGACCGACTCTGCCGACTCCGGGGCACCGGGGAGCGGCCGCAGGCTGCTGCCAGCGCGGCCGGGCGCCGGCGCCCGCTCCTCCGGCCTTTGGGATGCCGAGCCGCCGGACACAGAGCTCGGCACCCCCGTGGCCTGAGCGGGGCACACCAGCTCTGCGTGCTGGAAGGATCCTCCGGGAGCCCGACACAAACCCCCTGGGAGGTGATTTGCCACAAGCCATCTCCCAAAGTCCCTGTTCCAGCACACGGTGCAGCTCATGGAGGGGGCGGTGGTCCTGGGCACTGTGACAAGGAGGATCAAACCGTGCAAAGCCAGGTGCTGCTGCTGAATTAACCTGCCTTGTCTCTCTTTCATCCCTCCTGTGCTCACTGTCACCATCCCCTAACCCTTCCCGTGGCCTTTCCATCTCTGGTGAGTCTGAAGCTCAGATCCCAGACTCTCTGTCTCCCAAACCTCAAAGCAAGGCTTGGTTTTGCACACACATAGCTCAGCAGATCTCCTCCAAGTACACTGAGAGGAGTGGATGGAAAAAAGCCCTGTGGCTCATGGAAGAGGTCTGAGGCTGCTTCAGCCCATGGAACATCACCTCTTCCTGGAGCTGGAGCTGGAGCTGGAGCTGGAGCTGGAGCTGGAGCTGGAGCTGGAGCTGGATCTCCTCACTGGAGTCGTGTCTGTCTCAGGTTCCTGTCGCACAGCGCGCTCCAGCTCAGCGGCACTGCCAGGTCTTGTCACTCAGAGCTGCACTGCGGGGGCTGAGTTTGGGGCAGAATGTCCAACACTGAATTCTGGGTGTGGGGTGTTCCCTGGGGGTGTGGGGTGCCACTCAGGGTGGCTCCGTGGGCGTCTCGCAGTAGTAACGGGATCAGCTCCTCCCACGGCTCCATCCCACAGCTCCCCACTCCTGGAACAGCACCCTCTCACTTCCCTCAGGCAATCCATCACGTCCTCCATGATGCAATTAGAAAATACACTTTTCCCACCCCCCCTTCAAATAAGAATCTAAAGGAATATTGTATTTTAAATGACGATGCCAGCCCCCTTCCCAGAGCCATAAGCAGAGTAAATGAGACTGAGTAAATGTGACAAGTGGGCATTCCAAAAAAATCAGTAAAACAAATTATTTTAGTAAATTCTTCCTCAAGTGCCTTTGGGCTGGCAGTTGGCTGCTGTGCCCTCCTGGACCCTTCACTCCAAGCCTTCTGCCTCATTCCAGGACTGTTCTCCTGGACTCCCTGCTATCCAAATGGACACAGAGCATCCCCTGGATACAGGATGCTGGAAGAAGCACCCACACACCAGGCCACTTCAGTTTTCTTTCCACGTTGCCCAAGGCTGTTCCAGAACTGAACAGGAGTTTGTATGACCAACCCAGCATTTCTTTGTCACAAGTCCCTCGGGAGCCAGGGATGAGTGACTGGGACACGCCGAGGGCCGAGCACAGGCTCAAACCTCAAACTGTTCAATGCATTTTACCACAGCTGGAGCTTGGGGCTGGTGCTGAGCACCCAGATCAAGATGTGCATCATCCCACAATGGCTTTATATAAATACAAGCTTGGACTACAACCTGAGTTCAAGAGGAGCAGAAAAAGGCACTATGGAGTGTGGAAGTTCATTAGGTACCAAATCAGCCTCAGGAGATGGACAGATAAGAGTGGGGAGAGTCACCTCTTCAAGCCAAACCTTCCAAAGCAATCATTCCTTACTGTCTCATCCAGGCAGCTCTGTGTAATCAGGAGTTTGCTTGTGGACAAACCCTCAGATGAGGAGGGAAATCCCACTCCACCCCTGCAGCCAACTGGCACCAACACCAGCTGGCCAAGCAGCCCCATCCCCGTGGGGTCCCAGTCCCTCCCGTCTCCGCAGTGAGGCACTGCTCCAGGTCAGAGCTGGGCACCTCTGAGCCCCTGAGATGCTGGATTTAGGGAGAGGAATTGCCAGGCACTGTATCCAAACCATGGTGCTTTGCTGGGTCACAGCATCACCCCCAAACCTGTGTCTGACTCCATGAGGAATAATCCAGAGGTAAGGTTTGCAGGAAGCTGGGAATGGGAGGAGAGGGGGGGATTAACGTGGCTGCTGGGTCAGCAGGGAGGGAGAGAACCCAGTGTGAACCAAAGCTGGAAGGTTCAACCCCAATGTTTCCCCTCTCTTGAGGCAACAGGGCCCCCAGATGGGGGTGGGAGAGTTCGAATCCTCCCTTGTGGCAAAGCATAAAACCCCAGAGGGGGGTTACCAGCCTGCCACGCTCCTGCCAGATGCACTTGCTTGGGCTCAGCAGCAAAATAGGCCAGAAAAGGGGCTTTTATGGAAGATGTGCATCATTCCCACAAGGTTCTGGAGCTGTGCTGGCAGGGGATGTAGAGCTGGGTCCTTCCCTCTGCTCTGAGACTGGGGATGAAGAGAGCGGAGCCAATTCATTTCCATGGAAGGAGGCAGGAATCAAACAGATCCAAGTTCATCCTGTGCCAAGCATTGGTTTTGTTCTAAGCCAATTAAAAATATGCCTGGATGGGGCTTTTCAAGGCTGGGGATGTCTGTGGGACACAAAAGGAAAGTCTCAGTGGGTTGCTGGCTTGGAGAGCCCGGGAGGAATTTTCATAAACCATCCAAAACCCCCTCGGTTTTCCTGCTGCTTTCACCCAGGGTCCCAAGCATGTTTCTGACAGGAACAGGGCCTCCAACACCCACCAACCCCAGCCTGGAGACAGGGAAACAGTCTTGGAGATGGAAAGCTCCCAAGCCCTGGCAGCAAACCTGCAGCAGGTGGAGAAAGGAAGCTTGGCAGCCTGAGCCTTTCCCCTCCTGGTCAGCAGAGCCGGAGAGCGGATGCGGATCCGTCTGGAGTGGGGCAGGTAGAGCCTGGAACAACACCTGAGATCCTCAAACCAAATTCATCTCCAGTGGAAAAAACGTTTTTAATTTCCTAGTAACGAACCCCTCTCTGTGAAATGCTTCAAATGCCCTCAGAGCCACCTGCTTCCCCCAGTCACAGCAGGGACACGGCGCCGAGGGGTGCAGCTGCTTCCTGCAAGGATTTGGATGGGATCTGTCCTGGATTCCTGGGGAGCAGCGCAGCCCCGGGCAGGAATCAGCCCTCTCTCGCCTCGGGGAGGTGCCGTGAGCGGCTGCTCCAAGCGTTTTCATCCAACGCCACGCCAGTGCCACACTTTTCTCCGGAGGGGCTGGAAACTGCAGCTGCAGCTCCGCCAGCTCCATCCTCTGGGAATCCCAGAGCCGCGGATGTGCTGACAGCGGTTTTTGTGCCGGCTGAGCAGCTCTGCCCTAATTTGCTCCTTTCCCCACTGCCTGGTGCTTGCTGTCCGTGCTGTGTGAGCAGTCTGGGCAGGGAGCTGAGGGTTCTCCCGGGGCAGAGATGGAGGAATTCTGTCGGTGAGCGCAGCTGGCTGGGAGAGCCTCACCCCCAGCCTCATCCTCCTCTTTCCTGGTATTTTCCTCTCCCAAAGCCTCGCTGCCAGCTGCCCACTGAGATTTCTTGGCTTGAGGGGGAAAAAGGCTGCCACTGCCCTTCTCTTCTGGCTGGCATTCCTTGGTTTTAATGCCCACGGCTTTTAGGATCGTGTCCATCTGCTTCATGTAGTCCAGGTGGCCGTTTACCTGCAGGGAACAAGAATCCTGTGAGTGGGGAACCCACAGGGATCCAGCTCAGCCAAATCCTTCATCCAGCAGCCACCACTGCCTTGGGTTTGGCTCTGACAGATGGAAAGAATGAGGTTGGAAAGAATCATGGAATTGCTAAGGTTGGAAAAGATGTTTATGACCATCGAGTCCATCATGCCGAGGCCATCACTAACCCATGTCCCCAGGTGCCACAGTCACGTTTTTTGAACACTTCCAGGAGTGATGATTCCACCACTAACCCATGTCCCCAGGTGCCACAGTCACATTTTTTGAACACTTCCAGGAGTGATGATTCCACCACTGGGTAAGTGGTGTCCATCGACCAGCCTGTGTTTGGGGCACACTCTGCATGACTTTTCCTCCTGAGATGTTTGAAAGCCTGGGCCTGGCTGAGCTCCACCCCTCAAATCCTGGGTGCCAGGAGGGGAAAGGAGGAGCTCAGACATGGGGAGAGACACCCAGGCAGGAGAGATCTCTTAGTTCAGTTGCCTGCTCTTGCTAAAGGTGTCCTCCAGGTGCCTCAGCTCCCTTATAAAAGCTAAGATTATATTATTTAAATTAGAACAGAGTCATTAAACCTCACACAGCTCCCAGGCTGGGATTCTCAGCTGGAAGCTGCACTGATTCATCCAGCCCAGTACAAAACTGGGAGCCAGGAGTTATGGGTTCATAAACCAAATAAAGGTCAACAGTACGTGTAAAAACCCAGACAGTTTTATTGTAAGATTAATTCCATGAAAAGATAACCCTTGCTGAGATGGATGTTGTGAAGTTCCCTTCCAGTCAGGGCACAGGAGGAAAGGAAATCTCTGCAGGTGATGGCTCTTGATGCTAAAGACCACGTGGCTGGAAAGGCTGAAATTCGTTTCCCATTCCAGGTGTCCCAAGCACTTGATGTACCAACAGCATTCCCAGACAGTTCAGCATCTCTGGTAAATCTAATTTTTAGCAGTTTAAATCTTCCTCACCCTGCCAGAGAGCTGTCTTGGCCTTTTATTTCCCCAAACCTTGCTAGTAATTAGGGAATTTCCATAGCAGGGAATACCTATAAGCTCAGTCCCAGGATTCCTGCTTCTCAGACACAGGGATAACTCCCCCAGGAAGGGATGATGATGGTGAGAGATCTTCACAGAGCTCTGTAAAGACCCCAGCCCTGGACCTCCTGCTCATCTTCTGCTTGTTCCTGCTTGGTGCCAGAGCAATCTTCCAGCTGCCCCATCCCTGCAAGTATCCAAGGCCAGGTTGGACAGGGCTTGGAGCAGCCTGGGATGGTGGAAGGTGTCTCTGCCATGGCAGGGGGTAGCACTGGATGAGCTTTAAGGTCCCTCCTAACCCAAACCACTGTGGGGTTCATGGCTGTGCCAGCACCAGGGTTCCCAGCACAGCCTCTCCCAAAGCTAAACCCAACCTTTTCTCCACAAATCCAACCCCCTGAGCTGTTTGTGAGAAGCAGCTTTGGTGGGGCACGTTGGGCTGCACTGAGGGCTTGGGGTAAAGAAGGATTAAATCAGCACATCAACAACACAAATATGTGACTTGGATCCGTCCAGATGGCTCAACGGGCTCTGGATGTTTTGAACAGGTTAATGAAAGTAACCATGGAAGGACTGGGAGCTGTGGACACTTGTCCTCTGGAAATGCACAACCCTTTTACAGCTCAGTCAGGGGGCCTGGAGGAAGGAATGAGCACGAGTCAGGAAGGAACTGGAGTTACTGGGAGCAGGGGCTGAAGGCTCTTGGTTTGCTGCATTCAGAACCTCTCCAGTCACACCATCTGCCTGCCCTGCCTTGGGAATTCTCAGCCTGTCGTTACTGAGTCATTAGGCAGAGAGAACAGATTTCCTTTGCCACCCCAAGGACTGATTTTCATTACTCCTCAGTATCCAGCAGCTTCCACTAAAACAACAGGGAATTCCTCTTCCCTGAGCACCACGATCCCTGAGAGATGCTGGATCCCTGAGCCATTCTGAGGAGCTCATGCAGCTGAAGGAGAAGCTGAGGCCTCGTGGGAGTCTGTTTCTCCTGCAGCTCTGCTCAACCTCTTCCAAACAAACTCACTCCTGTCTCTAGGATAGCAGAGGAGACGATCCATAAAGCTGGACCAGAGCAACCCCTGAGAAGTGTAAGAGAGAGGAGGAGGACTCTTGTCTGCTGCACTGAGCCACCAGCAAAAGAACAGCAAACAAACTGCCTTGCCACTTTAAAGCCATCCCAGTGGGAAAACCCAGCAATTCCAGCTCTCTAAAGCCTGTTTTCATTTTCAGCCTGAAAGCCTGAATTCCTCTGCTGGGCAGATGGTGCTGGAGATGGGAGGGGAACATCTACAACATTGTCAATAAAAACTTTAAAGGGAAATAAAGAAATACTTTAACATTTGTCAGAACAAAGTGCAAGGGGAATTTAGGTCGAAAGGAAGATTGTGCTCAGCACCGTAGTAAATACATTCCTGCTTGTGGCAAGGAAAGCCGTGGGGTGGGTTTATTGGGATTGTTTAGATTATTTTATATTTGACTTTATGGTTGCTTTGACTCACTGGAACCCACAAGCCAGCTGCCTCTGGCACAGACTGCAGTGCCACGCCGTGGGGATCCATCAGCCAGTCAGCTCAGCACCTTTGGGAAGGTGTTCAAGTCCAAATCCACCCCAAAATATCAAAAATGTCACTGAGCACAATCACTTGTGGCGATTAAACTGCCAGGGAAGTGTTTCTGTTGGACACAGAGGATTAAGAATCCCAGCTTCTTTCTGGTTTGACCCCCAGTGTGTCCCGGAGCGGGTGCTGCCAAGGGAAGGGCAGAGGGAAAGGAGACATCCCCCACGATCCTGCCTCTGCCACAGCCACCTGCACAGGCAGCACTCAGTCACAGCAGTGATGTCACAGCAATGACATCACAGGGACAAGCTCGACACAGCTACATAACACTCCAGTGCTCACCTCAGATCCCGTCCAGCGTCCTTCAATAAAAGCTCCTCACTCACCCCGCACAGCCAACACAGGAGAGAGAGCACATGGCTCCAAATGCTCTGCGGGGCCACGGAACTGCCAGAGCTCAGCCGAGAGTCCCTGTGCTCCCTGCGGGCAGGGGGAGGACAGGGCAGCTCAGCTGTGCCTTCCTCCTGGCTCCCCTGCACAAACCCCCCCATGGATTCACAGGGAATCACGGTGGAGGCAAGCAGTGTGCTGGGGAATGCACAGGTCGCTCATACACCTGAGAATTTTACTGCTCTAAAGTGTTTTAAGCCCATCAAGTCCAAAGAGCAACTTTATTCCTCGGCAAAAGATCCCTTCAAGTTTAAACATCTTTGCAGAGCTTGGTTATTTCAGCAGGATCAGCAACAACCTCGGAGGGGATCCTTCAGGATTCCCTTTTGGCTCATACTGTCTGTTTTTATAGCAAATGGTGTTTTATTGGGGAAGTGAAGGAGCTCCTGTTGTGAGCTGCAGGTTCTGGAGCTCAGTGGACAATCACAGCTCAGCTCCCAGGAGCCCTGGGTGTCACACACACAGTGAAACCGAACGGCAGAGCCAGCTCAGCCTCTCTGGGTATTGTTGTAATTGTTGTTTGCTCTCCCTTTCCCAACGCTGCAGTGAATGCCTTGTCCAGGACAGGCACTGGAGCCCAGCCCTGCTCTGAACTGAGCTGCCAGGTCTGGGAGCTGTTGGTGCAGAAGGGAAGGAGCTCAAATGTCCCTGCTGCCTTCCAAAAACTCCTCATTCTGGATGCTGCCTCCGAACCCACCCAGCCCAAAGGGTGGCACAGGCTGATGGATTGCAGGGCTCCCAAGCTCTGCCAGGCTGTCCCTCAAAATCCAACCAGCTCTGCCAAGCTGGCAGGCTCCTACGGTCACAGATATTCCACATGTCAGTGAAAGCCTTAATTCTGAGTCTGGCTACATCCTGCATGACAGAGGGCATCCACAGAATCCCAGAATGGTTCGGGCTGGGAAGGATCTTGAAGATCCTCCAGTGCCACCCCTGCCATGGGCAGGGACACCTTCCACTGTCCCAGGCTGTTCCAAACCCCATCCAACCTGGCCTTGGGCACTGCCAGGGATCCAGGGGCAGCCACAGCTGCTCTGGGCACCCTGTGCCAGGGCCTCAACACCCTCACAGGGAACAATTCCTTCCCAATGTCCCATCCATCCCTGTCCTCTGGCAGTGGGAGCCATTCCCTGTGTCCTGTCCCTCCATCCCTCATCCCTAGTCCCTCTCCAGCTCTCCTGGAGCCCCGTGGAAAGGGCTCTGAGGTCTCCCTGGGGCCTTCTCTTCTCCAAGATTAACAATCCCAACTCTCAGCCTGGCAGAAAACGTCCTGGGTTTTCTCAGAGTTTTCTGACAGCTCCTGGCAAAGCCCTGATGCTGCCTGGGCAGAGGAGCTGGAAAATCCGGAGACGGAGCAGATTGCACAGCAGGAACCAGAAAACACTCAGCAATACCTTGACACAGGCTGTGCCAGATGAAGTTAGAATAGGAATGAAATTCTTCTGTTTGGGTTCTCAGGAAACAATATTTTCTCAAAGTGAGGACAGTGAATACATCCACTGATACAGAAGCTGCAATTTACATGGATTTATTTAAAAATTTATTCAATTCACCAGTTGAATTTGGCACCTGCAGCAATGGTGCGTCCTGGGCACCAGCAGTCCTTGAGAAACCAATAAAAATATATTTGAGAAAAAACTGACAGAGCTGGATTTATTTTGGAAATCCTGACAGTGCCACTTGCATTATTCCTCTCTAATGCTTCTATTTCTGCTCTGACAAATTGAGGGAATAAAGACTTATACTGAGGCTGAGGCTTTGCTTTCACATCATCCCTTTGCACAGTCACAGTCCTTGTGGACAGAATAAGGCACTCAATTCTTATTTTTCTTCCCATTTCAAAACTGGCTTGATTGGTAAAATTTCTCCTTTCATTGCAGTGATATTTTTTTGAGCCAGACTGTAATTTTTTCCTGCAATCATCTTTCAGCCACAACAGATTGACCCAGTCATTGTCACCTCGGGGGTGGTAATTGAGGGGTGTTCCCCTCAGACGCCCTCAGGCAATTCCACACCAAAGCAAGAGCTTTTTCCAAGAGTTTTTTTCCATCAAACTTTGATATGTTTTGTGATCAATGTTGAAAATTCTGAGTAATCACTGGCTTTTGCTGGATTCATCCACTGCTGAAAATCTCAGCCAGCTTTACTCTCAATTTACCTTCAGCAATTCCAAGAGGAAGATGGAGAGGACTAAAATACAGAATATAACAAGAAAACCCAGGAAGCAAATGGAGGAATCAAGGTCTGGAGGTCTAAGGGACAAAAGGAGAGCAGCTGTACATTAGTGACAACAGGCAGCGCAAAATTGGGAACTAATATTCTGAATTAGTCCTTGAAAGAGTTTCAAGGGAAATGTGCCTTCACAAATGTCCCTCTGCTGCCAGTCATGCACTCCAAGCCACTGAAGGAAACGGCTCTTCCATTCATTTTTCAACTCTTTGTGGAGCTGCTGTCGACTATTTCTTGTTGATGCTCTCCCCAGAGACCATCACTCATTTATAAGGTAACTACAATTAAATACTCATCTTCCGGTGCTAATCCAAGTGGAAATTATTTAAATTCCATGGTTTAAAGAGTGTTTTAAAAGATCCTGGCATAAACTGTGCATGTAATTATCACTGGGGAATAATTTGAACATAATGTCTTTGGGCCATGGAGGACAAGATATCCGAAAAATAAAGACTGGATTGATACACTGGGCTGTAAAAAGATCTTAGGGGATTCAGGTTTCTGCCACTAGAAACCACAGCAGGCCACTAGTGACCCAAAATACTGGAGATGTTGATCACATCAGCATTATGGAAATATTTTCAGGATCCCACACAAGGAGATTGAGGTGAGCTTTGGTGTCCATAAGCAGAAGGAGGGTGACTCCTGTCACACCCAAAGGGATTGTCACCCTTCCTCCCCCCATCTTGCTCCAGGAATACATAAGATTTGGCAGCTCAGACATTATCTCCGCTGTTTTCAAATCCACAAAACAAGGTCACCCAAGATTAACTAAAGGGATTTTTGCTGGTTTTGGGGACAACGACCTGTTCTGACGCATCCCTCATGAGTTGGTGGCAATAACGCGCCTGGGCAAGAAGTCTCGGGCATTTGGGAATTTCCAAAAGCTGTGGAGTAGTGCCACATCTCTCCTCAGCAATGTGATATCCTGTAAATCCACCTCACGGGGACTTGCAGTAGGTTTAAGCCCTCCCCTTCCCCAGTGTCACCGGGGCAGTGATACCTCCGTGGTATTTCAGTGACATTCAGCTCCTATCAATAATTCAGCTGCTCTAATTGCAGCATCTCAGACACATGGCATGCACAAGGTGTCAGCAAAGCCAGCCTTCCCCTTGATTAACACTTTTAATTGGCTGTTGCACTGGGATTTTGTTTCTGTGTTAGCTGAGGAGGTCAGAATGGGAGCTCAAAGGGAGCAGAAAAATTATACAGAATCAGCATTCGTGTTCCAGCAGAAGGCAGGAAATTAAAAGCTGAATTTTTTACCCTTAATTCATCTGCCTGGGCTCTGTGTGGCTGATCCTGCAGAACCCAGCTGAACAGTACTTTGGGAAAACTCCCACTGCTTTGCTCCAGGAAAGGCTGGGATGGGGAAAGCAGCCTGCAAAGCCAACAGCTACAGAGCTGCCCACTGCAAACCAGGAAAGAACAGGGGGTGCAGAGTCTGCAGGAACCTCCCCATTTCCACATGCAAAGTGCTCCAAGCGGGAATAGAAAATCTGTCAAAGGTGATTTGTGATGCCAGCTGTTATGTTCCACAGGAGAAAGATGTGCTGGCATCACAGCTTTGCTGGCTCTGCAAAGGAACAGTGAATTTCCTCTGCTGGGCTGCGTTTGGTGGAAATACAGACCACCCGTGAGTCACTTGAACGTGGCATTGGTGCCCTCAGCTCTTCTGATGGAGAAGCTGCAGCCCCAGGAATTCAGCCCTGCCCAGGGTAGCTGGGGGCTGTGAACACTCTACACACTCCACAGATAATGTGGGAATCCCCTGTGGAAGGACACACACGTGTTCCAGGCACCACGAGGGAATGGGAAAATCCCTCCTGTAGATCTGCAGGAAACTGGGGCACTCTGCTGCTTCCCAGTTGTAGGAATTTGGGCACCAGCCTTATGAAATATGAGTCCTGTAAAATGGTTCTCTCTGCTTTTAGAAGCAGCTGAGCATCCCCAGGCTCACAAAAAGCACATCCAGCTCGAGCAGTCCGTGTGTGCTGGAGCGAGGAGAGACATCGGCCTTTGAGGTTCGTCAGGCACAAACAATAAAAACCCCTGCAAATCATTAATGGCCTCGTTTGCACTTTTTTTTTTTTGGGAAACCTTTTTCAGTTGCTTCCTCTGTTCTAACACAGTGACACTGCCAGCACCCTCTGCTTGTGTCCCAAAGGGAAAAGCATTTTGAGTATGTATTTAATGTGGGATTCTTGGAGCTCCCAAATCAAGAGCAACCAGGAGCACAGAAGATGAAGCCACTGATGATTCCCGAGGTGTGGAAGCCATCCCTGTGACCTCACAGCCTAAAAGACAGAGAGAATTGGTTCCACAAGAACCTGCATGTTCCCCTGAGGGGAGTGGAGCTCTCCCAGCTCCTCCAGGCAGCTGCCTTGGAGTTCTGCTCCAAGCTCTTGTTCCTCTGATCCTGCTCTTGGGGAGGTGGCACTGCTCACTGGGAACAAGTGAAACAAAGGAGCAGTGAGACTTTGGCAACATTTTCATGCCTTTCCAACTCCCCAGGTTCTTAATTAATTCACACTTTGTAACCACAATTAATTCTTTGCTGCAAGTCTTGGGAATACAATGGGAAAAACCCCACAATTTAATGTGTTTGGAGGAAAAAAAAAAGCCTGGCTCACAGAAGTGCCAAATCAATTGGATATCACAAAATTCAGACTTTCCATCTGCTTATGGCATTGATGTACCTGACTGCCTTGAATCTGTCTTCCCCTCATAATGGGAATTTTGGCCTTTTTTTCTGAGAGCTGACAGGAGGGTGGATCCAGGTGGGAGCGTTGGTCTCTTCTCCCAGGTGAGAGGACAAGAGGAAACGGCCTCTGTCTGTGCCAGAGGACATTTAGATTGGATATTAGGGAAAATTCCTCCATGGAAAGGGCTGCTCAGCCCTGGCACAGGGCAGAGATGGAATTCCCTTCCTTGGAGGGATTTCAAAGCTGTGTGAACGTGGCACTTGGGGACAGGGGTTAGTGGTGGCCTTGGCAGTGCTGGGGGAACGACTGCCCTCAATGGTCTCTTGAGAGCTTTTTCCCCCTCTCCAGTTCCACAATCCTAAGATCCATCCCTGCTCTCCACTGGACTTCCAGCCTCTAACCCTGCAAGTTCATCCCTGATTTCTGCTGCTGTGAAACTGCCCATTCCTGACTTGTTGCTGACTCCTGAGCCACCCTGAAGGTGCTCCTTGAGCAGTTTGCAACACTTCAATGTTAATTCAGACTGCACTGAACAAACTCCCCTGAGAACAAACAGCAATCAGGATAATCCCCTGCAGCTCCACGACTTCCTTGGTCTCTAACAGGTGCTGTCAAATAAATCCACGGAATAAATCAGCCCCTTTGTAACCATGAGGAAGGATTTTATAACTGCATTTGCTGAGTGGGAGGACATTTCTCTCTGCTTTTTTACTGACAGTCAGATAAAAAAACACACTAATCAAGAGAGACATGAGACGGGGGCCTCGGAGGTGAATTCCTCTTTATACTGAGGGCTCCTAATCCTCCACTCATTTGAGGATTCTGGTGCTACCACAATAAAGAGAACCAAGCTGTTTGGATCCAGATCAGTTTTCATTATGGATGGATCGGGAGATGCCAAAAATGCTGACGGTGCCTTCGTAATATTTTCATGCTGAGCACCTTTGCATCAGCTGTACTTTATTCTTTTATTACAGCTTGTCCTTATCCTCTCAGGGACACTCACAGGGACCTCCAACAAGGGCATCTGCAGGGGTGGAGCTGGTCTCCATAAAGAAAATACCTGAACCTCTCTATATATCTAAATATCACTTTGTATTTTTTCTGTTATGCTGCTTCACTGTACTTGCAGCAAAATCCATCTTCGCTTTCTTGCCACATCAAAAAATATTGCCCCTGGATTTTCACTCCCCATTCTTGCTCCTTTTATTTCTAAAATGTTCACCAGGATGCACTGTATTTCTTGCCACGGTCTGGAAAACAGATCAAGGCAACGACACCTATTTAACACACATTTTTCCTCCCCAAAGCTTTGCAGTGAGATGAAGGAAGTGTCAATTCCTTCTGAAGGAGAGCAGCACTGGGACTGACTGCTGGCACCAGGCAGCTGGGATGCAGACACACAGCCCTGGGAGATGAGCAGCGAGCAGCTCTGCAAACGTTACTCATTCAGCTGGAATGGAAATCCTGCTCCTCTGAGGGGAGTGGGGAAGCTGCTGTGATCCAGGCAGGAAAAAGTGTGCAGGGCTCCAGGGGGGTTCATGCTTCAGGAAGCAGAGGATTGTGAGAAGGAGGGTCTCTGAAGAGAACTCAAAAAGAGAGGGTGGACATGGACTGAGTGACAGGAAGCATCACCCCAGTGGCACCACTTGGCATCTTGGGCCATTTTCATGCCAGCAGCAGATGTCAGAGAGCAAACGAGTACTGGCAGCTCTGGAACGGTGAGAAAATGGATGTGGGAGTGGGTGGAAATGCTGACAACCCAAAGAGATGCAAAGATGCAGGGACCATGTTTAAAAGCCTCCACTGAACTCCTTCCTCCTGGGAAGACCCTGTTTTGTTCCTGCAAGGGTCTGTTCTCTCTGCTCAGCACCAAGCCCTGCGTGTGCTGCCAAGGGCTGTGCAGAGCTCAGTGATCATGAATGAAACGAGCTGAGAACAGTTGGATATTTATAGGCTCAGCAAGCTGGTGCTCAAAAAAAAACCCCTAAAAGCTCTTCAAAGTGCCTTTAGCTCCAGAGCAACACTGACATTCCCTGCCAGCCTGTGGGGACACTTGAAGAAGAGTCACAGCAGGAATGCTGGCCATGGAAGGATCCTGAGCTTTGTGCTGGGCATCTTTCAGTTTGCAGAGAGTAAACAATAAATGAAAACATTAAGACATGGAAAAAACCCCCACAATTGCATGTCCAAGATTTCTGTGGATATGGATACACAAGGTAAGTTCTGCATAGTTTTCTGTGGGAAAAGAGCTCGCTTCTTCTGTGGAAGAGACTGCAGTGTGGTGATGAGTTTAAGACAATCGAGTGGAATATTGCTAGATACACTGCCAGCTGTTCTAACAGTGGCTTATCACTAATGACACCAGATAGCTTTGAGGAAGCTAAATGTTTCCCAGATATACCCGTCAATCCCTCCTTGTTTCCTGGAGACACACACTCCAAAAAGGCAGCAGGACCTGGCCAACCAACCATTGCTATCACACAGCTTCTGTAATTCCAAACCATTTCCGGCTCCTGCAGCCCTGGGGACCAAGGTACAAGGGCCAGGAGTGTGCCCCTGGCTGACCCTGAGCAGTGTGGAAGGCTCCACCAAGATAAGATAGAGGCTGCTCCTGCTGTGCGGGCGCGTGTTTGAGATCCACGTTTCTCAGCTGCTGCTCCCGGCTCCCTGGGATCCACGCTCACAGGGCTTGGGACTGAGCTCTTTCCAACCCAAACCATTCCATGATTCCAAGACATCAAGGCCCTTCTTGAGGAGTAACAGCATTTTCTACCTCCACTATGAGATATGTCAGAACCAGAAAACCCCAAACATATCCAACAGGAGTTTTACTCAGTGTTGAGCACTAGCTGTGACAACAAAACCCAGAGGGAAGCAGTGGATAAGAGTTCTCTCAAAGACAGGAAAGAGGGACAATGTACCTAGAGCCTTAGCTGGGCTCTCTTCAGTCCCCAGCTTCCCCAGCACAGTGAGTGTGGAGTTACAGTGCTGCAGGCAAAGAATGATGGAGAAACAAAATGAGAATATGAGAACTTACCACAGAGGAAAGGTCCTTGTTCACCATCCTCCTGTCATCCAGCTCGACTGGCTGGAGGCCTGCAACGTTGAGCTGGACAGAGGAGGTTCTGTAAACAAAGCTCAGCAGCCAGTCCCCCCTGGAAGCAGAGGAGAGTGGGGATAAATCCTGCTGCCTGACCAATGCCATGTGGAATCAAAGAATTCCAGAACAGTTTTGCTTAGAAGGGACCTTAAAGCTTATGCTGTTCCACGCCCTGCCATGGGCAGGGACACCTTCCACTAGACCAGGCTGCTCCGAGCCCTGTCCAGCCTGACCTGGAACACCTCCAATGTGTTACTACTCGGACCATGAGAAGAGTGGAAGTGCTGGGAAGCACAGTGATGTCTGAACCAAGGCCTGCTGCAGCCCTGTGTGATGTAGCAATCACATGAGGAGTCACTTGCTGGATTCAGGGCAGGTTCCTGGGACACAGGGGTGTAAATCTGAACTGAATCCTGATCCATGGCTGTCATCTCTTTACCCACAATGAGTTTAAAAATCTGACCCTTCTGTTTATTTCTGTGTTTGCTTAGGGATTGCACAATGACGTATTTAATCTTTTCCATGTACTGATAGATTCTCCAGCCCATAAAGCTGTAAAGTGATGAGACATACAACACTGATGTTGTGACATAAATATTGACTGTGAAGCTCCTGGGAATGCTCCTGATTTGCAGGTACTGCAGAAATACATGGCTTCAGTGACAAAACTAGGAAGAGTTTGCTCCCACTCTAAAGCAGTGCCATAAGTCACTGTGACAATTTCAGGGCAGACTGTGGCATGAGGAGAGAAAGAAACACGAAACTCATCTGAGCTGAGCAACAGCATAAAATCTGGACACCAAAATGCCACCAAAATGTACTCCACAGAGGCAGATTTAAGTGGGACATGAGTGGGATTGGTGCTCTGTGATGGCAGCAGGTGAAATGCTCCTGGCACAGGTGCCCATTCCTGGCTACTCCCAAATAATCCACACTAGGAGTTGTAAGTCTACACAGAGCCCTGCAAAACCTCTACAACACATTCACACTGCTCAGGTGTGGGGTCTCCCAAAAGCTGAGCCAGTCCAGCTGGTTTGGGTGAGGTTTCCCACTGGGAATTTGCGACCCTGCTGTTAAATGGGAGGGGACAGCTCCAACTGACAGGGCTCTCACTCGCCCTGTCCCCTCATATTCCAAAGCCAGAGGAGAGCAAGGACTGAAGCTCAACAACTGGGCTCAGATCTGATCTCACAGGAATTCTATTCACTGTAATTCATCTGGTCTAAATAGAGTTACTCCTGAAGTGACAGAACGAGGCCACCCTTTGTACAAGCAAGAGACCAGAGAAATCAGAATCAGGTGATGCCTTACCACAAAGTATTTATATAATCTTTCCCTCTGCCCCAGTCCTCACAGAAATTCCCCAAATCTCTCAATTCTCTCCTCTAGCTGCCCCTCATGTTACCAGAATAACCCTCTAGACACATACACACACAATATTTTATTCCCACAGCACAGGCAGGCTTAGAATCTATAACAAGATTTTTTTTTTTTTTTTTTTTTGTGTCTGTGTGTGTGTTATAGGAAATAGATACACCAAGCTTTTTACAGTGAAATTTCTTTTTGTAGAATGCAGAGAGAAACAATATTTTCTGGGTAAACTCAGTTATATGAAATGATTTCTACAATTTATGGCTTCTTGGAGAAACTCAGAGCACTCCTAGGGAGGCAGCTTTTCCTTATGGCAGAGGAAGAAACACTGCAAGTGGTGTTTTACATCCAGCATCCCTGAAAATCCTGGGATCCAAGGAGGACAAAAGCAACACTTTTCAGCCTAGCTGAGAGGTAGGGTTGATAATTTGTTGTTTTAACCTTGAATCCTTTAAATTAATTTATTTAGTCATTCTTCCTAAGTTAAAACACTCTGTTAGAATCACAGGAACACAACACTTGCCCACCTTCCACATACATGTGCAGGCATCCATATGGATGTGTGCATGGAAAAAACCAGCAGCATTTTCACCTGTCCTTGACCTGAGGGCTCACAGCATTATAAACTGTCTTGACTTGCAGGTTCTTTGCTGATTTTCTCGCCTGGTTATTTCTCAATTTATTTCCCCGTGCTCTTAAGTCTTCCCTGCTTCATTCCTTGGTTTTAGTTTCCCCTTATCTAATTGTGCTGGCAAGCAGTGTTCCTGCCACAATTGTCTTCCAAGACACAGTCATTAGGTTTGAAGCTGTCACTTGAATACTTAATAGCTTTTCTGAGACTGCTTCAGCTGTTTTGGGCCTCTGAACCTTGCTCTTCTCAGCCAGCAGCTCCCCTAACTCTGCACAACAGTTGTCTGCTTTTATTTCTAAGATGTTTTTAAATGTGGTTTTAAAAGGCTGGTATTTGTTTTGAAGGCAATCTTTGTATTCTTTCACATTCTTACTAAATTTGCTACAGCTATTTCAGCTATTCTTCCTTTGCAAGTTAAATATCTTGTTCATTGGACTATCTTGACCAAAAACTCATTCCAGATATAAAACCCTTCAATTTGCTCGACCTCCTTCCCTTCCATTTTGATTTTCACGTCTTTTTCCCCATAAGCAGCCACAAGTGAGCTGCATCTTAAAGCTTTTATAGATTCTAATTCCCATTCTCTAAGTCAGTGAACTTAACTGCTGTATTTATAGTCCTTCTCACAAAGCTTTAAAGATTTAATATATCAGAATATATCAGATTACACACACACAGAGACACACTTACCCAGCTTCAGGCTGTGAGTGGTAGAACCCTGTCACCCTATGAACAGGACCTACATGGGCTTCCAGGGGCACAAAGAGCCAAGAGCTGCATCAAACAGCTCCCAAGTGCCTCCTGGAGCTGCCACCTCCAATGGATCTGGAGGGAATCAATGCTCACCGGCACTTACAAAGTGCTTGAAAGGAATAAACACCCCAAACCATTTCCAGGGTAACGAGACTGGGCTCTGAGCACACACACTGACCTGCAGAAGCCATTTATGATCCTGCCTGACACCACTCTGGTGAGAGCTTTCCAGTGCCTGGCTTCTCCTTCCACTGGAGCTCCCAGTAAGACAACGTCTTCAATGATCCCTTGTGAGTCTGTCAAGGTGAAAGCAGAACAGCTCAGATTTAGATGGATCAGAAAATATTCTTATATGAAGCGTGTTCAGATGTGCACTACAGGAAAATCATCATTTTGGTGGCTTCAATTTGAATGACAGAAACAAGGGAAAGGAGGATCATAAATAAAACTTTGCATGCATCTTAAGTGTCCACAGTTTGCCTGGAGTTAGTAAATGTGAAAAGTTGAGATCCTCAGACAGTGCAAAGGACCAAGCTGATGGCAGGAGGGAGAAGTGGCCTGGCCTCTGCCCAGAAAGATGCTGTTCAAGCAGCAAACCTCTGGAAAGGTTTGGAAACCCCTGAGAAGGTCTTTCTGCAGGCTGACTGATGTGGGCTTGCACAGAGCTTTCAAAGAGGTGAAAGGGTCTGAGATCCCAAAGAGTGAGCAAATGTTGTCATACATGAAGCATAAGGAACTCTTCCCAAAGCTGATGCTATGAAAAACATGACCTGAACATGCCAGAGGAAATCCCAAACTGTTAATATTGATTTGGAAGCCGCAGCAACGGAGGCATTTGCCAATACCCAGTGAATATCTGTCAAACTGGTTTGATTTCCTTCTGCTGTAACCTGACTGCCCAGGGCCTGATTTGCTGAACAACAATGTTGACTTGTAAGCATAATAAATCTTCCTCACTTATCAGAGAGCTGCAGCCTGGCAATTTCGGGAGGAATAATGATGGAATGAGAAATATTGGGCAGCTCTGCTGCTTTCCTAAGCTCCTGAACAATATATCAGTATCTTCCATAAATCTTCGTAAAGAGAGATGAAGCCTCTGATGGCTCAGCAGTTAAATGGAAGACTCGTGAGCAGAACATTCCAAATCCATGTGCTGCACCTGTGGAAGACCAGGCTCCACAGACCTGAGCTAAACCTAACATTTGAGGGAGAGGTGCTGCCTGGCTACTTTTCAAATGTAAATCACTTCGTTTCCTGATAGCAATAAAAGATTGGAGCTGCCTGCAGTGCCTGCATCCTTCTCCATCACGTAAATCCCGGTGCCTGACAAATCCAAATGAGCTCTCCTGGAGTTATTTCTTATTGCAGAGCAAATTTTGCATCAATGAAAAAGAGTAAAGAGCAATTCAATTTTGTGAGTGTAGTCTGTGAACAATAAAGCCCTGCTCCCATAATCATGGACAAGCGAAAGGAAACCCAGAGCCTTGCTAATGGGAAGCTCATTCCAACCAAGGTTCTAAATTCTATGTCCATGGTGTGAGCCAACTGAATAAACAAGCAGCTAATTCATCAGGATCCTGAATATTTGGGCAAGGTGTTGGAAGCTTTTGTTCCTCCAATCCTTTGTCCAGCTTATTGCTTGCTCAGAACAACAACAAAAAAATGTTTAGCCTTGGCTGAAAAATGCTCATTTTCTTTCAGTGTTGACAGAATAGAAACCTGGGAACAGATCACTGGCCTGCAGAGCAGCTGAGGCTCGAGATAAATGAAATGTATTTCACAGTCCGTAAATCTTTTAGATGATGAAGAATAATAAAGTCTGCAAAAGCAGTGGAAAAAAAATTTAATTCATTAACCATTTAGCCTCATAGAGAGTGGCTAATGAATAAAGAGTTTCATAAAGGGAAATTTCCAATCAAGCCCAAGCAGGTGAGAACAGAGCGAGAATGAGAGCCCACAGTTCAAACCTGATTACGTAGATTTCTGCAGAAAAGGTGTGGAAGAAAGAAGCTGTGCCAGAGACCATAACCAATCCTGGGAGATGGGCTTTGCTGTGTCCTTGGGATGCAACTCAGTGGGAAAGGGAAAGCACCTCAGCACATCAGCCCTGACTGGAGGGAGAATAGGGCTGGAATCCAGCTCTGGCTGTGTAAAGATGTTCCAGGGCAGAGCTGGCAGCAGTATTCCCAACACGGAGCACAGCAGGGATCACAGCCCAGTGGATACTGGGCACATGAGCTGTGATCAGTACCAAACACCCAGAGTGTGACACCTCACTCCTGTCACACACAGCTGGGTTTCCAGGTTCGGTCTCTGGTGGTAACAGCCAGCAGCAATTTGCATTAGTTTGCTAATTGATAATTATTTACTAAAATGCATGGGAGTCACGATGAAGAAATCAGAGCAATGATCTTCCCACGTAGTAACGTGTCTCCGATGGCTCACTGACTCCAGCTTCTGCCATAATGTCATTTTCTGGAAACCTGCTGAGCTCTGGCTCCCGAAGTGATCCATGATGAAGTATCCAAAGGTTATTCCACTGCTTTGCAGAGAAGCATTTGAACAGAGTCTGAGTTCCTGCCAGGGTGTTTCACTGACCAATCCATCATGAGCTATTTGTCCTCAGAAATGCCACTGCCATCTGGATACAGAGCCCTGCATGACGAGGCCGTGTGTTCCTTTCGTGTGAGACATCCAAGGCCAAACCCAAATCAGTCTCAGCTGTCCCAGGTCCCAGCTCTGTTCCTTCTGTGGCTTGCTCTGGAATGTGCCTGTGAGAATGCCTTGGCAATCTGTGCTAAACATGCTGCTTTTCATCTGACAAACAGCTCAGCTTTCAGAATTCAATTAAGGAACTGAAAAATCTGTGTATGGTGGGAGCTGTTCTGATACATCACCACGATACTTGGATTTCTTTGGAGTGACAGCCAACCTTCCAGACCCCTAAGGATTTCCTCCCTAACCTATGGGCTCGTGTCATTCCAGAGCTTGCAGACTGAAATAAAAACCTGGAAATACCTCAGCCCTTGACATTCTCAGGACACAAAAAGTGTAGACCTAAGGCCAGATTAGGATCTGGCTTCTGGCTCCAGAAGGATTATTCTGGATTTGATTAGATTTATTTTGAGAACAGAATTCCTGTATTTGAGGATGTCTATCTTAAATCAGAAGTGAAGTTCTGGCACACAGCTGTCAATCCTGACTTTCTCCATCCTCACCTTGACTCTGTTCCCACGTTCCTGGACTTCACTGGACATTTTCCTTTATAAAATTCCCTATTTATGATTTATTGTGAAGCTAAATGGTTAATGAATTAAATTGCTACGTGGGGGGAAGGCAGGCTGCACACACTCAATGCTGACTCAACTCCAAGATACAATTTCCATCAACTGATCATAATGATTTTACTCTTCTTTTTTTTTTTTTTCCTAAATTAAAAATAGAATTCTATTAATAAACAGAACCACAATGGGTAATAAATTGGCAGATGGTTTTCTACTTGACTTTGAGGGAAAATTACCATGAAAATAGCAGATGACAGTGGCATTTCAGTGACTTAAAGGGAAGGCAGAACTCGGGGAATCAGATACAAGATCTGCAGAGAGCTCCCAAGAAAGGCAAAGCATCCTCTGCTGGGATCAGGCAGTGCACAGGCAGCTCCAGACTGATCACAAATGTCATATTGTTGTTTACAGACCAAAATAACCCACTGAAACCCCTCATGTGCAGACACTGGATTTTTTTTCTGCCAGACTGGGGGAGATGACAGCAGAATTTGACTCCAAAGGCATTTAAAACTCTGGGGTTTTTTTGTTTTTTGTCCTATCCTAAAAGAGCCAAGCTGTGTTCTTCCTCTTGGAAGAAAAATTTCTCCGCCAGGAGTAAGGAAAATCAAAGAACAAATGGTTAGAAGGCGAATGTTACCTTTTTCCTGAGCCATTTCCTGCAGGCAGAAGTAAATGACTCTGGCACCCAGGCTGAAGCCAATCAGTGTGACAGGTCTCTGGCCCTGAGAAAGAAGGAGAGGAAAAAATGCCACCAAATGGTGTTTTCTCTGGAAACAGAGACTGGGCTTGGGATCCCTGAGAGCCTGAGACACAGAGCACCTGCTTGTGCATCACCTTTGAAATACTGGAGCAATTTGGTCAGCTTCAAAGGGATCAGGTCTCCTCAAAGTTATGCCCAGTTCAATATGGAGAATTCTACATATTTGAGTATTTTGTATGTTTTGATCTTCAGAAAATCAACTGAAAAAAAATCTAGTGATCAGAAGTTACAACGAAGTGGATGTTTCAAACAGAACCAAAACAGATGCTGTAGTTGGTTTGAAATTTCCAAATGAAAACCTCATTCAGGGAATGAAATTTTCCTAGAAACGTTTCAATACACAGAAGAAGAAGAAGCCCTAATACAAAAATACTGACCACTTCCAGATTTCAGGCTGAGTGACAGCAGCAGCATGTGATGGTTATAAAAAATGATGTGGCTTTTAAGCTTTAAGCTTTTATTTTGAGCAGCCTAATAAGATTTTCTGTAAGATTAAAGGGAGCCTAATCCTAACATCAATGAAAAATGCTCGTTGTAATATCCAGGGAGCAGGTGTGTGTGATGGACACCCCAGACATCTCATTAACTAGTTTTAGGCTCTCCAGCACACTGGAATGTGTGTTTTCACAACAGCAAATGCTTAACAGGCAGGAACAAATGCTCTGTAGCAAAAGAAAGGGCTTGTATGAAATAAAGTTGATTGAGTTTTCTAGGATTGGGGTTTTATGAGAAATCAAGTTTGTTCCTGCTCTGCTGTTCCACCTTGCTGGGACACACAGCTCTGGGGTCTCAGGCTCCTCTGTAATCAGCAGTGACTGGTGTGAGACAAAAACATGGCCAGCAAAACCCAGCGCTGGCCCAGCAAGTGATGGCAGGCTCCTGGGGGGCAGAAATGTCTTTTTTCAAGCCTTTTTAGAGACTTCTGTCAGTTCCTCTTCTCTGTAGGCAAAGCCACGGCTCACTGGGCATTGGCTGCCACACACTTTTCTCTCAGGTTGTTTTGCTGGTGCCTCTCGATGACCAGTAAATATTTTTAACACTTTGTATTCTCCTTTCCTTTTCACCCATCCTCACCTCCTGCTCTCTGACTTCCAGCAGGCCTGGCTGTGTTGTGACATGGTTAAGCCACGGGTCATTTATGACCTGGATCTCTTCTTCCTCACTGAGAAAAGCTTTAAGTTAAATGGAACAAATCTCAGTGGGATTCCTCTGATCCACTTGGGACCTTCCTCCTTTTCCCCAGTGAGTGAGGTATCTGCTGGTGACATGCAGCACTCCCTGAGTTGTTCTATTAATTTTGGTCTCCCTAGAAAGATACCATTTAACCAGCATGACTATAAAGCTTCACCTCCCTGGGGCAACTCCCTTCCAGCCATTTTTCCTGGACAATTGTGGCCAGTTACCTGCTGTCGGCTGAGCAGGATGTGTGCGAGGTGTTTGCCCACTTCTGCAGAGCGATGCAGACACACTCCCCAGGGGTTGTCAATGACACTGGCAACGGTCAGGAGAGACGCTGGCCAAGTCAAGGCTGTCACAATGCCTGCAACACACAGAGCTTTCTTAGAACACATCCAAATCAAGAGAGTTCACTGAAGTCACAGGCTAAGCGCAGGAGCTTATGTAATTTCCAGCTCTTCTTTCCCAAGAGCTGTGCTGAGAAATGTTTTGCTGGACTACAGATAAGAAGGAATCTGATGTTCTGACTGTAACCTGCGTGTTGGGAGGTTTCTGTACAGCAGTAAATGTGTAGTAACACGGGGAAATGAAGAGTCACACGTGAAGGAAGGTGTTTCCAGCTGTAACTTTAACAGAATGACGCAATGACACGGTGGCTCAGGAGTCCAGGAAAGCAGAGCTAAATTACAGGTGTGGTAGAAGAGGTTCTTAGGTCACTTCTGCTGGGCTATGCCAGCAATACCTCCTCCAAAACATTCCTTCTTTAAAAGTTCCTTTAACACTGACACTGCACAAGAGCCACTCAAGCAGATCCGATAGGATTCCGTTTCTTACCTGACAAGACAGTGAATTTTAGGGCTTCTTGAGCCATCATGTTCACAAAACCATTGAGCAGGGAATCCAAGGCGTTGCCAAGCTCCATCAAGTACTTGGATTCCCAGGCCAGGCAGTACTGCTCACTCGAGTGCAGCATGCTGCTCCACGGGGCTGTGAAGCTCCCTGGGAAAGGTTGCAAAGATTGAATTCATGTTTGGAGAGAACACAATGGCTGATTCCTGGCAAGAGGAGCCCAACAGAGGATCAGAACAGAACCTGCAGGACACTGGAATATACTAGCAATGCTAGTAATGACAGATCAACACTGAAGGGCAGAGCAGAACTGTCATCTTAATTAATTAAAAGCCTTCCCACACTGCTCCTTCCCCAAACCATGCAGGTCAGGTTGAGGCAGCTGCTGATCAAAGTGACACAAGATCCCCACAGTGGTGTCTCTTATTTGGGGACACATGGATTGGCAAATACTGGCACCTCCAAAATCACAAGGTGGCAAATTCCAGAAAACTCCTGTCCTCAGTCCCTCTCTTTGAAGGAATGTGTACACAGACAGACACTGCCCTAAGGAGGAAAATGGATGACAACCCTAGTTTTGCTCTTTAAAACATTCTAGCAGATTGCTCGTTATGGAAGAAGAATGTGTGTCATCTGTAACTCCCTTTTAAGGGCAAACAGACACAAAAAGGTTCCTGGAGGGACACACTTGCCTCTCTAACCGTGCCTGGGAGCCCTCCAGCCCTGAGGATTTGGACCTCTGGCAAGCAGACGAGAGATGCCAAAGCACAGCACTGCAAAGTGAGAACTTCCCTGTGACAGCAAACTGCAGCCTGGCAAGTGACAGGGCGAGACATCCTTCTGCATTAATGACATCCACAGTTAATTATAGTGCTTCTCAATAAGCTGGCAGCTGCTTAGTCAGGTTGCTGAGCACATTAGCAGACAGGTGACATATTTTATATGACAAGCTACACTGGAAAATAAAACACTACAGACTTTTCAAGGTTTACCCTGTAAGTTACCTCCGGAGTGCTGTGCTTAACAGGATTTACTTGACAGAACTTTCTTGCCAATAAACCTCATTAGCTGGCAGATACAGAGGGAGCAAAAATACACTATTTTTTGTTAATTCCTGGAGGATAAACATAAGGTCTCAGAGACACTTCGTACTAGTGCTGGCAATCATCTCCCAAACAGGCCTTTTGTGGCAAAACCATGCAACGGTTCCTAACAGCAACAATCCTGCCATGGCTGCTCCCAGACCTGCTATCACCACCAGCTTACTGCCCTCTTTGTTATTCCTCTGTTTGCCTGGGAATGCAGACTGGGTTGCAAAGTCTCGCACTGACGTGGTTCAGTTACCGTGCCACGGAAACGCGGGGCAGACACACGGTGTTTTGTGAGCACAAACACAGCCTGGAGTGGGACACAGCCACGGCTCCTGGAGCTCCTCTCAGCTTCTTCATCATGTTCTTACCATATTTGCCAGTGCACAGCCATCCAGTGATTGCTATGGTGACGTGGAGCTGCCTCCCTTCAGTAAGTGGGAGGAATTCAAACTCTTCTATGGCTCCCACGCGTTTCTTCATTTTGTATCCTACACACAGCCAGGAAGAAACATATGGCTCAGAAATGGCACAGAAAGGACACCCTCTGCTAATAGGAGGAGTTTGTTAAGGAAATAACTGGATAATCTGGAGAGGTTTTTTTTCCTTTCCAAAGCCCTCAGTCAGCCCATGCATTACTGGTAGCTTGGGAAGGAGCCAACACGATCTTTCTGAGCTTGTGTGATCTGAGGGAATCCAGCAGAAGGGTTTTGTTTTGTTTTGTTTTTTTGCTGTAACAGCTGCTTTTCTCCATGGCAGCATCTTTCTAACCCAGAGCAGCAAGTTTTCATTTCCTTTCATTAACCACACACCACAAATATTCTTTCCCTATTTGGTCACCAGGGGCTACACAGTACCTTAATCAGCACTGAGACAAAAATCTCACAAATTACACCTCAGATCATTCCCTCACTCTTCAGAGAGCTCAGTGGGGTCATTAACTGTGTTTGCAGACATGACCCTGTGCCCCAGTGGCTGAGAATGATGTGGTCACTCTCTTACCAGTAAGACCAGCTCCTGCTGCTCCAAAAAGGGATGCCATGACAGCAATCCCAGCAGTGGATCCTAAAGCAGCTGCTCCAGCACTCCCAATGACCGTGGCAGCTCCTGCAGCAACCAGAGGGGCAGCCAGGCCTCCTGTCAGACCTGAGGATGCAGCAAGAGATATCACCAAACTATTATCCCTTAAAAACCCCAGGCAGGCACTCCCCTGTGCTGGGAGAGTGCTGCTACTGCTGTTGGAACAATAAAGGGGCTTCCTGAGACCCGCCCTGGGCCCTGAATCTCTGCCCAAATTATTTGACTCCAGAAAAATAAAGAACAGTTTCAAAGTCAAAGGAAGACTTTGTAGTGATCCAGGGTGAGCTGTGCTCTGCTCACTCAGGAAACATTAATCTAATCTCACACTTTAGATTTCAGAGTTGAAGATCTGATCCACTCATAAAGAAGGAGAAAACATTTTTAAGGGTGACCACCTGAGTTTAATATTTCCCCCAGTTGGTGGAGCTACACTGGAATAATTTTTCCAGCTAAATCTTTCATGTTTATTTTTGTGGGGCTGAAAATACTTCTCTAGGAGTCAGAGCTCTCTCTGTCCCGGGTGCTGTGTCCCCAAAACGCCAAGGGCAATCTCACCAATCACTGTTCCACCCCCAACAGTTGCCAGACCGATCAGCAGGTATCTCTTCAGCTTTTTCCTTCTTTCCTTCTTTTTCCTTGAGACTTCTGCAGTTCTGTGGGGGGGATCAAAAGCACAAAAACTAAGGGAAAAGCCCAGCTGAAAACGATGCTGCATTGGAATCTGCTTTTATTCTCCTTGGTGTAACTTCCCTCCCAGGAACAGTAAAAAGGAACATGCAGGTGTGGACTGTGACAGCACACTGAGATTTATGAGCATGGGTTTAGAGACCTAAATTGAATGGATTAAATGGATCACAGATTTAAATTGAAACAAATCTGAATTGAAACAGATTTAATTGCTGACAAAAGCCAACAGATATTACTTACTCAGAAAACCCTTCCTAATAGGGCTGAAGCTTGTTAAAAAAAAAAAAAAAAAGAAAGAAACAAATGTTAAAGGCATTTCATTAACTATATGCTGCCTAAGTGTCCTAAAAAACCCACAAGAAAGCTAAGAGGAAACAGGAAAAAATGTTTGAAATAAAAGGGAATAGGGGTAATTTGTGCTAACCAACAGAGATGCAATTAAACTGTTTTCCAACAGCAGTGTTTACTTTGAGCTGCTTTCTAATTGCACATCACAATATAATAATATAAAAGGAATTAAACAGAGTCATCATTGTGCATGTAAGCTGTATTTTAAAAAGCTTACCAGAAGAAGGTAAATAAACCTAAAAGGAACAAATACCACTAATTAGCCACTGCTTTTGACTTCTCTCCAGTGTCTTTGCTTTCTCTCTTACAAGAAATGCTTCAATTTCAGTGGAAAATGGAAGAAACAGAGGGATCTGGGATAAGTTGTTTCCAGAGGAAGGTTCCTTTTGGCCTGTTTATACAGCAGTTAATCCAGGCCTTGAAACGTGACAATTTATCTTGCTTCCAAACTTGGATATTTTCCCTGTTAATCCTAGCCTAATTTTGGACTTTCGTTATCCATATAATTGCTTAATCCTTCCTGGAACCCCCTAAGCATGCTGTAATTTTGATTAAGACAATTTTACACGAGTCCCAAACAATATGCAGCTTTGTGAGGCGCAGCAGGAGGAGAATGGAGCTCAGTGGGTGAAATCCCTGAGTCACTGCACTCACTGGCAGAACTCCCACAGACCGGTACGTCACAGAGACTTTGTCTCCACAGAGACTCTCCAAAAAACCATAGCTCATTACCAGCTGCAAACGTGGTGTCTGCAGAGAGCAACACCCCTCCAGTTCCTGCACAACCACAGCCACTCCTACAGCCCCATGGACAAAACAGGGCTTGGCTATCAGAAAACCACGGAATCAGTGAGGCTGGAAAAGATCTCCAGGACCATCAAGTCCAAGCTTGATCCCCACCTGTCACCCAGCCCAGAGCACTGAGTGCTACATCCAGTTGTTCCTTGGACACCTCCAGGGATGGGGACTCCACCACCTCCATGGGAAGCCCTTTCCAATGCCTGACAGCCCTTTCCATGAAGAAACTCCTCCTGAATCCCCTCTGGCACAGCCTGAGGCCATTTCCTCTCATCCTTTCAAAATGCTCTATTTTGTGCCTTAGTCACCAGTCTGAATGCTTGGCTTGGATAAAATTGCTCCTGGAGTTCTTTACAGGAACGCTGCAGCCAGGCTGTTCACACCTAAGCTGGCAATACCCAGCAATTTCTGTTCTACACGAGGTGCATCAGCTTTTACAGTCACTGCACTGCGTCTCAGGCTGAGAATAACGACAAGAGAGCTGCAACATGTCAAACCTGGAGTCAGCTGGGATAATGAGCAGTTTGAGTTATGTGGGGAGAAAGAGAGTGGCAGCTAAATCCTGCCTGCCAACGCAGTAAATAAAAGGAGAAGTTTTGCCTGTCACTGCTTCCCCTCTGAAGCTGCCAGCAGCTGCTTCCTAATGGCTCCTCCATTACCATTATCACTGGATTACCAGACTGCTTTTATCCATCGCTGTAATTAACTGCTGCTTCTGGTATTTCTCTATCCTCACTGAGCTCAGATGTGCAGCTTCTTGCCTGAACCACAAATTATGTACAGAGAGATTGTTATGGGGAATTTCAGGTCATTTTCCAATATGGAAAAGTGGCAGGGGCACACATTAGCAAGCAAATGTTGTGATGTTTTCCAGTTTCTTACAGAGCTGTGTAGGAAAGAAAGGTTCTCACCTGCAGGTCAGAGCACATTTGGTGCAACTAACACGGATTTAAATAGTTGGAGCACTAGTCTTTAAAGGACTGTACATTTAATCTTGTAGGTTCTGGGTCTCAATCCAGCACATCCACAGCAGCAAAGGCAGGAGCAAAACCTCCTGTTAACAAATGTCAGTAAAAGCACCTGTGCAGAAGCTGCCAGACCCCTGGTTGGTTATTTCTGCTCCAAAACATCTTGCTGGTCCAAGCTGGCAGCATCCCAAGCGCATGAGGGTGTTCCCAGCCCCAAAATCTGTGAGGTCAAGGTGGTGGCAGGTTTATTGACTCCTGACTTCAAACCAAAGAAAGGGTCATCCATTCCCCACAAATCTCAGCCTTGTTTTGGCACAACAATAACAATGAGTTTGCACTGCGGTCTTGGGCTCCTCTCACCGTAAGGATTTTTCTTTTTCTTTTTATCCAACATACATTTACTCCCAAGGCTGCAATTTGGGCAAAGGACAAGACAGGACAAGACAAGGAATCCCTGGCTGTCCCCACAGCAGACACACAGGAACCCCACTGGGCTGGCAGCAGGGTTTGAAATCCACGCTGCTCTTTCACCGTTATCAGACACAGCTTAAAGGCCCAGCACTGAGTCTGTTTCTACAAACTACAGCAAAACCATCCCCATTAATACCAACCCTTGCTCCTGCACACCAAACGTTTAGCAATCCACGATCTTTGAGATTATTCTGGCTTTCCCTTTTTACAGTGTGCTATAAAGTTAAGCATTTATTTAAATACAGCTGTTACTGGAAGATACCCATCACATGCTGGACCCCATGGTAATAGCTGAGCTGAACCATGGCAAGGGTGTTGATTAAAGACTTTATTAGCATTCAGGGTGATCTCATAACCCGTTTGCTGAGTTGACAGGTAAAAATCTTTCCCTTGAAAGTCCACTATGGACAGGGTTACTGCCTTAAATATAGCTAAACTGTTGCACAATTCCTGCCTGACGAGAGGAATATAATGATTCTACATTTCTTAGAGATACCAAGAATTAATCCTCTGTTAATAACATAGAATTAAGAGCCAGGTCTGTACGTATCTGAAGAATCAGCCTCAAAAATCTCCCTTCAGTAGGAGTTATCCAGCTATCTCTTAAAGATGCTTAAAGACATCCAGACACAATGAGCAGCTGAGGATCTAATGCTGATTATCTGCAGGAACGTCTTTCTGCAAGAGGCAGTTCTATCTGAAGGATATCGGGCCAAGAGACAACAAGATCTTTGTGATGCATTTATGCAAAATCTACAGTCTCTGAGAGGCAACTGGAAAGAGGAAAGGGGGCAGCTCAGTGCAGAACAGCCTTCACCAGTGTGCAAGGCCAGGTCTCAGCTCTGATTTTAAGACTGCTGAGCTTTTCTGCTTGTCAGTGCTATGAGGGCTCTGCAACCCTAATCAAGCCATAAATGATTACAGTAAGAGCCATGTGGGGAATAATCAGAGACTGGACTTAGGCACGAGTAATTACTGCTAAGTTTTTAAGCACTGGCAGTGTTTTTTGATCTCATATCAACCCAAATGTTCTTACTCTGACTCTTCCTCTTTTTGTTCCTTCAGACTCTCAAGCAGAGATTCCTCCAGGACTTCCAGCTCTTCCAAGGGAATTCTCAGCAGCCTGCTGACATGGCAGATCAACACCCTGGCTCGAGCATCATAGGATCCTTGAGGGGAGAAAAGCCCAGGAAATCAGTCTGATCAGTCTGATCACACAGTTTAGTTAAGGAGCAGAGTACACAAGGAGTGTGTCACACAGCAGCTCCTTCCTCCAAGCCCTATTTTTCTTCCAGGAACATGAGAAGAAGCTGATAAATGGAAAATCCCTCTTCCCTGCAAACAGAGCCACCACACCAGGTAATGCCCCTGTGGTAGGAAAAGGATCTCAGATCCTTTGGTCTCCATCCTCTGTGGTAGAGGCCTGCTGGCAACTTTTCAACAGAGAAATGCTGCAGCAGGGCCACTGCTAACTGCAAATATCACAGTGTGGGCACAGCCCACCTCGACTGCACCAGTGCAGGAAAGGTGGCATTTTGTAAAAATGCACCTCCGTGCAGAAGCTTTATCTCCTTCTCTGGTGGCAACAACAGGCACTCAGGAATGTAAAGTTACACACCAGCTCCCCCAGCAGCACCAGGGACAAACGTTAGCTTTTACACTCCCTGCTGGAGATGCAGGAGTGGACAGTGCACTCAGACAACGTCAGGCAACAGAACTGATCACTCCTAGTTTTGTAAGCAGGTGCTCTTGAAGAAAAGACATCTTAGAAGAAAAGACACCTCCAATTAATAGATTTTAAATAATTCGTGCCAACTCTTGCTTTTTTATGGCTTTTTAGATGTGTTTCTCTCAGCAGCATCTACTGCTTCCTGATGCTTGGCTTTTATAAAGGGTTCTTGGTGCAATCTGGGATGAAAAACACAATTGCTTCTCTCAGGGCGGGCGAAGATACCAGCAAGACTCAATTACAAAGAATGTTTGATACCCTCTGCACGTAAATCCAATATGGCATTGGATCATCTATTAAGATTGTTTATTTATTACCATCATTACCAAGATACCATGCTAATTCTGTGGCCTTTAATGACACTCTTGACCAGGTTTCTGCTTAGTGGAGAAATGAGGACAGGATTTATCTTTACTCCTTCCCAAAATGTGGCACATCCTGCAAGTCCAGACAGGTGTAATGAGCCTCCTCCTTGTTTTTTGTCTGCTGACACTGCTCACCAGCCTGGTGGGAAGGCAGCAAGGCTTGGAAAGATATTTCTCCTAAATCCCGGCTTCACAGAATAAGCGGTTTTGCAATAACTGACTTGTCAATTTTCCATTAAAAATATAGCAAGAACAAAACGTGTTTTGTTCTGCAGTGCAACAGGCTAATCAGCAACCAGTGAGCTCTTTCCTGTGAGAACATGTTAAAACACAGAGATTTAAAAAATGCAAGTAGTGATAGAATCCAGGCTTCTTTTAGAAATGAACATTCTGTTCAGCAGACAGTCTTTATTCCATTAATTTTATCAGACTAATCCATGTAATGGATTGCAAACCAGAGAATTGTTTTATGTGTAATATAATATACGAGAAAAACCACTTCTATTTATAATGGGCTTCACAGGACACTCTGGAATTTATACCCTGATTTTTTATTTTTTATTTTTCTTCCTTTTTTTTAGGCAACCAGCAGAAAATATTCTAGGCTGAGATTTTTGTAAAACAGCTTTACTGCCTTCCTAAAGGAAGAGGTCACCTGCTTCCCTGGAAACATTGGAGAAAAACCACCCCATTCCACCACCATTTACATCTGCTTGCTGCTGCACGGTGTGTGAAGGTAAGGAGGTGAAGAGCTGTTCAGTTTTCAGTGGGTATGATTAACCATTCCTAATACAAGAGTTGTTTTTTCTGAAGGGGATGCAGGGAACGAGTGTGCAGCTTTTGCCAGAGAGGAAACTGAGATGAAAAAGCCTTTTTGAGCACTTTAAAGTATCAGATGTAAACTGAACTATATTATTCGTACAAAGAATAAACGCTAAGTAAACTTACCATCTTGAAGAGAGAAAGATAAGAGGTCCTAAAACGAAAAAAGAAAAAAAGAAAAAAAGAAAATTCAATTTAAAACCAATGGTTTTGGAGGTCTGGAGGGATCAAAATGGAGGCATAAAACCCATCAGAGTGATTGAATTACTGCAGCAGCTCTGTTCATGAGTGGGAAGCAGAAAGTTACAATTCAGTGAGGCAGCACAGAGCAAAACCAGTCCAAAATTCTCCAAAGGCCACTACAAAGGGCTGGATAGAAGCAGATAATGCTTGCTATATGCTGAGGCATCCCACATTTTTTGATATTTTGTTATGATCCTGATCTTACACCAGCCTTCAGAGTTTGGAGGAACAGGGCTCTAATCCTCCCACACTAATGACTCCTGCTCCCCATAGTCATATGTACTCACATATGCAACATCACTAACAGGTTTGAATGTTCCTCTAATGGCCCCCATCTTCTACGGCATTCTGGGAATTCACAGCTCTAGGCAGTAAGGCTGAACTGGCATGAAATTCTTTCGGATTAAGTGAATTAACAACCTCAGAATTTATGGCCTGGCAAGATGGAGGGACTTGACTTCTGTGTTGGCTCTTTACCACTAAAAAACGGAAAAACAAATCAATTCAATAGATGGTTTCCATGGATAAATCCACGAAAAAGAGGTCAGTGTTTTTACAACTGTGTTCTCCTCTTTTATTGCCACTGGACAAATTCTAAGCTCTTTATGTGAATACATTAAGCACCAGGTCTGTTGAGCTGTTTCCCTCTCCTACACACAAATACAGCACAGCTGAATTTTACAGGGAATCCTTTCAGCCCTCTGGGAACACAAAAAATGCAGCCAAAGATGTAGGAGGCTGCCAAAGAGTTTATGATTATTAGTCCTGTAAGCTCCCAAGCACAGTTTTGTATCGTAAAAACTTCTCTGATCTGAGAGTCCTACACATGGGAAGTGCAGAATGCAGGACGAACCAGAAGAGGGACAAACTGCAGACTGCTCCCCAGGCTGCCTGGTGGGATGTGGAATTGAAGACACCAGTCCAGAGGGAGGGATGCAACTGGTTTCCCAAAGCCTGAGTACTGGGAGTGCCCAGGGATCAGCTGTGTGGGCACCATCACCTCCTCTCTGGGTGCATTTCTGGGGGAAGGGCTGGCACAGAGGTATCAAAGCCCAGCAGAAGGTGCAGGGCTGGGAGCCTCGAGCAAAAAGCTGACCAAGCAAAGGGCCTTGAGTCTAGAATGAGGTGAAGCTTGTGACTTTGTTTCCACAATTTTCCAGGGGTTGATGTAAGCAGTCTCTGCAAGAGGGTGATGGTTTGTGGGCAATAAACTCTCCCGTGTGAGGCTCAGGGAGTCAGGGCTGTGACTCAGGTCCAGTCCTGTCTGCCCAGTATCACCTGTGGCACCTTGTATCAAACCAGCCCACATAAATGTGGCCTAAGCACGTACACACGTGCCTTTTAATAGGTCAGGGATGCAGGTAAGTGATCAGGGGATAAACTGGAACAACCGTTTTTATGGCATCTGTGCCAGTTAGAACTCTCAAATTTAGGCTGCAGTTGAGGCTGTGCACATACTGCATAGGCAGGCAGCTGGAATCCAACCAGCAGTGATTAGATTAGTTCACAACTGGTTTGTTTTCCTCCCTAAGCAGCAGTTGTTGTGTTGCAGCCTTATTTTGAAGTCAGTGTTTTGAATCTCCATGAAAACTACGACAAGACAACCACCCATATGACTGAGAAGTCTTACAAAAGAAGGGAATCTTTATTCAGTTTTTGCCAGCTTTTTCTGAGTTGATATAAGTTCAAAACCCATTTCCTCAACAACAGAGAGCCCCAAAACCACACTGAGGTGAATGTGGTTAGAAAACCACTGGAAAGTGGGCATTCTAAGTATGCTGAGAGAAAAAAGAAGTATTCATAATAAGAATTTTCAATGTTTTATCACTTAACACTGCTTCTACACCTCTTTTATTGCACTGCCTTCCCATACCACACCCACAGCCTGCTATGACTACTGTCTTTAAAGGATTCAGTTACCACCATCTGCCTGTATTAGTCATCTGCAATGAACACAAAGACAACAATCCATAATCCTCAGATGTTCATTGAATCAATGGTGAGCTCACATCTAATCTCCTAACCTCATGGATCATCCCTTCAGCTCCTTTGAGACGAAGGGCCTTCAAAAATGCAGCATTACTGACAGCAAGGCCCTTCCACTGAACACCCTGAGTAATTTATGTAGATACTTAATAAACAGTAAATATTGCGTCAGCAGCAGCTGAATATAAGGAAGCATAAGCACCATAAAGCAAGAGATCAATAATTCACAACGCTTCATCCCGTAGCTTGTTTATTTCTAAGTAAGAAGGAAAAAGCTGATCTCAGCTTATTGCTGACATTTCCCAGACACTAGTGGGTTTTTTTTCCAGGCACACCTCTACTGCCTTGCTCTGCTGAAGTCTTTCATTCTGTCTCTCCTCAGACAAAATCAATCACCCTGCCCACTTGCAGATGACTGTGTAAGGGATTGCTGCTGTGGCATTAGACTGATAGTTATTCCTCATCTCTGTTTCCAACAGATCAAAGTTGTCTATGGTTTCTGCATTCCACCCAAATCCAGGGGATATCTTCAGATTCCTGAGTCAGAGCAAAATCCCGTGTGCTTCTGCTGATCCAGAGCCACTTTTGTACGAGCACATGAAGCCCCATGCAGCATAAGCTCTGAGCAAGCACGATCCAAATTTCAGCCTCAATAAATTCAGCAGTAATGTAATAAAACCTGCCTCAATGCAAAGAATCCATCCTGAGGCAGAGAGAATGGGGGAAATGACACAGGAAGCACATCAAGGCAGAAAGAATGAGTGTAGACATATTGAATTTGAGGAAACAGCATCCAAAGGGCCACTCTTATTTTAGAAGATCCGCTCTAAATTATTAATTAAGACCTCTGTTGCTGTCTTTGTACTGCTGTAGGACTTCGGGCACTGGAACATTTGGACCAGGAGCAGATCCTCTGATGCCTTTCACGGACTGACAGTAAACAGGAAAAGGTGGCTAAGTACATGGGAGCTGGTCATGATGACCAGAGAAGTTCACTGCTCTCTTATCTCCCCTAACACAGACAAGTTCTCACATCTGCTGTTCTGCCAGGCCATTGCTCAAGGTGAGTGTTTGATAGCCCTTAATCAATCAATACCAGAGCTCTGGCTGCACGCTGGGTGTCTGGCACAGGGTGACACGGCACAGGGTGACACGGCACAGGGTGACGGCGCCCACGCTCTGTGTGGCACCAAGCAGCAGCCTAATGCTCCTTTCACCCTGCATGCCATAACATGGGGTTGGATGAGGAGAGATCTTCCCCAGCAGAAGCAAATTCTGACAAAATGCTTCACCTCTCCATAACATGGGGTTGGATGAGGAGAGATCTTCCTCAGCAGAAGCAAATTCTGCCAAAATGTTTCACCTCTTTTATCTTGCCATCAGCTTTTACAGATGCTACGGAGCAGTCCCAGTTTCACTTCCTCAGTCGAAGAAAATACAGTCAAACAATTTGCTTCTGGTCAAAGTGTACTCTGGGAAAAAGACTTTGGAAATCATGCTCCTAGAAGTATATATGTGGAGGGGGTTTGTGATACATATAGAGGGAAGGGGCTTTGAAACAAGTGAAAATCAGGTAGAGTGTGTTTGGGGTGTCACTAAAATCTGTACATGTGTATGAATGGAGACCACTGCAGTAACACAATCAAAGTAAAAACTTTGTCAGTTCTCTCTTCTGTAGAGTGAAGCCATCAAAGACACAACTCAGCAGACAGTGGCCATGCTACATGTTCAGCATTTCCATGAGCTCTTTAAGGATAGACTGCCAGTGCTCCCACAGCTGCTTATAAATAAATGCCTATCAGAAATATTGGCTTTATTTCCCTGACTGCACAAACAGCACTTCAGCTGCAAAGAGACAGATATGACAAACCACTTCTGCAAAGCAAACAAGGGCAAAGGGAGGACATGGACTTACCTGGGTAATGAGAAGCGGATTTTCTTTCAAGATGGGATCCTTCAGCAAAATTTCAGTGAAAGTTTCTGTGCCCTCACCTCCTAAGCCATCAGCAAAGGCTGTCATGGCAGGTAAGACAGCATCAGGCAGGTCCAGCCACTTCACAAAGCCCTTGATGAATTCTCTCCTGAAGGAGCTGTAAGGCAATAGAAGCAGTTAAGGCTTCACACACGGATATTTCAAGGCTCCACAACTGGGTATTTTTAGAGCTTTGAGCAGTCCTTGGTTTCAAACATTGGTTCAGAGAAAAATCAAAGCAAGAGGAGTCAGCAGAAGGTGAATTGCTAAACAAACTGGCTAAATAAACAAAGAAACAATCAGAGTGGGACTAGACCTTGCTTCAGAACATGCTTTGATATCTGCACTGTTAATGGATGCGTTTTGTGCTGAATTTTAAAAGTCTTACGGGTGCGAGAGAGAATCTTCCACTCCCCCAACTTCAGAAGACCCCGCATGGAGTCTGATACCAGCTCTGGCTGAGCCAACACCCCAAATCCACCTGCCCTGCCCAGCCCTGGCCCCACTTGTACCTTTGCTCGTTTTCAGGGAACAGCCGGGCAAGGGATATCCCACAAAGCGCCGCGTACGCGAATCTCCCGGGCTCACCCAGCTGCCGGCCCAGGAGCACACAAGGCTCCCTCTCCCCACCATGCTCAGCCTCTTTTTGCTGTTTTGAAGCCCAGCTTTTCTTCTCCCCCTCTGCAGCCATCTTCACCTGCAAGTTCAAGGAGGAAAAAGCAGCATAAAAAAACACCACCGGACAACAGCAAACAGTTGGAAACCAGGAAGTGAGGAGACAAATTTGCCTTTGTTTTTACTGCCGCACTTGATACCGGAATTTAAGTCAAGTCTGGCCAGGTCTAGCTTGTCTATTGACCCCAACACACTGCTGTGACCAAGGAAGGCACGGAAACAGGACACAGATGAACCACAGTTCACAAATTCACAAATGTTTTGCACAAAACTAGCTGACAATAAATATTTCAGCCTGCAAAAGGACAAGTTCCCTTTGGGATGCAAAAGGACTGGGCTCCATTCAGGCTTATCGGTCCCACATTTACTGCAACAATGACATGAAAACAAAAGCTCTGCACCTGGTACAGGGACCAGTACAGCTGCCTGGGAAATAATTTTCCTCTCTCGTCCTCAGCCCAAATTGCTCCTGTTTGTTTTGCTGGCAGCATTAGGAAAGTTGTGTCCAGCTGCAACCTCTGAGGACTTTGATGTGTCCCACGGTCATTGCTGTGCTTGCTTGCAATATTCCTCCTCTGTACAACTTGCCAAAGCTCTTTCCCTAAAAATAAAATCCCTGCACCACACAGACCTTGAGCTGGGACAAGATATTATTTTTTTAGAGTGTAGCTGTGCACACTTCCAAATGAAGGGCTTCCAGCTGCTCCCCTGATGGTGCCAGCAGCAAACTGAGACCTCGGGCAGAGGTGACAACAGCTCATTTCAAATTCAACCCGGGTTACAACCTGGGCTCGCTGACATCACCTGGAATTTCTACCGATTTCCTTAAGATCCAAGCAGTTTCTAAGGGGTCCAAATCACTCATTTAATTTTATAGTTCAAATTGAAATGTTTCCTTTCTTCCACACCCTGGCCAAATAGGAATTAGGAGCCCATGACACTACAAGTTGTTCCAAGGGGATGCAGACACCATTTAGAGCCCCAAAAGAAAGAACTGCAACAGGAGCTGCTCTTTTAAAAGAAATTTTATTATCTGCATGCCACCTGTCATGGTCCCTTAGGAAAGGTGTCTCACCCACCTTCCCACTCAGAAACCCTAAACATGCAAACTTCCAGACCAATTTTCACAGGAATAATCAAATGCTAAAGTTTCAATAATTTTACAATTATTTGCCATGTCTGCTCACCTCTCGATGCTTTATGAGAGACAGCACTGCAAATAAAATCCCCTTCTCTGATAGATTTATTGATTTCTTAATTTGGGCTCACATGAAAAGTGAAGCAGCTAAAAAAGATCCAACTATTTAACCTAATTTCCTAATACCATGAAATATGGAGCAATAATGGAGCAACACCACGGTGGCTCCTGGCAGGCAACAAATAATTCAGAGTGCTGAGCAGCTAAAATATCCAGAGAAAGTTTCTGGAAGACCTTGCTCTGAAGATGCTCAGATCCATATACTTCCCTCTACACAGGTATCTTTTTCCAGATAAACACGTAGGAAAAACTGAGCTTGGGATTTTCAGACACACAGGGTAAAAAAAGGGCAATGTATGACTGACTAAATAAAATTTGGGCCAAGTTGTTTTGCCACAAATGCAAGATGAGAGAAGTGAGAGTTAGAAACATATTCCAAAAGTTATTTATTCCAAAAGTTTTTAAGTCTCATGGCACTGGAATTCCCATCCCTGCCCTGAACAATGCAGTTCAGCAATCAACAGCATTGCCATAATCTGAACTGTCACTTGAAAGAGAATTTTTTTATCACTTCCAGCTCTCATTTTTCACACAAAGCCCTTTGTTTTCTTGAGAGATGGTCTATTTTATATAGCAGCTCATACAATCCTGTTTGGAAAGCAGAAAGATAATTCCCTCGGGGATCTAAAGCTGTACAATACATATGTTCCCTGCAGATGAAAGAAGAAATAGAGACAGGGTGGCATCGCGTTTGTCCTAAACTGCGACAAAAGAGACCAAACCATCATCTCCACACCTCCCCAAAGTTAATGAGGCATCTCATTAACTTCAGAGAAGCGGCTGTAGGTAATTATTCAGACGGGGCTGGCCAGAGTTCCGTGTAAGGCACAGTGGGGACAGTGCAGCCCAGCTGTAGTTACGCATTGCCCACATTGTGACTGTGGAAACATTTGGGCAAAAGAGATTTTTTGGGCACCTGCACATGGCTCCAGAGGTGCTGGGAGCACTACGGCCTCTGCTTTTAATCTATAGATATGAGGTATGATCACGGAATGCTGTTAATTCAGTTCTGTCTCAATGCAAGAACACATAAACGCGATGTGGATGGGCCTCAGGGATCAGAATCAGAAGGGACAGAGACACGGAGAAGCTCAAAGCTTAAATAGTTGTAAAAGCGTGTTTAATTCAGCTAATCCTAAAGTTTGCACAGCGGCGGCTGGGAAGCGATGTCCTCACAGTGAAGCGAGCAAAGCTGCGGAGAGGGAACAGCACGCTGACAAGCGTGAAGGCACCACCTCAGCTGGGGAAGCTGTGAGGGCGGACACCGCCACAGCTTCGCTTTTATCACAAGTCCTTCACGCCTGAACTCTCTGTTGATCCAACACAGGCACTTATTTACGGAAAGCGGCGCTTCTGGCCCCGCTGAGAGGACGGAAGCAGAGGCCAGAGCACGGGAGCGGCCTGAGGAGAGGGGAGGGTCCCGCCCGCTCGCCCCGCAGCCCATGCGCTGCCCCCGCCCAGCCCCTCTCCCATCAGCCCGGCCCGGCCCCGACCTGAACCGGCCCGGCCGAGCACCGACACCGGGAAGCGAACACCACGAGCCGGGAACCGAGCACCAACTACCGCCGCCGGTGCCCGCCCCTTCCTGCCCGGCCCGGCCCGGCCAGCCCGCCGGCGCTGCGCCATGGGCGCTGCCGAGTGCGGAGGGAGGGTGGAAGCTGTTGGGCTGAGGGGATGGAGGGCCCTGAGGAGATCACAGAATATTCTGAATTGGAAGGGACCCACTAAGATTATGAAGTCCGTCTCCTTAAGTGAATGGCCCATAGAAGGGATCAAACCCACGATCTTGGTGTTGTCAGCACCATGCTCCAACCAGCTGAGCTGGGATCATCTGAGCGGATGGTGAGGGATGAGGGGATGGCGGTGAGGGATGAGGGGATGAGCCCCATTACTCATTATAATCCTCTTTCTAGGTCACAGTGTATTACTGAGTCGCTATCCGAAATCAGGAGCTAGCCAGGTAACATAAGCAGGGAATGGGGCTTCAGAGATAAAATTTTCTTAACAAAATGACCAGCGTGAAGTAAACTTGAATACAAGCAAATCCTTTACATCTTGGAATATAATCCCATTAGCCTTTTCTCTATAAATTTAATTGCCACCTCAAAGTCTTGCATGGTTATTGAGCCTTGTCAGATTGGAATCTGTTCAAAAGATACCAGGTTCCAGAGCCTCATGACTGCCACCAGCATCTGTGAGCTCTGAATCACCTGGGTGTTAATAGATCTCAGGCTGAAAAACATTTCAGTGGAACTGCTGAAGGAAAACTTGGAAGGTGCTGCTCTGTGGATCCATAGGGATTCTTACAGAGGACCAGTCTTTCCCTGGAAATCACACTTCTGTATGCTGCCCTTTCCTGTTGACATTTTTTTATTGGTTCTGTAGAAAGTAGTGTAATAAAACAATTATTTTGGAAGGGCAGGGTGAAGCATAATAAAAAGTATTACTGATCATGTTCATTCTGTTTTAATTTCTTCACGCTCATGTGCTGAAAACATACATGGGCTGGCAGGATCCCTTGTGAGTGATCTGTTCATGCCAATATTAATACATTTGCTAGAGACCTGTACAGTACCAGTTACCCACTGGTGTTGGTGAAGGGAACTCAACAAGAATATTCTCTGTGAGCTGGAAGACTTGCCCAGTGTTCCTGAAATTATTTTCAGTGCAGCTTAATATCTGGTCCAGTCTTCATATTTGGAATAATACAGCATTTGGGTTTAAAACTACCTGCCTTTTTCCCATCTGGAAAGCTTTTTTCTGGTTGGTTATTAGCAAATGTCATATGTGTTCTGCACTGAACAGTAAGCCTGTTGCAGAAAACCCAAAGGATTTAGTTCCCCTGAAAGCTCCCATTCCTGGCCGAAAACAAACCTGTGTTTTCCAAGACTTTAGGAGCACAAGAGCTCCTGCTCTCTTAGTCTAATCTGCTTTATCTGCTGTGAGACACTCTGTATATTTATATACTGAGCAACTGCAGGACATCAGTTTCCATTCTTATCAAACACAAATATTTACCTGATCCAAGGTCTCCTGAGATCCTTGACACTCTGAAACATGCAGTTTAACTAGCGAAATCTATTTTTTCCCTCAGTTTAATTTTAGTTGGGTTTCAGGGTATTTTCTTAGCAACTAAGTATTTTTTTTTTAAATGGAGAAACACTCCAACACATTACCGCTTTGCTTTACTCACCAACTCAGCTCTGCAGACTCCATAATACGCTTTCTCAGCTGCAATTGCTGTCAATAAGGAAACTAGGAATTGTTTCGACATTAATTGTCCGTGAGGAATTGAAACAAAGAAGCCGATGAGCAATTTATATTATTTTAAATTTAATGGAGACATTCCATTTAAAAATATCACACGTGGTGTGGCGCAGCAGTCAACAGATTTCTGTTTACCTCTGTGAGCATCTCCAAGGGCATGAAGAGAGGTCCTGCAGGTTGCCAGCTAAAGGAATGCAGGTGAGAGGAGCTATTTCTGTGCTAAATAATGTGGGGAATTTGGAGGGTCATGAGGTTTTTGAGCCGTGCCCTTTGCAAGCCACAGACTCAAGATTAGGAGTGTTGGTTTTGCCTCTTCTCTCCAATTTTGTGCAACTTTAAGTGGCATCAACTGACATCCCTTTTCCCAGTCCCTTTCCCATCCCTGCCAGGGATTAAGGTGATAATCTGGGCTGAGATGACCCTCTTCCAAACATCCACTCCCTGATTTAGCAGCCTTATTTCCCACACTGTCCCAAGGAAAGGTGTCTGCGTGTTCAGAGAGTGGGAACAGCAACCGCCGGGTTTTGCAGGACATCACCCCCGGGTGTTCCAGATAACATCCCTCAGGGCTGACCAGGAGGGGACACCATCATGAACAAAATGGCAAAACAAACCGACGCAATTACTAGTCCAGGATAAAAATTGTGCGGAAAACACATAAATATCAACGTATAAATAGTTCATTTTGTTTGCAGTAATGAGATTTAACAACACTGTGCATTGGCATTGAGCCGGCTCAGCCAACTGTTGAATTTACTCTCTGACAGATTGTTTTTAAATCCATAACTCACTGGTGTGCCCAGCGTGCATGTCAGCCTCATCCCTGATCTCTGGGACACAGATTAATTGTTTCAGGCAACAGTGACAACGTGGATCTCCTTGTCACAGGAAGTGGAAGAGTCCTTCTTGCACCTGCAGTGGAATTTAGGAGTGCAGCAAAGCACCAAAGACATGAGCAACCCCAAAGTAAGCAGGAGACAAATTACCCATTTCACCTTCCCCGAGTACATAAAGGGGAGGATGAGTATGGCGAGGATCACCCCAAGCAGCAGGAGCAGCACGAGTCTCTGCACAGCCAAGCCGCTGTGTGTTGGGCTGTTTTCCTCTGTGTTTAAAATGTCCTGGCTGCTCTGAGTCCAGCTATTGCCATCCAGCCCCATGGCATAGACGTACACCTCAGGGTTTGAATCAAGGCTCTCCAAGCGCTCCAGGATGTCTTCTTTATTCTGGAGTGTGCGGATGAGCCCTCCTGACACGAAGGTGGGTTTTCTGCAAAGAGGGCAGGTGATTATCCAGGTGTTCTCCTCTTTCCTGAGGATCAGCTTGAGGCAGACGGCGCAGAAGGCGTGCTGGCAGTCCAGGAGCTTTGGGACTCTGTAGATGCTGTACTTGTTGAAGCAGATCATGCAGTCCGCATCCAGGGTGGCTGTGTCTGAGCACTGGTGGTTCGGTTCCAACGTGCTCATTTCGGGAGAGTTTGTGTTCGTTAGCACAGCAGGACTGTCGCTCTCTGTTCCTGAAGGTCTCTCCATTTCTTCAGTACACTCTTCAGCGAATCTCACTCTCTTCTTGTGCTTTGAGTTTTGTGTTACGGATCCTGCTCTGCTCAATTCTGCAGCACCTCCCGCCACGGGCACAGGACCGTCTGCCTCAGCCTGCAGTACTCCAGGAGCTGATGATCTGTTTTCCTTGTTTGGCTTGTCAGTGGATTTCTCCATGGAGATAAACCTCGGTGCAGCTTGTCTCCCCTTAGCTGAAGGATTTCCCGAGTCTCTGGCTCCTTTTATGTGTTGCTGTATTCCTGGTTGATTAGTGAGAGCCTTAAGCGAGTCCGTGCTTTTACAATACAATGTTTTTATGACATGGGGGCCAGAGTTAATGATTGACTTCCCAAGACAGTTTACAACGACTGATAATATCAGTGGGCAGTTCCTGTCTGGATGCAGACTCCATGGCATTAGCAGACCACTCTGACAGCCAGACACTACCATTATTATTAAATTAGAACTCTCTTAGTTGAAAGCAATTTCATTGTTCTCTAAACAGCGCTTTGCTGGACAGTGACAGGCTTGGGAGAATTAACTGTTTCTAACATTGGTGTGCTGAATGCAGTGCTTTGATTAGAGCACAAGTATCACCAGTTTTCTGCTCTCTGGGTAGGAAGTTTGCTGTTGATTTAGAAATGCTTACTACCCTACAGCACCAAGTGAAGAATGAGATTGAAATGATTAATTTGACTGTTGAATGTCCAATTGTTATTACCCCTTTTATCCTAGGGTATCTCTTTTTTCATCCTAGGATAACTCTATTATCCTGTTTGTTTTAGTCATCAGAAGGTTTCCAGTACAAACAGAAGCATGACTGAGACACACACAGGGTATCTCAGAGTCCATGAGCAAGATCTGGAAACTAAAAGCAAAACCAGTGTCCTAAATGTTGGGACCATCTTCTTTCCTGTGGTGTTCACCAAACAACCTCATGCACTTGGGAATGCCCTTGCTGAGTGGTTTTGGTGAGTATTCATCTCGTCTGAAAAAAATGCCTGAACAAAATCCCTCAGTTTTTAATTTTTTTCTGCCTTTTTATTTGAGGAGTAAAACACAGATGGTTTTTCAGCAAGAATCCCACGGAAGGAAGGAAGGAAGGAAGGAATGAAAGAAGAAAGGGAAGGATTACTAATCCCAAAAAGCCAGATGAGGTCAGTGTTACCAGCAGAAGACACACGGTACCACACTGGTAGCCTCAAGTGCACCTGAATGCTCACAATACCTGTGCCCCCATGTCCCAGCCCCTCCCTCCCAGAGAGGAGCAGCAGAAAGAAATGAAACAACTGCAGATGAGGAGGGCAAGGAGTTCAGGAAGGTTCTAATCTCATTAACTTGCTGGAGGAGGGGGATGAGGTGAGAAGAATTTATTTGCTGAGAAATAGGAGGACTGTTGTAAGCTAACTGCGTCAAAGGGCCTGAGCACTGCTGTGTTTCTGCTGACATGGCATGTGCTGGTACTTGATGGACTTTTGGATGACCCCAAATTTTAGGACCCTGAGTATCTCTCAGTTGCAGAAGTTGATATCAAAGTGCAGGAATGTCTGGAAGTAGGCTGGTGAACTGCAAGACTCATTTATCTTCTGCATTTCACACAACTCTTTGGCAGCAAGTTCATGCTGTTAAAAAGATCTGGGAGAGTAGAAAACAGATTTGCCACTATTACAATAGTTTAGAAGCTTCAAATTTGCTCTGTCAGTTCCCATGTCCAAAATGGAAACGTTTTAAAATTTCCTGAGTCTAATAATTAGAACAATATAAAAACACCTTGCAGATGTTTCAAGGTGGAACAGACACCAAGAGTGACAACTACACTCCTAACATAAAAAGTTAAAAATTGGTTGGGATGAATCTACGCTCCATGTCTATCTGCTCAGTGTTCTACCAGTGGGTGGGGGTGACTTGTCTGTGTCTTTTGTCTTACGTGCTGGAAAAACAAAAGTTTTTTGTTGTCCTCCACTGACAAAGTTTTCAGCCAAGCCCTGATCCCAGCTCTGCTTTGTCTCTGGTGTCACGAGTGATGCTCCCCGGCTGGCATGTGCCTCGTGCTTGAGTTGCTCATAGCCCATTAATGCTCCTCAGGCTAATTACAGCCTCATTTATCATTTGCAATCGGTTTATGTACTCATGCTGTCTTCCCGCTTTTAGTGTGTTTGCGTAAGAAATTGTGTTTCTATGAAATGCTTTGTATGGAATTGTTTATAGCAGGAAATAGATATAAAAGAGCAGTTGTGTCATTCCTAGTAAAATCTTTATGTGCCAGAAGCCAGACATCCCAGAAGATACTGGGGATACTCCTGTGAGCTTCTCCCCGTGCTGAGCTGTGGTTCAGGTTGTCCTGACTCTGGACAAGAGGAATGGAAAAATCATTTACAACTGAAAACTCGCCGTGATGTGAAGCCTCTTATTGTATTCCCGGGACTGATTTGTTAGCGTTCCTCACAAAGCTGTTTGGATGTGCCTTCTGAGCTAGGAATTAGAAATCCACAGAATCCCAGATTGGTTTGGGCTGGAGAGGATCTTAAAGCTCACCCAGTGTCCCCCCTGCCATGGGCAGGGACAGCTTCCACTGTCCCAGGCTGCTCCAAGCCCTGTCCAGCCTGGCCTTGGGCACTGCCAGGGATCCAGGGGCAGCCACAGCTGCTCCGGGCACCCTGTGCCAGGGCCTGCCCACCCTCACAGGGAGGAATTTCTTCCCAGTATCCCATCTATCTCTGCCCTCTGGCAGTGGGAAGCCATTCCCTCTTGTCCTGGCACTCCAGGCCCTTGTCCACAGTCTCTCTCCATCTTTCCTGTCAGCTCCCTGACAAGAAAGGTACTGAAAAGCTGCAATCAGACCACCCTGGAGCCTTCTTTTCTCCAAACTGAACAATCCCAATTCCCCCAGCCTTCCCTCATGGGAGAGGTGCTCCATCCCTCTGCTCTTCTTGGCATCCTCTGGACTTGGCCGATGTGCAGCAGTTCTGACAGCACTGGGCAGCTTCTGTCACGATACCAGCAGAGAAAAGCACAGTCACGGGCACAGCGACGCTCTGGTGGGTGCTGCTGCTGGGTGATTCCTTTAACTGCTTGCTCTGGGACAAGTGGAAGAGTCCAAGAGCAGGAGGATGGCAGGAAATCCTCCCCAAGAGCCCTGCTCCGCATAAATCACCCACCGTGCCGTGCCCTTATTCCAGCATCCTGTGAGGAGTCTCCCCCAGCGCTAGAGGAAGCAAGACGTGGAGGTTCAGTTTATTACACTTATCACATGTAATTGATCGCCGCTGTCTCAGCTCCGCTCCTGCCCCGCCTCTGCTCTCAGCCCCGTTCTCCTGGTGCCACCTCGCGGGTGGTCGATCCGCTCACCTCCCGGACCTGCTGCGGGCTCCTTTCGCGGCGGTGCTGCGGGCTGCAGCAGACCCGGGCTGGGCTGGCGTGTCCTGGAGCCGGCACCCGTCAGGCCAGGGCCGGGAGCTGTGCCGGGCAGCGGAGAAATGCTCCTGGGCGGGGGGGAGTGCAGTTAGCAGCAGAGGCCAATTAGCCGGAATGCGGCGGCTTTCGGTACAACATTGGTGATTTGTGATTTCCGCAGACGTTCCCCGCGGTCACGCCGTTCCCGGTGCTTGGCTGCGCCGTCCTTCCCTCGGCCGCTTCTTGGCTCCCTGCCCAGCCTCAGTTTCCCCCCCGGGGACCTCTCTGTGCCCTCTCCCTTCTTCCTCTTCCTCCTCCTCCTCCTCCCGGCTCCCCCAGGCCGGAGGGCGGTCACGTGATCCAGTCCCGGTGCCGCTGTCACGTGACCCCATCCCGGTGTCGCTGTCACGTGACCCCATCCCGGTGTCGCTGTCACGTGACCACATCCCGGTGTCGCTGTCACGTGACCCCATCCCGGTGTCGCTGTCACGTGACCCCGTCCCGGTGTCGCAGGCGCGGCGGTCCCGGCGGGGATGTCCCGCAAACAGGCGGCCAAGAACCGGCCCAGCGCCAGGAAGGGCCGGCGGCCCCGCCATTCCCCCGCCGGGCCGGCCCCGGGCTCTGCTCCGGGGCACAGTGGCGGCCTCGCCGGGCAGCTCCGGGCCCTCGGCCTCAAGCTGCGGGAGGTGCCGGGAGATGGGTGAGCGCCGCGACGGGTGTCCACAGCAAGCTGGGGGCCGGCCCTGAGGGCTGAGGGCTTCCCCCTCACCAGATGATGGGAGCCCGGGGCCGAGGATTTTCCCCTCCCGGTTGAAGCGGGCCCTGTGCTCCGCAGGGGTGAGGATTTCCCCGCTGTACCCCTCAGGGATCTCTGCTGTTCCCTGGAGTTCTGTAGGGCCTGACGGCTCGGTCAGGGGCCTGAGGGCTCCGCTGTCCAGCGGAACTGAGCATAGGAAGGTCCATAAATGTCCTTATGGAGCACTTTCACCCCCTTCTTTTCTATGAGGTGGAAGGGCAGTAAACGTTTCTGTTGAGAAGTTGCTCAGTCGGGCATTGGTTTGTCCTTTGATGCTTTATGTCCCCGTTCTGGTGTCAGTGTGACAGTTTGGCCCAGCATATTGACCATGCCATGATCACTCCAACCCAGCCATTCCAAGCACAGGGAATGAACGCTCCTTCGCATCCATATCCTTGCTAAACCGGGCAGGATGAGCACAGCCCCTTTCCCTGTGTCCCTGTATTCCTTCTGCCGCCTCAGACACACCCACTCCTCATTTCCCTCTCGGCAGCAACTGCTTGTTCCGAGCCCTGGGGGATCAGCTGGAGGGGCACTCCCGGAACCACCTGCGGCACCGCCAGGAGACCGTGGAGTTCATGGTGAGGCAGCGCGGGGACTTCGAGCCCTTCGTGGAGGATGATGTGCCCTTTGACAAGCACGGTACGGGCTCCTTGGGCCATCCATCTCCTTAGGGCAGCTCCTTACCAGCCAGTTCCTCATCCCAGAGCTGCCTTAGGGCTCCTCTCTTGTTTTTAGAAACGGGGATTCACTTTTATGGCTGTTGTGATGCTGCGGGAATGTGAGCTGTTTAATCCGCACTGAATTTGTCCTGGAAATGATTTAAATTTAGGAGAAGTTTGGAGAAGGAAAGAGGCACCAAAAAGGCAAGGAGTGAAAATTAGGTGTTTTCAAAAGGAACTTAAGAAAAATTGTCTAGTTCTCCTTGAATACTGGTGGGGATTTGGCTGTTTTGGTGAGTGGCTGATTTCTTTGGGTTTCTTCCTCCTTGACACTCAGTATTTCCTCCTGGGAACCGAGGGGAAGATCCAAATCAGAGGCAAATACAGCCTTTGATGTGCCTGGTACCATGCAGATGATGCATGAAAGTGGTTTGATCACTCAGTATGTTCCTTCTGAGCTAACAGAGCCAAGTGGCCTTGTTTAGTCTAAGGGTGTAGTGCCTTTTTTAGAGATTTCTGTGGTCATTTAAATGCATTAACTTGTGTTGCAGCCAAATTCTTGTCTCAGCACTCACTGTTTCACAGGTGGGATTTCCCTTCCAGAACTTCTTGGGCTCGTGTTGAAATCTCACCCCTCGTTATCCCTCCACTGCTTTTGGAAGTATCAGAAATTAGGTTTCAACTCTTGTGAATGTTTTTTTTCCTTCAGTTGCCAATTTGGCCAAGCCTGGTACTTTTGCTGGCAACGATGCCATCGTGGCCTTTGCAAGGAACAATCAGATGAATGTGGTTATTCATCAGCTCAACACTCCACTGTGGCAGGTGAGAAACAAAGCTTCTACATTTTGGGCTGATTTTTACCTGAGGGATATAGATAGCGTGGGAAATTCCTGATTTATTAATAAAGAGCAACAGCTGCAATGATCTGAGCATGGTGCAGAGCTGTGCTTGGTTTTTGGAGAGGGGGGACACTCGAGATTTTGGCTAGGAGGAGAGGGAAGGAAAGAAAACAGTGAGTGCACGAGAGATGGGTATGTGGGGGCAGAGCAGCGTGTTTTACTTGGGCTCTAAGCTATGAGCTTCGGTGCCATGCTCTGTTTCCTGAAGATCAGACTGCATTTGAGCTGAGTTTTCTGATAGGAATCCCAGAATGGGTGAGGTTGGAGGGGACCACACTGGATCATCTGGTCCTGTCTCCCTGCTCTTGATGCTGACCAGCCCCAGCTCCCTCAGCCTTTCCTGGGCAGGGAGATGCTCCAGGCCCTCCCTCGTCTCTGCAGCCTTCACTGGCCCTGCTCCAGGAGTTCCCTGTTCCCCTGCCCTGAGGAGCCCAGAGCTGGACACAGCATTCCAGCTGTGCCTCCCAGGGCTGAGCAGAGGGGCAGGGTCACTCCCTGACCTGCTGCCAGCGCTCCTCCCAGTGCACCCCAGCACCTCATTGACCTCTTGGCCCCCAGGACGCTCTGCTGGCTCCTGGGACCCCCAGGTCCTTCCTGCAGACATGCTCCAGCAGGTCACCCCTGCCTGTGCTGGTACCTGGGACTGTTCCTCCGCAGGCGCAGCACCTGCATCTCCCTTGTTGAACTTCAGGCAGTTCTTCCCTGCCCATCTCCAGCCTGGTGAGTCCTGAAGGGCTGGAATCCCCCTGGAATTTGAGCTAGGCTTAAGGACAAAGCTGTGCAATAAGATTGAGGAAGATGGAACTGAAGGTATAGCAGGGCATGCACTGTGTTGGAGTGAAGCTCCATCAATTCTGTGTGGGATGCCAAGGTTTCTGACAGATAGAGAACTGAGCTTTAAAAAGAAATTTTAAAACCTTAAAGTGGTGTTTAATCACCTCCTGGAAAGGACTGTGTGGTGTGATTTCCTCTGACAGAGGGGCACTGAAACAAGTAATCCATCAGGTCCCTCATTTTCTCTTTGCTGTTGTTTTTCCATGGCAACTCCACACAGGAATGGGTCCATGGTCAGTCTGCCCGGTCACTGAGCAAGTGAGAACCTCTAATAAAGTCAGAATTGTTTCTGGCCTCTGTTTACAGATAGAACCAATGAAGTATGTAGATTAAACAGGGCAATAAAGATAAAAAACCAGATGAAAGCTGGTCAGTGACGTCTTAAGTACGTTCATGTGGATTGCTGAACTCAAACGAGTTTAAACTGTCCTTTATGGGCAGCCACGGGCAGTGGGACATGTGGGTGAAGAACCTGTGCAGAGGCAGTGACGCTGCAGGGGAGGTCACAGGGGTGGTTTTCATCTGTTCTTCCTCAGTGTTGTCATTTACTGAGATTTTGATGTCCTTTTGCAAAGTTTGTTTTACACAGTCAATGTCACAGAGACCCATACAGACTCCTACCATCACAGGTGTGGGAAATACAAAAGAAATTACAGCAATGCTTGACACAGGAGCGGATGTAACCATTCTAAGTAAGCAGAAATGGCCTGCTGAATGGCCAGTCCGGACACCACCAGGACAGGTGTTAGGCGTGGGTGGTGCAACTGCTCCTCAACTCAGCGTGCATCCAGGGACTTTTTGTTTTTCTGAAGGACAGACAGTGGTTTTGCAACCTTATGTGATGCCTTTGCCAGGAGATTTAGAAGGATTGATTGGACGATTAAGACCCATTCTTTAATCTCCTCTCCTTGGCCATGTGGGGTATCAGTACAGGGTTTGTGATGAGGTTCTGTCTTGCCTGAGCAGTGTGGTTAGTGCAGGGTTGTCTCAGGCCATTGAGAACGGTGTGAGTTAAGAGAACTGTGAGTTCCTGTAACATCATGAAAAGCTCCTTGCAGGTGGGCATCTCTGCCTGGAGTTTTTTGGTCTTTGAACACCCCTTAACTTTTTTGACAGTGACTGTAAATTCTAGAATTGCTGAAGTTGGAAAAGACCTTTAAGATCATGGAGTCCAACTGTGGACTCAAGTTAGCTGAGATTTGTAGGTAATTTTATTGGCATTTTGGATAACAGGCTGGCTTTTTTTCCCACGTGTTTTTAATCAGCAGCTCTCATTTACTTACCAGTTGCTGTGTGTTCATAGAATCAGAGAATCCCAGGTTGGGTAGGATTGGGAGGGACCTTAAAGCTCATCCAGTGCCACCCCTGCCATGGGCAGGGACACCTTCCAGTGTGAACACAGCCCTGTCCAGCCTGGCCTTGGACACATCCAAGGATCTGGGCACCAATTCCAATTCTCTGGGCACCCTGTACTAGGGTCTCCCCAACCTCACAAGGAGGAATTTCTTCCCAATATCCCATCCATCCCTGCCCTCTGGCAGTGGGAAGCCATTCCCTGTGTCCTGGCACTCCAGGCCCTTGTCCACAGTCTCTGTCCATCTTTCCTGTCAGCTCCTTCAGGTACTGGAAGGTCACAGTTAGGTCACCCTGGAGCCTTCTCTTCTCCAAGCGGAACAATCCCAATTCTCCCAGCCTTTCCTCATAGGAGAGCTTCTCCATCCCTCTAAATCAATTTGTTGGCCTCCTCTGGGCCCGTTCCAGAGTGGAAAGAGGCTTCTCTTAGCGAGAGCTAAATTGGCTAATTTTCAAATCTTTCAAGAACTTTGGGATTTGTCAGATACCTATTCAAGCTCTGGCAGGGGAGAAACATTTAAAATAAACCTTACCAATTTTCAGCATTTGAATAATTTGATGGGATAGAAAGCAGGAGTTAAATAGAACCAAGTGTTGAGTTAGAATGGAGAATTATTAGTTGGAAAACCTAAAGTCATTAGTGCAGCAGAGATCACAGCCAGGGCTTAAAGGTGACTTGGTGTGTGTTCTGGGAGCTGAGATAAGGCAGTGCACAGACGTAAAAGGGTTGGGAAACTCTGGAGCCCTAAAGCAAGGAGTCCTGGTCCTTTGCTTGCTGACGTCTGCTCCAGGAGAGCTGTCAGGTCTTTGAACTTGGGCTGGCAGGTCAGGCCAAGCTGATCCACAACTGCCGTGGGATTTTCTATGTTCCTGGCAGGAGGTGGAATGCTGCGTAGCCCTTATCTAACAGTTTGAGACACTGATAATCGGGGTAGGAACTATTCTCACATCAGTACAGATAATACCCAGAGCAGGAATTTTCTGTGGAAACTTGGTGCTGACAAGGCAAAGCGACGTTTGGTTGTTAACAGTGCTCCTGAATGGAGTTAATAACTTTCTTTCAAAAACAAAACACAGCTGCTAGGAATGCTGTTAGAACAGCATCTTGTCCCAGCTGCAGATCAAAATTTACTCTGAGTGACTGTTTCCACTGTTGCTGTCACTTGAAGGGCCTCTCTTCCCTCGTATTTGAGGGTAAAGTGACGTGGTACATTCCCTGGGAGCTCTTGAAGAAGTTGGTTGTGGGAGGATGATCAGAAAGCTGATAGCTCCTGTGGAAAATTCAGGAAATAGTTCTGAGCTTTCCACAAAAATATTTTCATTCCATGTTTTGTTTGTTCTGCTGTGACTGCCCGATATTTTACATCTGGCTTTCAAACCTTCTTCTCTTCCCGTTCCAAATGCTCCAGCAACCACGCGCTTGCTTCCTTCGCGGTGTTCGCAGCGAAAAATCCTGAATCCTGTGAAAAATCCGACACTGAAGCCAATTCCAAACCCTCATTTGCAGTTTGTTTGTTTGTTTTGTTGAGATCCGGGGCACAGACAGGAGCGATGCCAGGGAGCTGCACATCGCCTACAGGTACGGGGAGCACTACGACAGCGTCAGGAGGATCAGCGACGACTCGGAAGCTCCGGCCTGCCTCCGGATGGAGGTGGGTTGTGACGGAATGAGCCGGCTCTGGGTGACAAACAGAGCTGAGGAAGGCTGCCAGTTGATTTCTGTTCTCATTTGGGATGGAGGGAAGAGCTGTGTCTATGTGTTGTGTTCGGAGGGCAAAGCCCTGAGGTCATTGCAGCTTGTGCTCTCCCGGGAGGGGCTGCGAAGGAGGATTTCAGCCTCTTGGGCTGGAAATGAATCCAAAGCTGATGCTGTGATGTGGGCTGTCTGGAAGCAAGCTCATCTAAGTGATGTAATCATGCACCTCAAATGGAAAAACAAAGGGAAGGGAGGAAAGAGCTGGAAGTGCAACAGCTGGATGCAGTTGTCCTCTTTGTATCTCCCTTTTTGATATTGAGGAGTAATGTGCCGTGCTTGAGGCTCTCTGCACACAGCTGAGATGCGGTATTGTATGAAAAATCATGCATTTAAAAGCTTGTTTATCTTGATTAATGGCATTGTAGTACGCTGGAGTTTGTTCAGCAGTGCAGGAGATGTGGGGAACTCTCAGTGACGGTGGAAGTTGGACAGTTTCCAAGATGGTTTGACACGGGATGTTCCCAAGAAAAATGTGCCACGATAATTTCTTCTACTGGGATGTCAGACTCCTTTGGATTGCATGCTTGTGTGATCTGCTGGGCTTTGCTCTCCTTCAGATGCTTAGCAAGAACGATTCGAATAAGGCAGAGGAAGTGAAGCCACAGAAGGGCGACTCTGAAGATGAGACTGAAGTGGAGATGGAAGATGCTGTACAAAAAGTGTGCAACGCTACTGGGTGTTCAGTGAGTATCGAGGAGCCTTTCAGTGCTTAATGTTCAAACCTCCTCGATACATGGAAATACTCCTGGGAAAAAAATCTAAAAAACACTCATCTTGTACCAGCTTTAGTAGCACAGCCATCCATCAGGCTGCATCTCATCCCAGAATCAACCCTTAAATGCGGGTGAAATACCAACTTTTCTGTGGATGCCTGATAATTTTGGAAGGTTTGTCTTGCGGCTGTCATGGAATTCACTTGGAAACAAATCCTGTAAGTTCTGAAATCCTTTGGGGGCATTGAAGATCCCAGATAACTGGGCCAGCTGTGACTCTTGGCTGTTGGCACTGTGCAGATGCCTAGAACAGAAAGGGCAAAGTGGGAAACTTATACTAAAAACAGCTATTCCTTTTTATTCTGATATCTTCAGGAATTTAAGGTTTTCCCCCTCACCCTTTCAGAGATGAAGCACAGACCAATGATCATAAAAGCAGCGACCCCCTCTCAGTGGGTGTTGTTAAGTGAATGTAGGTCAGAGATTTGAACTTCTTCAGTGTTCTCCTTCCCCTCTTGTGGACAGGACATTGATTTGGTGAGCCACGTTCTGGAAGTGGAGGACTACAACGTGGAATCTGCAATATTTGCCATCTTGCAGATGAAGGAAGAGGAAGGAATAGGTGAGTGCACAGTTGTCACACTTGGGGCTTCGGGTGACCGCGATGTTGGGGACAGCAGCAGGACAGGTGGGGTTTGTGTGCTGCCACCTCAGCCTTCAGTGCTCAGGAAGGTTGTTAGTGAGGGCAGCTTCAATGCAGCTTCCAAAAAACCCCAGGACTTCTGGGAAAAGGAATTGGCTGACGCTGTGATAGCTCCTGGATAGAGCATGTCTGAGGAAAACCTCTGCTCTTGGCAGGTACCGAGGAGCAGCAGGAGCCCCCGGGCAGGGAGCAGAAATCCTGCAGCAGGGCGCTGTGGGAAGAGAATGGAACCGGTTCAAGAATCTTTGGAAATCAGAGCTTGCATCAAGGTGAAGCAGAAAACAGCAAGGGACAAGCTGGATCCAGGGAGGAGAACCGAGCCAGCAGAAACCCAAAGGTGTGTGAGGGGCTTGGCAGCACCGTGAGCACCTTTCAGTGATTGGGGGATGCCTTAGCATTGCTTGCTCAGCAGCTCTCTTCTCCTTTCAGTTCAAAAGAGCTTCTGCTCACTGCATTTTGGCACTGCTGCAGCTGTGACTGCTCTACCACAACCATTTCCTGGTGACACGCGGCACTTCCCAAAACAACTCGGGATAAAGTCCTGATAAATAGTTAGGAATGTCCTCTGGCAGCTGCCTTGGTATCTGCTTGTCTCCTTTATTACTTTCCCCCGGCTGAGCAGAGCATGTGTGGTTTGAACTTTGTGTTTTCATCCTTCCCTTTCAGGTAGCCAAGAAACAAAGGAAGGAGCAGCAGCGGCTGGAGAAGAAGAAGCGGCAGGAGGAGAGGCACCGGCAGAAGGTCCTGGCCACCAAGAGGGACAGTGCAGACCCCAGGACAGAGACAGACCCCGCCAACCAGGTCACCCTGGTGAAGGCCATGGCAGCCCTGAACATATGACTCAGTGCTCTGATGAGAAAAGCAAATAAAACTGATGAAGACAAAATTCCCCCAGGAGAATTTCCAGGCACCCACGGTTATCTTCAAATCGTCTCTGCTGGGATTTCCAAGCACAAATCCTCTTCCTTTGCTTGTGAGAACAACAATTGCTCATTGATTCTGCATCAACCTCTGGTGAGAAGAGTTGTTTAAACTTAACAGGAAATAGAGACTTGGGTCTGTAATCTTGGAGTTAAATGAAGGTGAGAACCTTCTCTTCACACAACGGTGTCATGTTTGTTTTGACATATCTTGATGTGCCTGGTCCGTTTTTTTTTTCTTTTCTTTTATTTGTTTATGCCTGGAGGAACTTTATTTTACCTTGCTGTCAGGGAAAGCTTAACAAATCTCAACTCAGGAATATCTCTGGTGGGTCTTTTTCTATTTAAATTCAAATAAAGTAAGGGAACAGAGTCCCAGAGTCCTTTCCAAAGCAAAGCATGTCAGCCAGCACTGTTTCAAGCATGACATTCCTCTTTTGTTTGCCATGCAGGAATGCATTGACAGGTTTTAATCTCACTAGAACTGCTGGCATTGCACTGGGCTGGTTCAGAAGTGATGAATGCATGGAGGGAGATGGGGATTGCTGCATCCATGCTTGCCGAAGTTTGGGATCAGCTCCTTTAAGATGAGACCTGTAGGGAAAAAAAAACCAACAAAACAAACACCCAAACCCCCAAATCCCAGTAGATTCGTGAGAATGCAGAGCTGATTCTTCTGATCTGATAAAATGTGACAGGAGCAGGTTTGAGGTTTCTGGTGAGTTTTGTTACTTGGACACCTGGAATCTCATCCCCTTTGCCTTGTTCCAGAGTTTCTGGGCTACTCCAGGGCTTTAAGTCCAAGCCAGGAGCTGGATCGGTGTTGGTCTCCAGATGAAATTAGTATAGCCAAAGGACCAAGAGTCCTGGGAAGAAGCTTCCAAGCAGCAGTGATCCCTGGGAAACCTGGCTGTTTCCCTTCATAAATCAAGCTATTTTCAGGGCAGGATTTTTTCCATCTTAAATTCCGATTTGGTGAGGTCACCAAGTAGGACGTACAGCTTGACTCCTGTGATGTTTTCCACTGTAGAAATGAGAATTTGGATCGAGGTGAAAGGACTGTAGGACTCTGCCTTTGATTTTTTGGCTCACACTGTTTCAGCTCCACTCAGGTTTTTGGGCTTGTGACAAGCACTGAGCTTGAAGAAAGCACATGTGCACTGAGACACAGGAGACACCTCATCAGCCAGGGCAGAGGTGAAAGGGATCTTTTTAAAAGTAAGGAGCATGGCATTTGAAAATTTTTTCTGTGCTTTAAAGTTTATAAATCAGCATGGAAATATAAATAGGGTTTTTTAAACTGAACTGTGCAGAATTGGGCTGGTGCTTGGTGTGCTTTGCTGCTGTTACTTGAAGAATAAAAAGAAAGGAGCTCTCCTGGAAGAACTGGTGGTGTAGGAATTTTTTTTTTTTTTTTTTTTTTCAAGACAGTCATTTTTACAGTAGTGGAAAGAGAGGTGAGTCACAGCTTAGTGGGGAGAAAGTGCAAGTTCCTTCAGGGGGTGAGGAGTTGTGACAGCAGGTTTGGCAAGGAAGTGTAGGTGACTGTCACCTGTGTCCTGTATTTTGGCCTGAAAGGCAGGTGTGTTCTGCAGGTTTGAAAAGAGAAGAATTTGCAGCTGTGCACTGTGAATAAAAGGCTTGATCTTAATGAATTGGGTTTTTGTCCTCTGGAGCCAGAGCTGATAAGAGATCCGTTGTTGGTTGGAGCCTGAGAGGTGTGAAAGGACTTGTCCTGGGGGCTGAGGAGGGAACTCAGACCTCATCCCTTGTGTGCAGGATGAAAGGGGGGATCTGCAACAGCAGCACAAACAGCAGAGGGAGAGACTGGCCCACAGCTCATGGCCTCTGATACATGGAACAAAATGTGGGGCTGAAAATGCTTTCATTTCCAAGTGTGATATGATTAAAATAAACTCTTAATGTGCTGGCTTCATAGATCTTGACAAACCAGTGAAATTACCCTTTATCTTGCCAGGGTGGCTTTGTGCCTGCACAGCCATTCCATAGCCAAAGATGTTAAAACTGATTTTGGCCGTTTCACATTTTTCCCATTGAAATTTCCACCTTCCCAATGTATATATATATATATATTTATATATATATTTTTTTTTCCCTAGGGAATCTTTGTGCAACATTCTTCACAGAACTCGGTTGATGCAGTGAATTTGCTTTGTAAACAGGTCGTGGATTTTCCTGGGAGGAGGAAGGGAGGCGAGAGACAAGAGGAGAACAACACCATGATTCATACATAGTGTGTGTTTACTCCTTGGTGGAGCTGAGTGCTCCGTAATCCGCGGGCCAAGGACGGACAATGAGCGCTGGATATTCCCTCGGGGTTTGAGGAGGATGACTGTTTGTTCTTAGCTGCTGGCTGACAAATTTGAGGGTGTTCTGGCTGTTTCTGCAGCAGGGTCGATGTGGGCCTCTCGAGGGCGAATATGCAGCAGGAGGATGTAGAAAGCCGCTTTCCCTGCATCCTATTTCCCACCATCATCATCTTCCCTGGGCTTATTTTCCCAAACCCTGCCCCTGCAGGTCAGGAATTTGGTTGAACCGGAAGTTTTAAGCATTTAGGCAGGTTCTGGCTGACCTCCACGAGCACGTCTGTGCATGGGAAGGGTTTTCTGCCTGTGCTGCTCCGTGTCTCCTGTCCCCTGTTCCTACTTTGGAGCTGCCTTCTGCTTTATCTCACAGCTCTGCCACGTCACCCGTGGTCTCCATGTCTGCAGAGCTTTGGGGACTGCAGAAAGGGAGTGAAACTGGGCATGAAGAACAATCCATAATCCAGTGCTGGATGAAAGGAAGAAGCTTTGTGCTGGTGTTGAGCTGTGGAGTGGTTCCTTGGAGCTTCCTGGGTGCAGGCACCAGCCTAAGGAGGCAGCACTGGCTGTGTCTCAGCTTCTAGAATCCTTACTGGCTGTAGAAAATGAGAAGAAATGAGTGGTTTGGAGTTATAAAGATACCACATTTATTGTAGGAACATGAGGTAGGGGTGGTGTTGCTTGTAATGAGACGCTTAACATCAAGTCAGGCAGGAGCCCTCAGCACTGAGGTGGAAATCAAATAAATTACCCTTAAAACTCCTTTATTTTAGGCAGATCACATCTCCAGAGGCAGCATTACAGATGGAGGTAGCCAGGGTACAGCCAGCCCTGGTTTGTTAGAGGTAATTAGGGCTAATTTGGGATTGTGTGCAGCTGTGGTGTGGGATGAGGTGGCTGCGTGGAGCTGCAGCCTGAGGAGATGTCTGCCTGCAAGAAAGAGCCCCCCAAACCTCTGAGACCCCACCCCTGGGCTCCCCCCCGTGCCTTCAGTGAGTGTTAATTGTTAAAACAGTCATTAGAAGTGGGATGGGGCTGGGTTGTGGATGGAGGCTGAGCTCCTGGAGAGAAGCTGGGCTTGGAGCCTACTGTGGGGTTGGGGTGCAGCAGCCACTTGCTGGTTCTGTCTTCCTTTTTTTTTTTTTTCTTTTCTTCTGGAGCTTTTAAGATTTACTGGTTGACTGCTAAAAAGCCACTTCTGGTCATTTTTTTAAGAAAAAAATGTTTGCAGGAAGGAACATTTTCTTCAAAAAATCAACCCTCAATGCTCCATGCTGTTACCTACCCCTTCCACCACTGATTCCCAAAAGACAACACTGGCCACAATTTAAAAATATCTCTTTATTTGCAGGGTTTGCCTCATTCTTATGAGTTATTTAACCACAGGAAGCAGGCCTTTCCCTGTGCTAAGGCTCTGGGGAAAGGTGCTGGGCATCATTTCGGTGCCACGGGGCTGTGCCACGTCCTGCCTGGCCACAGGGAGGGCAGAACCCCACAGTTGTGATGGTTTGTGTCAGGTTTGGAGCCCCAGCCAGGCAGGTGTGTGTTCAGCAGGAGGGTGTTCTGCCCTTGCACTTGGATTTCGGGGTAGTTGTCGTAGGATTTGCGGTAGGAGCTGGCTGCCCTCTGGAAGCACTCGACCGCCTTCTTGTCGCACTCACAGGTCCTTTTCTGGCACGAGTTCCCGGTCCCTGGAAGAAAATTGCAGGGGGATGGAGGCAGGTGAAGGGTGTGAGGGTCAGGGGGTGTTTTTTGACCGTCCCCACAGCCCCTCTGTGGAGTTTGGGGTGTCTCAGGTGGTCTCGTGTCTGGGGCGTGCAGCTCCCTGGCCCTGGAGGGAACTTTTACTTCCCTTCCTCTCTGATGTGTCTGTGGGTTTTTGCCTGGATCACTGGGATCTGCTTCGCTTCGGTGGAACAAGGAGTTTGCTCTGCGGGAATCAGGGCGGCTGTGCCAGTTCCCCATCCAGGATGGGAGGGTCATCCCAAACCCTCGGCGTTTGGCCTCTTGGGAAGGACGAGACCCCTCCTCAGGGAAGTCTCCAAGCTCTAAACTTCACCTATAATCCAACAGGTACTTATTTGCCTCATTCCTGGCGCTTTCTCCTGTGTTTCCACCCACCTCACTGTGTGTGGTTTCCAGGCCAGGATGGTGTAAAGGAGATGGTGGAAGTCAAGCTCCCCAGGAGCGTGGGTGGCTGTGCCTCCCCGCTCAGAGCTCTGCCCCCGCCCTGCTCTCACCGCAGGTTATTTGGTTTCTTCGGAAGGAATATTTGTAGGTGGCTGTTTTGGGCCTGCAGCCGGAGGAAACCAACTTCTTGTAGCAGCAGTCGTGGGCGTGGCAGCACCTGGGGGCATGAGAGGCACGGTCAGGGCAGAGGACAGTTGGGACAACACTTGAACATCTCTGTCAGCTGCTGCTGCTGCTGAACCACTTGGAAAGAGGCTTTAAGGACAAGCAACAATTTTCCCATTGCTGTTTCCACCCCCAGGAGCAGGAGCGAGATTCCGCTGGCTGTACCCAGGGAGGTGAGGAGGGCTGGGGGCACCTGCTCTGCCCTCACGCCATGCCCACGTACCTGTCGGTGGCATCCAGGGGCTGCTTGGATCCCCCCCAGCCGCAGTAGCAGCCATACCCGTTGTAAGCCAGCGGCGATTTCCCGGTCTTTTGCATGATCATCACTCCAAACTGGGCCAAGTTGCAGCTGGCAAGGGCCAGTCCTAGCACTGGAGAAGGAGGGTTAGGAGCACCACGAGAAGCAGCCTCCCATCCCACCTTTCCACAGCGAAAAAGAGCATTTCACCCTCCCCCTCTGTCTGCGGACAGGACCTGGGAGCTTTGCCGAGGGTGGGAGCTCACAGAAGTGGGGGTTACTCACAGAAAAGGAGCAGCGAGAGGAGCTTCATTGTGGTGGATGGTGGCAGCTCCGGGGTTTGGTGAGCCCGGGGTGCTGCTGGTCACAGCTTTTATGCACCCTCGGCAGGGCCCCTCCTCCGGAGAGCCCAAAGTGGGCAAATATTGACAATCCTCCCCATGCTGGTCCCTGCTGCTGTGCAGGTCTCCTGGTGCTGCTGGAGGCCCTGGCTGTGGGATGCCTTACATGCTGGAGCTCTCGGCAGGAGGTTTTGGATGTGTGGGGCAGCCTGGGGTGAGTCTATGCATGGCTCTCAGCATTCCCAGTGCTGCCCTGAGTAAAATGAGAGAACTAGAGGGAGAACGGGAACCACTTAGTGGTAAAAGGTGTCCCCGCCCATGGTAGGAGATGGAATGAGATTTTCTGAGGAGTGTGTGTTTCCATGATCCACTTTCTTCCTGGATGGCAGTTTTTTGGTGTCTTGGCTAGAAAACACCAGTTCTGTGTCCTCCTGTTTCCATCCTGACTTACCTGGGCAGTGTAAAATATCCTCCCAACTTACCAGAGAGGGTGAGATGCAACACTGGGAGTGGAGGAAGATCCTGTGGTCTCCAGAATGACTGTGCCTGGAGGCATAGCTGGGCAGAGGCCACGTTTGGTGGTTTTCTTCAGTGGTGGGGCTTTCTCGGTGCCCAGACGACCCCTGCACATGTGGGATGCTCCATCCCTCTCCCCATGTGTGCTGGGCACTGTGTTTTGCTCTCAAATACCTCGTGGCATGAGGTGTATGTGTGGTTCACCTTTGTTTAGAAGCAAAATAAGGCAAGTGGCAGGGAAGAAGAAAATGCAAGTGATGCATGGTGGAAGGTGAGGGGGAAAAGAGGCTGCTTGTGTTGTTAGCTCGGGGAGGATCTCTGACTACATTGGCGGTACTGAACAACCATTTAGCAGAGATTGCAGCTGCTCTGTGCTGCTTTTCGAGGAACCCCAGCATGGGCAGGCACTGAGGCAGGGGAGGAAATCCCCCCTCAAGGGTTGGTAGGGAAACTGAGGCAGGGAACAAGGATGCGGTTTGTGTGGGAATCAGAGATGCTGAGAAAAGGGAGCTCAGCGAAATCTCTTCCCCCCTCTGGCATGGGCCCTTTGCTTCATCAGCTCTCTGGGCTAATTTAAGTAGTCCCCTGGGTGTTGAGTTAATTGCCTAAACCAGGATTTGCCATAATCCAGGATTTTCCAAGTCTACAACCAGTTTTATCATGGAAATAACGGATATTCTTGTCCATCAACCTGGCTGAGCTCCACTGGAAGCCTCTCCACCCCACCTCTCCTCTCTTGCTGTGGCAGGTTTGCAGGATCCCGTTCTCCAAATGGGAAATAAGCTGCCCTCAAAGCCAAATGCCTCCTGGGAAGCTGTGGGGTTTTGTTTCATAGTATGAAAACCACAACTCTTGCAGCCCAGTTTATTGCAATGCTCCTGGGGGAGTGCAATTTCTGAGCCAAAACATCAGAATTTGGAGGATTTTTATGAATGGATTTGTACAGCCGGTTGTCCAAGCAGGAAAATTCATGGGTGGTTAAAATTCACCCAGAATTTACAAAGGGAGAGTGTGGTTCAGTTTATCCCAGCCTGCAATATGTCTGGGTTATTCATCCTCTCGGAGAGGATTTGCTCCTTGATTTATGCCCTGCAGTCATCAGCTGCTGGGCAAAGGGCTCCTTCCTCATGTTCCCCAGGATCGTGGATTTCAGGGCTATTTCCTGGTGCCATCGATTTCAGCTACGAGGCAATCCAGGGTGGGCATCAACCCCTGGAGAAACTGCTTCATTGCTATTTCTGTGGCTTTGTTTCATTGTTGAGCCCCCCTAAAAAGATAGTTTGGAGCACAGAGACCTGCCAGGGTCAACATTCCGAGGCACAAAACCTGGGGGTGCTGAAGTGGGGGGAAGCAGCCGCTGCCCAAACTGCCTTTTCCTAAGGGATGTGCTCAGGGTTGTTGCAGAATTGGGCCAAAACATTCTTTTCTGCTGAGAACTCTGTTTTGCTCAGAACTGAGTGTGAGGCAAGCTCCTGGCCGTCCTGTCACAGCAGAGATTTAGGGGATCACAGAACATCCCGAGCTGGAAGGAGCCCACAAGGATCATCGAAATCCAAACCCGGCCCTCCCACACCATCGTGCCTGCCCCCAGCCCTTCCACCAGCTTCCAACTTCTCCGTCCCTCAGAAAAACTGGAAATTTTCAAAGCCTGAAGCTTTAGGGCTGAGCTGGGGCAGTTCAGGGATGAGTTGTGCCACCTCTCAAGCGTCATTTTTGCTGAGTGCTTCAACAGGAAAGCTGCCTGCGAGGTGAGGGGTGGTCGCTGGGCTCAGCTGAGTCACGGCACGCTGGGAACCGGTGCTTTGGGCTCTCTGGTTTTATTTTGGAGCAACAGGAGGGAATTTGCTGTGAAGCAGGAAGTGGAGGGAGCGGACAGGCTGCCAAGGGGGTCGCTTCCCATCTCATCCCTCCACGGGACGAGGGGCAGGTGTCCACTCCTCCCTTGTTTTGCCGTGCTGGACCATCGCCTCAGCGCTGCTCCCCCTCCTCGGATCCCGACAGCGGAGGCTCCTTGTCCTCTCCTCGAAGCCGAAATTCCCCGAAGAGGAGACTCGCCGAGGCCGGATCAGCCCGGAGATGGTTTTGCAAAGGGAGATTTTGGCTTCAGCACCGCCCGGCTCGTCCTCGGCAGCGGGCACGGCGGCGGAGCTGAGCCCGGCACAGCCGCGCCGCCCGCTCGCACCTGCAGGCGCCTCGCTGGCACCACGTCCCCGACCCTGCGGGCACCGACAGCGCGCCTGAGCCCTTCCCCGAGAGGCCTGGGAAAGGGCGAAAGAGGGGATGGACTGGGAAGGAGCATCCCGAGCCCCGGGGGCGAGCACTCACTGCAGCTGGGGATCCGTGCCGGGGCCGCAAACAGGGGCTGCACCGCTCCCACTCGGCACCGCCGCGCTGCCAGCTTGGCATAGCAGCAGGCTCGGAGCAGGCAGCACCTGCGGAAGGGAGGAGAGCCTGGGCTCGTCGGGAATGTGGCAGCACAGGCTGCTTCTGCCCCGTCTGACACAGGCTCTGCTCCTGCTCTGGGTCGCCCAAAAGCTTCGCGGTCCTGCCTGGCCCCGCGCCAAGCCTCTGCCTCCCCGTGCAAACCCTGCCCCATCCCGGCTTCGGGACCTTCCCTCTCCGCCGCTGCCATCCCACGGAGCGGGCAGCAGCCGCTGGCACCACCCTGCTGAGCCCGGGATGGAGCTGGGGGTGAACACTGCCTCACTTTCCTTGCTTCCCGAAAAGCCGATTCCTTCCCGCTGCTGCCAAGCACCTGCTCTGCATTTTGCAAAGCTTCAGGGGAGGTTTGCTGGGGTTGTGCAGAACCCCGGGGTTACCCCGAGACCAGTGTTAGCCCTGTGGGGCAGCGTTAGCCCTGTGGGACCAGCGTTGCCTGTACCGATCCACTGAAGCCCTGGAGGTGCCCCATCCCGAGTAGCATCCATGGGCAGTCAGGTTTCCTACGGTGCTTCCCTCGAGTCCCGGTGTGAACTTGCGTGGGTGCTTCCCGAGAGCTGTGAACACACCTAGAGTGACCGTAAAATGGGATATATATATATATTTGGGTAAGTTATATGCAGAAATGAGGTCTGAGGAACCGGGGAGGGAAGGAGGCTTTGCTGGGAGTCTCCCTGAGGAGTGCACGGGAGTTTTGGGGACGAGCCTGGCTCCCGTCTGTGGGTCGGGGATGCACTTACAGCAGGCAAACAGCATCGTCAGCACCAGCAGGAGCTTCATCTTCCTCTCACCTGGGCCTGGGAGGAGAAACAGGGCACAGGCTCAGCCGGGCAGCGCGGCCGGTTTGACAGGAGCGGCCGTGAGAAGCTTCCTCTGAAATGGGATCAGTCTGGAGGGAGCAAATCAGCCGTGCCCTCTGACATCTCGGCGCTTTGCTGAAGCTGCCCCGCCACCCGAGCATCCCCCCGCTCCCGTCCCACCCCTCCAGCGTTCCTCACCTCCCGTCCCCCCGCTTTTGGCACCCAGTGCCCCTCTCCCCGCTCAGCGCAGCCTCCCGGCCGTGTTTCCACTCGGAAGCCATCGCACTTTTCCTGCGGGCACGGCTCGCTGCCTCCTCCCAACATCTCCCCCCCCTCCCCGCGTTTTTCCTTTCCGCAGCAGCGGGGTGAGGTGGGGAACAGCTGCTCACCCAGGATCTTCCTCGCTGTCAGTCTGTCCTCCCGGGCAGAGCCTGCCCTCCTCGTCCAGCCCTCGAGCTCCAAGTGGAAGCTCCAAAATGCCTCGTCTGTCCCAAAGCCAGGCACTGCTACGCCCCTTCCCCCCCCGGCCAGCCCCCCTCTCTCCCCGTGGGCTGCAGCCTGGAGTGACGCAGGGGCCGACACCGAGTTCTTGGAAAGTTTTGGGAAGATGTTGATCATTTACGGGGATTTCTCTTCCCTGCCCAGCAGCAGCTCTCAGAGGACGGGGCGCGTTGAACAAGAACGCTGTTTTTATTTCCGCGTTGGTTTAATTTACAGCAGCTCTAGCGGGGTCAGCACGGGGATGAAAGGCGGCTGCGGCCCCGCATCCCAGCTCCCATCATCGGCACAGCTTCTTGGGGTAGAACTGGTAGAGTTTCCTGTAGCTCCTGACGTTCCTCCTCAGGCACAGCGCCAGGCTGCGGTCGCACTCGCAGGACAAATAGGCACACCGGGAGCCCTGTCCTGCGGGGCGAGGGGAGCCGGGATCAGCCCCGGCTTTGGGGGTGGGGGGGTGACACCCCCTTTTCCAGGGCCCTACTCACTGCAGGAGAGCCTGCCACGGCGCCAGCTGTAGCGGTAGAGCCGCGTCTTGGCGTCACAGTGGTAATTCAGGAGGTTTCCGTAGCAAGTATCGTGCAGCTGACAGCATCTGCACAGGAGATTGAAGCTTTAGGGGATGGAGTTTTCTCCCCCTCATCCCAGAAACTGAAAAATATCCAAGAACGTGTCCGGGAAGGGAGTTTTAAAGTGAATTTTCACCTGTCTGTGGCATCCTTGGGCTGTCCCTTGCCCCCCAGGCCGCAGTAGCAGCCGTAGAAGCTGTAATGTAGAAGAGCATTTCTCCCTGTCGCCTCTGAGATCATCTGGTGCAGCTCCAAGAGGCTCCCGTGGGCTGAGGACAAGCCTGGAGAGGGGGAAATCAGGGAGTTCACGCTGATTCCCTGCCCCCCAAACAGCAGCTCCATCCCTCCAGCCCCCAGATTGGCACCGGGGTGGTGATGTCTTAGAAATTATAATGCAATGGGGAGGAAAATGTGTTCCCAGCTTGGCACAGGAGTGTTGTTGCATGTCTGGGAGAGGTGAAGAGATCACCAGCCAGATTTCGATGTCTGTAATTGCACAGAGAGCCTTGGGACTGAGAGAGAGCACTTACCCCACATGAATATCACAGAGAGGCCGAGGAGAGCGTTCATCCGTCTGACAGCTCTGGGGGAGGAAAGCAAACCATCCTCTGTTATACAACCACCTTCTTCTTTCTTTCCTCATCGCCCAGGAGCAGAGGTTCTCCCTCTCCCCAGGGACTAGGAGCCATGAGGGGGGTAAGGACGCGCCCGTTGTTCCAGCACAAAGCGTCAGGGGTGGGAAGCGATGGGAATCAGATGGGAGAGGGTGGGGAAAAGCAAAATCTGGAGAAAGCGAGAAAAACTGGAGGGATGTTCAGCCCTCAAGGGCTGCACCTGGTGCTCTTTGTCTGGGCTGGTGTCTCAGGCAGCATCTCCTTCAGTCCTGCTTCCCCAGCATGGCACTCGCTCCCCACTTGCACCACAGCTTCTGGTGAAAGGAGGAAAAGAAGGAAATCAATCCTCTGTCCCCACTTAGCTTGGGAAAGCCACGCTGCCTCGCAGTGCCCTGCAGCCAGCTGGGCTTGCTTTATATGGTTTGCTCCCATCTGCCTGGGGCTCCTTTGACCCAAATCTTGCTGACTGGGCTTCCCTGTAAAGGAGAAGGTGCCATCCTTCCCCTTCCGAGGAATTGTCAAAAATCCCCTAACGCCCCGGCTCCGTAGCCCACGCACAGGGTGGGTGCTGGGTGGGATGAGGTGGAAAAGCAGCGTCACTTCCAGCCCGAGGAGGAAGCAAATGCTCTGCCTTGGTCAGAAATGCCCAAGAGTCTTTTCCTCTGCCCTTCCCAGCACCGAGGAGCTGCTTCAGGAGGGAAAGAGCAGCTCTAGTTCAAGCTGGGCATGGACACAGCAAGTTTGGGGCTTCCAAGGAGGTGTAAGGTGGTTCAAGGAGAGTTATCACTTCTCTGGGAAAAGTCTATGGGCAACACTGAAAGCATCTCTAAATGTGCCTGAGACACGAGGCTGGGCAGACACTGGATGATTACACTCTCACTCACTGTGAGAAAACAGAGAAGCAAAATGAGTATTCTGAGGTGAGAAAGTGCAGCTTCCCTTTATTTCTCCCCTTGTGATTTTTCCACCCTCTCATTATGTCCTTCTGCAGAAGCCATTCACTCATAATTCAATTGCCATTCAATTGCCCTCATAAATTAGCACTTGCCTAATACAAGTGGTTGAGAGCTCGAAATCTTCCTTCCTCTGTGGATGATTATTCTTTAACTCTTATTTCCAAGAATCATGACCAGACTGATTTGGTTTGGGAGGGATGTTAGGGAAGGAAGGTGATCGGTCTGTGTCTTTTGTCTTACGTGCTGGAAAAACAAAAGTTTTTTGTTGTCCTCCACTGACAAAGTTTTCAGCCAAGCCCTGATCCCAGCTCTGCTTTGTCTCTGGTGTCACGAGTGATGCTCCCTGGCTGGCATGTGCCTCGTGCTTAATTGAGTTGCTCATAGCCCATTAATGCTCCTCAGGCTAATTACAGCCTCATTTATCATTTGCAATCGGTTTATGTACTCATGCTGTCTTCCCGCTTTTAGTGTGTTTGCGTAAGAAATTGTGTTTCTATGAAATGCTTTGTATGGAATTGTTTATAGCAGGAAATAGATATAAAAGAGCAGTTGTGTCATTCCTAGTAAAATCTTTATGTGCCAGAAGCCAGACATCCCAGAAGATACTGGGGATACTCCTGTGAGCTTCTCCCCGTGCTGAGCTGTGGTTCAGGTTGTCCTGACTCTGGACAAGAGGAATGGAAAAATCATTTACAACTGAAAACTCGCTGTGATGTGAAGCCTCTTATTGTATTCCTGGGACTGATTTGTTAGCGTTCCTCACAAAGCTGTTTGGATGTGCCTTCTGAGCTAGGAATTAGAAATCCACAGAATCCCAGATTGGTTTGGGCTGGAGAGGATCTTAAAGCTCACCCAGTGTCCCCCCTGCCATGGCAGGGACAGCTTCCACTGTCCCAGGCTGCTCCAAGCCCTGTCCAGCCTGGCCTTGGGCACTGCCAGGGATCCAGGGGCAGCCACAGCTTCTCTGGGCACCCTGTTCCCCGAATTTATTGCTCCACATTGGGATAGATGTGTGAATTACAGCCCTGTCAGGACCATGGAAATGTTGTGGTGTCAGGCAAATTATATGGCTGAGGTGTGGGGTGCAGATGTGCTCCCCAAAGTCAGCAGCCCCTACAGAAAAAATCCCAGGGAGAACCAGTTTGCATCCCTTTTATTGTATCTCTTTATTCTCTTTGCCGGGAAATGAAATCAAGAGAGGAGGAAGGCACAAAAAAGAGGAAGCTGGTGTGTCTTTCCAGGAACTGGTGGCTCTCCATCCATGGTGTGTGTGCCCTTCTCACCCCGAGCAGCACCTCACAGGGATCCTCGGGGGCTCTCCCTTTTCTCAGGCTTTCCTTGCTGGGGGAAAACTGGCCAAAATCTGGACCTCTTTGTGCAGATCCGCCCTCCTCAGCACTGGAGCTTGCTTCCTTGGCATTTGAGCTTGAAGTAGAAGCGGTAGGAATTGTTGTAGGAGTGCAGGGTGCTGGCGAAGCACGAAGCCACCTCAGTGTCACACAGGCACGTCTCCCTCTTGCACCAGCTCTGCTCGTTACCTGCGGGACAGAGAGGGGGAAACACGGAGCCCTGCGGTGCTTTTCCTGGCCGGAGCCACCGAGGGGAAAGGGAAGGAGCAGCGTGTCCCGGCGCTCGCCCATCCCATATCCTCCATGCCCGCTGAATTATCCCAGCCGGCCGGGAATGGGGCCGGATTCTCCCAGGGGATGGGAGAGTCTCGGGGAGCGCTGAGGCTCAGAACTCACTGCAGGTGATGTGCCCGTCGGTGGAGGCGAAGCTGTACGGAGTGGTCAGGGGGCTGCAACTGCCCTCCCTCAGCTTCCTGTAGCAGCAGTCGTGGGCTTGGCAGCACCTGCGGGGACACCGCATCAAACCGCGACCCCCGAACCCTCCCTGGCACACCTGGAGGCCAGGGGAAGGTCCTGCCTCAAATTTAAGGCGAGGAGGCGGCAAGGAAACAACGGGACTTGGCTGAGGAACGGTGTAAAACACCCTCACCCCATCCCGGCGCTGGAAGGATGCCAGCGAGGGACTTTTAGGGAGCCGGGAGCCGTGACGCCGTTCTGAGGAAGGTACTCACCGGTCGGTGGGATCCACGGGGGTCCCGGAGCCCCCAATGCCGCAGAAACAGCCGTACCAGCTGTAGGACAGCAGGGCGCTCCTGCCCGTGGCCGCTCTGATCATCCTCTCCAGCTCCAGCACGCTGCTGCCGGCCGGGAGCAGCCCTGCGGGGACACAGCACGGGCTGGGGCCGCAGCAGAGCATGGAGCACTCTGGAAGTGTGCACTGCCAGGATTTGAACCACGGGGTTTTATCCCCTCCTCTAGATTTATGGAATCATGGAACGCTTTGGGCTGGAAGGGACCTCAAAGCCTGGCTTGTTCCACCTCGTGCAGTGGGCAGGGACACCTCCCACTATCCCAGGTTGCTCCGAGACCCATCCAACATGGCCTTGGACACTTCCAGGATTGGGGCAGCCACAGCTTCTCTGGGCAGCCGGTGCCAGGGCCAACCTCTCAGGGAGGATGGCTTTTTCAGTCTGGCTTTTACAACCTCTGGATCTCATCTGGCACAAGATATTTTCCCCTCTGGACTGGCTCTGCCAATCCTCCATCACCAGGATCAGCCATGCACTTGGCACAGGCAGGAAAGGCTCCAGGGCCTCCCAAAATAAATATGGATCTCAGCATCCCAAAGCCTCCCCATCACCAAGCTCTCCATGACTGCAGCAGTTCTACACCAAGTACTTAGAGAGAAATTGCCAGATTTAAACAAAAACCCGAATTTTGCATGAACACTCCGGGTTTGTCGGTGCTGGGGACAGCAGGGCACTTACCACAAGCCAGGAGCACGGCAAGGAGGAGATTCCTCATCCTGGGACTGCCCTGGGGAGGGAACAAGGACGGGTGATGATCCAGGGGCAGGACAGAAGCCTCTGCCGTGCCATGGAACCGGCTGGGTGCACCCGGGCAGTGCCTCAGGTGGTGTTTGTGTCACTGTGGGTACCCAGCGCTCTAAGGCATCCCGACAGTTCTGTATCCCAGTTTTGGGATGTGGGGCTTGTCCTGCCTGGGCTGCTGGAGCAGCTCAGGGCCTGCAGCTTTCCCCCCATGCCCTGAGCTGCCTGGTGAGCACCAGGGCAGTGAAATCCCCTCTCCTTACCCCACCTGGACCTGCAGCTCCAATGCTGCCGGCTCAGCGAGGTGGGTTTATATCCCTGGGAGACCCACCCCCTCCTTTATCTGTGCTGATGGTGTCAGTCGTCCTAAGCCAGGCTTGCCTGGAGCAGGGAGCTGATTCCCATCCTTCTCTTTCCCAAAAAACCACGATCTTTCCCACAGCAGTGAGCACCAACGCTTCCTCCGTCACCTTGCTCGTCACTGGGCACCAGCCCATCTCCATCCCAGCCAAGGCCTTGCCATCACCGTGGTTTTAAAATCCATGGGATTTGGTGGCTGGAGAAATGGGATAAAAGTGATTTACACCCAGGATGGCGCTTCAGAGGATGTTGAATCCCTGTTCCAGGTGTAGAGGCAGCACTTTGGGCTCGGTGTTTCCTCAGTTTTGCCTCAAAGATGTCTCCTTCCTTGCAACTTCTCCCCCAAATCCGTGGCTGCATTCAAATCCAGCCGTGCCAAATTGCAAGGCACAGCAGCAAACACCAGGATTGCAATTCCTGGCTCTGCAGTTTTTCCTGTCCTGCCCTCAGGTTTTCCTGTCTGCCTGGGGGACAAGGGGTCTGTGAAATTAAACCACCAGCAGCAAAGGCTGGAAAAGCCATAAAAACCCGACTTGGAACGCTTTGGGAATATAGTTTATTTAATCACCATAACCCAAACATGATACAGAGGCACGGGGGAGACAGAAAACCAGAGGAGATAAGGAACAAAAGCTGCTGTTTTCCCTTGAAAGCCCGGGGCCAAGAGCAAACACAGACACAAATGCAGGTATGGGCGATATGCAGGGCCCCACCCTCAGGGATTAACCATGCTCCTGGAGAAGGGAATTCGACGCTGGGAGTTGTAAAGAAATGACTGGCTGGTCTGGAGTCAAGAAGAGAAACCTTTGTTGAAATTCCTGAGAGCCACCAAAGCTGACACTGGAGGAGATGTCACCTCTCGGCTGCCCTCCAAGGTGGCAGAGCTGTCTGTCCCAGGGTTTTCCTTCCCTCTAACCTTTTATTTCCTGTCTGTCCCAGGGTTTTCCTTCCCTCTAACCTTTTATTTCCTGTCTGTCCCAGGGTTTTCCTTCCCTCTAACCTTTTATTTCCTGCTGCAGGTGGAATAAAACCCCATCCAAGCCTGTTAAGGATGGGGAGTGACATCTCACCTGCCTCCCCGCTCGCCATCTGCACAAGAAACCACTCCAAAATACCACAGTGACAACCCCAAGCCCTGCTTTCCCCACCTGATTTTAAAACCAGGGCATCCCTAATAATAAATTAATCAATCCCATTCCCACTTCCCCTACAAAATTCTTCCATTGGTGAAGGTTTTCTTCACCGTGGTAGTTGTCTGTGCTGCTCCTGCCTTGGCATTGGAGGTCTTTGGATTTGGGGGGGAAATCTGAGGTTTTGCTGCAGAGTTTGGGCAAATCTGTGTGAAAAACCTTGTCCAGAGTCATAAATGGAGAGCAGAGGGCTGGGATCACATGGATTTGGGATCCACACGTGGTTTCAGCCAAATCCCCCCATTATAAGCGCTCCCTCTCTGTGGAGGATCCACTCAGGGGAGTGCCCACACGAAGCTTAACCCTGTCTTTAACTAACCCACAAACTCGAGGGCTTAAAAACCACTTGTGGAAGTTATTATCCTACTGGAAATATGGAATTTTTCAGCCTTCCTATGGAGCAAGGAGAGCCAGGTATCACCCACCCGTCTGTTTGCTCACAGCCTTACTGAAGTGTAAATAGCCCGTGTGCTTTGATCTGCAACATTGCTAAACATCCTGGGCTGGGGTAAGCTGATAGGAAACTATTTCCCTACTTCTTTTATTTATTTTTAGTGCACCGGTTCGCCTTGATCCTCCCACCCCGCAGGGTGGAGACCCCAGGTTTATGGTGGATATTTATTGCTGGTTTCTTGCTGCCGTCGATGGGCATCTGTTGGTGGGAGCAGCAGCTGCTTAAGTAGGAGTGGGTTTAGAAAGGGATTAATGGGGAGAGATGGACAAGGTCAGTGCTGTGTGGGGTGTTCCCAGAAGGAAAACTGGCTCAGGGATCATTTGTAGCCTGAGGGGGGCTCAGGACTCCCCCTCCCTCCCAGCTGCAGCTTTCCCAGCACAATCAAACTTCCCCAAAAGAGTTGTTTTAGGTCCCCGTGTGATCTTGTGTATAGAGTGTAGTTTTAAAAAGGTGCTTTCCTCACAATTCACGAGTTTGGCGTTTATTTCTCTGGTTTGATTCAGTGGTCAGTGAATCATGTCACAGGGAAGTAAAACTCTGTCTTGTGCTCCTGTCCTGCTGCCTTTGCTCAGGACGGGCTGTAACTGGCTTGGTTTTAAACTGTTCGGGCTAAACCCCAAAGATTCGGGTATTTAAGTAGGGTGACACCATTGTGGTTTTCCTTTGGGTGGGTTGGAGGGATGGGAATTCCTGTGGGAGGGCTGGGACATCCCAGGTACCACGGTCACCTACGGATGGAATTTGTGGGAGGCTCCTGAGCCACCCCCTGCTCCCCCCACTCCTCCGTGTCCAGCAGGACGGAGCCTCCGGAATCTTCCCAGGATTGTCAGGGGGCTGCTCCTGTGCCACAGGGAGCCCTGAGGCCGTGTCACCGCCCTGTGCAGAGCCCACAGCGGGTCACGGCTGTCCCTGGGCCTGGGAACATCCCCTGGGACCACACTGGGACATCACAGCCCTGGTTCCATCCACCCTGGGACATCCCGGCTGTCCCACTCCTGTCTGTTCCTTCTCCATTCCCATCCATCCCTGTTCCCATTCCCTATTCCCATTCCCCATTCCCATTCCCTGTTCCTGTTCCCGTTCCCATTCCCATTCCCATTCCCATTCCCATTCCCATTCCCATTCCCATTCCCTATTCCCATTCCCTGTTCCCATTCCCATTCCTGTTCCCATTTTCCCATTCCTATTCCCTGTTTCCATTCTCCATTCCCATTCCCCATTTCCATATCCCATTTCCCATTCCCCATTCCCCATTCCCCATCCCATTCCCATTCCCATTCCCCATTCCAATTACCCATTCCCATTCCTGTTCCCTGTTCCCATTCCCATTCCCATTCTCATCCCATTCCCCATTTCCATTCCCATTCCCATTCCCATTCCCATTCCCATTCCCATTCCCCATTTCCATTTCCATTTCCATTTCCATTTCCCATTTCCATTTCCATTTCCATTTCCATTTCCCATTTCCATTTCCATTTCCCATTTCCTTTTCCTTTTCCATTTCCATTTCCATTTCCCATTTCCATTTCCGTTCCCATTCCTGTTCCCTGTTCCCTGTTCCCATTCCCATTCCCATTCTCACTCCCATTCCCAATTTCCATTTCCATTCCCATTCCCCATTCCCATTTCCATTTCCATTTCCATTTCCATTTCCATTTCCATTTCCATTTCCATTCCCATTCCCATTCCCGTTCCCATTCCGGTTCCCGGCGATGGGCGGGGCGGGGCGGGGCGGGGCGCGCGCCCGGAAGTGCCGCGGTCTCCACGGCAACGGCAACAGCGCGGTGCGGCGGGCGCGGGCAGGTGAGGGCCGGGGCCGGGGCTCTGGAGCCGCGCTCAGGGCCGGGCTCCGCTTCTGGGGCTGTGGCACTGAGGGTTCTGCTCGGGGCTGTGGCAGTGAGGGCTCTGCCCAGGCTGTAGCACTGAGGGCTCTGCCCCAAGCTGAGGCACTGAGGGCTCTGTCTGGGGGCTGTGGCACTGAGGGCTCTCTCTGGGGGCTGTGGCACTGAGGGCTCTGCCCGGAGCTGTGGCACTGAGGGTTCTGCTCGGGGCTGAGGCACTGAGGGCTCTGTCTGGGGGCTGTGGCACTGAGGGCTCTCTCTGGGGGCTGTGGCACTGAGGGCTCTGCCCGGAGCTGTGGCACTGAGGGCTCTGCCGGGGGCTGTGGCACTGAGGGCTCTGCCCCAAGCTGTGGGACTGAGGGCTCTGCCCGGAGCTGTGGCACTGAGGGCTCTGCCGGGGGCTGTGGCACTGAGGGCTCTGCCCCAAGCTGTGGGACTGAGGGCTCTGTCTGGGGGCTGTGGCACTGAGAGCTCTGCGGGGGCTGTGGCACTGAGGGCTCTGCCCGGAGCTGTGGCACTGAGAGCTCTGTCTGGGGGCTGTGGCACTGAGGGTTCTGCGGGGGCTGTGCCAGCCCTCACCCGGACAAGGGACGGTGGGCAGGGACTGATGCCCAGGGAGTTCCACCTGAACATGATGAAGGACTTCTTTAAACACCTGGAATGCATTGCCCAGAGAGGGTGCAGAGATATTCCAGACCCTGTGCACACAGTCCTGTGCTCGGGGCTGGAGCAGGGAGGTGGCACCAGGTGAGCTGCCATCGTCCCTTCCAGCCTGACCCAGCTGGGATCCCGTGCTGTAGGTCAGGGGTGTGAAGTGCCCTGTGCTCACCGTTTTGGGGTCACAGCCCTCTCTGGCTGTGCTTCCCCACCCCACCCCTCAGCAGACCCCATGTGTTCAGCCTGTCCCCTCTAACTCACACCGTCCTGGGGCAGTACAGACTCGCGCCCTGGTCCCACCAGGGCTTCTGCCAGGTTGGTTGGTTGGGGGTTTATTCTTGGAAGTGGCAGCGTCACTGGGGTTGTTTGAAGTGCTCCCGTGTGCTTGGGAGCTCTGCCTCAGTGCGTTTTTGCCTTGGAGTTTATTTGTTAGTGGCAGTAAGGGGAAGGTAGGGTCCCTGTCCCTCCCACAGGCTCCTGGCAAGCTGGGAGGAGTCACCTGGGCGAGTGTCCCTGTCCCGCTCCGCTGGAGGCTCGGGAGGGACGGATCTGTCAGCTGGGATGTGCTGGGACTCTGCCTTGGCCGTGCTGAGCTGGAGGTGAAATGAAGTGTTAAATAACAAACACATCGCTGGCAAAGCGCCACAGTGACTGTTCTCTCTGTTTGGTTTAGAATAGAATCCCAGAAGTGTTTGGGTTGGAAGGGAACTTAAAGATCATCTTGTTCCACCCCTGCCATGGCAGGGACAGCTTCCACTGTCCCAGGCTGCTCCAAGCCCTGTCCAACCTGGCCTTGGGCACTGCCAGGGATCCAGGGGCAGCCACAGCTTCTCTGGGCACCCTGTGCCAGGGCCTGCCCACCCTCACAGGGAGGAATTTCACCCCAAGATCCTCTCTAATACTGCCCTCTGGCAGTGGGAAGCCATTCCCTCTTGTCCTGGCACTCCAGGCCCTTATCTACAGTCTCTCTCCATCTTTCCTGTCAGCTCCTTCAGGTACTGGAAGGTCACAGTTAGGTCACCCTTGGGTCTCCTCTCTCCAGGCTGAAGAATCCCAGCTCTCCCAGCAGAGCTGCTCCCTCCCTCTGATCACCTTGGAGTATCCTCTGGACTCACTCCAACAGCTCCACATCCTTCCCTTCCACATCCTGGGCACCCCCGAGCTGGAGGCAGCTCTGCAGGTCATTCTTCTCTCAGAGCCGCTCTTCCCCCACCCAGGTGTGTCTGGAATTGCCCCAACCCAGGTGTAAGGTTTTTCCCTTGGCTTTGCTGAACTCCATGAGGTTTTCATTGACCCACACTCGGGTGGGTCACTGCTGCCGGGGTGACAAACAGCAGCTGAATGTGACTGTGTCATTTCTGGAGAATGCCAAGCAATCCAATGTGATTTTTATTTCTTCCCCTTGGTAAATTCTGCCACAAAATCCACAGGAAGAGAAGAGGAGGTTCCCAGTGGCACTTCTCCAAAATGTTGTGAGTTTGTGACCCAGTGTCTGGGCTGTCTGTCCTGGCATAGCTGAGAGCTCCGAGCGCTGCTTCCTTTGGGGACACGCAGCACAACGTGGCTTCCCCCTCAGTGGAGGTTATATCACACAATCATGGAATACCCTGAGCTGGAATGGACCCACAGGGATCATCCAGTCCAAGCCCTGGCCCTGCACAGACACCCCAACAACCCCACCCTGGGTATCCCTGGAGCATTGTCCGAATGCTCCTGGAGCTCTGGCAGCCTCGGGGCCGTGCCCATTCCCTGGGGAGCCTGGGCAGTGCCAGCACCCTCTGGGGGAAGAACCTGTTCCTGATCTCCAACCTAAACCCCCCTGACCAGCTCCAGCCATTCCCTCAGGTAAATCATTCCCTGTTAAGCAGCTTTCGGTCACTAGAACAGATTTCTGTGTATTGAATCAGGGTTTTTCAGTCTCAGTGGTCTTGAGATACCTTTAAAATATGAAGTGTAGTCAGTCTTATCCCAAAATCCACAACGGGAACTGAATCTGCCACTGCAGAAACAGTGAGAGTCAGAGCTGTGCTCTGAGCTTCACTCATCTCCCATTTGCAGAGTTTCCATCTTCAGAAGAAAGGAATTGTTCTTTCCATCAAACACTCACATTCAGTGGTGAAGGGCACAACTCCCCAAAGCTCTGGGTCAATTTTACACAATTCCTGCCAAAGCCAGTCCCTACAAATAACGCCCCTCCCACCCTCTGTGACTCAGCCCTTTCTGCACCGTGGGGTTGCTGCCTGCCTGTGCAGTGGTACCCCAGATTTATTCTGTTATTACCTGGCACGCAGCACAGCCTGGGAGTCGCAGGGAGATTGAGCTTTCCTGGCCAGTTCCTGAAGCTTTTCCCTCTGCTCCCGGCCCGCAGGTGCGATGGCCACAGCGGCTTTCCGGGACTCAGCACCAGCTCAGCTCCCTTCAGGCACAGCCACTCTGCCGTGGGCCAGCGCCGGCACCATGCACGTCACCAGGCCCAAATCTGCCAAGGGACAGAGGCCGAGCTTGAGCCACCGTCAGGGCATGGAAGCCTGTCCGTGCCACGTGCCATCTTCCCCAGCGGCGGCCATTCCTGGGGAATTAGCGACCAGCCGGAGAGCGCCGCTCACAAAAGCGGCGTTCCCACCCGCCCAGGTGTGTCCTGAGAAAATCCCAGAGCTCCTGCAGCAAGTGCCTTTGAAGACCTCCTCGTCCCTGAACAAGTACCGGGTGCTCCCCTCCATCATCCGGAAGGGTGTCGGGAGCGACGCCGTGGAAGCGTTGGCCGAACGCACCGACCGGCTGGGAGTGAGTGAGGGGCAGGAGGATGCTCCAAAGGCCATCAAGTCCTTTTCTGGAGAACAGGGATCTGCCAGCACGTTGTCAGGAAGTGACATTGGCACTGAAGAGAGCTCACACCGCTCCGCTGAGCAGTGGGGAAGGCAAGCGAGGCAGGAGAGCCCTTGGGTGCTCCCTGTAAGCCCGGAGGAGCCGTGGGTGCTGCTCGCTGTCCGATCTCCCTCTGGGCAGAGGTTTGAGCACCACTTCAAGCCCTCTGACAGTCTCCAGACGGTCCTTGCCGTGGCAGGACAGAAACTGTTGGCCAACTACCAACACTGCAGTGTTGAAACCGTGGAGGTGCCCCGGAGGCACTTCTCTGACCTTACAAAGTCCCTTCACGAGTGCGGGATCCTCCCCAGGTCCGTGCTGTGCATCCGACAGGACGAGCAGCACAATGCAGCAGATGATCTTTAGGCACACAGCAATGGTGCTGTTCACTAATTCTTTAGGCACACAGAGATCCTTGCATTGCTTCTTCCAAGGAGCTGAGAGTCCGATGCTTCCTGCGCCTACTTCTTTAACTTTCATCCCCCACGAAATCCCCGTGAAGCAGAGTTATGGATATGTAATAGTATTTGGAATAGTGCTTCAGAAAATAGGTATTTCAGGTGCATAAACCTGATTCATAGAGAGCAGCTTGTGTCACCTGCGCCATCACAAATTTCTGCCTCAGCACCACCAACCTTCAGCCTTTCTGGTTTGTTGAAGTTGCTGATGTTCTTTGAGAACAGGTCAGGTTTCCAAGACCTCTCCCCTTGTCCTTTTCTATGTTTTGGGAAGGTACCCACTTCTCTGAATGCAGAAACACCATTTGGGAAGATAGAAACAGAACAATTTAGCTACAGGAGCACCTTTGGTAGCTGATCATTATCCTAAACGTCTTCTCAAAAGACTGAAAAGGAGATCAAACCCCAAAATCAAGTGGACATAACAGTAATAACACATTAATGAGTTACTGTGAAGTTACTCTGTTACTGTTAAATTGCAAGATTAATTGTAAAATACCTGTGAGGGCTCGGGTCTTTCTGGGTAATGTCAGCCTAGCTCTTAACTGTGACTAAACCATCTTTTTAAGAAGAAATTGTTATTATTTTGGCTGTCTTGGGGAGCAGCAGGATTTTCTCCTTAGTTTTCCTTCTCTTATTTGGCTCATGTGATCCACAGGTACGGAGAGATGGATCGTTAAGAGGGGATGTTACAGATAATTCCATTTAACCCCTCTACACTGATGTGAGTTAGTCCAAGAAGCAAGTGCTGCTTTGGGAATTGAGGTATTAATGGGATTTGACTGGGAATTGGCTCAAGGGGTAAACCATCTTTTACTAAACCATCATTAAAAGGCTGGTTGGGTGACTTGGCAGGTTTAGGCAAACACAATGTGCTTGTGCTAAAAATAAAAAAGAGAAATATCTTCTAGTTTCTAATGGAATTTCAAAGGCAGTAATTTTTAATCTCATTTAAAAATGGACCACTTGCCACACAGATGAGTGACTTTGAATGCTTTGAGGCAAACGCAATTTATTTTGAAGCTCAGTGTAACTGCCAAACCAGCTCAGCACAGAAGCAACAAACACAACAGGAGCAGAAAGCTGACTGCTGGTGCTGGCTGAGTGTGGTACCTGATGCTAAATCAAGTGTTCAGGGTCCAGCAGCTTTGTAAAACCAGTACCTGATGGAACAGCGGTCCCTGCTGCTGTTGGTGATGGGAATCGCTCAGCAGCACTCCTTGATATTGAAATATATGGATGCCTTCAACAGAACCACAAAGTATTTCACCTGGTTTCAGGAAAAGGGACCATTTTCCATGTTCCCTTCAATGTTGGGTGGTTAATTCCCTATTTCTGCCTGTTGTGTGTATTGTGTTGCTCCTACCATCCCGTGTTAAATAAAACCTTTTAGGCCAAAAGTTGAACTTTAAATGATTTACATGAGCTGAGGTTTATCCATCACACCTGCTCTTAAGAAACCTTTGATTTGATGACAAATATCTCAGGGGCTGCCCAAGTCAGCCTTTGGATGGTCAGCTGCCCTCCACACCTCCTGAAGTTCGTGTCTGTGTCCTGTGCTCAGTACAAGCTTGCAGCCAAGGAGGAAGAACTTTGCCTCAGTGACCAGCTGTGACCAGAGCTGGGGACCACCAGGCAGCTGTGGGAGCACAGGGGCTCTGAGCAACCACAGAACAATCAGACAATTCAGCAGCTGGGCTCACAGCGGACTTCTCGTGCTGGAGGGTGTTCCTCCTGGATATTTAAGATAAATCTGGATGAGTTTGGTTTTAATCACCTAACCCAGGCTACAGCATCTCCAAAGATGGGGGAAAAAAGAGATCAAGTCTTGATCTAGGCAAGCACAACACAGGGAAAACACCTCTTTTCTCTCGGGTGTCCTCTTCCCTTCAGAACTGTTCTGGGAAGATTTTAGCAGCAACTCTTATAAGTCCAGCACAAGTATGGGGGGAAGAACAATATTTATCTGCCCTCATTTATTGTGTGGCACCATTTACCAAACTTCTCTGTGGGAAACTTGTAAGAATTCCAGCATTAAAATTCATTCTGTCACAAATATAAAACTTTACAGGACTTTTGTCTGAGAATGTCCTTAACTGAGGCTTTTAAACACCAACAAAGTATTCAAGCAAGAAGTCAGCAAAAGGATTGTTCAGTATGTGTTCTTTAATTCCAATTAAAAGTACATTAGAAACAGCACACAGGACCAGCAGCAGCTTCCATGACAATTCAACCCAAAACTCTGCTGTCACCAGGTCATTTGGCTGTACTAGGAAAAGTAGGTGATTAAATAAAGTCTTCCACTCCACACGCACTCACTCACCTGCCACTTTAAATAGGATTCCAACAGAATAAAAATAGATACACCCCAGAATACAAAAAGTTTAATTTTAAGCTGTTTTTTTCTTTTCTTCACTATAGCCTTTATACAAATTGATAAAAGGGTGCACAATTTCCTAAAATTTTAGGTACATTTTAAATGAGCCTTTTTTTACTTGGTAAAAGGATCCATATTCCTGTCTTTGAACAGAATATGATGGCCAAAATTGCAAAGAAAACAATTCAGTTTAAATTTACAATTTATACATGTGTTTTGACATGATTCCCACACCGAGTAGCAGGCCCATGGCTGCTCATGCATGTCCCATTTCCCCCCAACAAAGAGCTGTGCACCCTAAGTTCTGGTTCAGGAGCCTCCTTCTCCTGGAGACTGGGCTGGGGGAACAGCCCACAGCATCCAGCTGTGTGCACAAGAGTGGTCCCAACACACAGGAGGCATCATCCTTCCTTCTCCAGGAGTTGTGAATCCTTCCTTCTCCACAGAACACCCCGGCAGGGACCAACAACCTATTTTATTTTGCACTGTGGAGCACTTCCCACCTGCAATTTGACTGAGCAATTTTAACTCAAAACTCAGGTACTGAAATGTACTGCAACAGGTAAATTTGGTGTTCTAAGGGTAAATTTTTTTGGGGGGCTCAATCCAGGCTATCATGATATTTTTTTGTTCTTTTATTCCTGTATCTGATGGGTGAAGCCCAACAACTCTGTACGTTATCCGCGCTGAGCTTCAGAGCGCGGTGCGTTTAACGACGTGGTGAATCTCATTCACAGAGGTGAATTCAATCAGTACAGTTCCCTACATACTGCCCCTCCCACCCCACCCACCCACACCGTAGCCAGGTTAAACGCTTGGGATGAACTCGTGTAGTGTCACCACCACCCACGTCATGGAGAGCGGCCATCCCAACAAATCCAGGACAAAGGAAAAGAAAAAACTGCCCAGCAAAGCGACACGGCACCTGTGTTTGCGAGTAGGAGCTACTGGAGACATCCTCAGGACAATTTATGTAAGGAAAAGCAGGGCAAATCCATCAGAAAGCCAGAAATGAGTCTTAAAGAGCTCAGGGGAGCGCCAAGAATGACATCCTAGTTTGTACAAGGTATTTAGCCAAAAACCAGCTGCCTTGTTTGGGGTTTTTAGGTTTTTTCTTTTTTTTTTTTTTTTTTTGTCCTTTCCCTATGTCCATTATATATTCAACTGTTGAATTTAAACTGATCAGGTTAATGCTGCATATTATTCCAATTAAAGGCAACAATGTTTTGGTTTGTTTTTTTGTTTAAAATTTTAGATTAATTCTCTATTGCCTCTCTTTTGGCAAGTGTATTTCTCAGAATTCCAAAGATCATCCCATTTTAAGGCTAAACTAAGAAATGTTAAAAGCTTCTGTAAACATTTCCTCTTCCTCCCCACAGTTGCACAATTTGAAGTCCAACTGCAATTTTGAAAATGAGGTAATTTTTGTGTACTAATATCTTGAAGAGTCCTTTTTGGGACGAGCCAAGAGGCTGTGCCAATCCAAACACTGATCCAATTGTAGTGGGAGAGCTTCCACAGCAGGGCACATGCCAGTTCCAGCAGCTATTTCAGTTATTTATCTTCTCAATTTCATCCAAGTCGTCAGTATCCAATTTGTTTATCTTTTTGTCTGGGAAAGAAGACAAATAGGTCAGATTTTGCAACACTGAGCAGAGAAGGGAACGCTGCTCTCCTCAGCTGGACTTGAGCTCTGATCAGGCAATGTTCAGTCAGGTTTTAAAAATACAAATGAAAACCGTTTCCTTTTATCAAAGGCCCATCTGTGTACTCCAGCGTTACCCAACCCTGGAACATCCACTTCAAGGACTATGCAGGCAGCCAGCAAACACAGCCTGATTGACTCTGCTCCTGTCACAGGCAGCAGGTCCTAATCCCAAGTGACACTACACCGAACGCTCCCGCTGTGCTCCTCTGCCACCCGCTTGAGGCTCAACAAACGCCCTCACACCCGCTCAGCATCCAGCAAGTCAAACCCTGCAGAGATTCAATGGTTTAGAGGAAGGAGAAAAGCCTGAGGGTACGTACTGAAATGTTCCTGGATTCTGTTGAGAATGTTCATGCTGTGCTTGCTGTCCACCATGTTAATGGCCAGCCCCCGCTTGCCGAAGCGGCCGGTGCGGCCGATCCGGTGCAGGTAGGTCTCGTTGTCTGGATTCCCATCCTTATCCACAGGCAGGTCAAAATTGATAACAACGGAGACCTGCTCTACATCGATCCCTGACAAAGGAAAGAAAGCATCGGGTTACACAACTTCAATCCTTTCAGAGCAGGAACAGCCTCCTCAGACTCTGAAATGGAGCTTTTCCACAATATCCTCACGGGGTACTTGGAAATAATAAAATATTGAGCTGCGAGGGCAGAGAGTCCCATTGAAACAGCCAAAGGCGCTTAAATGTTTTGGAAATCGTATCAGCACTTAAATATTTCAGAAACTGTCTCCTTCCCTGCAAAGCTGTAAAGACCACTTGCTTTTTTCCAAGTACCATCCTGTCTTGACTGTTCCAGGATGTCAAATTACACCACAAATTCCTCTTGGGATGGTGAACTGGATTTCACTGTTTTTCAGTTTTCTGTACTTGGGCACACGTTCACTGCAAACCCTGAATGTCAGCAGCACAAGGCAGGCTTGGTGCCAGACTCTCACAGGATGGACTTTGCCATCTCAAGCAGCAGGAAGCCAACAAGAAATCCTGTGTTTGCAGACAGTGGAAGGACACCAACTTCTCCCAACTGGAACACGTGAGGATGCAAATTCTGCCTGCGAGCTGGCCAAGGGTGTTATTTGAGGAAGTGCTGCTTCCAGCCCTCCCTGTGATGCCTTTTTAGGCTGCCCAAAAACAGATGGTAGACAAAATTAAGGGAAGAAAAAGCATAACTGCATTTATTTATTTCCTGAGGGGCCCTCAGGTACATCGGGGGCAGATGAAGCCCCCAGGGGCTGCACCCAAAAATGGACCCCGGCTCTCGGGTTTCACACTTTGGTCACTTTGCTCCCTTTGCACATCGGGGGTTAACGCTGCAATTACAGCTGCAGCTAATGAAGTCCTTCACCCCAAGTTCGCTGCCCCAGCTCCCTTTTGTTCCCATCTCTGGGCCCTGAGGCAGCGAGGGGTCCTGGATCGCCAGGAGAGGAATTGTTGTGTGTGACCCAAACGGGAGAGCGGCAGCTGAGGCTGCGTGTGGAGTTTGGAGTTACTAAAGAACTGCAGGGTTACAAATACATGAAAAACAGGAAAGCTAAAAACCCCAAGGTATCACCTGGCCCCATTCCCTCGTGTCCTACCTCTGGCACAGACATTTGTGGTCACCAGCACCTTCTCCTTGCCCTCTCGGAAGCGCTCGATCACGGCTGCTCTCTGCTCCACCATCATCTCCCCGCTGAGCAAGGCCACCTGATGGCCCTCCCTGGACAGCTCGGCCGCCAGCCACCCCGCCGTCTTCCGAGTCTGCAACACACAGCCAGCCCCACGTGTGGGAGGGGGTCTGAATGCTGGAAAGCAGCAATAAACATCTCTAGGGGCCCACTGGAAGCCCTGTGGCTGCTCAGTTTTTGTCTCCCTTACAAACTGTATCAGGAGGAGGACAGTACACCTCAGCCACCACAGGAACCCTTGATTAATAAAGAACACGTTGTCTTTGTGCTCTGCTCCTCGGATTTTGCTCTGCTGGAGAGTGACCCTGCACCAAAAACTCATGAAAATTGTCACAAAACTACAACTACTCATCTTGGAAAATGGCAGGGTCAGACCTGAATGTAGCTGTGAAATCCCACAGAGGCTCTGCACAGCCTTGAATTAAACAGTTGTTTGAGCTCCAGTTATGTCTTGAGACAGCCTAAATGCAAACTGCTGCAGCAGACTCCAAACACTTTCATCCTGTCTGAGCTCTCTTTGCCTAAGCACTGATTTTTCCCTAAAAATTATTATGGCAGCTTCAAGAAAAAGAAAACCAAGTCTCAGTATGATTCACAGTGAGATCTCAGAGGTGTATCCTCAATTACCTGAGGGAAATGAAGTCCCAGGAACAGCTCTGTATCAGCTAGAGAAGCAAAAGACTTCCCAATCCCTCATTCTGCCCTATTTTCATTCATTTTCCTACACCACGGTTTGTTTTTTGGTTTTTTTTTTTTCAGTAATTCAGAGTTTTGGAAAAATGTTCATCACTCTGATCTTTGCTTCCGAGGATGTCAGGGACAACAATGACCATTCAGGAATAAAAAAGTCCAATGCTGTCTCCTGAATGGACAAACCCAGAGAATCAAACCAGTGAGGGCTAACGTGGCTTTCAGGATTTCAGTCAAAAACTGAGCCAGAGAAACCAAAAAGGGCAATTTTGTTCTCAGTTCCTTTCTGGAAACCGTGTCTGGCTTGGTTTTAGCACTTGCAGACTCGGAGGGGGTGGCTGGGACTGACATTCCCTGGAAGCACTCACATGGCAGAAGATCATGGCCTGGGCGATGGTGATGGCGCCGTAGATGTTACAGAGAGCCCGGAACTTCTCATCTCTGTTATTGCACAGAACATAATACTGCTTGATGGTGTCCAGGGTCTCCTCCTCACGCTTCAGTTTGATAATGTTTGGGTCAGGAACAACTTTCTGAGCAAACTTCCACACAGAATCCTCGAAAGTGGCCGAAAACAGGAGCATCTGGCAGTCTCTGGGGAGCATTCTGGAAGAGAGAGAGAAACAGGGAGGGCTCCCACACAACTGTCATCTCCTGAAATCCTGACGAATTCATGCTATGGAAAAAGGAAAACCATAACCCTGGAACCTGGTTATTGCAGTGGCTGGAAAGAGTAAAACCAATCTTACCCACCCACGATTGCTCCCTCACGAACCACAGGCATCCAGACTTATCTTCTTATAAAGGAATAAACCAATAAAAAGGATTTTTATTCTGCAAGGAAATCAAACTGCTTGTCATCCCCTGAGGTTGTCCCTCTATGAACTCCCTGGACTAGAGTTAATTTATCACTTCAATCTCGTTGTTTCACTGCTGAGGGCACTGGTCCCGCTGCCCCTGTGGCACGGCTCTGTACCTCTGAATGCGGATGCTCTGGTCCTGGTGGCCCTGCGTGGCGATCATCACGTCGGCCTCATCCAACACGAACACCTTGATCTTCTTGGGATCTATGAATTTCAGTTTGGAGCACCAGTCCAGCACAGTGCCGGGTGTGCCGATCACGATCTGCTCCGAGATCTTCTGCCCTCTCTCCACTGCCGAGACAGAAGGAAGGGCTGCTCTAGGGTGGCTGTGCAGACAGGGAAATGCTCTGGCCCTCTCTGACCCAGCTATTTCACCACCTGACAGCTCTGGTGCACCAGAGGAGCATCATTCCCTCACTGCTGTTTGCGGTGTTTCCCCTTACTTACGTTTGTTGCCTCGGACAGCGTACGCCAGTTTCAGGTCCGGGTAAAAGTTTCCCATCTGTTCAATCACTTTTCCTGTTTGAAGTGCCAGCTCGTATGTGGGGGAAAGGCACAAACACTGGAGGAACAGAAGGATAACGAGTGAGGTGATCAACACCCAGGGCAACACTATGCATTTGCTTTTTAAAATCCTCTTTGGAAAGTTTTCTTTAAGATGAACAGGCAAGTGGCTGAACAGTTTCTCAACTGTCCCATGAGGAATTCTGATTTAAAAAGTCCCTCTCCAGGCATTGTCTACTCTGTTGTCACAGTTACCTTCTCTTCCACCCCAAACCCACTTATCCAACCCCCTTCAGGCTGCACTATTTCTCTGATTTAAGTCCTCCCAGAAAGATTTAACTCCTCACAGAGCACTGGCATCCTGTGTGATGCATGGGAAGGACAAACAGGAACAAGCTTGGAGCAAAATCCACATCTTTTGCACTGAAAGCATTTTGATAAATCCCCAAACCTCCATGCCCTTTAAGCAGTTTAAAGAAGTAACACCACGGCTCCATCAAGCCATGAATTTACATCTGAAGGCCTCCCAGCAGCTCAGCCTCTTCACTAGATGGCACTGCACCACCAGGGAACGCCCTGAAACAGCCACATCCCACAAACCTTACCTGTGGATACTTGTTCCCAGGCTCAACCCTGCTGAGCATGGCCAGGACGAAGGCAGCTGTCTTGCCAGTACCAGACTGTGACTGTGCGATGAGGTTCTGTGGGCTGGGGGCACAGCAGGCACAGCTCAGAGCGTGAAGCACCACGGTGGCATTTGAATCCTGTCACATTTACCCCCGCTCTGGATCCATGGCCAGCTTGACCAGCTATGCTCCACAGGGCAGGAATTTCTTCCTGCCCAACACTCTCCTTCAGCGTTTCTCAGTTATGGAGATTTGGGAGGAGAACTTCAGTAATTTCCCATTTCACAAGTTTTCCCCAGTGTCTCAGTACCTCACTCATTCCAGCTCAGGGTTGTGGAGAGGAAAATCAGCACCTCAGCTACTCCTGCCTACCCAAGATTTTTGAGCTATTTCATATTATTTCTTCCCAAACTAATGAGGAAAATGGCAATGACCTCCCAAACCCCACAGCACCACATGCTCAGTACCAGCCCTAGGAAAAGGACAAATCCAGGGCTGCTGTCACACAGTTAATGACCACAGAAACACCGTGGCATGGGAACCCTTTCACCATACCCTGAGTGTTTCTCCATCCCCCTCCTCCCATCCCAAATTCTGGAGCAGCACACTGAACCTTTCAAATCCCTCTATTCTGGTAGAGAGTAGGAAGAATTTGTACATACGGTTCAGCAAGCATCATGGGCAGGGCATTCTCTTGGATCTTAGAAGGCCTGTTGAAGCCCATGGCATAGACTCCTTGCAGGAGCTGTGGTTTCCTGAAAAGAAAAATTTTTATATCGTGACCTATTTAAGTCCACTGAGTTTTCATTTGTGTACAAAAGGGTGAGAAAAACCCTCAAAAAGGCATCCTAGAGCTGTCCCTGCTACAATCCCACCTGTGAAACAACTCTGGTCAGCATCTGGAAGCTACAAGTGACAGCAGGAAGTCTGGACAGGAAGCTTTGCAAAAATCCCTTGGATTTATTAAGTCAGTCTGCCTGTCCCAGCTCGAGGGCAAAGCCTGTCTAAGGCCAGCACTGCTTGTTCCAGAGCAGCTTTTCAGACAATCCAGGAATCCCAGAGCAGAAAGCGTTAATCCTGTCCTTCAGGCCAATCCCATCTCCTCAGCCATGCCTAATCTCGGTGCCAAAATTACCACTCCTCAATGACTCAAACGCAGGCCAAAGCGTGAGGAACAGGATGATCGTGATGAGATCCTTGCAAGGACTTCAGGAAGTCGTGTGGGTTCTGTAATTCAGCTGGCTCAGGTAAATGACTGTTAATTAGCTCAGTTTGCTGTGACTACACCTCGTGATCCGTGGCTGCAAACCAGCCCTCACACCCAGAACTGCCTGGTGACACTGCTGGCCAGCAAACTCTCATCTACTGCTTTCTCTAGAGAGAGCTTCCTACTCTCAGCAGACACAAGGAGACCCCAGAACAACCTAAATCCAGGTTATGGCGCTGGAAACTCTCAGCTGATGACCCCCAAGTGCTCCCTGGATGCTCTGAGTGCTCTCAGAAGGGCTCTCCTTTCAAAGCAGGTCACAGCTCTCCTGCCCACATTTCCCTCGGCAGTAACTTCCTTTTCAGCACAACATGCTTTTGCAAAAATCCTGTATTATTTTCCAGCGATGGCCAGAACAAAAGCTCTTTGAAAACGTAACCTTGTGCTGCTCCAAGCAAGGACAGACAAAGCCCAACTCCGCACCAGTTGCCAAGGATACCCAGAGTCACAACAAAATGAAGACTCAATTAGGCTGGCTGTCCCTGTCATTAACTCCCTGGGATTGTTTGCCTTTTGAAACACAGGAATGAATTAGTCTAACAGGCACTGCAGGACCTCAGCTTCTCTTTGTAGACATTCAACCACAAACACTAACAAAGCAAAACATCCTGGCATTTCATGGGGAGAAGGCTCTTCAGCTCCCATTTTCCTGCAGAGCTTGTAGAGCAACAAACCTGAGACCAATGCAAGCACGAGAGATCCCAAGAGGACACTCTCTTCAGAATATTAATACATATATCCATCAATTGTGCCCCAAATACAGTTTTCCTCCCTTGAAAGCTGCACTGGTACAGGTTTTCAATGGGAAGAAAGCCAGAAAACACTGGTCTCTCCAATACATAAATCCAGTATTACCGCAAAAGATAAACTTTTCCCTTTGTGCTGTTCTCTGCTGTTTCAGATGGAAACCCTACCAGGCATCCAGATAAATAATTTAAAATAATACAAATGACACACTCACTTTTTAATGACAGGTTGGCAGTAACATGAAACACAAACCCATGTACTTTTAAGTGGTATCCCCTATGCAACTAGGGAATTTTTCAGGACTTGAGGAGAGATCTCAACTACCCGATGGGCTCCAAACTCACATCTGCTCTGGCAGCTGTAGCACAATTGCTCTCTCTCCCTGAGTTTAAGATCAAGGCTCCCTGTGACAAACTGAAAAATCCAGTTATAAGGGAGCCTGTTTAAGATCTCTGATCCCAGGATTTAACAGCTCCATGCAGAGAAAGCTCTGGCTCATCCCAGCAGGCACTTACAGGCGCAGCTCCTCGAAAGACTTGACAGAGTAGAGGGGTGATGTGGGGTCCCTCTGCAGCACCTCCACCTGATTCGTGGTGTCAACCAGGTTACTGCGGATCAGCTTGTTCAGTAAGGACTGGGCAGCTCTGTCCTCTGGGAAAGGAGGGGGAAAACACAAATCCATCAGTCACGGCCTGTTCCAGGTCTTGCTCCCACTGAACTCCTGAGCCACTTAAAAGGGACAAAATCCCTCCAAATACTGAAATTCTTCATTAGAGCGTAATGGCTTGAGGAGCCCAAACCTCCTGGATGAGAAACCAAGAGATCCCAGAGATTCCCCCATTTAATACCCAGCAAGACAAATCAAAGGAGAACAGTTTCTGAGAGGCATTTGAACAGCTCCAGATCTCTGCTTATTTAAGATTATTTTAGTTTAGCATCCACCTGGGATGGGGTAAGGCCTCCTCAACCCTCACTCTGACATGTGGGCAGACACCTCCTAGGGTTTTGTTTTTAAGGAAAGTTTGAGGCTAAACGGTACTTTAGAAGATTTCAGAGCTGAAACACAAGGGCTGAACATAAGGGAGATCCACATGAGGTTAAACTGCTGCACTTTGAGGTTTTGTTACTACATCTGTTTCCTAAAACCACCTTCTGAAAGAATTCGAGCCTTTACCCACCTCTGAACAGCCACTGCATAAAGGCAACTTGTTGGTTGCTACAGCAGTCCCAGCTCCAGGTTATCCAACTGCTCCTGTCTCCAGTCCTGCCTTGAGGATACTGCTATCCCCTTATTTCTCTCCACTCTAATCCAGGAGTCTCGCAAGTTATTACAGGACACAATGCCTTTAAAAGTGTTATGGAGGAAGGACATGTCTTACAGTTAAGTCCTTGGGGCAGGATACAAGATCAGCAGTCCTGAGACATAAGGCAGACTTGCTTTAAGTATATATTAGATCAATATAATTATAATTAAATTAATTTCCTTGCCAAAGGTTTTTTTTTTGGTTCTTTTTTCAGGAAGGCACTTACCCTTCTCCTCATCCTCTGTCTTCTCCACATTGTCATCTGCCTTGACAACGGCACCTGAATTGGAACAGATTTGGGGGGCAGAGGTGAGCTCAGGCCTCAGGCACAGCCCACACCCCTAGAGCTTGGGAATGTCCTGGGAAAACCAACAAAACAGCTCATTTTCCTGAGGAGAACTGCCTTGCTCCATTGCTGCACCAAAGAAACCCAAGCTCCAGCTCCAAGTGGAGTTCAGCAACCACATCAACCATGGATTTTGCTCACACAGCTCCCTGAGACACCAAAACATTTAGTCTGTGCTGCTCCTTAATCTCAGCTCTTCTGGGATCTCAGGATTTATCAGGAATTTACCTTGGCAGCAGCGCTCTGAACCCCCACAGGGAAACATTCCACCCTTGCCGAGCCCACCTGAGCAGCTGGAACTCACCATTGGCATCTGGTTTGGTTTTTTCATCCTTCAGGTGTAAAGTGCTCAGCTGGAAATAAGGAAAAACACAAAATCAGAGAAATTCAAATAGAGATCCCTATATTCTAATTCCAGCCAGGAAAACCTGGGCTTTGCATTTATCAAGAATTGCACAAACCCTGCTCAACTGGAAGGGATGAAGATACAAGAGGAACTTGATGTCAAGAGTTTTAATACAACTATTTCTAAGCAGGAGTTTTAACAGAAATGCAAGTTTTTCTAAGCTGTAATGACAACACAGTGAAGGGGTTGTTTTCTGTCCTGCAGCCTCCACTCCCTAACAGCTCTGTAGGTGGAAAATGGAAGAAAATCCAGGATGGAAACAGGATCCATGCACTGTCCTGGCCAGCACAAACTGCCCCGGGATGAGTTTGTTTCACCACCTGAGATGTGCAGGGAGAGCAGCCCCGAGGGTCTTCCCCACATCCAGGGGCTCGGCGAGTGTTCTGTGCCCAAACACAGAAAAAAAACCCAGAAAACAATTTTTCTGAGGTACGAAGTTACATTTTTCATTAAAAGAAATGTGAAAGAAAGAGGGATTTTTTTTTGAATGTTGGAAGATAGAACCAAGGCTGGCTGAGTGCCTGCAGCGGTGCAGTGTCTGGATGGAGGGTGAGGAGGGATGTCTTTGCCCTTTGGATACGCAAAAAAAAATATGGATGAAGGCAAAGAAATTTTAAAAATAACGGTAAGTAAACAAATAAACAAAAAAACCCTGGGTGTTTGCTTATAAAGGGAGAGCCCAAGCCCAGGGACAATCGGATACCTCGGGCCCTCCCTGCCCCCACGGAAAAAAAAAAAAAAAAAAAAAAAAAAAAAAAAAAAGGGGGCGAAAAAATGTTTTCTGCGATGGCTGTTTTCTGTGAGGAGGCAGCGGGGGCCGCGCGGCCCGGCGGACCCCGCGCCGCTGGACCGGACCGGGCCATCCCGAGCCCCCGCGGGCCCCTGGCGCGCACTCACCGACTCGGCCGCCGCCTCCTGCTCGTCCACAGCCAGGGCCCACGAGTCGGTGGCCATGGCCGGCCCGGGGTGGCCGCAGCAGCCGCGATGGCGCCGGGCGGGAGCGGCGCAGGCGCGCCCGCGGCACCGCCCCGCCAGCGCCCGGCCCCCGAGCGCCGCGCCCGCGCACCGGCGTTCCGGGGACAGCGCGTTCCGGGGGCGGCGGGGACAGGGGATGGGGGGTGAGGGGAGAGGCGGATACGATGTGGGGTGAGGCTGCGAGCCCTGTGTGCTCTGTGGGGCTGTGAGCGGTGTGGGGCTGTGAGCAATGTGTGCTGTATTGGACTGAGACCTCTGTGTGCTGTGTGGGGCTGTGAGCTCTGTGTGGGGTGAGGCTGTGAGCCCTGTGTGCTCTGTGAGGCTGTGAGCGGTGTGGGGCTGTGAGCAATGTGTGCTCTATGGGACTGAGACCTCTGTGTGCTGTGTGGGGCTGTGAGCTCTGTGTGGGGTGAGGCTGCGAGCCCTGTGTGCTCTGTGGGGTTGTGAGCCCTGTGCAGTGTGGGGCTGTGTGTTCTGTGGGGCTGTGCGCCCTGTGCAGTGTGGGGCTGTGTGTTCTGTGGGGCTATGGGCCCTGTGCAGTGTGGGGCTGTGTGTTCTGTGGGGCTGTGAGCTCCATGCAATGTGGGGCTGTGAGCTCCGTGGGGCTGTGTGTTCTGTGGGGCTATGGGCCCTGTGCAGTGTGGGGCTGTGTGTTCTGTGTGGCTGTGTGTTCTGTGGGGCTGTGCGCCCTGTGCAGTGTGGGGCTGTGTGTTCTGTGGGGCTGTGCGCCCTGTGCAGTGTGGGGCTGTGTGTTCTGTGGGGCTGTGCGCCCTGTGCAGTGTGGGGCTGTGTGTTCTGTGGGGCTGTGCGCCCTGTGCAGTGTGGGGCTGTGTGTTCTGTGGGGCTGTGCGCCCTGTGCAGTGTGGGGCTGTGTGTTCTGTGGGGCTGTGAGCTCCATGCAGTGTGGGGCTGTGTGATCTGTGGGGCTGTGGGCCCTGTGGGGCTATGGGCCCTGTGCAGTGTGGGGCTGGGCGGCCAGGTCCCCTCTATGTTGAGCAGGCCTGCGGTCAGGGGCATGGTGCCCTCAGTGCTGTGGGGCTGCGGTCAGGAGCCCGGTGTGATGTGGGGGTCTGGGGGTCAGCCTGTGCCCCACGTGATGTGGGGCTCAGTCCCCTGTGATGTGGCCATCCCTGGAGGTCAGGCCCCCATGTAGTGTGGGGCTGTGCCCCCTGTGTGGTTTGGGGCTGGGGGTCAGGCCCTGCTGGGCCATCTGGTGTGAGGCTGGAGCTTCTGTTTTCCGTGGAATGGAGTCTCTTTGGGAGCCAGGCCTGGAGGAAAATCACACAGACACTGTGACATTTGCGAGGGAGCCACAGCTCCATCTCTGGAACAGGGATGGAGGTGAAAACAAGGTAGTAGGATGAGTCATGGAGATGTAGAAGTGACAGGAGTTGCAAGTGTCATTTCCGTCCTGTCTCCTGCTGTAAGGCATGAGCTGGCTTAGACCTGGTATCCAACGTGTTCTTTAAAGGTCCTGGGATAAAGAGGAGTAAAAGGGAAAGTAGAAATGAAAGAAGTGTGGGAAGAGCCTGTGGGATTTCCTCGCTGGGCTGCTGTTCCCCTTCTCGAGCCTTGTTTGATAGAACAGCTCTCAAGAAGGGCCTGAATCTGTGTTTTTATTCCATGCAGCAGAAACAGTAAAATGGCCAAGCCTGCAGGCATCAGTCACAAGTTCCCAAACCAAGGATTATTTCCCTGACTCAACATTCACCCTCCCCTTTAATAAAGACACTTCATTTGTTCCCACAGACTAAAACTTCCATCTGAGCTGTTACTTCTTTCTGTGCTGAGAAATCTTATCCCAGGCAGGGCTGGACCCTTCACCATTGCTCTTCACACCAACCGTGATTGTTTTTTTCCTTAAAACTAAACCCCGTTTTATCAAATATCATCATCTGCTGCTTCTCCATCTAATTCAGTTTCCTGTTTGGAGGTGGTAGCCCCGTGTCCCTCAATCTGTCAGGGTTCCTCCCCAGCCCCTCACGTGAACTTTGGGGTCTGGCAGCTTTATTTGTGGAGGTGACATCGTGGCGTTTTTTCCCCATGGCAACAGGAGGATGCTGAACACAGGAGCTGAACGCGAGGAGATTTTCAATGGGAACAGAGCAGGCAGCCAAAGGCAAGTCTGAGACATTAATTAGTTAATTAGGGTTAAAATAAAGATGAATGTGGGAAATCCCAGAGGCTGACAGGCTCATGCTTCCAATTTAATGTTTTCTTGCAGATACACTTCCCATAAACACATTTAATTTGGATTAGCCCCGTTTTAGAGAGGGGGAAACAGAGGCACTGAGGAGAAGACAACTGAGTTCAGGCAACATTGGCTGGGGGCAGATCCTTCCAACGCCTCCTTTCTGCTCCTTGACCTCGGCTGCAATAATTCCTCAGGACTGTCAGGGCTGTGCAGCCTGGCAGTGAGGTGTGGCTGTGGTGGGGGTTCCTCTGTCCTGTCCATGAGGAAGGACTTTTCTCCTCAGTCTCTGGAGCAGGGATGGGCTCCTGGAGGTGTGGATTTCCTCTGGGTTCCATGCAGGGTCCTTGATTTTGCTGGAGACTCTGCCGTCATACAATTACATATTTATTCATTTAAACGTGAGGTGAATATTCAGAGTAATTTAAATAAATGCTTAATTCCCCTCACCAGCAGACCTTGGCTGTGCTGGAATGAGAGGTCTCACAATGGTGGAGGTTGGACGGTGGAATTTCATTGGAACTACCTCTGGTCCTTACACACCAAATGGGTCAGAATCTTCCTTACACACAAACCTGCTGCAAGGAGAAGAAGAGGAAGAAGAAAAGGAGAAAAAGGAGGAGGGAGAGGAGGAGAAAGAAGAGGAGGAGACAGTGCCCAGCCCTATGTCATCACTTTTTAATCATCACAGTCTCCCAACAGGGTGATTATTTGTTTCTTCAGAGCATTCCAGGCTGAGAAAAATGGCATTTATATACATGAGCACGCATGGAGATCATGGGGAGTGCTGGTTGCTGTCCATCCACCAGGAGTTTTGGTTTAGTATTGGGTTTTTTTTTTGCAGTTTTGAGCCCATCTGAATCTCCCAGCATAAGAGCACCGCACTTGCACACTCGAGTGTGATAATGAGCCTGGAAAGCCTGTCCTGGGTTTGGCCAGCCCCAGAATCCACCCAGGCGTGAACCAGGACTGGAAATATTCCTCTGTGGTGGTTTGAGAGATGCGGCTGTGGCCTGGCCCCAGGTGGGTAAAGCCACACACTTAGAGATGGCACTGAGGTGACCTCATATGCTACTTTTAGCTTGTCCCCTCCCCAGTTTTGCCTCGTTTATACCCATCCCGTTCCCCACTGCTGCTCCCTGCGAGGGGCTGGCCCTCATCCATGGTGGGGTGTCCTGGGCAAAGCCAACCTGGAGAAGATGAGGAGGAACCAACAGCAGCTGGAGGCCCCTTGAGCTGTTCTGGCAGCACTTTGGATCACCTCACTGATGCCCGTGGTGATGCAGCTTCAGCATCAGCACAAAATATTAATTCCCCCCAAAACAACTCCATGTGTGTCCCCCTGAGGTCTCACACTTGCCTCATCCACCATGTCAGATGCTGCTTTATCTTCTAAACAAATACCCCGCTGCTGCCACATTTGTTGGTTTGAATCACAGGATTTCTCCTGGGATGTTATTTTCTTCCTAGAAGCCACAAGCCCTGGTAAACAAACATTTTACAGGCGCTGGGAACACGGGACATGGGTTTTTCCGTGGCTGACTTATTTGTCTGGCAAGAGCCATAAATTCTGGAGGTTCAGGGCTGAAGTCAGCCCTGGGAGCTGAGCTTAGGGGAAAAAAAAAATCTTGAGCAGGCATTTGTTTGTGGAGTTTCTTGTCCTTTCCTCTAAACCACACAGTTCTTGGGGAACAAGGTGTGTCATTGGGGATGCCTCATGTCTGGTTGTCCTGATCCTGCAGTGTACTTAGAGGCCAGGGGCAAAAAGAGGAGCTTTACCCTCGGTGTGCTCTGACCCAGGCTCAGTGTCCAGCTCTGCTTTGGGACAGTGTCCAAGTTTCTGCCACCCCGGCTGCCTCAGTTTCTCCTCTCTACAAGTCGTTTTTCTTGGGTTTAAGTGTAAGTTGCTCAGGGCAGGGACTGTATCCCACCAGGGACATCCCCCAGTGACAGCATTGCTCCTGTGGGGAGGGTCTCCCCCGGGGATGGGGGCTGTGGCTGAGGGGCTTTGGGTGTTCCTGGGGAGGAGACGGGGCACGAGCTGAGATGGGAATGGGGGGAAGAGAGATCCCGCCTAGGGCTGCGGAGGAAGCCACTGAGTGGAGACGCATCCTGATTTTGGGGGGCTTTAGGGTGCTTTCCTTCCTTTGAAGGAGGAAGGGGATGACAAAGGTGAACGCGGTGGGTTCTTCCCCTCCCAGCAGCTGCTGCGGAAAATCCCGGGGAGACAAATCGTGGGGATGGGTAAGGGGAGTTGGCAGCCTCTTTTTTTCCACCAGGCTGCCCAGGTCGGGGGCATCTCCTCCGCTCAGATGGGCTTCTCCCCTCGCCCTTTCCCTCCCCTGCAAGACCCCGAGCTCGGGAGGAGAGCGAGGGGAGGGGGAACCGCCAGGGGCGTTCGGGGGATTGTCATGGTTACCTCCCTGGCAAAACAAATGCCTCCACTGGGTGATGATGATGATGATGATGATGATGATGGTGGTCACCCAGACAGCTCCGGACACTTTGAGCCAGCGGTGGGGGGCGAGAGACCCACCCTGGGGATCCAGAATCCCCCATCCCAGGGGAGCCAGCCACCCTCCCCGCTCCGGGCAGATCCTCCCCGCCGGGGCACATGTTGCTGCAGCCGGTTCGGTAAGACCCTTCCTCTCCCCCCCGGGACCCCCTGGACCCCCGGTTCACCCAGCCCCGCTGCCCGGTGGGGAGGGTCCGGAGGGTGCAGCCACCAGTTGCTGAGGTGGCTGATGGTGCAGCGCTCCCCCACCCCAAGCCCCGGCGCTTGCTCCTCTCCCTCTCTCCCTCCCTTTCCTTCTCTCCTCGTCTCCCTCTCTCCCTGTCTTCCAGAGACAGCGCTCTGCAGCCGTGCCTGTCGCCTTCGGGATTCCTCCTGCCCCTCCTGCCCCTCCAGCCCAACCGCAGAGGGGCTGGAAGAGTGGGTGAAGTTGCTCCAACCCCCTCATCCCCTTCTTCCTTCTCCTCCTCCTCTCTGCCAGGAAAGGTAAGAAAAGCAGTGGCTACTCTCCAGTTGCTCCTGCACCTTTTTAGCTCCGCAGGGGTGGGTGTGAGGGGTGTGTGTGTGTGTGTGTCACTTCCCAAGGCTGTGCACGATCCCAGCACAAAAGCCGCTCACTGAAGAGATCCCTGTCACAATATTTGTGCAGGCACAAGCCCACACTTTGCAAGCTGCCGCTTCCCAGCCTTGCTTTTTCTCAGCTGGATGGCGAGTCCCGGAGCATCCCATCCCTCCCCAAAAACTGTACAGACATCAGCAGTGACTGTGCTCGTCTCTGTGCAGGCGGAGGACAGGGATGGATGGGGGGATGATGCTGGGTCTGACAGGGCTGTTGCTGGCCTGGGCAGCCAAGTGGGATAACCCGTGTGTGGACACGCTGTTCGGGGAAGGAGGAGAGACCTTGGCAGGGTGAGGGGGGCTGATCCCCCTGGTAAGGGTCAAAACACTGAGACCTGGCTGGAATCCACCACACTGGCTGGGGCAGGGCAGGGCAGGGGTGGGTGGAGAAGGGCTGTGCTGCTCCTGGGGGCCCTGTGCATCTCCTTGGATGCACCCCAAGCAGGAAGCAGGCTGCCTGGAGGGTTTAGCTCAGCTGAATGTTGTCTGGGCCAACACCCCTCCTCTGGCTCAGCCCAGGGATCTTCCTCCCAGCTGTGAGCCCGGCGAGGTGAGGGTTAACTCACCCCTGTGTCAGAAATGTGTGATGAACAGCTCTGGGAAGGGGCTAGAATCTAGATCTGTGAGACCCAGCTCTGGGGCCAGGCTGGTGGTCCAAGACACCTGCCAGGGTTATGGCTGACAGTCCCCAAAATCTGTCAGTCACGTCCCAGCCTGGCAGAGACAGATTTTGGGGACTGTCAGCCATAACCCTGGCAGGTGTCACCTCGGGAAGGAGGACCCCTGTTGCTTCCACTGGGCTCTGGCAGGAGCAGCTGCTTCCCAACTTTCCCCCAATTTCCGTACCTGAGGCCTCAGGGTGCCCTTGAGGCCAGCAATCCTTGGCACTGCTGTGGCAGTGGGGGGCCATGTTGTCACCCTTTGGGGGCCTGCAGTGGCTGTTTTCCTGGTTTTCCATTGAGTGGGATATTCTGCTTGCAGTTCGAGGCAAGGGGAGGCTGGAGATGGGAGAACAGTTCCTGTAGCTTTTCCTGAGAGTGTCCCACAGGTCTGCCACAGGAACCACAGCTCATCCAGACAGGACAGTGCTGTGGGTGCTCCTTCAAGCCCCATTTCCTCCTATTGCTTCCTAGAGATATTTTGGGGGTTGATCCCCAGTTTCCTGGCCAGGTTCGAGCCTCGTTCTTTGGGAGAAAGCAGCAGGAGGGCTCCTGAATATCTTAGCATAACCTGCAGTGATGTGGGTCCGGCAGGTGAAGTCAGGTGTCCCTCAGCAGTTCCCTGAGCCTCGCTGCCCCTGAAAACCCCAGGGAGAATTCCCAAGGGTGACTCTACTTGAGAGCCCTGAAAGTTTGGGAAGCGCGAGGCTTGGATTTGCAAGCAGGGGGGAGTTTGTTTACCCCGCGGTGGTTGCCCAGGAACGCCGACGGGAGGCTGTGGTGGAACGGGCATCCTTGGCCAGCTCCGTCCAGCCGCTCCGGCTGCCGTCATCCCGGCGAGCCGCTGGATGTCAGTGTTGATTGAGACAGACGACGTGGAAGGAATATTTTAGCCAGCCGCAGAAAATCAAGCGGTGGGGATGTGCCCAGGTTTAGCTGGGACCTGGAGGGGAGATCTCCGAGGGAAGCCGTTTGTGGCCGGTCGGGGGTGGCAGCGGGGCGGGCCGGTGATTTAACTGCTCAAAAATGCGCCTGACACGAGGTGTGGCAGCAGGGTTTGCCTTCACACGACTGCCCTCCTGTCCTGGGGGGTGGAAGCAGCTGGGCTGCCCCTGATTTCTGCCCTTCAGGGCCGGGTGGAGCTGGGTCGGGTTTTATCCCAGCTCCTGCTTTGGCTCTCCCTATCCTGCTGTCGGCTGCGGATGCCACAGATCCTGTGGTGTGGTACAGCCAGGACCCCAACCCACTCCTGGGATTGGGTCCTGCCAGAAGCCAGGCCGTGTGCTCACAGTGTGAAAATTTTCCCTTTCAATGCATGAAAATACACCTCAGAGGAGCATTATTCTGCCCTGTCTTTACCCCACGTGCTCAGACAGATTTTTTTTTTTTTTTTTTTTTTTTTTTTTTTTTTTTTTTTTTTTTTTTGAGACCACATCGCTGCTTAGAGACACAGACGGACACCCAGGAAGCTCCGAGCAGTGCTCCAGGCAGCACCCCCGTTTTTTCAGGCACATGAACACCTTTTTCCCATCCCATAAAAGCCAGGCCCAGCCTCTCCCCAGCGCTGGGACAGACGCCTGCAGCCCCGTGCCTCTCGCAGCCCTGCGCGTCACGGGCGCCGTCCGCAGACGTCGCAGCGGCATCAGCGCCTTCCCCGTCAGTCGGGCACAGGAATTGGCCGAGGGTATTGCCTGGAGTGGGGTGATCACGTTTCCGTGTCTCCCTCCCCTCCGTGGCCAGGAGGAGCAGTGGATTGTCATGGAAAGGACGCTTACAAAGGAGCGGGGAAAGAAAAGATGGATCCAGCAGCAGCCTGGTGTGCCAGGTCCAGAGGGAGGCTGGCCGTGGGACAGTGTCTGTCCCCAGCTCCTTAGCTGGTGGGATCACGAGTGCATTTTGAGGGCTGAGGGTATTAACCAGTGGTTTCCCTTTTTCCTGGGATGCCAGGTGCGCTGTGAGGTCGGGAGCTGTGGGATGGCTCCGTGCCGGCTGCATGTGGAGGGCAGGACACCTTTGGTGGCAGGGAGGGGACACGCTGAGGACTGGGTGGCTCCAGGGGTACCCAGTGCAGCCTCAAGCTGTTGGTAATTTTTTTGGGTATGCAGGGTCCCGCCAGCTCCTGTCCTGAGAGTCCAGCCCTGTGGAACAGAGAGTGAGCGCACATCCCAGAGCAGCCAAGGCAGGATGGGGAGCAGGAAGGGGGCCGGTGCTGAGCTCCTGGGGGGCACAGGGGAGAGATTCCAGCCTTCCCCCTGCTCTCCCTCACTCCAGCCTCTCCGCTGCTCTCCCTTTCCATGCTGCAGTCACTTGATGGCGTTGGTGACACGAGCTGTGTGGAGCAGCCCCATGGCTCTGCCGGCAGCGTCCCCTATCAAAGGGGTTTTGCCCGGAAGAGCCCTCTGAGCCCTCCCTGTCCTTGTGGGGCCGATTTTTTGGCTGGCACAGCAGTGAGGGCTGGTGCCAGGCTCCTCTGAGCCACCTCGGAGCTGCAGGAGAGGTGCAGCTTTCCTGGCTGGATTAAACAGGACGTGGGGCAAGGCTCTGCATCTCATCAAGGGTCCCTTCGTGCTTGTCCTGGTCCAGGTGATGCAGAAATCCCTGCTGGCAGAGCAGTTCCCATAGGAGCTACCTCCCCAATCTTCCATGGGTGCAGGAGATGTGAGGGGCTTGGACCTCAGCCATGGCTCTGCACCTAATTCCCCGCTTCCAAGCTGAAGTCGTGCTCCTGGAGCCCAAATTCACCCCCCTGCTAGTCCCATAACGAATTCCTGTTGTGCCAAGAGAGTAGAGAACTTCTTCCCATTATTATTTCTTCCCTGAGGTAAAATCATTCCCCCTCTTTCCTCCTCCACCTGGCATTTAATCACTTCCCAATACCTTGATGGCCTCAGTCGCATCTCGAGGTGAGGGGACCTTCATTATCTCTCCCGGTGGCAGGTGAACTCTGCCGGCTCCTGACTTCCCAGCCCTTCTGGCACGGCTCAGAGCATCCCTGTCAGGGGCTTCCCCGACATTCAGGTGGTTTCAGGGGATTTTTCCCCCCTGCACAGCTCCGAGCCAAGCCGAAGGAAGAGACGGAGTCTTCAGGTTTAGTTTTTTCAAGGTTGCATTTTTTGTTTATTGTTTCTTATCTTACAAGTTTCTCAGAGTCCAACAAGATGTTTGCAGCTGCATGGACTTCTCACATCTCCCCCCGAGCTGGGCTGTCCTTATCTTTTATACTAATTACTACGTATTCGATATTTACTATTTCTTACCAATGTCTATCACTATTACTAAAAAGGTCATCTATACACTGACCCAATCCTCACTAACTACTTTGTGCCAACGTCACTGCAGAAATGGAGTGAGGGAAGAATGAAGAAGAAGGAGACAACGCCCCAAATTCTCCATCTTGTCCCCATTCACTCCAATGCTATGAACCTAAAATTACTGTTTTTTCACTCTGTGATAAACTAAACTCCTATTTTTCACACTCCCGTGGCCTGCAAACCTTCTCTCAGTTCAGGAAGTTTTTCCCATGGACTGAGATCAAAGCCAGTGTCTCTCTGAGCTCTGGGCTGGGGTCTCAGAGCCCCCTGCCCAGGTCTCTGACCCTCCAGGGCAGACAAAGGAATGCCCTGGACTCCAACACATCCCTGTGTGGGATCCCCTGGCTCAGGCAGAACTCTCGTTCATCTCCTGACTCTGGGGGCTATGACCCCATGGATCCATCCCCGACCTCCCTGAGCAGCTCCTGGCTGTGAGCAGCTGTTTTTTGGTGGAAGGAGGGGTGGATTAAATCGGGGATGGTGGAGGGTTTTGGCCAGGATCCAGGGGCGTGCCTTGGGATTACTGCCCTCCATCATCATCTTCGCTGCTCTTTCCTGCGCTCGACTGCTCTCCCCCATCCCACACAGCCCTTCTTGCTCTCCCTGGCTCTCCCTTTTTCCTTTCTGAGCGCTGTTTTCCTGCCCGAGCACTCAGCAAAGCTCGTGGCCTTGATGACTTCTGTGGCATTTGCATATAAAGGTGCGTTTTAATAACGCAGGACTGGTAGGGAATGAGAAACTGATGTATTTCAGCGCTGCTGGCTTCTCCTGGGCCTCGTAAATCACTGCATAAAGCATTGCGGAGCCAGCCAGGGAGAACTGCTGCCTAGCAACTTCTCCCGGTTCCCCGGGGGAACGGGATGTGGCCCTAAAATCCACCTGAAAAGTTTCCTTTAAAACCCTGAGGCTTGGGGCAGAGGAGCTGTACGGGGAGGAAAACCTGCTCGGGGAAAAGGGTTGGAATGTAATTGGCAGAAGGAGTCACTTTGCATCTGAATGTTTCGGCTGAGCACAGGGAGGGATGAGTCAGCCCGTGCAGGAAGGATCCGGAGATGCAGGACAGCAGAGCAGCGGCACCTCCCCGAAATCAGCCCCGACGAGGATGGGCAAGGGCATGGGAGGGCAGGAGGCTGCCTGGCCCTGCCTGCCTACTCTTCCTTCCCCGGAAGAAAGGAAAACTCTCATGATCATAGTCTCATCCTGGAGAAAGTTGTTGGTTTGGAGGATAATGAGGAGAAAAAGGGGCAGAAAAAGATGTTAACTTGTTCTGCCCAGACTCCAGCAGTGTGGGAGCTGGGGACTATGGACCTCCGGGGCTGTCTGTCCCCAGCCAGGGAGGTTAAATCTGAACCTCCTCCCTTGTGCCACTGGGGATTTGGGACGAGGGTTTTCCTTGTGTTTACTCCATCCCCATCACTTCAGACATCAAACCCGGGTCTCATCCTGTCCCAGGTCACTCATCTTTCCATCCTCAGGGCTTCAGAATGAGGTGGCAGAGCCATGCGATCGTTTTGGGCACTTGTGGCTCCACATCCGTTCTCACCTTTCTCTCTCCAGCTCCCCACCACCACCCAGAGGCCCCCAGGAAGATGCCAGGGCTGATTAACCGGGTGACCCTCTCCCAGCTGCCCCTCATTGCGTCCCAGGTGACGTCCTGCGTCAGCGGCTATGCCTTTGGGATGACAGCCCTGCTCACCTACCACAACCCAGACCCCCAGGCCGTGGAAGGCAAGTTTTAAGGAGTGAAGCTTGGCGTGGGAACTTTAAAGTCAGGATATGGCAGTGCCGGGTTTCTGTGTGTGCCTTCGACCTTTAGATGCTGGTGGGAAGCACAGCCGAGCGCGTTGTGTCCAAATCTACAACTTTTTAGATGTGAAAAATCCCACGAGTGGGATGTGGGTGTTTTTTTTTTGTTTGTTTTTTGTTCCCGCTTGAGAAGTGCCAAGAGGTGGTGGGTGCAGGGAAGAGGTGGGTGCTGCTAACAGCCCTCCTGGCTGGCAGGTCTCTTTGTGTACCCCTTGGATGAGGGCACGGCTGTCGTGGGCTTCGAGGCGGCCACGTCCCGGCGCACCGTGACAGTGCAGATCAAAGACAAAGCCAAGATAGACGACACCAACTTTGACAGCTGCAGCCTCCCCGCTGGAAGAGCTGCCGATGGAAGTGGTGAGGGGGCTGAGGGTGTTTTTAGGGAATGTGGGGAGAAAAGGAGGGGAAGGGGAGTGGGGAGGTGACAGGGTGTATGCTGCGGCACCGAGGGGGCTCCTTTTGGGAGGCTGAGGGGTTGTGGTGCTCATGCCAAAAGTGTCAGTCTTACCCATCTTGGAAAGCCCAAGGAGCGATGTTGAAGCTGGGGCTCTTTAGAGAAAGCTGATGTGTGCAGCGTGGGTGGCTTTGGGTGTTTGATCAGGGCTGGGGGTTGTGGGAGGCCTGGAAAGGAGCATTTTCCGTGGTTGCCATACCTGGCGTGGTCCAATCTCTGTGCAGGGAGGATTATGATGGATGAGGACCTGGAGAGAATTGTTTTTGTGGCCAACCTGGGCATGATTCCTCCCCTGGAAAGCGTCTCCATCTTCATCAGCACCTCCTCTGAGCTGCAGACACTGCCCAGCGGGGTGGTGAGAGTCCTTCTGCCAGCTGTGTGTGTCCCCAGGGTCCCCCAGCCCAGCCTGGAGAATGCCAGCAGCTTTTCCAGCCACCAGCTCCGAACGTATGGGAAACCACGGGGTGGGCTCTGCCCGGGATTGATCCTGGTGAATGCAGGGCTGGCTGAGCAGGAGCTGCAGGTGGCTGGAGAGTGGCTTCAGGCTTTACCTCTGTCAGACCTGCAGTTCCTGGGGGATCAGAACATGTTCACAGGGGTTATTGGGATTTATCTCACCGGCAGGGACAAGCTCCTCTGTGGATCGGGGAGCCCGGAGCAAGGGAGCAGGTTCTGCCTGGCTCAGCTGCTGGACAGTGAGGCCACCAACCCCTTTGAGTACGAGTTCAGCTTCCACCTGGAGATCCGGGGGCCGTGTTTGCTGGCAGGTAGGAGCGCTGGGGCTGTCCTGCTGCCCGAGGCTGATTTATCACCTCGCCAAAGCAATGTCCACACTCCTTCTGCCTCCGTGTAAATCTGTGTTGGCAACTTAACTGTGCTGGGGTGGATTTACAGTACAAGGCTGATGCTAACGTGGGTTCCTGTCCTCTCCCACCTTGTCATCTCTTCTCCCTGGTCTCCCCCTATCCTTCAATCCCTGCCCACACCTCGGTTTCCCCGGGCAGGAGTTGAGAGCCCCACGCACGAGATCCGAGCGGATGCCGACCCCTCGGCTCGCTCTGCCAGGAGCATCATGATCACGCTGGCCAACAAGCACACCTTCGACAGACCCGTGGAGATCCTGATCCATCCAAGTGGTAGGTGGGCTCTGCTTCCCCTCTGCTGGTCCTGCCCCTTCCTCGGATCTCATCTGCAGCTCTGGAGACAGCCGGGTTAGCATGGGTTTTGCAAATATTTTCAATGTTACGCTTCCCACGAGGTTATCCTGGCCCCTCTCAGGGTTTTCTGAGCTCTCCAAGCTCACAGATCCTGCTGTTTTCCCAGCCAAGGGTGCCTGCATCTCTGCCACATCCAGAGTGCAACCACAGCTGTCCTTCACACGATTCTCTGCATTTCCAGAGCCCCACATGCCCCACGTCTTAATGGAAGAGGGTGACATGACCCCTGCGGAGTACGAGCGACACCTGAAGGGGAAGAACGATTTCATTAAAGGCACTAAGAAGGATCCCAGTGCCAAGAAAAAGGTGAGAAGCACAAGCTGCAGGTGTTAGCTGAGGCTTTCCACAGGCTGGAGCTGAGCTAGAAGACAATTCCTTGTTTCTAGCATCAGATATCGCACTGTCCCAATGAGACCTGCAGCATCCTCCCTCAGAGAGGGGCTTGTGTGGAGGAAGAGGGGGAAATTCAGCAGTGCTGCTGATAAACTGAGAGGGGAAGGAGCTCTGAGATGGTTATTGTGTGTATAATTAGTGCTAGTCTAGCACAGCATAATTAGAGAGGTGCATTGTAATAGCATTAAGGGTATTATAATTATTGCAATGACATAGAATAAAATATTCTTTTAATTGCTCTGTAAATGTTTACTGTTTCTGGGTAGCTGTCAGAGAGAGAAGTGATTTTCCTGGGAATAATGAGCTGAACTGAAGACAAGGTAGGAGAGACTTCTCTTTGTTCTGCTGTGCAGCAAAGAGAAAAATATCCGTGCTGGGATTTGTGCCTCGTCTTCCAGCAGTTCTGAAGGAATGAGTGACAGCCCGGCACTTTGGTGTGTCTGGGATCAGCAGAGAGGAGCAGACAGCTCAGAGCCCTCCAGATTTCCAGGGTTGGGCGTCTTCCCCTACGGGACAGGTTGTGCTTGTGTGGCCACAGCTGGGGCTGACTCCTCTTTTACACAACCAGGCTTCTCCTGCGTGCCCAGGGATGCTCATTTCACCCCTAAACTCCTTCTCCCCCTGTCTGACCTTGGGGCCCTCATGGCAAACATCCCAGTCCTGCTGCAGGGCTGCCTCCCCGTGCTGCTGAGATTTCTCCTTTCACCAGAGACTTGTCAGCCCTCCTCTCCTCCCTTCCCTTTGCCCACCGCTCTCCCTGGCAGGGCTGGGGCTCCGCAGGCGTCTCCTCTAATTGTGCTCGGCGTGTGGCAGGTGGAACGAGATGAAACTCCCACGCCGTGCCTCCGATGCCTCCCTAATTATCTCTGTGTCTTTAGCACGTCAAGTTATCTGAGGAGGGATGGTTCTGGAGACATTTCCCCGCAGGAAAGCCACCTGTGCCCCAGGAGGGCTGGGAAACAACTGCAGGGAGCGGAGGAAACACCTGGAATAGCTGGGGTAGATGAATTGCTGCTGCTCAGAGCAGGGCACTGGCCACTTCTTGGCTTAAATTAAGTTAGCCCAGAAATTTCAGCAGTAAATGATAATTAATTCCCCTCCCTCGGTTTGTTGTGCAAAAGGCTTGGATGCTGTCAGCTGCAGGTTGGTGGGGATGGATGCACGCTGGAATCAACTTTTCCTCAACAAAATCTGATTAGTGTGCTGCAATTGGATAATGGGTGAGGGGGAACGGAAGGGAGGTGAAGAGGTGTTCTCTTTTCTGGCTGACATGTAGCAGCTACTCTGAAGCTGTTTACTGAAGATTTGCCTGTGAAATCCTCTCTGGTCAGTCAGAAATCCTAAAATATGGGCTCATCCTGATCACACAGGAAATTTATGTCATGGATCCCGAGAGCATTCCAGGGAGTTCTGTGGGCAGGTCCAGGGCCTCGATTCAGTATTTGGACAGAGGCAGCAAGGAACACTCTAGTCTGGAATGTGATAAACTGGAAAAGTTGTTAAAGAAAATAGTGTCATGTGGCTGGAGGGAAACAGAAAAATCCCTTTGATTTCTCAGCAGCTGCTTAATTTACACCCCACAGCCTGGAAGGGAAGGGCAGGAGGATGAGTGGGAGCTGGGCTCGTTCCTGTGAGTGGGACCTGATTTTTCAGTGGGTCAGAGAAGCAGCGCTCAGGCAGAGGAGCTGAAAGCAGAGCTCATGTGTGTGTGTGTTTTGAGCCACAGGGAGTTAAGAGGTTTTAGAAAACGAAGGTTGGTGGTCAGCTCATGGTCTGAGGAATGTGACTCACGGCTGGAGAAAACAAGCCCAGTTATCTGGGGTCTGGTTTACTCCCTGTGAAACCATCGAGAAAAGCAGCCAGGAAGAGGAGAGAAGAGGCAAACAAAGCCCCTGAGGAGTGAGCTGCTGTTGAGGAGCTGTTTCCACACCCAGACCCAGGGATGAAAGGCCACAGCTTGGGTGATGTGGGGTCCTGGAGCTCCCTCCAAAGCAGCTGAGGCCGTCAACCCGTTAGTGCTCGATACACACGTAACAGCACATTATAAACCCATCACAAGAGGGCTTTGCCAGTTTAATTTTATCCCATTTGTAATGAATACTTGAAACAGAAGGAGAGAAAATGCCGAGAGCCATTGGAGCTGTGTGCAGCGCAGAGATCATGCAGGTTCCTATCGAACCATGGCCGGCTCAGCTTTCCAAAGCCTTTCAATCCCTACAAAGAAAAGTAAAATAAAAGAAATGAGCAGAACAAGCAGCAAAACCAGAGGTGGCAGGAAGGAATTGGAGTGCTGAATGCAGCAGATCAAGGGCTGCAGCTCACACTTCATTAGTGAGTGACCACGGGGAAAACCTCTGGTGTGCCTCGGTGGGATGCTCAGCTGTGCTAACGAACCAGGTTTTCGGGAAGGATCTTATGAAATGTTTGGAGAATCAGTTTTGCAAGGTGCTGGGTAGGGCCAGGCCTTTTGATTTCTTCTCCAGGCTTTTATCTGAGTGTGCAGTTGCTCTGTATAATCCCAGAATGGTGTGGTGGAAAGGACCTTAAAGCTTATCTTGTCCCACCCCTGTCACTATCCCAGCTTGCTCCAAGCCCTGTCCAGCCTGGCCTTGGACACTTGCAGGGATGGTGAATACCGTGGGTGTGGACAGAACAGGACACCTGGACACTGGCCCACCCTGGGGTCAGAAAAAGCCAATTCTGGCCCACAAAAGGCCACGCACTCGCATTTTTAGCCTCGCTCCGATTCCCCTCGAGCTGAAAGGGGTTGGAAAAATCGACCCCTTGAGCTCTCTCCTGCTTTCTTTCAGACGGAAATCATCAGGAAGCGGCTGAGCAAGGACATCCCCCACCACGCCGTCATCATGCTCAACTTCTGCCCTGACCTGAGGACGGTGCAGCCAGACCTTCGGAAAGCCCAGGGAGAGTTTATCTTCCTGGTAGACTGCAGCAGGAGCATGAGTGGTGTGAGCATCACCCGTGCCAAGGTACCTGCAGGAGGAGAAGCACCTGCCTGTCAACGGGGACAAATGAGAGAGAGCAGTGGGGGTGCTGAGAGCATAAGTGTTCATTATCAGGGGGTGGGGGGTAATTATGGGCTGCATTTCAGTCATCTCCACCGTGCCGCTTGTTGGGTACCTGCAAGGAAGGTGACTCTCCCCCGCTCTCTTCCCCTTCTTCCTATCAGCGCACAAAATGCAAAATTCTATTCTCTCCCTCTCTTGCTGGCATGTTTTGTGCATCCCTCTTCCAGTTCTCCCTGTCTCCAGGAGGGCTTTGGGTGGTGGCTGCCTAGGAGGAAACCTCCAGGGAGCTCCAAGGGCAGCGAGGTACTGACCACTCATTAGGAGAGGTTTTGTTGATGGCCACCTCTGTGAACCCACAGAAATGGTCATAACACGAGACATCCCCTTTCCAAGCACAAATGAACACCAGCAGCCTGGTGGATGGTTACAGGAGTCGTGTGGAGTCCTCTGGATGAAAAACAGCATTGTCAGGATCTTTTGTGGGTCTGAGGTTCCCCTGTCAGACGTGGCTCTTGCCCAGAGCCAGCCCTGCAGCAGGACCCTTGGTCTGTCGATCCCCGTGAGGTTCCCACGGACCCACTCCTGAGCTTGTCCATCCTCCAGCACATCTCTTTTCCCATCTGTCTCCAGTTTCCATGGGAACTGCCAGAGAAGGACAGACACCTTCAGCAGCAGGGATTGGGGTGCTGGGGAACCTGCAGATGGCTGCGGCGCATTCCCTGGGATGGGGAGGCTGTTCCCAAGGGGAACAGGATATCTCTGAGGTTGTACCCCCTTCCCCCAACACCTTTAGGAGTCTGGGAATCTTGTCCCAGAGTGGATTTTTGCCTTCCAACTCCCAGCATGGCTGGGTTTGGCCACTGCAGTCTCTGCAGCCTCTGTGGAGGCAGGATTGTCCCCTGGGGGCCTGCAGGGTCAGAGCCCTTCCCTGAAAGGTCCTGAAATGGAAACCCCATCGCAGGAGGGCTGTAGAAACAGCAAAAAGGCTGTTCCCCTTCAGGAAAAAATATTTTGGGGGAGATTTTAGAGGAGATACCTCAAGGGAGAAACCCACTGTCCCTCTTTGGAGTGCTCCATCCTCGTTTGTCACTCGCAGACACCAGGGACCTCACAGCAGGGACTGTATTGAGAGGGTTTGGGTGGGTTTTGGTTGGTGGAACCTTCTGCACCCTCCTCAGCTGGCTGGATGCATGGCATGACAGGTCTTGGAGCTGTGCAGCCTCGGGATGCACTCAGGGATGGGGTGGAAAGGCCTGTGTGGAGCAGGAGGGCACCAGTCCAAAGCAGCTGGAGTGGAAAATTCAGGGATTTAAATTTCCTGCAGCCAGTTCCTTTCCCACCCTGGTGCAGCCAGGGAGAAGAGCCAGGCTGTGATAGTGCTCGCTGGCAAAACTGCACTAATAACTGGGAATTGACTTTTCTAGAAGCAAACATTCCTCCTTATTGAGTTGCCATATAGCTATGGAGTGCAACAGGATCAAGATCAATATTTACCATAAGAAGCAATAAATCTTTCTGCTTGCTGAAACAGCAAGCAGGCATCGGTTGCCCATTTTGGGAAATGCTTTAAGAGAAATATTTGGAAATTTGTATTTTTTCCCTTGTAATGAGTTCCAAGATGGGATGTCAGCACTGAGATCTGGAGGAGCCAGCATCCTGGGAGCCATCTGGGAGCAGTGGTATAAATATATCCTCGTAGGTTTGAGATAACAGCTTGGATTCAAGCACTCCAGAGCCTGTTAAAGGGCAGCCCTGTTCTTGTACATCATTCCACTCATTTTCAGTGCTCCAGCTCCGTGCTGTTGCTGAGTCTTGCAGGCTTTGGGAGCTGGGCTGACCTGGCACCGCGTCCCTGCTGGACCCAGGCAGGGGGTTCGCTGTGTCCCTCTGTGGTCACCTGCTCTTTGCCGCTGGTAGCGCAGCCCCAGGAGGCTCTTCTTGCTCCTTTTGACCTTGGCAGCTCCTCCAGGGGCTGGCTCGAGGCTTTCTGCTGCCCTCCGCAGACTGGCAGGAGTCTGCCTCGATCAGCATTTAAACAGAACTGAGCTGCTCCCGAACGCTTCGCTTTACATCCTGCTTTAAATAAACACTTTGCTTTAAATGGGCCTCCTCTCCTGCCACATAATTGCTCCTAGAAGCTCAAGAGCTCCTTCGGCAGCTCTTGCCCAGGTGCTGAGATCACCAGCTCTGTCCTGGACTCGTCCACAACATCACTGTGACAATTCAAGTTGCTCTCGCCTTATGTAAAGCCCAGGAATAGGCACGTTAGATAACCACCTCTGGTAAAGAAAATAGCTTAAAAACTGTCGTCTCACAGTTATTTTAATTAAAGCCAGCTACGAATACAAGAGAATTGGGGATGGGGGAGGCTTTTCCTTTTGTGTAACTTCAAGCTGTTTGTTTATTTTCTGCAAGTTTAGGCATTGAGATGCATTGCGTGTCGCACTTCTCAATTTCACACTCTGCTTCTCACCCACCAGCTCGGTGCTGCAGCACCGTGTTGCCAGCACAAATTGAATCCCTTAAAAACAAACAGAAAAAAAAATATTGTTCAGTTCTTTGTTGCCTTTTTTTTTTCCCCCCAAAGACTTCCCATTTTCCTCACTGCTTCGGGTCCTATATATCATCAAGGGACTTTGAAAAGAGCAGAGCCATAGGGAGGCATGGGAAGGGAGCAGTTGGTTTGTTGTCAGATGAAGGTGGGAATATGATGGGATGGCTCTGGGCAGAGCTTTTACTGGCGAAGTCGGGGCAGCCAAGGGAGAGTCCAAGCATGCCGATGTCTGTTTGCTTCCCACCCCTCAGGACGCCCTGCTGGTCGTTCTCAAGAGCCTGATGCCAGCGTGTCTCTTCAACGTCATCGGGTTTGGATCCACCTTCAGGACCCTCTTTCCTGTCAGCCAGGCCTATTGTGAGGTGGGTGAGCCCACAGTCCGTAGAATCACAGACTGCTTTGAGTGGGGAGGGATCTTACACGCCGTGGCAGGGACACCTGTCCCTGGGTGATCCAACCTGGCCTGGGACACTGCCAGGGATCCAGGGGCAGCCACAGCTGCTCTGGGCATCCTGTGCCAGGGCCTCACCACCCTTAAAATAAATAATGTCCTTATAATACCAAATCTAACCATGCCCTTTTTCAGCTTAAAGCCATTCTCCTTGTGCTGTCACTCCAGACCCTTGCCCAAAATCCTTCTCCAGCTCTCTTGGAGCCCCTTTAGTCACTGGAAGGAGCTTTAAGTTCTCCCCAGAGCCTTCCCTTCACCAGCATGAACAGCCTCAGCCTCTCCTGTGCTCTCCTCGGCGCTCGGAGGGTGCCGGTGCCAACAATTCCTCCCTTCCCACGGGCAGGAGAGCCTGGCCATCGCCTGCCAGAGCATCGGGAGGATCCGGGCCGATATGGGCAGCACCAACCTCTTATCCCCCCTGAAGTGGGTCACCCGCCAGCCCATCCACAGGGGCCACCCCCGGCTGCTCTTTCTGCTGACGGCCGGGGCCATCAGCAACACCGGGAAGGTTCTGGAACTGCTGCGGGGCCGCTCCTGCGCCACCAGGTACGGACACACCCCCGTGCGGGGCTGGGATGTGCCTCCCCCCGAGCACAGCTCCATCTCACACGCGTCCCCACTTGAGAGGCACAGGCAGGAGAGATTGCTGCCATGAGCCACGGGAGAGCCTCAAAGGATTTGGAACGGATCCCAGAAGTTCAGATGCTTTTGAAACAATCAAAAGGAGGATAATTGAGCTGACAACTTCACAGCTCTCGGCTGGTGCTTCCTGCTAGGAGAGATTGACACGCCAACAATCTTCCTTGCCTTTTTTTTTTCTTTTCTTTTTTTTTTTTTTTTTTTTTTAAAGCACATCTGGGGCTGGCCCCAGCTGCTTCCAGGATGGGGCTGTGCAGAATTGAATGTGCTGAAAGGCAGCAATGTAAAAAAGCAGCTAATTTGTGCATGAGCTCCCAGCCTGGCTCCCCAGCCCTGATCACAGGCTGTTCTGCTTTCTCCTCTGCCTCTTTAAGGGGCACAAAACATGAGAAAAAAAATGTAAGAAATCCTCTTCCCTCTCTCAGACTCTGAGGCTATCAGGAAAGCTGCTCTGTGGGTTTGTAAGTGCACAGAGGTCTGATTGTTTCCCGGTGCAGAGGGGATCCCACCATCCCACCCCTCGCTCCTGCCGAGCTGGAGGGAGGGTGAAATGCAATCTGAGCTGGAGCGTGGTCTCGGGTGAGCCTGGAAGGGAGATTCCTGGGCATGGCCCATCTTAAAAGAAGATCAGAGCCTTATTTAGGAGGGGTGGGAGACCAGCCTCGTACTTGCAGCCAGCTGAGGATTAAAACCCCGCAAGAGAAAAGCCCCTTGCGCAGATGTAGCTTGCATCTTGCAGTTTGGAGATGCTTTCTGTCTCAGCAATCCGAGTTTGCAGCTTGCAGAGTGCAGTTTGCAGTTTGAGAGTGCTTTCTTTGTCAGCGATCCGCTGCCCTGCCCAAACACCACATCCCACCCTTTCCCACCCCCCTGGCTTCCTGGCACATCCCTTCCTCCCTGCCCGGGCTCCAGCTCGGCTTTCAGCCTTCAGCCCAAACCCAATCCTGATTCACACACCTGGGAGTCAGGGGGAGCAGTCTCACCTGGCTTGATCGCCCTTCCTTGAGGAAACGTTTATTTTCGTTGCAAGCAGAGATAATTGCTGGATGTTTAGTGCTACTGACCGCAGCCGGCAGGGAAAAGAGCTGAAGTGAGAGCAAAGCAGCTTGTTTGTGTGTGCAGAGGAGGGGAAGGCTTGGGGTCCTGCTGGGAACCCCTGCGTGTCTCTGCTGAGGGCTCGTCTTTGGGGAAGGGGTTTGAGGTCTGCTGAGAGGAGGGGCTGGCGGTTCATGGACCCCAAAATGGTTTGGATTCAAAGGGACCTTAAATCCCATCTCATTCCACCCCCTGGCATGGGCAGGGACTCCTTCCACAGCCCAGTGTGCTCCAGACCCCATCCAGCCTGGCCTTGGACACTGCCAGGGATCCAGGGGCTGCCACAGCTTCTCTGGGCACCCTGTGCCAGGGCCTGCCCACCCTCACAGGAAGAATTTCTTCCCAATATCCAGCCTAACTCTGCCCTCTGTCAGTGGGAAGCCATTCCCCTTGTGCCCCCCATGGTCCTGGCACTCCATGACCTTGTCCAAAGTCCTTCTCCAGCTCTCTTGGAGCCCCTTTAGGTGCTGGGAGGTTCCCAACCCTCCTGCCACCCAGAAGAAGGGCTGGTTCATTCCGCTGGACGTAGCAGTGGGATAAATCCAGAGGGAGTTTCTGCCTGTGTGAGCTCCGTGGGGCTTTTCCCTCGGATCCTCATTCTCCCCGTCCCTTCGCAGGTGCTACAGCTTTGGCGTCGGCCCCAACGCCTGCAGGAGGCTGCTCCGGGGGCTGGCTGCCGTGTCCAGAGGCGCCTCCGAGTTCCTGGCCGAGGGCGAGAGGCTGCAGCCCAAGGTACAGCCCCGCTCCTGGCTCACCTGTGGGGCTGGAACCGTGCTCTGGTTCGGCCAGGGGAAGGCTCCCAGCGGGTCCATTCCCCACCCCGGCCCTGCCTTCCCCAGCCCCCTCGCAGCAGGTGGGCGAGCGGGAGGGGATGGAGGAGCATCTCCGGTCCGGCCCGAGGGAGTGGGATGTGTGCTCCCCTCGCCCTGGGGCTGGGGCTGTTTCAAAAGCGGCTCTGCCAGGGCAGAGGGACCGGCATGGAAGCAGCCAATTAGTTTTGAAGTCAGGCTCAGCCCCGGCGTTGCTCAGGAGAGAAGGACTCGGGTTGGAGCGAGAGGAATGCGCTGCGGTGGCTTTGCTCGTTAAGCTGACTTTAAAGCCTCTCTGTTCTCTCTCTCCCCATGAAGAGTAAAAACCTCTGCTTCAAATCCGGCCTAGGGACGGCTCTGTCCCCTGGTAAATGCATAGAGCCCAGCCTGTCACCTGCTGCTTGACTAAACCCAGAGAGAACTGGGTCTTTGGCTCCTAAATATCTCCAAAAAGCCAGCTCCTACCTTCTTGATCTCTCAAGGAGGAGTTCGGCAGCTCCACCCTCTGCAGGAGCCTGGGGCACACAAAAACCTCTCTAGGACAGAACGGCATCAACATTTCTGATGTAAATTAAAAGCAAAGACAGGGAAGAGAGAGGTGTTTAATAAGAGCTATTAATAAGAGCTTTGCAAGCTCGGTGCCTTCAGCAGTCTGAGGCGTCAATTAATGGCCTTATAAAACACAGCCTGGCGTGTCTTCCCAAGCCTGTGGAAAAGCAGGGAACAATAGGGAATATTTGAGCTCTTCTGTCTCTAAATCTGGTGCTCAGTTCCCTTGGCATGCGGGGAAGCTCATGTAGATGGCTCCCTGGGAGGTTTGTCCGTGAGGTATTCACGGATATTGGTCTTCTCCACACGTGTAACTGGCAGAGCATCGCTGATCTCTGGCTGTGGCTTGTGTCAGCAACGAGCTGTTCCAAAAATATCAGTGTTTGAGTGCCGGGCTCGGGGCTGGGGCTCAGACCAGCGAAGGCTGACAGCGTTTTCTGGGTGCTGGAGGGGAGCGAGGGATGCTGCCTCACATCAGAGAAAGATCCCTCAGTCCATGAGCTCCCACCTCGCCCTGGGCTGGCAGCCTGTGTGAGATCAGCCCTGTGCTCCATCACTATCTGCTCATGGTAGAAAATCATGCGATCATGGAGCCATTTAGGTTGGAAAAGACCAACCACTAACATAGCTCTGCCAAGTGTAACAGTGCCAAGGAGGTGGGGGTGCTGGGCTGGGCACCAGAGCAGACTGAGAGGGAGCAGAGTGGCAGGAGAGGGCAGGAATCAGCCGATGGCTTTGTTTGAGGGAAAGTTCCCCTTCCCTGCGGCCCACGGCACGTGCACCACGGCTCCCACCGGGTCCGGCTGGTGTTGCACCTCTCCCCCGTGCCCTTTGCAGATGATCAGGTCGCTGAAGAAGGCAATGGCGCCGGTCCTGAGTGACGTGTCCGTGGAGTGGGTCTTTCCTGAGAGCACCGAGGTCTTGGTGTCCCCTGTCAGCACCAGCTGCCTGTTCCCTGGCGACCGCCTGGTCAGCTACGGCGTCATCTGCGACACCTCCCCGTACCTCTCCAACCCCAGATCCGTGAGTCCGCGGGGCTCCTGGGGTGCGCACAGGCTCTGAGCGTGGTCAGGGTGGGTGTCTCTGCTTCCCAGCCGTGTCCTTAAGGGAGGTGATGGGGAGTTGGGGGTGGCTGAGGATGCTGGTGCAGCCAGTCTCAGCCCGTGGTGGGACCGGTTTCCCTCTCTGTGCTTCCCCCAGGACAAGAGGCGGCGCTACAGCATGATGCATTCCCAGGAGTCGGGCAGCTCGGTTTTCTTTCACTCCCAAGAGGAGGCAGCAGGCTGGGAGAGCTGGAACCACTGCAGAGACTCGGAGGGCTCCTGCCCCGCCGAGCGCTCCCCCGACCACCTGGGCGTGGGCAGAGATCCTGGGGCAGAGTCGGACACGGACACGGGTCAGATTTTCCTCTCTACATGCGGGGGGCGATGCCCCTGCCTCTCTAATCAAGCTCATGTCATTGCCCCCCCAAACTTTTTTTGCCTGATTTATACATGTATCCAGCTGCAAAGAGCTGGAGGAGTTTGCAGGAGAGATGACAGATCTCCTGAGGCTTGAGCGAGTCTGTTTGGTTCGGATGTTTTATCCAAACCTGTCAGGGCATCAAGGGAAGCCCTGGTGAGCTGGGCTCCCTGGAGATTTTCAAAGCAGCTTTAGCCACATCATTATTTACAAGCTCCCCAAGCGGTGCGAGGAGGAGCGCAGTGAGCTCTGCCAGACCATCCCTGTACCTGCAGAGCAGCCTCCCAGTCAGGAGAGGGGGGGATGGATCCCAAGCTCTCTCCCCAGGGTGTCACTCCTCCCCACCACGGCCTGGCTGCGTGTTTGTGTCAGCAGCATGTGGCACAAAGCAGCTGGTTGCACCCCGGAGCTGGGGAAACCTCTGTTACTCACGGGATGTTCTTCCCTTTTATTCCGAGAGGAGCTGCACTGTGCATCCCCTCAAGCTTGTCAAAAGCAATGAGAAATCGTGTCTTTCCAAGGCAAATTTTAGTCTTGCTCTGACAGGAGCGTGTCTGCACTAATTAAATTTCATTAGTAAACCCTTTGTCTTCTCCAGGGACGGTTTGGGGAAACGCAGTCAGGCTTTTTTTTTTTTTTTTTTTTTTTTTTTAATGGCTGAAAACTCCTCAGACAAAACCTTCCCAACCTGCTCTCTTGACATCCCCAGGAATTTTGAGCGTTTCTATTTCCTTTTGTGGTTTCCTTGCTTTGCTTGAAGCTGTGCTGGGCTGAGTGTGACCCCCTGAGCTTCGGCAGGACCCTGGGGAGGGCTCCCCGCCTCCCTGTGTGATCCAGGGGAGCAGTGCTGGCTGATCCCACCCCGGAGCAGAGCTGATCCCCTCTCCTGTGGTTCAGGAGCGGACGTGAAGGCTCTGTCCAGGAGACGGGCGTACAGCACCACCCAAATCTGCGACGGCGAGCCTCGCAGGAAGGCGCCCACAGCCAGCGACCCCGGCACAGCCCTGGTGAAAAACCCCCTCCGGAAAACCCAGCTGCAGGACCTGCAGCAGCTCAGCCCCGAGCCCTGGCAGGTGGATTTCCAGGTAGGTGATCCCCTCCCCGAGAGGCTGCAGGTGAGAGCCAGCGAAGGAGAAGCAGGAAAATATCAGGCGGATAAGAGGGAAAGGGCCTGACTCACACTAGTGCTAAAATAGGGATATAGAAAATACAGAAAATAGAAAATAAAAAATAGAAAATAGACAATAAATAGATAATGGATAATGGAAAATAGATAATAGATAGTAGATATAGATAATGGATAATAGATAATAGATAATAAATAATAGATATAGCTTTGCAGCCCATCTCAAATGCCGGGGAAGTGAGCCAAGCTGGGAGCAGAGTGCCATCCTGATATCCCAGTGGTCCCTCCCCATGGGAACCTGCTTTTTTTCCCTGCTCCCCTCTGAAACTATACTTCCCTCTAGCCACCCCCCCGGCTCTCGCTAGCTCAGTTATTCAGGGGTTTTAGGGAAATATATTTCAGAGAGACAGAATAGAGATTTCAAAAGAGTGGCTCTCACCCCCAGCTTCTGTCCAAGCTTTATTCTCGATGTGATGTTCCAGGAGGCCGAGGAGAGAGAGAGAGAACCAGGAAGAAACAGGAGTATATCTAGTTTTGGGCCAAGGAAAGATATTGGCCCCTGAGCCAATAGGGTCAGGAGTAGGTATGATAGGGAAAAAGGGTTGAACTACATAGCACAGGTTTCAGGGGGACTCTGAGGGGAAAAACCATTCCTCACAGGAACACAACACCCCTTCCCTTTAGTGGCCTGTGCTTCGCCTTGCTGCTCCTCTGGTCCTTCTTATCTCCCTACAATTTAGGATTCAAACTCTCCCCATGGCTGTGGCACTTCAGGGAAAGGAATTTGGTGCCAAAGCAGATTCCCAGCTGGATGCACAGCACTGGGATGGGATGTGAACCTCTGTGATGGCACATCCAGACAGGGTTTTGTCCCCTGCCTGCCGCAGGTGGAATTTGGGCAGATTTTTCAGCTGATCTGTGGGAAGGATACTTTTCTCTCATCCTTGGCATCGCCAGGATGCTGTGCTCTGCAGTCAGCATCTGCAGGGCTGGGAGGACCAGCAGCACTTGTGTTCCCATGGAAACTTGGAGCGGGAGGTCGGGGACTTTCATTTCCCCTCCCTGGGTGAGGGGTGGGAGGGGAGGTGAGGGGGCAAAGGGGGAAAGCAGGGCCAGGGCTCCAGAGGGAGGGATGAGACCTCTACTCTCAGGTTACAGCAGTGAGGATGGTGAACAGCCTCAGTGACCAAGAACGAGCAGGGTTTAGGGGCACTGGCAGCATTCCCTGTATTGGGAATGTCCCCAGAGCATCCTCCTGCCCTCGGCGTGCGGGCAGGGGTGGAACTGACTCCCTTCTGGAGGGCAGTAAGTGGTTAACAGCATTCAGCCTGCTCCTAATTAAATGCAGCCTGGTTTTGTTATCCCTCCTGCTGCCAGGGCTCCCAACAGCTCTCCCAGCTCCCAGTCCTGCTGCCAGGGCTTGACATTTTCAGGGGTGTGAAGCCAAGCCTTCGGCTCGTCTCCACGCTTGCCATGCTGGGAAGGAAAGGTCAGTGCCAGCCACAGGCAGCTCAAACCCCCAGCTCCATTCCCATCTGGCTTCCTCTGGCTGGGAGGAGAGCTCAGGCAGGAGAAGGAGCAGGTTTGGAATGGAAAGGGTCTGGCAGGATGTGTCAATATTAGCTTGGTAAACCGTGCCTGGTGCCGCCTGTTTTGCTGGTGGTGTCATAGAACAGCAACATTTAGGTGGTGGAGGTCATATCCTTGTCTCTCTCAGAGAAAGCATCCTTCCATCCACCACCTCCTAGCACCTCTGTTCCTTGCTGGGGATGTCCTAGGAATACTGTCTGTGTGTTTTGGACAGATCTTCCCACAGCCCCGGGGACAGGGGTAAAACCCACACCTTGCAGAGAGGGAGCATCTGTGTGGGATGTGGGACCAGAGGTGCTGGAGTGGGGGATTCATGTCTCCTGAAAGTGGAGGAGCAGTCTCATAAAAAAAAAAAGAGAGGAAAAAAAAAAAGATAGAAAGATAAAAATTCTCCCATCCCCTGCGCCTCTCTCCTTTCGTTACTAAGCAACTGGTCCTTGATCTTTCTGTCTCTCTTCTTTTCTTTGGTTCCCAAGTGAAGTCATTAAAATGTCTGGAGGGATGAAACTCATATTTCACCTTCTGTGTGTCTGGGGAAGGAGCCCCTGGGGCCAGGGTCCCTTGGGGACACCCCGAGATCTGGTGGAGAGCTCTGAGCACAGATCCCAGCCGGGAATGAGCAGAGGGAAGGACCTGTGTGATTGCATCCCTCACTGGGTCGGGCAGGGAGCAGATGGGATCAGAGGGGACAGAGGAGCAGGTCCATGCATGGAGCAGATGGGATCAGAGGGGACAGAGCAGGTCTGAGCATGGAGCAGATGGGATCAGAGGGAACAGAGCAGGTCTGAGCATGGAGCAGATGGGATCAGAGGGAACAGAGCAGGTCTGAGCATGGAGCAGACAGGATCAGAGAGGACAGAGCAGGCCCGTGCATGGATCGGAGAGGACAGAGCAGGTCCATGCATAGATCAGAGGGCACAGACCTGTGTGCTCTGTGCCCTCGGCTGCAGCCAGATCCAGCCCTAACATCTGCTCTGCTCACAGCCCCTCCCGGCCATCCCTCCTGGCTCTGCCACCCGGATCCGTGGCGCAGGCGCCCGGCGCCCAGCCCTGCTCCAGCACAGCTGCGTGTCCTTCTGCCACGATGCCAACTGCCCGGCACTGCCCGACGGGCCGCAGGAAACCCCGGCCAGGGGCTTGGAAGCGCTCGATGCCATCACGAGCCTGCGCTCCTCGTCAGACAGCCGGAGCCCCGGGGATCTGGGTAACCGGGAGAGGGGGAGGCACGGCCAGCCGCGCCTGTCCGTGCCGGGCTTTGGTGACCTCGTACCACCGTGGGAGAATTGGGAAGGATTAATTACGGTTTTGCGGTGCCGGTGGGGAATTCAGCTCCCGGGGAGGTGATTAATGATCCTCCTCTCCCCTCTCTGCAGAGTCTGCCCAGCATCCATCCCTCACCTTTGAGACAGAGACTTCCTCCAACTGGGAGCCCCAGGACCTGGATGTCGGCGCTGCCTGCGGCTCCCCGCGCTCCCCCAGGACCCTCTGCAAGGCAGTGGTGAAGGGGCTGAGGAACAACGAGCCCGTGCAGTGGGAAGTCACGTTTGATATCCACCCTCTGTTCCAGGAGCGGCAGAGCCGGGAGGATGGTGACACAGACCTGTGGAGCGAGACCTTCCACCACCTGGCAGCCAAGTCACTCATCCAGGATTTCGAGCAGCTCGCTGAGAGGGAGTGTGAAATCGAGCATGGTAATGCACAGCTGGCTGCAGGCAGACCCTGCCCAGCCTCGGGAAGGCTTTCCAGCGGTCTCAGCAGCCTCTGGAGCGAAAACAAAAGCTGCTGGTGGTGAAATATTAGGGAATGTCTCACGCAGCTCCCAATTAACAGCCCCCTTCTGCTGCCTCGTGCTCTTCTGCTTCTGCAGCCGTGCTGCACGTGACCATTCCCAAGCTCATGTTCCTTCCCACTCCTCAGGAGCAGGGGTTGGACTCGATGATCCTTGAGGGTCCCTTCTGACTCAGGATGTCCCACGATTCTGTGATTCCTCTGCTTCATGCATGAGGGAACATGGTTATTTTTGAGGAGTTGGTCACTCGGAGCTGGGAAGTGGCATCCAACTCCAGCAGCAGCCACACATTGCTGCCCCGGACCACAGATTTCCCTGGGCCGTGTCAACCCTGTCCCCCATGACGTGCACCTGTGTGATGGCGATATGCAAAGCAATCACACGGAGAGAGAGAGATTTTGCAGGGCAGAGAGGTTCCTCTGAGCCAGCCCAAGGCTGAGCCAAGGCCGAGAGAGAGAGAGAGAGAGCCTCTGCCTGTTTATTTCTTACTTTTTATACATTTGTGGGTCTGGCTTCTGGAGTTTTCACTCCTCAGCCAACTGGCCAGACCAGCTGTCAGTTACAATTGTTTTCAGGTTAGAAATATGCAAACAAAGGACAGAGAATGAAAACCAAAGGATTTGTTTATGTTACATGTGTGAGAAAAAGGTAGAAACTGCTCCTAATATTATGCAGTAGCTAAAAGGTCTGACTCCATTTTATGAACAATCAAAAGGCTTTAAAAAACTCAGAAAAACCAAGGTGACACACCTGGGCTTGTTAAAATAACAGCAGGAGTAGCGGTAGGCAGAGATTAGAGGGAAACAGGGACACAGCCCCAGCTGGGCATGGATCCCCAGGCATGGAGGTGGCTCTGGGAGCTGGGTGTGAGGGGTGGGGGACCCCACGGGGGGCTCTGACCCCGCCGTCCCTCCCGCGGCAGGGTCTGGGCGGCGGTTCCAGCTCAGTGCTGTCCACACCAGCAAGGCCTGCAACGTCATCAGCAAGTACACGGCGTTTGTGCCCGTGGACCTGAGCACCAGCTCCTACCTGCCCACCCTGGTCCAGTACACACACACAGGTAGCGTGGGGCGGGCACGGGTGTGGGACCTTGTCCTGGCAGGGAAAGCGTCCCTGGGAAACTTCTCTCGGGGCAAATCCTATGGAACCGCAGCGCAATTTGGCACCGGATCCATAGCCAAGGCCGTGGCCAAGCTCTTGGTGGCAAGAACCTCTTCCCATGGCCAGGGAAAAGGTCTCCTCTGAGGTCTGGATGCCCAGAGATGACCACAGAATCACATCATGTTTTGGGTTGGAAGAGACCTTAAAGCTCATCCCATTCCACCCCCTGCCACCACCTCCATGATTCCAGACTGCTCCAAACCCTGTTCAGCCTGGCCTTGGACATTTCCAGGGATCCAGGGGCAGCCACAGCTGCTCTGGGCAGTGTGCCAGGCCCTCCCCACCCTGGTATTTCTTTCCAATAGCCCATCTAAACCTACTCCTTTCCAGTTTGAAGCCGTTCCTCCCTGTCCTGTCACTCCAGTTCCTGACCAAGCTCATTCTGCGCTTTCATCGCCGTCGTGCGTGTGCCAGCCCCTCTCTAACACCGGCCATTCTCTCCTCTCGTGCCAAGGGGCAAAATCCAAGCCAGGCAACCAGAGGAAACAGAAGAGTTCAGGAAACAGAAGACATCGTAGCTGTTCCCCTGGACGTCCTCAGTCAGCGTGCGGCCAGAACGGAGACTACGGATTTTACAGCAAGAGTAAGATTCCCTGGGGCTCCATCTCCTTCCTGGCGTTAGAGATCTCAGTGGTTTGGGGCATTTCCTCTGGTCTTTTAAAATTCAGCCTTCCCCTTTGCACATGGTGCTCACCAGACACATGTCAGGCTGGGGCTCATCTCCCTGAATGGCCAGGAAGCTTCAGCTTCCCTGAAACCCTGAAAGCTGCGGTCGTGCTGCTGACAACGCTCGGGTGTTAATTGGCAGCGGGACCGCGGATAACACGGAGGACGAAGCGGGTGTAATTAGAGGCAGGGGGGATGTGAGACGCTCACTTGTCACCAAATCCTCCGCTAATGAAGATGAGTTGGACTGGGCCTTGTCTGGCGCTGTCAGAGCCGGAGCTGAATTCACAGAGCCCCGAAGAGGCTCGTTAACCCCATCGTGCCACGGGAGGGAAGGGGCTGCTTTTGCTTTTGGCTGGGTGCTGTTGCTGATGTGGTTCCTCCGTTGCAGATGCTGAGGGCAGCCCCTCACCCTCCAGCACCCCGTCCTCATCTGCCTGGGAGCGCTGCCGAGCCCCTGAAGGTAGGGAAAGAGCCGCTGGCACGTGCTGCAGCTCTGTGGTTTGGGCTTCTGCTGAGTTTTGGGGAATTTTATAAAAATTCGTGACCTAAACTCAGGCTTGTGAGGACAAGGCCTGACTCGTTCTGAGGTGCAAAGGGTGGAACCTGATGTGGCTTTTGGTATAAATGTCCCCTGGTGCATTTTTAAGGGGTGTGGGAATTTTATTGTCCACGTAGGAAAAATGAGGCAAGGGGAGAGGAAGGGTTTTGCTGAAGATTCAGCAGCCCCACAAGCCCACATCCCAAGACCTTGACCCTGCTCCCTTCTGCTCCCCTGCAGCACCTTGTAACTCCAGCACCGTATCTCTCCCCAGGGCCGCTCCACAGCCTGTCTGCTTCCTCTGCAGAAGCCCAAAAATCCATCGAGAGGCTCTTTGCTGCCAGGTACGAGCCAGCTCCGCCTTCCTCTGACCTCAGCAGGTGCCTTTCACCCGCGTGGTGATGTGAACACAAGCCAGGGGCAGAGGAGGGACCCGCAAGGATTGGAGCTGGGACTGAGCGTGGTGCCAGGAGCAGGGGTGGTTTTGGAGGGGAGGGTGGGTGTCAGGATGAGCACAGGGGTCACGGACACCTTTTCATCCTTTCACAGGCTGACCCTCAATAAAACCATGCTGCTGCTTCGAGCTGCCAAAGGCTTCATGAGTAAATCTCCGAGCAGGGGGAGTGAAGCCGGCTCTGAGGGTGACAATGAGAGCGTGGACTACCTTCCCCTGGTGAGCAGCTCCTCCCTGGGTCTTGTTGGGGTTGTGTGGTCACCGCAGGGGAGCAGAGGAGGATCCCCCCAAACTTTCCTCTTGCTGTCTCTGACAACCATGTCCAGTGAGCTGCTTAGGGCTGGAGAGCTGTTTCACCTATAGATGCCTTTTCCCTGAGCTGCCCGCCAGCGGCTGGCGTGCCAGAGCTTCCCTTTGCGCCCGCCATCCCTTGCAGGTGTCCCTGCAGCTGGCCTGCGGTGCCTTCCTTCTCAATTCGGCCTTCTGTGACGCCGTCAACATCCCCATGGAGAAGCTGAAGTGGACATCGCCCTTCGCCTGCCACCGCCTGTCCCTCAGCCCCTCCGGCTCCTACAGCACCAAGAAGAACGCTTCCTCCTCGGAGCACAAAGCCCCGAACTCCAGACAGCGGCTGCTGGTCCCCGGTGGGCAGGGGGAGGATCCCAGCACCGGAGGCATCGCTCGGGGAGCGGCGCTGGAGGACACCGGCCGCCCTCGGCACTCGTCGGGCAGCGCAGCCGAGAGCATCTCCAGAGCGCCCAAAGCCCAGAAGGAGCCGTCCTCCCCGGCCAGCGCCGTCCGCAGCTTCTCCTCCCCGGCAGAGTGCCGGGGCTGGGACACCCACGGCTCCGAGCTCCAGGCTTCGCTCTTGGACGCGGAGCTGCAGCAGCAGACGGAGCCTGAGGGGATGCTCTGGGCCACGGCTGTGGCCTTGGCCTGGCTGGAGCACAGCTCGGCTTCCTACTTCATCGAGTGGGAGCTGGTGGCTGCCAAAGCCAGCCTGTGGCTGGGCGGGCAGAGCTTCCCGGAGGGATCCAGCCTGGCCGCCGTGAAAGCCGCAGCTCAGCAGCTCTTTGTGCTGCTCCGCCACTGGGATGAAAACCTGGAGTTCAACCTGCTGTGCTACAACCCGGGCAGCGTGTAAGAGGAGGAGGAGGAGGAGGAGGGAGGCTTGGGCAGGTTAGTGAGGGCACAGGAGCGGGGATCCATCCTTAAGGAAATGCCTCCGAGGAGCTCAACTCCTCTGCTGCGGGGATGTGCGTGTTTATTAGAGCAAACCCTGCAAACAGCAGCTTGGCCAAAATCCTGCACGTGGCCAGTTGGGATTTTGCCCTGGAAGGGAACCTGCCTGCAGCAGATGCTTTTTATTTTCAGCTGGAGCAGCACTTCCAGCTGTGGCAGTTCCCTCCGGTCCCGGTTTCTTCTGGTCCCAGCCCAGTTTCCAGAGCAGATCTTGTGGCCTGCTCCACTTGCCCTGTCCTTGCTTAGACGCCTCTTCCCAGCCCTGAATCACTGCCAAGCCCCCACTGCAGCCCCTCAGCCCCCAACCCCTGCTTCCCTGAGGCTCCTGCCTGGCTCCTGCCATCTCAGGTGGCTTTCAGAGAAGGCAAAGCTCAGGCAACGTGCTCACCTCATGGATCAGAGGGGATCTGGGCTGGGAATGACCACGTGAAGAGCAGCCCCGCTGTCACAGCCAGGTGGATCGAGCCCAGCCACACACAAACAAGCTGGGACCCTAAACCCCACTACATCCACACGGTGCTGGGCTCCCTCAGGCCCTCTGCAATCCCAGCAGGAGTTTGTGAGATCCCTTGCAGCCAACGTGTGCCTTTGGAGCTTCACAGGAGGAGCCAGGGTGCCCAAGACTGAAGGATCAAGTGCCTGTGGAGGGAATTTCCTGCCACTGTCTCCAGCGTGGCTGCGATGCCCCTGGAGCCCATCCAGACCCTGCTGCCTTTTGCTCCCTCCCTTGTAGGCATGTAGCAGCCTTGCCTGTCCCAGCAGGCTTCTGTCTCGTGTCTGTGTGTCTGGGGGTGACACAGGAGGGAAACCAGTGCTGGGGACCATGAGCACCCCTCCGGTCTCTGCTCTGGTGTCACCTCACCACGGTCCCCAGGACCATCTCTCAGTGTGGCCTCTCCGAGGTCCCCAGGATCATCCTTCTTGTCCCCGCTCTGGTTTCACCTCTCTTGGGTCTCCGGGAGCTTCCCTCTGGCCTCTGCTCTCAGTGTCAGCTCTCTGGGCTCCCCGGAACCTCGAGCATCCCTCCAGTCTCTGCTTTGATGTCGCCTCTCTGAGGCCCCCAGAGCTGCAGGCATCCCTCTGCTCTGTGCTCTGGGGTCACCTCTGCAGGTCCCCGGTGTGGCAGTGCTCAGTGGTGCTGCAGGTGCTGCAGGTTTGCCTCGGCACACTCGTGTTCTCTGTTGTTGCACAAGTGTTGCTGTCCCAGTAAATCACGGCCTGCTCTACTTCCCAGTGCGAGTCCTTTGTTTCGGGGTGGGCTCTCGGTGGGTTTCCCCAGGGCCGCCCCAGCTGGTTGGGGCGCTGTGTTCACTAAAATGCCCCCCCAAAAAAACCCCATCATGATTTAGTGTGTGAGTTTAGGTCTGGGTTTCAGAGGGGATAAAGAGCCTCCCTCAGGTTTTGGGGAGCTGTGTTTTGCAAACCGTGGATTGCACAGCATTTGGTAAACGGATGGATCCAGGATTTTAAAAACCAGGGGAAATTGGGTTTGATCGTTCTCTGAGACAGAGACGGAGCTGAGAAATCTTCTGCTGCCTTTGCACGGTTTAACCCGTCACCTCGGTCAGTGCAAGGAAGCAGAAACCCTGCCTTCATCCCACACCTTCCTTAATTAGTGTCGCAATTACAGGTATTAATAAAGCAGTCGTTGTGTTTTCCAATCCAAAGCAGGAGCTCTGCCATCCCTTATTTTCCCCTTGGCAAACACGGACCCCCTCGGATTCCCTCCAGTTTTTGGTGACCTCTGTATCTGTACATATATCCCAAACACCAGACTCTCCTGGCCCGATTTCCTCCCTCTGGCCTCCATCTCCGAGGACGCAGCAGATCTCCCAAGAAGGGGTTGGTGTCTCCAGAAGCCCTCTCAGAGCATCCTCTTTGCACCCAGGGGGATTTTCACCCCATCAAGTATTTTCCCTAAAGAAGGGCGCTGCGGTGCCGTTACCGCGGTGACCGCGAGTGCCTTATTAAGAGAAATTAGTTTGAGCACAGTTGTCAGCCGCGGCTTAATAAATAACCCCCTTTATTCTGTGTAAATAAATATTTGCACGCAGCGCTTGCCCGGGGAGGGACAGACGTCCCACCCCTGGGCAGCTTCGTGCCCAAAGGGAGTTTTGGGGATAGAAGCGGCCAAATTGGGGTTGTGGCAGAGACCTCTCCGTGTCCCCCTCGCCCCATCACACCCGTGGCTTGGGGAGATTTTCCTGCCCAACTTCTCCTCCTCCGCAGGGGCTCATTAGCCGGGAACCGGAGGAGCCTTTTCGTGCTTTGAAGGGTTACGAAACCTGAGGGAGAGGGGGAGGACGGGAAAGCTTAAAAAAGAGCCTTCGTGTGTGTGTCCCCTCCCCTCCCCAGAACCCAGGCATCTCCTGCCGAAGGAAAAGGGCTGGCAGCCGTTCCCGCACAGATTGCGCCTCTGCCCCGGCCCCCGCCAGCCCTCCGCCCACGGGCGATGCCGCGGGGTGGAAAACTGCTAGAAAACCACATTTTAAACAGAATTTGCCGTGTTCGGTGTGCGTGTGCCCCGGCGCTGTGAGGAGAAGGGGGGGGGGGGGAGGGTCAGAGGCCGCGCTGCAGCCGCCACACCCCCAAGGTGCTTTTAGCTCCTCATCTCTCCAAATGGACGCAAAATCCACCCGCGATGCTGGGGAGGGGGTCTGAGCCCACCGAAGGAACCCTCACCCCCAAATCCTGCACCGGGGAGCAGCGCGGGGCTGTCTTGTGTTAACTACAAAATAGTTTTTGCCTCGGGCTTGAATTCTCTTTGATTTTCCCCATCCCAGGACCCCGGGCACGCCGGCGGGGGATGCAGCCAGTTGGTGCCGTGGGCTCCGTCACTCCTGAAATAGAGCCCAGGGGCAGCTTTTGGGTGTCGGAGGCATCTGAGCGAAGTCATGTGGATGTTATGCAAGACTTGATGATAGGTTGTAAACAGCTATTAAAGTGATTGACAGGCCCAGGACGAAGTTTTGAAAGGGGGGGGGGGGGGGGGGAGAAAGGAGAAAGATGAGTAATAATGATTAAAATAATTATCAAATCGAGACGTTCCTCGAATTAGGGGAAAGTTTTGTGAGGAGAGAGGAAGATGAAGAAATCACGTTTGAGCGCTTCCCCGAGCTGGGGCTTGGGAGGATGGAGCAGATACCAAGTACATAAAGTTTGGAAAGGAGGGGTTTGCTCCTTCCAAACCAGCAAAAAAAGCAATTTCAGCAGAAATTTGGCAGATTTGGGTTCACTGAGTGCCACCAGGTGCCGGCGCCCCCAAAACCAAATGGCTGAGCAGTCCAAGGAGAGCAGCTCTGAGTTAATTAGGAGAAACAAGCAGATTATGGGGAAGACAGCTTCTATTTATATATAAATACTGCAGTAATCAGCAGTGAAGGGCAATGGAAATCCAATAGAAATATGTGACTCTTTAAGAAGCTTTTTGAGCAAAACGTTACACAATCAGTTGCATTTGCCTGGGTCTCGCTCCAAGTCCCAAGAAATTAAGGGGAATAAAAGAGTGACCCTGAGCAGAAGGAAGGAGAAGAGATTTGTGAAAGCTTCTGCCCGTCAGATAAGAGGGAATTTTGGGAGCCTAAATGAAGAAGTGAAGGGTGCTAGCAGCTCGCTTCGACCCCGAGCCCCCCAGCTTTGCACCCAGAACCAGCGAGCTCCTCACCTCACCACGCTGGGGGTTAGCGTGGAAGTGCAGATGGCGTGCAGGTGAATTTCCCTTGGAATAAAAGAAAAAAAAAAAAGCTGCCTGGAGCTTCGCTGCCTTCCCAGGGTGGTGCTGTCAGTGGGTGCTGACACGGAGCAGAAATAGCTGCCGGCCGCCCCACGATTTCACACGTCGCCCTCGCTGCCTCCCGCAGCTCTGCTTCACCCCAGCGCAGCGCAGACTCCGGGGGGGCTCTGGGGATCCACAGGTGCCCTCTGCTGAGAATCACCTCAGCGGCGGGTTTGAGTGGCAATCAGACGGTTGGATGCTCACCTCGAGGCTGGGAGCTCTTTAAAGCACCTGGAGTTTGTGGTTTTTTTGTGCCGTTCCCTCTCCCCAGGGCAGCTGCGCTGGGATTTTGGGATTTGTTCATCCTGAAGGCAATAGAAGGCCCCAGGATGAGGTTTTGGGGGTGTCTCAGAGGAGGGATGGGTGCACAGCTGGCGTACCTGATCCTGCCAGTGAGCTGGTTGTCCCAGTGCTGTGCCTTTGGGGTGGCTGCTGTCCCCATAAAACCATTCCCTGTAGTAAAGAAGGAGGATGGGATTTTTTTTTTCCCTTTGCCCGCAAGGAAGCAGCATCACCTCCCAAGGGTCTCCGGTGAGTGTTTGCTTCAGCTCTGGGTGTGCCTGTGGCTTTGCAGCGTGGGTTTTGGGGGTCGCATTTAAATCAGGAGAATCGGCCCCTCTTGTTGCAATGACCTTTTCTGGTTTTCTCTTTCTGTGCCGCCTGTAGCTGTAAAGTTTCCTTTGCTATGGGAAGTTCGTGCTGGGCTGGGGTGCACAGGAGTCCTGCAGGTGCTCGTGCCCCCCATGTTCAGCTTCTTGGGGGGGTTCCTTTCAATTGTTAAAATCATTAAACCTCCTCAGGACACAGATATGATATAGCACATATTTAAAAAGCCAAGCTAGAGGCCTGTGGGCTTCCCTGCTCGTTAAATAAGAGCTTTTTGTTGTGGTTTTTAATCCTTTCTTTGTACAAGGGGGTGTGGGCAGTGAGAGCGTGTGGAGTAGGAAGGAGCTGGAGTGGAAACATCAGCCCCAGTGCAGCAGGACACAGCACCTGGGAGTCCTGGAAAGGAAACCTGCAAAGGGTGTAAATCCTTTGGGAAAGGAGACTTGGTTCCCATGGCAGGTCCTTACAACCCTCTCTGGCCACGTGCTCATTGACAGCCGTGGAGCTGAGCCAAATCCAAAGCACTGCAGTGGGCAGAAAGAATGAGTTTTAGGGCACGAACAACATATTTTAGGGCATGAACAATGAGTTTTAGGGCACGAACAACTGGCTTTAGGGCACGAACAATGCATTTTAGGGCACCAACAACGGGTTTTGGGGCACGAACAAGACATTTTAGGGCACAAACAACATGTTTTAGGGCACGAACAACACGTTTTAGGGCACAAACAACGCATTTTAAGGCATGAACAATGGGTTTTAGGGCACGATCAACACATTTTAGGGCATGAACAACGGGTTTTAGGGCAGAAACAACGCATATTTGGGCACAAACAATGCGTTTTAGGGTGAGCTGCCCTGTGCCAAGCTCCCAGGAGGTCGCCAAAGGCACGCCTGGGTGCTGATGTGGTGCTGGTTTGAAGGCACTGCTTATTTCCCCAAGGGCTGGATTGGGAGTGAGGGCTGATGCTCACCCGCAGCTGTCCTGCTCCACAGAGGCTCCCCAGGAGCCCTAACCCTGCCAGATTCTTCCCCAGCACTTGCTTGGTTAAAAGGCTTTACAAGAATATTCTTCCCCTGGGACTAACCCAAATCCCAGGCCGGGAAGTGGCGGGAGGTGAAGGTGGGATGCCACAGGGCTGGTGTGCAGGCTGCTCGCTGGCTTGGGGGCACCCAGCAGCCTTTTTACGGCTGTTAAGGGCTGAATTCCTGCTGTTTTCAGTCTCCTTACAAGGACGGTGAAGGCTGGGGTCGGTCCTGCTGCGGGGAGTTGTGTCACCTCCTTTAGGGACGGCTGCACGATGCTCTGCTCCAGACCCCACCTATGGGATAGGGACTCCGGCCACGGATCCCACCCCAACCCGCGGCTTCGGGGCCTCGGTTCCTGCTCGTTTTCCCTCTCTCCTCGAGCTCTCCACGCTGCTGCCGCTTATGCAAGCGCCGGGAGCCTTGTGTAACAGAGCCGCGGGCGGGGCACGGCGGCGGGGTGGGGCCGGCATCCGCACCCCGGAGCATCCCAACCCGTGCTCTCCCTCTGGAGCATCCCAACCCGTGCTCTCCCTTTGGAGCATCCCGACCCGGGCTCTCCCTCCAGAGCATCCCGACCCGTGCTCTCCCTCCAGAGCATCCCGACCCGTGCTCTCCCTTTGGAGCATCCCAACCCGTGCTCTCCCTCTGGAGCATCCCAACCCGTGCTCTCCCTTTGCAGCATCCCAACCCGTGCTCTCCCTTTGGAGCATCCCAACCCGTGCTCTCCCTTTGGAGCATCCCAACCCGTGCTCTCCCTCCGGAGCATCCCGATCCGTGCTTTCCCTTCGGAGCATCCCAACCCGTGCTCTCCCTCCAGAGCATCCCGACCCGTGCTCTCCCTCCGGGTCGCTCCCCAGGTGTGCGTTTTTCCGGGCGTTCAGGGCTGTAGGATGGATTCTCTGGGCTCTCGTGGCTGTTGGCTAGAGCCAGGGAAGGGTGTGGCACAGCTCCCAGCTTTCCCAGCTGGGAATCAAACCGGGAATGTTGATACACATGGAATGGGCTGACAGGGATCCATGGGATGGGATGGGATGGGATGGGATGGGATGGGATGGGATGGGATGGGATGGGATGGGATGGGATGGGATGGGATGGGATGGGATGGGATGGGATGGGATGGGATGGGATGGGATGGGATGGGATGGGATGGGATGGGATGGGATGGGATGGGATGGGATGGGATGGGATGGGGGCAGCTCCCCAGTCTCCCTGAAAGGGCAGTCCCAGAGGGTTTGTGCTGAGCCACAGCTCCCAGAGCTCAGCCTCCCCTGGCTCCCAAGGTGCAAAGTGATTTCTGTACCAAACCCTATTTTTTCGCTGCTCGTGGGGTCCCCCCGAGCTCCCTCCTCGTTCCTGCTTCCCAGCACTCGCTGCCGTTCTGGGCCCGAACCTGTTGCTATGGAAACTGGTTATGGATGCTGAGGATGCTGCCGGGGTCTCATCCTGATCCTGCCTTCTCCCTTTCCTCATCCTGCAGTGCAGGGATGGTGCTTCAGCCTGGGATGAGGTTGGGATCAACCCCACCCGGAGAATCCCGGCGGGTTAAACACCGTGGGGGGTTAAACCCAGCTGTAAGGTGTTCCCATTTATCTGGATCCAGCGGGAATAACCCAAGGGCAGCTTTCCTAAGGCACCTCCTCCAAACCCAGCCGTCCCTGGCAGTTTTCCACCCCTCTGGGGATGTTGTGGGCTGCTGTGGCTTGGAAAGGGCTGGGACTGGACTGCACCCAGGTGGGAACTGAGTCTCTTCCCAGCTCCACCGGCATCCCCTGCCCTCCACTGAGCTGTCCCAGAACGAGGCCTCACCCCACGCTGGGCGTGCTCTGCTCTGTCGGCTTCCCTTGCCTGTGACCGACGGGAATTGACGCTTCATGTTTAAAACGATGCTAAGCTGAGAATATACTAATTAATTAGAACTGGCTGGAAAATCCCAAGTGCTTCCTTGCCGCGGCATCAGCAAGAACCTCCTCTGTGTGTGTGTGTGTGTGTGTTTCCTCCTGAAACACACATTTTAAAAAACACTTTCAACACTTCCAAGGTCCCCAGGCCTGGCTTTTGTGGGACACTGGTGTGTCCAGCCCTCGTGGAAACCATCGGGAATTCGGGGGGCTTGACGGGGCTGCTGAGGGCTGAACCCCACCACGCGTCTCTTAGTCATAGAGTATTTATTGCTATTTGAGCAGGTTTGGAGCAAAAATGGGAAGCAGGAGTTGTGGAAGGAGGAGGGGGACACAAACAGGCTGCACCGGCTGCCCGGGCTGAGTCAGAGCTGGATCAGCCCCATCTCCACACCCGTGACTCACCGCCGGGTATTTCGGAGTGCTGTCACATGGGCCCGTTTGGGGATTTATTTTTGTGGTTTGGTTATTTTCCTTTATTTTCTTTGATTTCCCCCCACCCCGAGAAGGGGCTGACGCTTCGAGTCGTGCACACAAAGCTCCGGGGACTTTGGGATGTTCCCACTTTGCTCCTCTTTGCCCGTGGGAAAGGGAGAGCGGGGTGGGATCCCTGCAGAGGGAAGGGCTCGTGCAGGTGTCACATTGATCTCTGCAAAAGCGATATATATACTATTGTATATATTATATAATGCCATATTCATTACATAATATTATATAGTATTATATAATGTATTACTATATATATTAATAATGGAGGTAGCATGGAGAGGAGCCCAAATTCTTCATATTCCTTCATGTTCCTGGTGTTGCATCACCAACAGGAATTTACCGGGGCAATTGCTATCACAGGCACATCCTGCTGAAACTCAGCGGAAACCATCTGAAAACCTGCTGAAACCATCCTGAAACTCAGCGGAAGAATTGTCTTGGAAAAATCTGTGGCAGGGGATCTTCTTCCAAAGCCAGTGAGGCTGGGAACTGGGGCAGCCCTGGGAAGGCAGTGGCCATTCTCACCTGCCCACCGAGGATCTGAAAATACCCAAATGTGAGGCAGCACAGACATCCCAACCTCCCCAAAAAATACAATCCCTCTCCCAAACACTGACTGTTTCTCTGGGAAGGCTTTGGCCGGGTTGCAGAGCCTGGTGCTGTTCTCAGGTTTGGTTTTTACCTGAGCATCTGCTGCTGCATTTGGCTCCAGCTGGAATTTCTCTCGGTTTTTTGTTTTTTTTTTTTTTAGGTGAGGTGTCTCCCACTTGTTATTGTCATGCAACAGTTTGACACCTGGAGCGGCGGTAAATGGAGATGTCTGATGTTTCCCTCCTAAGTGGGAACGGCTGTTTAGAATATCCTATAACTCCAGGCAAAATGAAAATGAGGAGCCTGGGGAGGCAGGCAGCTCCGCTCCCGGGCTCCCCGGGGCGGCGGCAGCAGCAGGGATTTAGGGATTTCCTCGCAGAATATTCCCAAGGTAAGGAATTCCACATCATGGGAGCATCCTTTGACCACTCCATACAATTCCTGATGAGCCCAGGAAGGATGCTGAGCCTGGGGCAGCGTTCCCCTCTCTTCTGGAGATGTTTGGCTTGGGGCAGGACACACGAAATTCCTGCTCGTGCTCAGCACAGGTCTGGGCAGTTGAGTGGCTTGACCAGATTTGGGGAACTTTTCCCTGTTCCCCGTGGGGTCCCGGCGTGGGGACAGCAGCAGGGCTCAGAGACAACCCTGCTGTGCCCTGAGACACGACTTTAAAGAGTTCAGATTTCACCTAAGGGTTAGAAGCAATTTCTATTGATCAAGATGTGAGTTAGATTAGTAAATGGTAGGTTAATGATTATTAGATGCCCAAGCTAGAGCTAACTGTTATATTATGAGCTTGTTGATAGAAAAAGTGGAGTAAGTGAAGCGTCATAAGAACAGATTGAAACCACCAAGAACAATGGCCAGCACCTGGACTTGGTATCAATCAATCACAAAGCAGGGGACCTTGGACAGTGCCAGAGGGTCACAGAGACCTGATGAAGACTCTCCTGACTTCATCCTTTGAGACCACTGACCCAATTCGAGACCACCGACCCAATTCAAGAGAAGAATTGTGCACACATGAAGGACTAAAGCCTCATTTTAATAGAGAGCGGGGATGGGAGGTGCTGGGGTTATGCATATGTATTGTATGTAAGATCCTGGAGAATAAATAGAGAGCAAAGAGCCTTGTTCGGGGCAGCCACACCTTTCGGAGGTGACTCCCGTGCTGCCAGCTGGTGAATGAACATACCACTTTCTAACTTTAATTAGTTCGAGGGTCTGTGTCCGTGACTATATCGGTTTTCAATGATTCAGCCCTGCCTTTCCCCAGCTTTGCTGCCTCTGTGGATTCGCCCGTCTGAGGATTTTGGAGGCGCCGATGAGTGTCCAAATGTCCTGCCTGAATAAATCAGCTGGGAGCACAGAGCCTCAGTGGCCTCTAGTGGCTGTGGGACAAAGATCCCAGGGAAGGGGGACCCGCAGCCCCCCAACAAGCAACACTGGGGCTCCATCCCACCAGAAACCACTCTTCCCAAGGGGAGACCCAGAGGTAAAGCTCCCAAAAAAGCTCCAAGGCTGTGACTGATGGGGGAGCATCCAGCAGGATGGTGCTGCATCCCAAATCCCTCTTGGCCGGCCCCATTCCCTGGCAGGGATAGATTGGATGGAGAGATTTTTGGGCATTCATTGGGTTTTTCTCATTCCTGTGTTAAAAAGCAGGGAACCCCCCCCAAGTTTTTAAGGAGGGTAACATTTCTTTCATGTCTTTTTCCGTTTTTCCTTTTCCAAAGCGAATCTTCCATCGAGTGCCACAATACCAAACACGAACCCCAGCGGCGGAAACAGCCGAGCAAATGGATCAGAAAGGGTTTGATACCGTTAAAGTGACCATTTCTGTGTCTTCTCCACCAAAGGTCACTAAAGCTGCTTCCTTCTGAGTAGCTGTGATTTTCCAACAAGGCAAGAGGGAAGAACAGACCCATTTTATCCCCCAAACCCACGGCATTTGGGGGCAGGACGGAGAATCCCCTTCTGCAGCCCATGCTGTCCTTCCTCTCTCCCCCCCCCCCCCCCGATAAATAAATTACTTTAGGAGTGCTGGCCTAGTTTAACATGCCCTAGTTTTGATGGAGGAGGGGAAAGAAAAAAGAAAAAAAAAAAAGAGAGAGAGAGAATCTTTATTTTGGGCAGTTGCTTCATGGGCATCCTTTTGGGAAGAGCTTTGGGGGACTCACCCACTCCCCCTGCCCTGCTCTGCCCTGGCTGCAACACACTGCCCTCAATTTTGGTTTCTTTTTCGGAGTTCCTGTCTAGGTGATGTGGGAAATGAGCAGTAGGGATGCTGATCCAGCCCCAAAATCCTTGTCCATTGCTCTGAGCCCCCCCAGGACTGGTGTCTTGCCTGGTGGGGTGTTTCCAGGGGCCGATGCCTTAAAGCCTGTGGAAACTGAGCAGCTTTAGAGGGGAATAAAGGAACACACGCCCTGGTTCTGCGTGTGAGCGGTCAGGGTTGGCTTTGCTGCAGGAGCAGCTGCGTTAGCACCTTCCCCCAGCGCCAAAAATCCCTGGGAAAACGGGATTAAAGCGTGTGCTTGGGCATGGCAGTGGGATTTCACAAATGCTCTGGGTGTCACTGAGGACCTTTGCACCTCTCTCATCCTGCTCTTCCAAAGGTGCCGAGTTTCCTCCGCTAAATAAACCTCAGACAGCTCTTTTCTATACATTTTATTTTTTTCCTCTCTTTTTTTAATTTTTTTCCCCACCCCTGCCAAAACAAGCAGCCCATATGAGCAGGGTTGGGTGGGGATTTTTCTGGTTTCCATGGGGATTTGGCTCTGGAGCTGCTGGGTGCTGGCTCCTGGGGTTTGGTTCTTTTTTTTTTTCTTCTTTCCTCTCTGATCCCTGTAACCGGAGCGTGGTGATGGCACCAGGCTCCCTTCCGAGCTCCGGCATCTCCCAGCCAAGGTCACCGGGGAGACCGTAGGCAGCCGCCGCCTGCGTTGGGCCATCTGTTAAATAATGTATGCAATAAACTCCTGCCCCGGGGCCAGCTTAATCCTTAAATCCTCCTTCAGAATACCATCTCCCGGCCGTGCAGGATGCCCGGCTTGGTCTCTCGGGCGCATCTTTCCCCACCTATCCCTCTGGAATCCCTCTCTCCTGGCCCCTCCATCCCGCACCCTCCCGTGCGCCAGCTCGCCGGGCTCTCCTGCTCCATTATTTATGCGCCGTGCATGAAAGATGCATATAAAAGAGCGGTTTATAATTTAGCAGAATCTCCTCTTCTTTCAGCCTCCCTTCCCCCTCTGGCTTCAGGCCTTCTCTGGTTCATTGCCGGCCTCTCCCGGGCATCCAGGTGTTTTTTGGGGGGGATCCCGGGGCTGAGCCTGCTCCCCATCCTCGGAGCCCCCATGGATGGATCTGGGTTTCAGGGTGGTTTGAGCGCTCAGAGCTCTTTTGATGTATGGAATGAAGTGGGAAATTTGGTTTGGCAGACCCATAGATCAGGGTTTTTACGCAAAAAAAGGGGATTTTGGTAAACTTAATGAACCCAGCGCTGCTTCCAGCCCATGGTTTTGTGTCTGACCCGCTCCCAAGCGCTGAGTCCCCGGCACACGTGGGATGCTTTGCTCCTCGGGCTGTGTCTGCTCTCCCAGAGCCCTGGGCTCGCCCCCAGATGCTGACTGGGGCAAAAACCATTAGTTTGGGAAAAAAAAACTTCCCTTCATGCTCTGGAGGTGCAGCAGTTCCCCCAGCATAAAAAATCCTGGGGCCAAAACCGTGTGTGCCGAGTCCAACCCAGACAGCCGCGACCTCGGAGCTGAACTTGCTGGGGGAAAAAAAAATGAAAATAATTGGGGATTTCTCAAGGGAGCAATTTAGCAAAGCTCCTCATCATCCCCTGGATGTGGGAGAGCCCGTGTGGGTTTAAAATGGAGCAATAAATAGCAAACGTGGTGGGGAGGGGAGTGTTGCGCAGCCTTCACACCCCAAAAATGGGATACCAGCTCCTTGTGCCACCCCAAATTAATCCATCTGCCCCCCAGGACATCCTGCACAAATCCCAGCTCAGCAGCATCCTGCTTTTATTACAATGTATGATTTTCTTGGCAATAAAATCCCACCCCTGGACCTGTTTCCCATCCGTGATTATATTCCTGTTCCCCGGGCACAAAGGTGGGCCGGTGCCCTCGGTGGCATGGGCAGAAGGGATAATGGCATTTTTTAACACCAGGATTTGGGTTTTGGGGGGAAGGGAGGCAATACTAGAACGAAAATTCCCATTTTCCAAAGCTTTTCCTGCCAGCGAAAGGGAAGCCACCTTTTATCCCCCGTCCCCAACAGCCACTCTCAGGACCCAACGTTGAATTTTTCCATTCAATTTGCGCCCCTGAAGCGTTTTCCCATCAAACAAACAAACAAACAAAAATCCCACAAATAAATATTAATTACAATTAGTTATTCAGCACGAACAGGGGTCCGTGGCAGAGAGTGGGGAGGTTTTTTCCTGAGTTATTTTGGGATTATTTGGGTGGTCAGGGAGGGATGCTCACGGCGCTGGGCCCTGGCAGCCCACGGGAAAACACGGCAGATCCGCATTTAGAATTTTTTTTTTTTTTTCCGTTTTGTTTCATTTTCCTTTTTATTTGGACATTGCAGAAATAGCCCTGTGTAGTGGATAAAAGTGCAACATACACAATATTTAAGAAAAGGAGGAAAGAAAAACCTGCCTTGAGGTCTGTCAGTCAATCGCAAACAGAAACAAGAACCAAGCCTGAGCGCCAGAGGCGCTTTTTGTTCCCCCGCCCACCCCCCTTTTTTTTTTCCCCTTTTGTTTTTATGCACATCATGCAAAATAGTTAAAAAGAAAGATTAGAAAAGAGAAGTCAGAGAAAACCCCTCGAGAGATCGACCGAGCCCTAGAAAGAGCAGAAAGCTCTGAGTGCTGCTCATCTCAGGGAGGGAATCGCTGCCCTCCAGCATCTCCAAGTGTTTGGCACTCTTGTGATTACATTGAATAATTTCTTTTGTATATATGTTTTAATACAGTCTATTAAAGAGAGGAAACTGCCACAATATAAGGAAAGAAAAAAACAACCAAAAAAAACCCCCAAACAAACCCCAAGATCACCCACACTACAGACTGCATGGTAGTTAGAAAAGCTGAGCGTCCCCCCCACCCCCCATACATATAAAATCTGTCCCTTTGCTCACAGCAACCAAGTACAAGCTTTAAAAAATAAACCAGCAATTCTTCCTTCAGGCCTTTCCTTTATAAAAGTTTTGGTTTTCCCCCCTCGAGAACCTTAAAACGTGACTAAAATTAAATATATATATATCTATATATATCTATTTTATATAATTTCCCAACATCCAAAGACATCAACATTAAAAAAAAAAAAAAAAAAAAAAGAAAAAAAAAAGAAGAAAAAGAAGAAGAGAGAAACTCATACAGAAGGGGATAGCGTGGTACATCCAAGTGCACGGATTCATTTTTGCAAGATTAAATAATGTAAACAAGGTGCCCACCGGGAACAACCCTGACCGGAGGGAGACCCCAGCAGGGGCTGTTCCCCCCTCCATCTCCCGCTGCCCCCTTTTCCTCTTACCCCCCCGATCTAGCGCGGCACAAGGTTCATCAGCCCGCGGAAAAGCGATCCCGAGTAATTCACAGCCGCGCCGTGACTCCTCCGTCCATCCCTCGGGGTCGGGGCTTTGAAGCAGGTGACTATTTTCCCGATTACATAGATATATATATATATAATTTTTTTTTTTTAATTTATTATCATTTTTGAACTCGTGGCTGGGCTCTGGCTCGCTCGCCGCTCTCCGGAGGGCAGGACGCGCCGCGGGGCTGCAGGCGGGCGCGGACGGCGCTCCCGGAGCTCGGGCGGTCGCTGCGGGTGTTGGGAGATGTTATTTTTTGCCGATCACCTGTGCCATTGTAAACCGACCCCACCCCGGGCTTCAGCCCAGCGTCCCCAGGGAGGCTTTAAACACCAGGAGGGGCCTTTTCGGAGAGGTTTTGCAGCACATCATCAATTCTATCATCTTCAATAACCACTAGAAAGGAGAAAAGAAACAGAAGCGCGATGAATTTCTCTGTCGCCGTGCTCCCCTCGCCCAAGGTCACCCTGGGGGGGGTTGGAGGGGTCCCACAGCCCCGGTGTGGCGGCCGGCAAAGCCGCACGGTGCCCGACACGCCGCAGGGAAGCTGGAGCACCGTGTCCCGTCCCCAGCATCGCCCGCCCCGGCACTGCTGCCCTGTCCCTGGGGACACCTGGCTAAGGGCATTGTCCCCAGGGAAGGTCCCCTCACCTCTGTGCCCTGCGAGGGTCCCCAGGGAGGGATGCGCTGCCCCTGAGGAAGGTCCCTGCTGCCCCACAGCCGGTGGAGTGCCCAGGGCACAATGTCCTGTCCCCGGGGAAGATCCCGGCTGCCCAACACGCTGGTGACAGTCCTTGGGACGTGACGCCTGACATCCCGCAGGGAGTCTGGTGCATCGTGCCCCGTCCCCGGGGACGCTTCCCGGTGCCCTGCGTCCCCGGAAGATGCTCGGTGCCCCCTCCCTGGGGAAGATCCAGGGGGCACGATGCCCAACGTCCCTCAGGGAGCCCGGTGCACCATGCCCCGTCCCTGGAGACCGTCCCCGGCGCCCTGCATCCCGGGAGAAGGTGCTCGGGACGCGATGCCCGACATCCTCAGGGAGCTCGGTCACCGTGTCCCGTCCCTGAGGATGCTCCCCGGTGTCCTGCATCCTCGGGGAAGATCCCCGGTGCACGACGCCCAACACCCCGCGGGATACCCGCCGCATCCCGGCGCGACCCGCTCCCTCCGGCACCCACCTCTCTTGCTGCGGCCGATCTGCCCCAGCTTGGGCGGCCGCTTGCCCTGCCCGCCGGCCAGGAGCCCGTCGCCGCCGCGGAGGCGAACGGGGAAGGGCAGCTGCCCCACGGCCGCGTCCCCCGCCAGCTGCCCCTCGCCGTAGGGCGGCCCCTCCGACATGGGGGCGGCGGGGGGGGACCCGCCGCCGCCGCCGCCCCCCGACAGCCTCCCGGGGCGCGGGGCCCGCGGGCCCGGGGCAGCGGCGCAGCGGGCGCGGGGCAGCCGCCCCGTCACATCCCGGCCCGGCCGGCGCTGCTCGCGGCTCCGCGGCTGCGGCGGCGGCTCCGGCGGCGGCGGCGATAGAGGAGCGGGAGGCGGGACCGGGCGGGGCGGGGCGGGACCGGTTCGGCCCCCCGGCACCGGCGACGGCACCGCCCCGGGCGAGCCGATCCCGCACCCCGGGGATCCGCGGGACTGCCCCGCAGCTTGGCCCGAAGCGTCCCCGGGGAGAGCGGAGCATCCTCAAGGAGCCCGGACCTACCCCGCAGGCTCCCCGCGGAGCGCGGAGCTGTCCCGGAGAGTCCTCGGGGTGTCCCACAGCATCCCCGGACATCCCAGAGCCCCCCAGTAGACACCGTGAGGAGCCCGGAGCTGCCCCGCTTCATCCTCAGTATTCCCCAGCCTTCCCCTCAGCATCCCTGCGGAGTCCGGGGCTGCCCTACAAGGATGCTCGGGGAGCTTAGGTGGCCCCACAGCACTTTTGGGGAGCCCAGAGCTGCCCCACAGCCGCATCTGGGGAGCCTACAGTACCCCACAGACACGTTTAGGGAATTCAGAGTGGGACCCCTCCGGCCTCTGCTGGGAAGTCTGGAACTAAGCCCTCCACATCCCTGGGGAGCCCAGCACCAGTTCCCAGGAGCACTGGGCACAGCCCCACCTGTGCCCTGCAGAGCCCAGAGCCCTCTGGGGGCCTCTGGCACTTGGAGGGGGGCTGCAGCGTGGGGGGCCTGGGTGTGCTTGGCTGTGGGCCCCCAGGACCCCTCCCTGCCCCTTTCCTGGGGTGCTGCAGGAGGACTTGTGAGGCACCGTGAGCTCTCCATGGGGTTTTCTATGCAGAGCTGCCACAACAACGGGGGTCACTGGGGTTATTGCCTGGCAAAGTGAGTGATGGGAAGGTTGGGGATAACATTTTGGGACAGACCACAGCTGTGTTGGGGTGTTCAGGCATTTGTGGTGCATTTCCCACAAAGTGGAGCAGGAGGACAGCAGCAACAGCAGCAAGGAACCTGTTTGTGCAAGGCTGAGTTACGGGATTTCTCTGGAATCGGGAGCCTGGCTCATTTTGGGGCCGAGCAGAATGGGGGCACACTGGAGGGACAGAGTACCTGGTGGTGCCAGAGCTGGGGTGCGCTGTCCCGGGGCTGCTCCCATCCCCAAAACCCTCGTTTGCTGAAATCCTCAGCCCCCAGAGCTGCAAGAGCCCCTCTCCCCTGCACCCCCGCCCACCCCCGAGCTGTCAGCTCCTTACATAAGGTTGCGGCTACACCCGAGATATCACAGGGAAAGCTTGGAAACAGGAGGCGAAGGGTAGTGGGGAAGCACAGCCCCTCCAAGATGTATTTTTAGGCTTTGCCTGATGCTCCATTCCTGGGTAAAACACCGAGGCTCGAGGCCGTGTCCTGCGGATTGACTTCGCTGCTGCGCCCCGTGAGGGGATGAGGATTTTTGGGGTGGTAGGTGCTCTGGAGAGGAGGGACACCTCTTCCAGCAGACAGGATTCTGTCGTTTCAATCCGTATTCTGGGTTTTTGGGCTGCAGTGTGGCTTTTTGAGCTGTGTTCTGGCTGTTCCCTCTGGGATTCTCTTTCTCTGGCTGCCTTGCCCTGCAGGCAGCCACTGCCATCTACAGCTGGTGGGATGCGGCCCTTTGCCGGCACTGGGATAACCAGGGACCTGCTCCTCAAAATCCAGCCGTGGATTTGTGCCTCACAGCCAGAATGGCCTTTGGACAGTGCCTGGCTGCTCTGGTCAATGTTTAATGAGGAAACAACCCATCGTTTTCACTGTTAAATTCAGGGGGTTTTAGGGAACGTTTGTTTTTAAATGTGCCTGGGGGATGTGAATGGCTCTGCCTGCCCGCAGGCATGGGATGGAGCAAAGGTGCCCAGGGGCTGCCTCACTCCTGGGGTTTTCAACTCTTCCTACCTGAGGCTCCCTCATTCCCCATGAACGTTTCTCTAATTGTCCTCCCCAGCAAACGTGAATTGCAGAGGCACTTTGGGTCCATTAATCCTCTTGGGTGCCAATGGGATTTATGACAAAATGGGGGTGTCAGGGAAGGGAATTTTCCTTTTTGGTGTCAGTTTGGGGGTTTGGCACCACCTGTGTCATGAGGGGACAGCAGTGACTGTCACATCCAGGGCAGGGGGGGACAGCTTCTCCCCTTCAGCCAACCTCCATCATGGCTTGGGAGGATCCAGGCTCACCGTGTCCACCTCAGGGAGGACGAACCTCATCATTCCCATGGAATAATCTGACACAGACACACTTTTTATGCTATTTTATTACTTCACACCCTGTTTGCTATCCCAAGCCAAGCCAAGCACAGCCATCAGCCACAGCATTCTCACATCCCCATCCTCACATCCTGGTGTGACAAAGCCATTTCAGGGGGAATTACAGAATTACCCGTGTTCACACCCCCTGGTACAAGCTCCCCAACAGCCCCTCCTGGTCTGTTAGGCCTTGCAGCCCTTTGGCAGCCTCACAGGAATTCTGCAGCCTCTCAGAACCCTTAATACATTTTATTTTTGTTTTCCCCACGTTTTTGTCAGCTGGGTAAGGGGCTGCAGTCTCTGTAACCCTGACACAAACCCTGGGAGTTCAAACCTTAACAGAAGAGCTTCGAGCTGCATCTCCTTCCTGAGCACCTCACCCTTTGTAAGGAATCATCTCCCTCAAAAACACCTTCGAGCACAGCGTGAGCCCTGACCAGAGGGCAGAGTCACCTTTTCAGACTCAGCTCTGCCCCCCTGCTGAAGCACCCGCTACCTCAAGCTCCCTCCCCTTCCCCAAAATCCTCTGTCCAAGCAGCGAGGCGACAAAACCCCTTTGGCCAGTGGCAGCTTTAAATCCAAGATCTCCCCCCAAGAAAAAATCACCAAAAATTAACTGTTGTACAAGGGGACCACCCTGGTGATGCCCTGCCTGCAGATTGGGCACTTTTTGGGCTTGGGAAGAGCCTGGTAACACTCGTGGCAGGAGCAGACGTGGCCACACTCCAGGAAAACGCAGGATTTGGTGCTGCTCAAGCAGACCACGCAGGCGTTTTTGAGAATCTCGCCCCCCTCCGCGTTCATCAGGCGCTCCTGGGCCTGCCGGAATTCCTCCTGCATCTGCCTGAGGTGCTGCCTCTCGCGGCGGTGCCGGTATTGCTTCCGCAGCAGGAAGAAGAGGACGGCGCAGGTGGCAAAGCCGGAAACGACGGTCAGGATTTTCCAAAACCGGACGCTGGATTCTTGTTTCTGCAGCAAGGACTCGAAATCCAGGCAGCTCAGGTAGTAGGGCATGCCCTGCTTCGGGGGCTGCAGCTTGATGGTGGCGTTGTCCAGGACCAGCTCTCCCACCCCGGTCAGGGCCGTACCCACCTTCAGCATCTGCTCCGTCTCCTGGATTCCCTTGGGACGCTCCCCGCTGATGTAGTGGCCGATGACGTCCGTGAAGGACTGGACAGAGGGGTGGAATTTCTCATACACTGTCTCCAGGCTGAGCTCAGCCGCCTCCAGAGGCTTCATCACCCGCACGGTGACGCCGGCGCCGTCCTCGGCAGGGACCAGGTCGAAGGGGGTGGTGTTGGTTCTCTGGTGGATGATCTTCTCGTAGTCGTTCCTGGGGAGGGAGAAGAACTGACTTCCCCTGACACAGCCTGGCATGACCTGGTTTTGGGGACTGCCAGATGGGATGTGCCCCGAGTGGTGTTTCTTTGTTCTCTGGAGAACACCTTTCCCCTCGTGGCACTGTCCAGGTGTGCATGAGGCCTCTCCAACCTCACCTCGGTGCTCCACAAGCAGTGGGGGCCTCCCCCATCCCCACCTAATTCCTCCTCACATGCCTGTGGCATTCCCAGCTGTCACAAACCACCCCGTGAGGAGAAGCACCACGTGTCACACATCCCAATTTGATAAATGTTACCAAACGCTTATCAAACAGCATCACTGAGCACTGTTTCAGCAGTTCTGGGTCCCCTGGGTGTGGGGATCACCCAAATCCAATTAATTTCTGTTCTGCAAGTGGGATTCTTTTGGAAACACCATCCTCTGGCCACCTGTGTAACAAGGTGGGGCTGATCAATGTGGGGTGCTCTTCTCCTCCTGTGAAAGCCTCTCTGTGAAAGCCCTAAATGAGCCAAACACGCCCCACTATGGCAGCTGTCACTGTGGGGGCTACGCTGGGATCCAGCTCTGAGACACTTGTCACCCCGACCATGCCTGAGGCCATTTCAGGGTGCCAGGCCCCCCCCGAGGGCACACCCCAGGTGTCTGAGGGTACCAGGCACATACCAGAGGTGGGTGGTTCTGTTCCACACCATCTTGTGCTCCTGCAGCGTCAGCCTCTGAACCACCCCCTTGCAGTTCTCCACAAACTGACTGCTCAGGGTCTCCTTCACCGACTGCACCACACCTGGAACGGGAATCCAAGGGGCAGGTGAGGTGATCCTTAAACAAACCTTGGACAAGGGCTTGGAGTGACAGCACCAGGTGCAACGGCTTCATACTGACAGGTATGGGCTGCTGGGAAGAAATCCTTCTGTTTGAGGGTGTTGAGGCCCTGGCACAGGGTGCCCAGAGAAGCTGTGGCTGCCCCTGGATCCCTGGCAGTGTCCAAGGCCAGGCTGGACGGGTTTTGGAACAGCCTGGGACAGTGGAAGGTGTCCCTGCCATGGCAGGGAGTGGCACTGGATAAACTTTAAGGTCTCTTTCAACCAAAAGCATTCTAGAATCCTAAGAAGGGGGGCAAAATGTCTGATGGACACAGGAGGAGGAGCTGGGGATGAAATCCCCCAGTGAGGAGCAGCTGTGGGGCAGGATGTGCCCCCTCACCCCTGTTTGGGGCACTGCTTCAGGTCCTGTTTGAAAGGAATGAGGGATTTTATCTTTACAAATAAACTGTGGGTCCTCTGGTAGACACCGATAGATACTGAGAGATAAAAGAAATAATATTGTTATAAATACACATTACACTGTTGGATCTTTGCAAATGTTAAGATGAATGCTGTACGTATAATGTTAAAATAACTCTGCCTTTATTTCTGCTATTAATAAATACTTAAACATGGTAGTAGTAATAACTGATATAAGTAAACTGTCTGTTTAGTCAGGATAACACCCAGTAAACATGTGAGGAAGACCCTGCTATTAATATGCCAACTATCAGCACCTGCTGTCTGAAGAAAGCATGGCCCAAACTAAAAGTGATAAAAAGAATGGATTAAAACCCCACCCAAGAAACATGTGTGCTCTAAAGAGGCAGACCCAAGGAATGCCCATGCAAAACAGCTCCTTGGATATAGAAATTAATTTGCAGAAAAATATGAAGGTGCATAATAGTCTGTGAACATTGTGAAAAGTGCATATTGTATGGCTCTACACAAGATATTTACTATATGTACTATGTTGTATTGATTAGTAGTGCTCTATTAATATTTTGATAGTATGGTAAATGTAGTTTTGTAGTTAAAATGTAGTTTTTGTAGGTAAAACAGAAATTATGTATTTTTTTTAAAGAGAGGAAGGGGACACTCACAAAGAGATAGCAGCCACAGGAAACATAAATCTTTCAAAGAAAAAGAATTTATTACTTCCTTCTCAGAAGAGACCAACTTCTCCTGCCTCGCTCAGCCCTGAAGACACCGTAGAGATTAAAGGGAAAAAAGTGACACTGACCAGAGAGAATCCTTTGTTTGAATGGAATTTATGCACCATGTATGAGATGTAAGAATATTCAACAGGCTATTGCTTTTAAGGGTTAATCCTCTGTTAACAGGGGTCCTTTTTCAGAGCTTATTTGCCCAGAAAAGTACCCAGACTTTGTTATTATTGTCTCGTATTGTCCTAACCCTAACTGTCCAAATTTTTATTACTCTAATTCTATTGCTATTTTTATAACCATTTTATTACTATTAAAGCTTTAAACATTTCAAAACAAGTGATTAGCGTTTTTCACAAACGTGCAACGGGCTGATGTAATAGGAAAGATATTTAAGAGGTATCTCCAAAGATAACAATGTAGTGTCAGCTAAATGCCAAGCACCTGGCCATTTCAACCCTTCGTTTTATCTCTGTCTCCTATTGTCTTTTTATTAAACCTTCCAAATTCTACTCTAAAAGTAAACCCCGTTTTTCACAATGGGAAGAACCATAAATTCCATAGGAAGTCCACTGACTGACGCAAGGAAAAGGAAAGAAGAAGTGGGGTTGTACATTAGAAGCGGGGATTTGGCGTCTCAGGAACCCTGTACCTCTCAAGTACCTCAGCCAATGGGGAAAGAGAGAGGGAAATGCGGCCGGGAATTAAGGATAAAACGGAGACTGCGTCCTCTAGCAATTTGAGAGACCCTATGGGAAAAGCCCACATTCTCCTCCTTTATTCGAATAAAGTCACAGGACACCTCTGTGTTCTTTTTGGACATAAACCTCCGGTATTTCTGCATTAATCTTCCTGGCACGACCCTACCTTCTATGACCGCATAGGGCACGCAGCGCCCGGGAGCCTCCAGCAGCACAGCCCGCAGGTCTCCGTCCAGCCGGACTCTCCTGGCGCCCTGCGCGGAGCAAACAGAGGCCGCGGCTCAGCCGGCGCGACCAGGCCGCGCCTCGGGGGTCGGGCCCATGCGTTCCCCCCGCCGCCCCCCTCGCACCCACCTCGAGCCCGCGGGCCACGCGGGCCTTCTGCCGGTAGACGGAGTAGAGCAGGGCGGTGACGGCGGTGCTGGCGGCCAGCAGCACGGCCTGTGAGGCCGAAGGCCGCCCGCCGCCCTCCATGGCCGCCGGGCCCGCCGTTACCGCGGCAACCGCCCGTCGCGCCGGCGCACGGTGATGACGTCACGAGGGACGCTGTGGCAGCCGCAGCGCCGCCATGGAGACGGGGGGGGGGTCCGCCAAGGCCGGGCGGGGGCGCGGGGAGTCCGCAAAGCCTTGTTGGGGTGCGGGGTTAATACAAATTACCCCCCAACAGAGGCTGCGGGGCAGGGGAGGCGGGGCAGGTCCCGGCCCTACGGAGCTTTCGGGGAATAAATCCCTTCCTTAGGGGTTTGGGGGGAGCGGGACAGGTCGCAGCCTCGCCACCTCTTTACCGCACCTCTACCCTGGGGTCTTGGGGAGAACATCAAGCTCCAACCTCAGCGGTATCTGAGGGGGGATTAGCACAAATCCCGGCCATCCATTAGGATCTTGGCAGCTGGCCCCAAATCCTAATGCCCCCGGGTGTGGGATGGGGGAGCATCCCCCGTGTCTCCCCTCCCACCGTGGGAGTTGAGGTGCAACCCAAATCTCCCCCCTCCTGCTAGGAGAGACCAAAGGCTGTCTCCCGTGTCTAGGAGGGGATATCTCCCCGAATCCCACCCTGGGGACGGGGTTACAACCCCTCACTGGACTGTGAGGCAGCAGCACCATGTACCCCCTCAGTGTGAGGGCTCAGCCTCAGGACTCAGCCCCCAGCCCCCCTTTGCAGGGTCCTCTTCCCCCACCCCAAGAAGAGCCACGGCAGGGTGGCAGTGGCAGGGACACAAGATACCCCCTCCCTCCCATCTCCTTACCATCTCTTATTCTGAGAAAGCAGCAAAAGGGGAAGAAAAAAATAGCAATTTTTCATAAATTATTGATCTTCAGGCCCTCGGTGCTAATTTGGAGTGGGGGAGCAGGGTGCAGGCAAGTTCTGCTCTCCAGTGGGGTCCAAGGGGCCAAATCCCCGTCACTGTTCCCCCGACGTGGGTGGCACAGCTGCCCCCCCCAGCTCTATATCTAAAATATCCAGTTGCCATGACTACACGGAGCAGCTCTCCCCAGCCCTCAGTGCCGCAGGAAAGCGCTGTGGACCCCGCAGCCCCCCCTCCTTGGCTTGCCTCTCGAGGGGTAAATGCAGTGTAAACCCCCCAAACTGCCTCAGTGCCGAGCTTCACTCTGTCGTCCACTGGCGTCCGGGCGAGACACAGGCGCTGTCACACCGCAGAAAACACACACGAATTTTATTATTATGGCCGCTGCGGAGGAGGCACCAGAGCAGGTTCATGTGCGAGGCCGGAGGCGGGGGGAGATCCCTGGGGTGCAAACCCACCCCCACCACGGGTCATCCGGCCAACGGAGCCGCTGTGTCGTCCAGATTGATCCCCGAGGAGGGTCCAGCACTGGCCTGGGGCGCAGGGAGGGCACCTCATGCCCGGTGACCGCCGGCGCTCAGCACACGGCGGGCCGCGGCCCGCGCAGGCTGCACCCCCTCATGTCGCTGGCCAGCCGCAGCACGGCCGCTCGCTCGGGGTCCCCCAAGGGCGTCCCGGCGCCGAAGGCCTCCTCCTCCTCCTCCTCCAGGATGGAGCTGAGCCGAGGGGCGCAGCGGGCCCGCTCGGCCGGCGGGCGGTAGGGACACTTGGCGTTGAGCAGCCTGCGCAGGGGCACCAAGGGCACGATGGCGTCGCCCAGGAGCTGCTGCTGCACGTGGCGGAAATCGCTCTGTCTCTTGAGGCGCTTGAACTCGTTGAAGGCGGAGGCCGAGGTCTGGTAGAGCAGCAGGGCCATGGCGCGCGCCTTGTCGGCCTTGGAGACCAGCACGGCGTGGCAGCGCAGCACCACGGCCTTGTTCTTCACCTGGTGCCGGTACACCCAGGCGAACACCTTGGGGTGCCGGCGGTCGGCGGCGCAGTAGGTGATGCGGTGCAGCAGGTACGCGTGGCCCGGCCGGCGGGCCCCCTTCTCGCAGGGCGTCATGCGGATGCCGTGGGGGCCCAGCGTCAGCTTCATCTTGGCCCCGCCGGCTCCCGCCTCGCTCTTGGCCCAGATCTTGCCCACCGCCTCCTCGGTGCAGCCCTCGCCCTTGGCGTGCAGGGTGACGGCGTTGCCCAGGTACCGCACCGTGTACGTCGGGTCCTCCTTGTTGAGCTCCACTTTCTGGCGCTTCCCGCGGAAGACGCTGCCCAGGCGCTCCAGCGGGCACTCGGGCAGCAGGTCCGGGCAGGAGCGGAGGAAGCCGGCCAGCAGCGCCGCGTAGCTCAGCCCCGGCCCCAGGCTCTTGCCTTTGCACTTACGTTCATTTTCCACCAGCACGAACTTGCTCCGGCGCCAGGGCAGCATCTCGGCTCCTCTCCGCTAATCCCGGCCTCGCTCGCAAGCAGCGGGACCAACCCCCCACCCCTCTCCCAACCCCACCAAGCCCCGAAGCCGGTTTTGGGGGGGTGTTCCCCGCACCCCCCGCGCAGGGGGTGAAGCCCCTACCCCGCCGTATCCGATCCGGCTGCGCGGGGAGGATGCGGAGCCGAGGAGCCGCCGCGATCCGGGTGCCGCCTGCGCCTGATGCTGCGGGAGCGACGGCGGCGGCTGCGGGGACGCGGCTCTCCGTGGGCTGCTCCACCTCCCCGAGCACGCGGGGAGCCGCCGGTGAACGGCCCCCGCCGGTGAACGGCCCCCGCCGGCCCCGTGCGCGCTCGCTCCGTGCCCCGGCAGGGATGGGAAATCCAAGCCTCCCATCCCCAGCGCAGCAGCCCGACCCCCGGCGCCGAAACCCACCGGAGTGAGGGGGAATTCCCTGATTTCCCACCCGGGGAGGGGGGTGATTTTGGGAGGGTCAGATGATGGTGGCTTCTCACACTGGAACGACAAAAAGGTGGGATTCCCCCTCTGCCCTCCCCAAATCAGTACATTGCACAGGGTGTGTGCCAGGATTTGCAGATCCTGCAGGTTTGCTGGCATTTTTTTCCTCCAAACCTCCCATTTGCCTCTGTTATTTCCGAGCCAGTCAGACCTCCTCGCTGCTCCTCTCCTTTTGGGCTGAGCTGGCTTTTAACCTGTTGCTTTTATCTCTGACCAAGGCCCTAGGACAACTTCTCTCCAGGACTAATGGAATGTTATTTCTCCATGGCACAGCTCAGGGAGGATTTCTGGGGAGCACTGCCAGGTTTCAGCCCTGCAGTGGAGTCTGAGGCTGCTCAGGATTCAGCGCCTTTGGCTCAAACCCTGATTTCCCCTTTTTCTTTTTTTTTTTTTTTTTTTTTTTTTAACCATCTGTATATAAAACAGGGAGACCCCCAGGCTTGGGGATGTTCTGTTTGCTTTGGTATTGAAAAATGGGGAGAAGAAAGCGGTAAAATAACACCGTGTGTCCCCGCTTTTAGTCCATTTGGGGAAGAAAATCAGAATGGGGTGTTGCAGAGAACGGGAAGCCATTTCCCAGCAGCTTCCCAGATTTTCTGCAGTTTGAATGAAGCAAATACAACCTTAAAATAGCAGCTTCACAGGCAGACAGCACCAGCCACACTCTCTCACTGCCACGGCCTTGACAGCCTCATAGGTTTTTGCAGCCAAAATAATAAAAAATGCATGAATTTTTCTGTTTTTCAGCTTTTCTGATGCAAACATGGGCTGTGTGGTTCACTCCTGGTTTTGGGGAGATGGCAATTAAGGAATTAGTGCTAATGAGGAAGATTTCTATCCATGATAGCCTCTGTCTTTCATAATTTCTATCCTTGCCCTCACTGACTGAGGTGAGGACTGTGTTTACTTGCTTGGTGTTTGTATTGAGAGGACAGGTGTGAACCCACCCTGAAAGCTTCTTTATTTACAGATCCCACATTATTGAGTTGAGAGTGGGGGGGTTGTGGTGTCCCTCTACACTGTGCCACCCACAAATTACCCGAGGACTGGTTTACATTTTGTCTCCCAGATTTTGGGGAGGGACAAAGGAGACTCTGCACCCCATTTGATATCGGGGAAAACCACCCTGGATTTGCACTTAAAAGCTGAAAAGGAGTTGTGGGCTGGTTCAGGGCTGCCAATTCCTCCTCTCACTCCCTGCCCTGGCAAGTAGTGAACTGTCATCGAGTCCCAGAGTGAACAGGCGTCCACACACTGTGAGGGTGGCGGGTTTCCTGGTTATCCCTTGGATAATACCGATCTCAGCATCCCAGCTTTGGTTTCTTGGGGTGCCTGTGGTGGTCTCACTGTCTCCATGCTCTGTTTTGGCTCCTGGAGTTTCAGCCCCCACCAGAAGCCACTGCCAATTAGGACACTGCTTCCCAGCCTGTTGTGGCTCCTCAGCAGCGACCCAGCAACAAGATTTGCTGGCAAAACCAGCAGGTAAGGTCAAAATCCAACAAAGTGGACAAAAATCCCAGTGATAAATCCCTGGGGGCTGTGACACCCCTTCTTGCAGCTAGAAAATGGGGCAGGAAGCTCCTTAGGCAAGGGGAAAAATAGAGAAATCTGTAATTAAAAAGCTATTTGATGGTCACCTGGGAGCCCTTTATCTTGTGTGGACTGATTCCCATGGAAGCAGCAGCCAAACTGAATTTGGGCTCCAGCATGGGGGCATCTCAAACTGGACTTTTGACCACCTGTGTCTTCAGCCAGCTTCCCCCTGCTATCTGTAGTTAGAAGACCTGGGAAAATGTGATGTATACAGATACTGGTTTTTATGCTTTCAAGCATATTAATTTATTTCTTTTGATCTCACTGATCAGAAGCCTTTGTTCCTTCCCCCCCCCAGGAATGATTTAATGACATTTTCCTGCGGAGCCACAGAACCAGTTTTGAACTGAGGATGAAAAAAAAACCTCCGGGACGGCAGCGGAAAAAATGCTCAGCTGGGACAGAGAAAGGAGGGAGTAAATAACGAAAACAGGAGAAATTGGGGGAAAGAAATGAGGCAGCAGGCAAGGGGAGGATATGGAAATCCCTGAGCACGATGCTTTGGGGGCCAGGGCTGCCCCTGAGGATGCTTCCCGGAGTTCAGCTGCGTGCCGGGGCGTTATCCCGGAGTCCCAGCCTATTTTCCAGGCGAGGAAATATTTAACCGCGGCGTCAGCGGGCAGGGCAGGCGGGTGCAGGAATGGAGGGAGGCGGGCAGCACCCGGTCCCCTCTGTCGCCCCGAGCCAGCCCCAGGGTGATCATCTCCAGCTCCTGCTGCGCCGCAGCTGGGAAGCCAAAAACTGCGCCTATTGTCCCTACAGCCACTTCCCGGTGGGAGCCGCGCTGCTCACCACCGGCGGGGAGATCTTCTCGGGTAAGATGGGGACATGAGATCCCCACCCTTGGGGATTTTGGGGAGCCCCCAGCAAGCCTTGGGTCGTGTGTGAGGGTGTAGAGGGGTCATTGCGGGGTGCTGGTGTTGTGTGTCCTCCTCCCCCGCTTCCTCTTGGCAGCCGCCGTCCCGGACCGAGCCAAAGATCGCAGCGGATGGGAAAATAAATAAGAGGAAGCAGGAGGTGGGGGTGAAATGGCTTTTCTTTGTAAATTCTCTAAGGAGAAATGAGCTGATAGGGTTCGGGGTGGCTGATGCTGGGGGTTGTCCCTGCAGGGTGCAACGTGGAGAACGCCTGCTACAGCCTGGGGGTGTGCGCCGAGCGCACCGCCATCCAAAAAGCCATCTCCGAGGGGCACACCAGCTTCAAGGCCATGGCCATCACCAGGTGAGGGTGCTCCGAGGGCTGGAACGGGGAGGGACGGGAAGGGGAACCAGCAGGAAAAGCCTCGCTGCTCCTCAAGGACAGATCCTTTTGCAGGAGGCCCGTCTTTTGGTGAGGGAAATAAAGTTTTTGCACGGTGTTTTTGGAGGAATTGGGGGGGCCAGTCTGTCGTGGTTCTGTGTTTATCGTGGCATGAAGGTCTTCTGCAGGTGTTCTCCCCTCCTCTGACTTCAGGACTGAGCTCTGTGCCTTTCTCCTTTGGCAGTGACATGGGGGACCACTTCATCACGCCCTGTGGCGCCTGCAGACAAGTGATGAGAGAGGTGACAGCTTGTATGGGGGCTCTGCGGCTCATTCCCTGACCCCAGACACCATCCCCTGACCCCAGGCATCTCCCCATAAAACACCTGGAGGTTCTAAGGAGGGTGCAATCCCCCATCCTCAGCCCCAGAGCTTCCTCCAGGCTCCTCAAATTGCTTTATCTGCTGGGAAGGGGGTATTCCAACCCTTGGTTGGTGTTCAGTGGGAATCCATTAGCTTGCCCTTCCCAGGGATGTTTATTCCTCCAGGTGGAGGGTTTTGCCCTCGAGTCCTTGCTCTGGCTCTGGAAGCCTGAGAAATGGGGGTTTTCCTGCAAAAGCTGAGCTTCCCACAGATCCTGTCGGGCTCTCGTCTCCCTCCTCTGCAGGAATCCCAGCACCCACAGCCTGGTTTTGGGTTGTTAATATTTAATGGCTTGCGGGGCTCTGCTTGAGGGTCAGATGCAGCAGGTGGGGTGAAAACACAGGATCTGAGCCCAAAATATCCTCTAGAGGAAGTAATGCTGATAAGCCAGCATTACACGCAATAGAGGGGGATGATCCCTGTGAAGCTGAATAAAAAAAGGGGTATATGACCAATTTGGGGAAGAAATGCAGGTTCTTCCCTTCTTCTCCCTCATCAGGGTCTTCTTTCTCCTCCTCCAGTTTGGGACAGACTGGGATGTCTACTTGACCAAAGCAGATGGCACTTATATTGTGAAGAGGCTGGAGGAGCTTCTACCACTCTCCTTTGGTCCTGAGGACCTGAAGAAGGTCTGAGCAGCATGGCCACCACCGGCCTTTGCCCTTAGGCACAGGGGACGATGGTTTTCCCCAGTTTCCTCAGCCTTTAAGCAACTTTTTGGGAACAGCATGGTAGGAAATGTGTTTATACAGTTAAGTTGCCCGTTCCTCTGGCTCATCTTCTGATTCAATGTTGATTTGCAGACTCCAGCTCCACCTTGCCCCGAGGAGATGTCAAAATCAAATCACAGAAATTCCCTGTTATTAGTAAAAAAACTGTCCAGACATCCCTGTAGGCAAGGTAGGACATGGGTTTGATGCACAGCTCAACCAGGCTTTGGTACAGAAACCACTCCTGAAGAATGCAAAATCATTGCTTGAGAAAGTGCTGGATCCTTCAGCTCTGAAGAGAAGTGAAAGCAAGAAGGAAAAGGTCCATCAGACCCAGAAGTAATTAGTGAGCCAATCCAGATTAGGTGGATTACTGGAACAGGATGGTTACCGCCCTGAGTGTGTCCTTTGCTCGTTTCTCCCCAGCTTGTTTTCCTTGCTTTTATTCTCTTTGGGGTGAAGAAGGGGACAAGGAGTTTTTGAGAACATCTGGAGGGTTTTATGCTTTCAGGGTAATGCCATTTGTTGATCACACTATTGATTTATAATACAATGACAAATGAATTTGTTACATTTCCCAGCCAGCGCTGGGTTGAGCATTTCTGTCATGCCCAAGTGAAATAAAAACAGCTCTGGTTTATCTCCTGTAGTTGTAGCAAGTGATGAAACACAGGGAGTGGGGTCTTGGGGCTGTCCTGAGCCCAGGCAGGGCTGGGGGTGCTGGATGTGACCTGGGAACCTCGTGAGGTTCAACAAAGCCGAGTGCAGGGTGCTGCACCTGGCTCAGGGCATCCTCAGTATCCCTACTGGCTGGAAGATGGAGAACACTCCTGCTGGGATGGACTCGGAGATGGATGAGAGGCTGGATGTGCCTTGGCTGTGGCTGATCCCACAGCATGGGCAGCAGGGGAGGGAGGGATTCTGGCACAGGGTGCCCAGAGACGCTGTGCTGCTCCATCCCTGGAAGTGTCCAAGGCCAGGTTTGGATGGGGCTTGGAGCAAGCTGGGATAGTGGAAGGTGTCCCAGCCCATGGCAGGGGTGGAACAAGATGGACTTAGAGGTCCTCTCCAGCCCAAACCAGCCTGTGATTCTGCGATTTGATGATTCCACACACTGGGCTGTGCCCTGGCTGTTCCCAGGGCAGTGCCCTATACTCCATGCCAAGGCACTCCCAGCTGTGTCCTCCATGCCCTGCATTGCACAAGGCTGCATCCTGCTCTGCGCCCTGTTCCATGACCCATTCCATGACCCATTCCATGCCCTGCTTGATGCCCCACTCCACGTCCCCTCCCATATCCTGCTTCATGCCTTGCTCCATGTTCCATTCCATGTCCCCTCTATGTCCCTTTCCACGCCCTGTTCAGTACCCCATTCCACGCCCGCTCCATGGCTTGCTCCATGCCCCATTCCATGCCCCGCTCCTGTGCCCTGCTCCCTGCCGGTCTCCATGCCCCATTCCATGCCCATTTCCACGCTTCGCTCTGTGCCCCATTCCCTGCCCCGCTCTGTGCCCCATTCCCAGCCCCATTCCCATTCCCTGCTCCGTGCCCCATTCCCAGCTCTATTCCCTGCCCCATTCCCATTCCCTGCCCTGCTCCGTGCCCCATTCCCAGCCCCATTCCCATTCTCTGCCCTGCTCCGTGCCCCATTCCCAGCCCCATTCCCATTCCCATTCTCTACCCCGCTCCGCGCCCCATTCCCAGCCCCATTCCCAGCCCCATTCCCAGCCCCATTCCAGCCCCATTCCCATTCCTAGCCCCATTCCCCTCTCCGCCCCTGTCCCGTGCCGGGGGGCGTGTCCTCCCTTCCCCGCGGGCGCGTTTCCGGGCGGGGCCTCTCCCCATTGGCCCGCTCTCGGCCCCGCCCCTGTCCCTGCCGCGGCGGCCATGGCGGTGCGGCTGCTGCTGGCCCGGGCCCTGCGGCTCCTCCCGCGGTGCCGCCCTCCTTGCGCCCCCCGCGCCCCCCGCTCCGACCCCCGCCCCGCTTCCCTCTCCGGCTCCGCTCCCGCCGCTCCGCCCGCGCCATGGCGGCCCTGGCTGGCCTGGCTGCCGGCCGCCCGCCGCTTCTTCCTGCGCGGCTCGGCGGGCGGGCTGGCGGCCGTTGCGCGGCGGGGCCGCGGCGGCGTCTGCCTGGCGCTGGCCGTGGCGCTGGGCCTGGTGGAGCCGCGCCTGGAGGAGCAGCGCCGGGCTGAGGCGGCGTGTCGCCACATCCAGGTGGGAATAGGCCCGGGGATCCCGCTGGGCAGCGCCTGGGGCGCTCTCCGTGAAGGGGAGGGGGGACATTGCTGAGGGGACCTTCAAGTCACAGGGCACAGGGGGTCGTAGCCCTCCAGACATCCTTCATGAAAGAGGGTGGTGCTTGTGGAGCTCCTTGAGCCCCCCTCCATGAACGTCACAGTGTCAGTGCTGTGGGCAGCACCTTAGACACGCCCCGCCATGAAGGGAAGGGGGGTTCTTGCTTTGGGGAGTTCCTCAGACAGCCCCCGTTAAGGGTAGTGCGGGGTCATTGCTCTGGAGAAGCCGTTAGACATCATCCATAAAGGGGAGGGGGATTCTTGTGAGGAGCCCCTCAGGTGTCCCCTGTCAAGGGGAGGGGGGTGTCACTGCTGTGGGGAGTCCCCCAGACACCCTTGGTGAAGGGGACAGCTTTGTTTTATGGAGCCCCTCATGCACCCCTCATGAGGGGAAGGGGGATCACTAGTGCTGGGAGCCCCCCTGACAGCCCCTGTGAAGGACACACTGTGGGGAGACCCCCAGACACCTCCTCATCTCCCCAAGGAAGGTGGCGGGTGCTGCAATGAGCAGCCCTCAGGCACCTCTTTCTCCCCAAAAATAAGGTCCTGGGGGTGCCCCTCACTCAGCAGCCCCTCATCACCCTAAAGCAGGTACTTAAAACAGCAGGGAACCCTCAGTCCCTATCCTCCCCAGAGGGTTGGGGCCCTGCTGATGTGTCCCAGGACATTGATGTTGCTCCCCAGGTTCACCCCTCTCCCTGAGACAGACAGGGACCCTGTGGTGCTGGGCCAGGCCGTGCTGGCAAGGCGCAGGGGACGGATGGTGCTGAACATATTTCTTGGGTAAAAATAGACCTTTGGTGCTCAGAGCCAGCTGTCACCTGCTCCACTGACCAGCAGACACGTTCCCTGAAGTTTCTCAGGATGCTTTCTCTTCTCTGTCCTCACTGGGTTGTTCCATTTGGTGTCCTTGGGTCTGTGTCCCGTGACACATCCCTAGGGTGTCACTGGTGCTTTGGGGCTGCAGGTCATAGAGAAGGCCACTTGTTTGTATCAGTCCAGGTGACAGCTGGGGCACCACCAGCCCTGCAGGATCATGAACTATGATGAAACTCCAGAACAGCCTCCTGTGTGTTGTTTTCCCACTTCTCTTGATTTCCTCCCCCAGCTCCCTCCCATCATGGATTCACTCTTCCTCAAACTAACCAGCCCTGACAGTCAACTGCCACAAAAAAGTCCATTGTTTTTCCTGTTGCTGCTTTTAATTGGATTTTCTTTTAAATGCTGTTTGCCTGATTTATTTATGGAGAGGGAGAAAAGCATAATAAAGCATCTGTTTTCAGAAGTGTTCGGTTAAACTTTTCTTTACACAACCACAGAATCATGGAATGGTTTGGGTTGGAAGGGACTTTAAGGCCCATTTCTTTCCACCTCTGCCATGGACAGGGACATCTTCCACTATCCCAGGTTGCTCCAAGCCCTTTCCAGCCTTTGGACACTTCCAGGGATGGGGCAGCCACAGCTTCTCTGGGCAAAATATATTTATATTCTATATTGGCAAATGACTCCCTCTCCTGGTTCCTTTTCTTCCCTTAAAAAGGGCACCTTTAGAAAGGACTGGTTTAGGGTTAAATTGTATCAGACAAAAATACATGGCCTGCAGATGATCTTTCATGTGGTTACAGTGATTTGAGCCCAGTGGCTGGGGTCTGATCGACACTTTCAGGTTGGACCAACCCACCGGGACGTGCAATACCGCTGAAACACCAAGTTCTCCTTCCCTGGGAAGTCTGGGATAACTGAGCGGGTTTTTTCTGTTCATATTCCTTTCAGACCGTGTTTGTTGGGAAGAACAAACCACAGAAAGATCCCTTGAGCTCCTTCCGCTGGCAGGGCTTCAAGCTGGAGGAATATCTCATCGGCCAACCCATCGGGAAGGGCTGCAGTGCCGCTGTGTACGAAGCAGCTATTCCCTTCTGTCCCGCTCCTCGGGATCGTGCGGAGAGCAGCCGTGTCCCAGCCGTGCAGCAGCACCGTGGCTCAGCTTCCCAGGGTGCTGAGGAGGAGCCTGTGGTGAAGCACCAACCCAAAGGGACTTTTCCCTTAGCTATCAAAATGATGTGGAACATTTCGGTAAGGAGTCGGCGCCGAATCCCCCGTGTCTGTTGCTTGGGAATTCTGGCTGGAATGTTTAATACTGAAGCGTTGGAAGCGCTAATTATGGAGTGCGGGATGAGTGTGTCACAACAAAGCTATTGGTAGGTGACACTGGAGATGTTAGTGAAGAGTCCCAGAGCGAGGTAATTAGCATTTGTCACCCTCTGGAATCGGCACGGAGAGCTGCTGCTGGAGCTCTTGGGTATGGAGGTGATGGTTTGGGAAGAAAAGGTTTTCTGAGGCTGACTCTTTTGGAAAGGTCTAAGAAGGGGAAAGCCTCTGCTGCCAGTGATTTAGGAATTGGTGTCCCATCAGTGTCAGGACAGAGGTTAGTGGTCTCAGGGTGCACGGTAACCTGCCTGCTGTGTCCCCTTGCTGTGGCGTGGCTTTCCAAGATCTGCTCCCCTGCTTCCCAGCCCGAGTGAGTGGTGATCCAGTTCCTCAATATGACTCTTCCGTGTTTAAAAAAATCCACGTGGCTTTCCCCACTGATGTGACAAGTGACTATTTCAAGAGAATCTTCCAAAGTGCCAAGATCTGGAATCCCTTGGGCTCCGGAAGTACCCTGGCATTTAGCTGTGGGCTCTTCCACTTGGGTTTGGAAGTTGAAAGCGAGTGCTAAGGTGTAGTTTGGATTGCTGACCGTCGAGGATGCATTTGAAGTGACAAACAGATTTATTTCTGCTAATAAAGGCCTCGTGGCCTCCCTTGGTGAACTCTTTAGGTAGTTAATTGCCTTCCTTGATTTTCCAGGGAGGGAGGTCCTGGAATCTGGTCTCAGTCGATCCAGCTCCAGACGCAGTGCCAGCACCAGCATTATCGGCTTTCAGCTCGCGTTGGGGCCGGATGATTCGGAGCTGAAACCAACGTGAGGTGTGCTTGTTGTTGCAGGCTGGTTCCTCGAGTGAAGCCATCCTCAATGCCATGGGCCAAGAGCTCGTCCCAGCCACAGGCATTGCCTTGTCCGGGGAATATGGAGCTCTCTCTGGCCGCAGGTATGGAGGTGGCGAGGTGCTAATTTTGATCCCTTGATTAATTTTGCAGCAATTTGCACTGTTAAGGAGGTGGACAGGGCTTTCTAGAACAGCTGCTGAAAGCAGGTGAACCTGGGGATTTTTACGTTTGTTGGCATGCAGGGAATTGCATTGCTAAACTGTGTGGTTGGAGGGGGTTGGAAGGGTGCACCAATAATTTGGGAGCATTTGGGGTCCCGCCATGGTCTGGTGGGTGTCTGTGGCTGTGCCAGCTTCCCTGTGTTGAAATGTGTTGGCATTTGCTGAGGTAAAGGCTGGAGGAGCCACTGGTTAAACACCATGTAAATTTGTATTGTGACGCTTTTTAATTGCATCGCTGCAATCGGGAACAGTTTGAGTGTATTAAATGTCAAATGATTTCACTGTAATACAGTTTGACTGGGAGGTTTCAGAACTTGTTTGGTGTAAAATGGGTTCTAGACAGGGAGGTTGAAACTGTTTTAGTGCAGGAAAACTGATGAGGAGGAAAATGGAAATGACTCAGTTCCTACTCTTTGACCTGAGTGGGAAGTGAGCAAACAGCATGAAGGTGGAAAATGTAATGGAAACTTCTAAACTACCTCAAGTTAGCTATCTTTTTGTTCAGAAATGCATCTTTTTGTTCCATTTGAAACAATGGAGTGCACGGCCCAGATTGTCTGATTTAAATTTCAAATTCATCCCAGGCTGCCAATACAAATGAATAATGAATGCTGTGCCCGTGGCTGGCTGGGAATGCAGTGGAGCAGCCAGAGGGATGTTTGACATTCAGGAGATGAGAGATCTGTGTTGCAGACAAATAGGTAACCTGCTTTTCAGGATAGGGAGAGCTTCCTGCCTGTGCCAGTAGAATAGAGGGTCTAAATTGATACTCCCAGTGTGAAGTTGACCTTTATTATATGTCTAACAAAGTAATTGCGACTGGGTGTTATTCTCTAGAGCTGCTGTAGCTTTTTTTGAATGGAGAAGCAGCCTGTGCCTGCCTCTGCCTTTGTTAGCAGCATGGAAGGGTTAGTGAGGCTTGAGTAAAATGCAAGCTGCGTGTTATGTGTGAGGGTTTTTATCAAAGCTTTGTTTGTGCTGCAGGTAAAGCACCTTGTTTCCTGTTCGGCCATTGTGAATAGGGAGATCCGGTTACAGCAGGGCCCCCGTGAGGCCTCGATTGGCTCAGTTTGCTCAGGGAGGCACCAGGGTGGATTCTGAGCTCTGGAGAAGGTGCTGGGAGGTGCCCGTTGCTGCAGTGGGTCCATACGGGCTGCAGGTGCTCTGCATCCACCTGGGGAACACTGGGCTGAGATGCTGGTTGAGAAATGGGCCACAAAACTGCTGCCCATATTCTTGCTTAGTGAATGGATTCCAGGATGTGGGTGTCTGACTGTTTGCTTAACATGCACTCCTGTAATCCTCCCTGTGCAGCTTTAATCTCCCTCTGCTGAGGCTCCCAGTGCAGCACAAACGTGTTTGCTCGCTGCTGGGGAGCCCTTTGGTGTGCAGGGCAGGCCATAATAATGAAAAGTGATTCCAGCAATAACAGCAGTGTGCCTGTGATCTGTCAGAACCAACTGATGGATTCGTGCAATCCGTGGTGTCTCTCCTCTGCACAGAAAACCTGTCCTTGGCAGGAAGAAGCTGCGGCCTCATCCGAATATAATCCAGGTGATCCGAGCGTTCACAGTCCTCCGTCCCTTTGCTGCCTGGGGCCTTTGCTGAGTATCCCGACGTCCTTCCACTGAGCCTGAACCCCAGAGGGATCGGTCACAGCCGCACGCTCTTCTTGGTGATGAAGAAGTAGGTGGAGAGCAGCTGGTTAACGTGACTTGGGTACTCCATCCCTGCAAAACTTGGGTCTGGGCTGCTGCCAAAGAGCAGAGTATGCTCTTGGAAACGCCTCCCAGGACCTGTTCCAAGTCCTTGAGGTTCTGACTGTGCTTCCACAATGAAGACAAACCGTTCTTTTTAATAATTACCCCAAATTAAAGTGAGAAATGTGGAGTTTGTCCCCATTTGTCTGCCCTTCTAAGCCTGAACTTCACCCGTAGTCTGAGCACACTGCTAGAGATGGAGTAGAATCAGTAATGAGATCGGCCAACACTGATTGAACTGCCAGTGATAAGCCTCCAGGATACTAATTCCCATTTTTTTCCCCCCTTGTTCTGCCTAGTTACCCCTGCACGCTGCACCAGTATCTGCAGGAGAACGCTCCAGATGTTCACCTCTCCACAGTGATGATCCTACAGCTCTTGGAAGGCGTGGACCACCTTGTTCGACATGGAATAGCACACAGAGACCTCAAGTCTGACAACATCCTGGTTGAACTGGATTCTGGTAGGTAAATCCCTGAGGATAAATGCCAACTAATTCACAGAAGTGATTGGGTCACACTGGTATTGGGGAAGTCCCACTCAGCTGCGTGTTAGGGGAAAGAAGCATCAAACCTTTTGAATGATCTCAGGTTTAGTTTTTAGCCTAGTGTTTGCTGTCACTGCAGCAAGTCATCGATCCTGACTGTGCCTGAGGTTTTGGATCATTAACATGGACGTAGTGTTATTGCTGAGGTGATGGATTGCATGAGCACAGCCAGCATTGACTGGAGCATCCGGGGATGCCACATTTGGGATGCTGCAGGAGCCTTTGTTTCAGGCTCTCGGTTCTGTCATCTTTCCCAAGCCAAAGAATACAGGGAACCTCTTAAAATCCCAGCCCATGGCCAGGTTAATAGTGCTGCACCCTGGGATGATGAAACATGGGTTGGGAGGGAAGGGAAACAGCATTTTCATCGACATCTTCTTCTGTCAGCCTCTAACAGCAATTTTAATTACCTAAGCTCTTTTTTGGTGTGATTGGGATTCAAATCGGCAGGAGGCAGTAGGAAGCAGGCAGGTCTGTGCAATTAGGAGTGGAAGAATTTGATTGATGAGTATCAGGGAGAGGGACAGAGAGACCACTGGAATCCACCCTGCCGTCCTGGAAACCGGCCCAAGAGGCAGGCAACACAGAGGATTCTCTGTTCCCCAGGGCTCAGGATTTAGAAATCTTAAAATCATGGAATGGCCTGGCTTGGAAGGGACCTTAAAGCTCTTCTCATTCCAACCCCCTGCCAGGGACAAGGACACCTCCCACTAGACCAGGTTACTCTGCTGAGTATCTTCACCCACAGTCTTGATGAGGGGATCAAAACTCAGCCAGTTTGCAGAGGACACCAGGCTGGGTGTGGATGTGATGTGGTGTTTGGTGCTGCCAGGTCCTCCCAAACTGAACCCTAACTCTGGGACTCGTGTGTTGTTCACAGCTGGCTGCCCCTGGCTGGTCATCACTGACTTTGGCTGCTGTCTGGCAGATGAGAACATCGGCCTGAGGCTGCCCTTCACCAGCTCCTATGTGGATCGGGGTGGCAACGGCTGCCTTATGGCACCTGAGGTAAATCCCTCTGTGGCAGTGCTTTGTGGTGCTGGTTTTCTGCTTGTCCTGCTGTCAGGACTAAGTTTTGGTGGCGTGGAAGGTTTGTGTCCTCCCTTGAGGTAGGCTTGGTGAACGTCTGTGCTGAACTATGTCAAATAGACACCTTGGGCTCTAACAGGTAAAACGTAATCAGTTGGTGTTAAAAGGCAGAATCAGCCTTTCCCCCCCTACCCCAGATTGACTCTTTAGTCTTTATTCAGCCTTTCCATGTAACTATTAAGAATTTAATGCAGCAGTCCTTGTGTTGCAACAGTAGCTTTTGACTGAAGTTCAAGGTGGTTGTGAAATTATTTACAGTTCCTTTTTATTTCTCTGATAATAAGCCTAATAAAAGCCAAGATACCCTTAACTGTCTGCTGGACCTGGAGCACCTTGCAGTGGTGTTGGTTGTTATTCTGCAGGTCTCCTGTCTCCATAATTCCAGCAGGAGATAGCCCTTGGGACTCTGGGAATGCTGTTCGGGGCAATGGCTAAAGCCTCCGTGCAGTGTCCAGACTCCTCCCAGCATCCCAGTGGGCTGAGCAGTGCCAGAGGCTTAGAGCATGCCAACAGGGAATATTTACACCACAGATTCAGATGCAACCCACCTTTGAATTCAGTGTCTCAAGTTTATTACAGGGAAAATGCTGGTTTGAGCATCATCAAAAATCGAATTTCAGCTCAGAGGCTGCACTCGAGCTGTTTATTTGAGTAGCCCACTCTCTGCGGCAGGTGATCACAGCCTCACCTGGTCCAGGCACGGTGATCAACTACAGTAAAGCTGATGCTTGGGCCGTTGGAGCGATTGCCTACGAAATCCTGGGCCTGGCCAATCCTTTCTATGGCCACGGGGACTCGGCTCTGGAAAGCAGGAGTTACCAGGAGGAGCAGCTGCCAAGCCTGCCCGACCACGTGCCCCTCGAGGTGAAGCAGGTGATAAGGATGCTGCTTCAGAGAGATCCCCACAAGGTAAGAAGCTGTCGCCTTCAAGATATCCTCTTTGGGAGTATCCCTGGTGGATTGTTTTGCCTTGGAGGGCTGCAGGTGCAGGGGTTAATCCAGATCTCACTGCAGGGTCGAAGGACAACATAAGGATCAAAGCCAAAAAAGTCTTTGCTGAGTGGTGCTGAATCGTTTCAGGGATTTCAGGAGATGCTTTGACCTCACATTGGAGGGTTACACACAGCATTAGATATATATACAGTAATAGCATCAAAGAGCTTTCTAATTCACAGGGTGGTGCCTTAGTGGAGGCCCCAGGGAGTTTTGGTGGTGCCAGTGCTCCATGGAGTGCAGCAGGATCAGCTAATCTCCCCTCCCCTTCCTCTTGCAGAGGTTGTCTGCCAGAGTGGCTGCGAACGTGCTGCACCTGAGCCTCTGGGGTGACAGTGTTGTAGCATCCAGGTCCCTGAAACCCGACCAGATGATCGCCTGGCTGCTCTGCCAGTCTGCAGCCACCCTGCTCACCAACAGGCTGGCGGAGAAGAGCCAGGTAGAAACCAAAATGAAGATGTGCTTCTTGGCAAACCTCGAGTTTGAAGACCTCTGGGCAGCAATATTCCTGTTGCTGGCTTGGAGGAGCCACACTGGGTGAAGGAACCACCAGGAACGCAAGCATCCCACATAAATGGCACTTTCTAAAGGCACCTAGGAACCTGTCCTTTCTGTCTGCCTGGAGTCCTGTAGTGCTTTAGGGAACAAGCTGCAGGCCTGTGTTTAGGAGCTTGAGTTTCTCTCTAGCAAGTGTTAACCACGCTGCTTTTGTGTCCGTGCTAGAGGAGATGCCCTTGCTTCCTTACCCTCTGGGGGGAGGCTGTGTGGACCTTGCAGGTGTCCAGAGGTACGTGGTTGCTTTTGCTCCCGTTTGGGGATGAATTGACTTGTAAGTTGTGTGTTGAGTGAAGCAGATTCCTTTCAGAGGGGTGGCTGGGAGGAGGCAGCGTCTGGCTGCATTTTACGTCGAAACATCACAATTTAAACAACACACAGATCCAAGCTGATAGAGGGACCTGCAGTCTCTATTCATGGGGTAACCAGGGTGGTTTGAAACTCATTTTCTTCTGAGCTGGGAAATGACAGCCTGAAAACTTGCTGATGAGGTGCTGCCTGGTAACGCGAGCGTCAGCAGCACTAAAAACCTCACAGTTGTACGCAGGATAGTGGAAGCACATCATCCTCAAATCCCGCTTCTCGTCGTTCTTAACTCTTGTAGCTCTGTGGTGGCAGCTGCCCCAGGGCCCGAGGCTGAGTCAGACTCTCCAGTTAGGGATAATGCTCCAAAGTGAGGCTGGGCAGCAGCTCCTGCTTAAAGAGCTTAGTGTGATGCTCTGCTCTTTTACCTGCCTGTGTTTCCTTCAATGAAATAATACCCTTCGGTGGGGAGACATCAATCTAAATAACAACAGCCGTGTTTATGAGACAGCATTCAATTTCATGGCTATAATTGTGTTTAGGGGAACTTGGGGAGAAAGTTACTTAATGCTTGTTGCACAATAAATTAAAGTTCTGTGACTGTGTGGGTTCTCTTAATCCAGTTTGGGCTGTGGAGCGTTGGTTCCGGGGTATCTTAAATGTGAATTCAGCTCTTTGCAGTGCTAACTGTGGAACACGGTGTTTTACTCCAAGTGGAATTTCCTGAAGAGGAACAGACCTTGCCTTGGGGATGTGTTTTGTACTCTCCTGCATGGTAAATCACTGGCTGCTCCTGCAGTTTCCAGGTGGATGACAACAGCTGATACCCCTGAGCATCGCAGGGTAACCTGTGCTCAGGGTTCTGCACGTTATTCCAGTGCAGCAAAGAGCACAGAGCCTGGGGAATCAGGGGAAAATCTGCAAAAAAAGACATTTGTAACATTGATCTGACCCAACCAAAGTGTGTGCTGCTGTTCCTTACATTGCTGAGCTCTTGCGGGGTTTCTGCTGCCTTTGCTTTGTGTGTACCTGGGTCTGGCAGTGAGTCCCATGCCCTGGACACTCTGTGGAGCCTTTTGAGGAGTAAATGCTATTGCTGTGTGGTGGATCTCTACTCTGAGCCCTTTTTCTGCTATGAGCATCATTCCCGTGCCTTTCCCTCTCTGCAAAGTCCAGTCTCTGTATAAGTAGGGAACAGAATTAGGGGCTGGAGCCATCCGGTATCAAGTGTGTTTGTATTTGCCCAGCCAGGGTTTTATCTGCACTGGTGAACTCCACTTGTCAGAAACTTGCTTCCCCTGGAACCATTTCAGTTCTGTCCTCAAAAATGGCCTAGAATGCTTGTCCTGCAGCTTGTTCCTCTTGTCCTTAAATCCCTGTTAACGCTTCCCCTGTGCTTGCATTTTGTTCCCCCGTGGTTCTGCTGAGGTCAGACTTCCCTTTTGTTTTCTTTCCCTTCTGCCTTCTGCTAACGAGACATTTTTATGATTCCTCAGCGTTCTGGGTGCTTTTGTGGAGTGCAGGTTAAAAGTACAGGCTGTTAATGCAACAAATATTGCCGTGCTGTCTGTCTGCAAATGCCTGAGGGGAGCAAACTGGGACATCTCCCAGCATGTCGCTCCTGCCCTGTCCCGCTAATCCTTGAACAGCCGTTTGCCCCTCGCTGCCGTGTTTGTTCCCAGTGTTTGCCAGGACGATGCCATCAGGAAAGGGGGTGGCTGGGAGGGTGGATGTGGAGGCTGGGCTGGATTTCTGCCCTTCCCCGGGCAGTGGAGTGTCCGGTGCACTTTGATCCCTGGAGCAAGGCTTGGCAGAGGCAGCTGGCGCTCTGCCCCAGCTGGGAATGGGCTCCACAGCACCTCTCGCTGCATTCCCAGTGGGACAGAGGGTGGAAGCGTGTGGGTCAGGATGAGGCCTCTGCTCGGGGCTGTCTGCAGCCAGCTGCTGCCCTGGGGAGCCGGGCTCTGTGCTCCCAAGCCGGCTGTGACCACTGTGACCGCCTCACACCACAGCCTGCGGCCCCCGGCCCTTCTGGCCACCTCCAGCTCCCCAACCAGGATGTCTGCAGGGTTCCTCCAGCCCCTGGTTCCCTGGAGCAGAGCCCCTAGCTGCTGGAGCTCACGGTTCAACGTGCCCCCCAGTGCCCTGCTCGTGGCCCGGCCCGTGGGGGTCTGCTCCATGATGAAGCTTCCTGTGCAGGCGTCAGCAGAGGGACTGGATGTGGCGTTTGTCGGTGTTCCGCTGGACACGGGCACTTCCAACCGGCCGGGAGCCAGGTAAGGGCCAGCCAGGGGAGCTGGTGCTTCCCTCTGGCCATGGGGCACGGCTCTCCTGTGGTAGAGGAGCGCTGGGAACCGTGCCTGGTGGCGTTTCCCAGCCCTGCCATCGCCCAGGTTCGGCCCGCGGCAGATCCGCGCCGAGTCCGCGATGGTGAGGAGGTACAACGGCAGCACCGGGGCGGCGCCGTTTCGACTCGCTGCGGGTGGCCGACATCGGGGACGTCAATGTCAACCTCTACAACCTGCCCGAGAGCTGCCGCCTCATCCGGGAGTCCTACCAGGAGATCGTGGCCTCGGGCTGTGTGCCCCTCACCCTGGGTAAGGAGCCCGTGTCTGCCTGTCCTGCCGCTGTGCCCTGGCTCTGTCAGACTGCCTCTGCTCCTCCTCCCATCATCCAGTCCAGGCTTGGCAGAAGGCAGGCGATGAATCCCTCCCCTGCCTGGGCTGTTGTGCTGTATTGTGGGTAAATTCACAGGCTCTCCGCTGAACAGAATGTTCTGTGATGCCTCCTCCTTTGGGTTAAAAATGAGGAGGATGGCTCAGTCTGTAAATACAACCAGTGATGTGTTTTGGTGTCATGTTGAGCAGGACCCGAAGCGAGAGCAGGTTTTGTCCCTTGTGTCCCTGCAGCTGAGTGAGAACCAGGCTTTGCATGAGGCCTGATTTGGGTGCACGTTCAAGTTTGTAGCTGTTACTGCTTGGCATCGCTGAAGGCAGTGAGTGTGTGGAGTATTGAGGGTCCTGCTCCACAGGCTGGAGTCCTGCATATCTGGTCCTCCCTAGAAGGAAGACCAGGGAAAGAGAGGACCCAGGAGGGGTGAGAGGAAGCAAACACCTGAGAGTGTTAGTTTTCCTTTGGCAATGAAGTCTTGCATAAATAAGTGCAGGATAAATGCAAAGAGGGAAAAGAAATGACTTGGGAACAAGAGTAATGAGCGCTGAGCAGCTCTTGTAGCGTATTCCCCTTCTTCCCTGTGTCCTCTTGCAGGTGGAGATCACACCATAACATACCCAATCCTGCAGGCCCTGGCGGCAAAGTAAGTTTCTAATCTGGAGACGGAGAGAAAGGACTTGGGGGAAAAAGCCTCAGGAAGCCTCCTGCTTTGCCATCCCTGCCGTTGGCAGGGCCACCACGTACGGCCAGGACTAACGTGGCCACCCTGTCACGCCCAGGCACGGTCCTGTGGGACTGGTGCACGTGGATGCTCACACGGACACCGGAGACAGCGCTCTGGGGGAGAAGATCTACCACGGGAGCCCGTTCCGGCGCTGCGTGGAGGAGGGGCTGCTGGACTGCAGCCGCGTGGTGCAGATCGGCATCCGAGGCTCTTCCTACGACCCCGATCCCCACCAGTACTGCCGGGAACAGGTAAACTGATCCTCAGCCGAGCGCCACGTGCTCTCCCTGCCGTAAATAGCACGGCAGTAATACTTGCTTGGCTTCACCGGGATATAAATGCGGTTTTTTTGCCTCTTGTTCTATGCCGGTGGCTTGTGTGCAGGACAAGCACTCCCGGCTCACTGAGTGTCAGCTGGGTGGAGAGTTAGAAAGTGCGTGTGGGGAGTGGAAGGTGTTTCCAGGTGCAGTTCTGCAGCTTCCTGTGGTGGGGATTGTTCCCGGTAGATATTCCCCAGCAGGGCAAGGGATGCTCCTCGTCTCCGCCCTTTCCCTGAGCAGGTGCCTGTGTGTCTGTGTTCCTGCAGGGTTTCCGGGTGGTTCCAGCTGAGGAGTGCTGGATGAAGTCCCTGGAGCCGCTGATGAGGGAGGTGAGGGCGCAGATGGGGGACAAGCCGATGTACATCAGCTTCGATATCGATGGGCTGGACCCCGCGTACGCCCCGGGCACCGGCACCCCAGAGATAGCTGGGCTCACACCTGCGCAGGTGAGGGGGACACTGCTGCCCTTCCCAGGGGGAATGGGATGTTCTGCTCCCTTTAAAGGAGGGCATTTCACCAGCAAAGTGGAAATTTAGGGAGGCCAGGAAATGAATCTTCACGGTGATGAGGAAGGGAAATGTGGAACTGATACGATTCGGTCTGTAGAGGTTGGGTTTCCCTACTGGAATATAAGGAAAGTAGAATCCAGACCAGTCTGCTAGGTCAGGTGTGTTTCTTAATCCCAAATCTGGTTTTTTCCCTAGGCTTTGGAGATTATTCGTGGCTGCAAAGGCCTGAACATAGTGGGGTGTGACCTCGTGGAAGTTGCACCAATGTATGATGTCTCTGGTGAGTCTGAAGATGCCTGAGGGCAGCACAAGCGCCTGGCACAGGCAGCTGTGGGTGAAAGCTGTTGGATATACACAGATTTATTCCTGTTTTTGTCTTGTTTTTTTAGGCAATACAGCCCTCCTGGGGGCAAACCTACTGTTTGAGATGCTGTGTGTCCTTCCAGGAGTGAAGACGCTGTGAGGGCAGTTCCCACCTGCCCTGGGGCAATGCTGTTCCATGTGCTCAGCCAGGCTTTCCATGGGCCCTTCCCTGCAGCCAGCATGGGCTTTGCAGCACGAAATAAATGCCATTTACCATTAGAAGAGGTACTTTTAAGCTGGGAAACTGTAGGGAACGGGCTAGACACCCCATTTAACTGGGGTCTGGAGCTTTGGAGTTGGCCTGGGAAAGGGGCAGATGAGGCTAATGCCACTTTGCCACTGGAATGATTCATCCAGCTCACAGGGCTCCTGGAAAAACTGTCACTGGTAAAAGGTTTGTCCCATCAGGATGTCGCAGCAGGACAACGAAGGTAGAAGGGAGGACATGAAGGGAGCCTGAGCCTCCTGCTGAGAGCAGGGAGATATTTGACTAGATTGCCTGCTGGTGGAATAATCGGGAGTTTCCTATGGCAGGAGCAGTTTAACGCTCCTGAAATTTCTGAGAGGACATGGAGGTGAGGTTAGTTTGTACATGGAGACACAGAGCCACCTCATCACACATTAAAATAGTTTATTTTGGTTGCGAACCTGTAATTGTCTTAAAACAAAATGACATCAGTGCCTGTTCACAAATACAAAAAAAAACAAAACGAAACAAAAACAAAACAAAAACCCCCCAAAATAAAAAAAGACAAGTTTGCCAAATAAGTTAATTCCCCCCCCTCCCAGTATCAAAAGTGCAAAATAGGTACCTAGTTCTCAGTCCTACTTGTCAGGCTGCGCTCGTGTCCTGGCTCCTGGTTGCTGTGGGTGAAGGGCAGAGACAGGGACAGGGAGGAGTTTGGGAACAACCTCCACTCTGGGGCCTGTATCCCTTCTCCTCAGCTCCGAGCACTGTGCCATCGCTCAGATCTCACTAGGAAAGTGCACTAGGACCCAATCTCCTCAGTCTTTGGATTACGGATCAGCACGCGTGGAAACAGAATCGCGGGCGTTTACAAAACCATGGGGGCGACGGCTCACGGCTGCTGGGAGAGGGCAGATCCTGGGATAAGCAGCTCTGACCGTGATCTCAAGACAGCAAACACCTGGAGTGCCACGCTGGCACTGCAGCCAACTAAAACAGGGGTCAGAGCAGCCTGGCTTTTGCTTCAACCCAGGCAAAAGTTTCCATAAAAATCCAGGAGCTGTGCTCCTGTCCAGCCTCAGCCGGCACAGGTGGACTGATGGAAGCTCTCCCTCAGTTCAAGCCTGGCTGAAAGGGGAGGTTACCTGTGCTAAAAAGAAAATAAACCCAAGGATTCTGGCAGCGTGCAACACACACAATGGATGTGAAGGCCATAAAGCCTTCTCCCCTTCCTCAGGGTTGGGCTGAATTCCCTCACTGTAGCATAACTAGGCACTTTTTTTCATGAGTTGAGGGTTTTCTTCTTGTTTCTGATCAGCTGAAGAGACAGCAGAGATTCAGAGAGCATTCTTCTACTATTGCAAATGTTTAAGACATTATGTGAAGCCTTCTGCTGGGCTAAAACCTATTCCAGCCACATCCTGCATGGCAAGCTGTGGGAAAAGTGCAGGAGTGCTGTGGTGATTGCTCCAGCCAGGTGGAAGTGAAGCCTAGGAGCATCAGGCTGGTGTTTCACTCCCTCTCTGCTCTCTGTCAGCGCTGCCTGTGTGCCCTCACAGGAGCTCCACAGGAGATCCTGGGCAGGGAGAAGACCTCACTTTCCTCCCCTCTACTTCAGTGCCTCATTCTGCGGCCCAGAGTGCAGTGGGCTGGAATTAATTAACCTCACGTGGGGATCGTTTGTAGCATTCGCAGCCTTTATTTGAAGCACGTTTTACAGGGGATCTGAGGTACCTGTGAGGGTTGGAGCATGCCAGTCTGCTCCCAGGATGGGGAAATGCAATGAGGCAAGGCTTTGGGAGCAATTAGGGCACGTAAGGAGTGCAATGACGAGCATTTCTGGCTTCTGTGCGGGACCAGCAGCTGGCTCAGGGGTTGGCACTCACTACTGACTGGCTGCTCTGCTAAGATGGTAACTAAGGCGGCAAGGGCTGAGTCTGCAATTAACACCACTGTTCACCGAGTGCTCTGTGTCCCAAGCCCTGTGGCAAAGGCCACTGGCCTCCATCCCTGTGCTTGGGCAGTGCCGGAGCCTGACGGCGCCACACGGCTCCAGATCCACGGAAGGAAGAGGCCTGGGTGCCAGTACCAGCCCTGGAGCGGTGAAAAGGAAGAACAAACCTCACAGGATTTCAGTCCTGGCCACAAAGAGAAGCCCTGCTGCCTCACTTGGACACTTGAGGAGTGTTAAGCTGCAGCAAGGCTGCTGCTTGTCCTCCATCTGCCTCACCCCGGGCCTGTGGGAAGTGGCTGTTGGGGCACTGCTACAGCAAAGCATCATCCAAACCCAGGGCAGTGCAGCTGCTCTCACCTCACACACCTCCACCGCTTCCAAAAGATGAAAGAAATACCCAAGCAAACAAACACAAAGCCACGGAAGCAGCCTGAGTGTGGAGAAATGGAGGTTTGGGGCAAGAAGGAAAAGGGTGAGAGGCTGAAACCCAACATCTCAACCCCCCACTAAACCAAAGGAGCTTCACACGCACGCAAGGGTCTGATGATACAGCACTTCCGGGGCAACATTTCAAGAATACAATCGTTGAAGGATGAGGTTCCTCGATACAAAGGAAGGTTGGTTTGTACTACAGCTGGAAAAGTGTTTGCAAGGAGCCCGGGTGACTCCCTGGCAGCTACGTAGAGTTTTTTTTACACATCTACTGGCTCATAGCAGCTCACGCCTACAATCTGAGGACGCAGGTAAGTTATGGCTCTAGGATACATCATCTAAAATCAACAGAAGCAGAAAAGGCATCTGAAAAATCAACGTGACATTTAAACGGCTCAACACTTTGACAGTATTTTACGGCCGTGCCCTTTCCCTCCCTGTTACGGTTCGGCCAGTGGAGCTGCAGGTGGAACCGTGACACGAGGAGCACGAAACATGCAGATCGCCCACTGAGCCCACGCCACGGGGGAGTCCCAGCTAAGGTTTGCTACAAGGGAGATGCTCCTGACCGGATTCTGCATCACTTACCACGGGGAAAGCCGAGAGAGCACAACTGCCTGGCAGGAGAAGGCCTTTCGGAAGGGCAGGGCCTGGAGGGTCTGCAGGGTCTTGCAGGGTTTACACCATGCACCATGGGCTAAGCACACGGGGACGGGGAGGGAGAAGCGTGACCTGGCCCGCGTCGCTGGCCGCGGCTGGTCCGCACCCAGGGAAGTCACGGATTTCTTCAACCGAGGTAAAACAAGAGGTAGGATGGGGGAGACTCGGGAAGCAGACGTGGCAGGACGAGAGGGGCCAAAACAGACTTCTTGGCTCTTCTGTTGTATGGCGTCCAAAGGCAGGGCGGGGCGGTGGAGGGCACGTGGATGCGCTTGGTTGCGCTCCCAGGCTCCGGACACGGGAGGTGTGTTCTGGTTTCTGGCCCCAGGGGAGTTCATCTAAAACCTAAGGTCCATTCATCACGCTTGTTTGAGTATTCCTGGAAAGAGCTGTCCCTTGTCATCTTCATAAAAAGTTTGTCCCCTTAGAATCTCTGTAAAATCCCTCAGTCTAGTGTGGGCCACGAGGGGATATAGAACCTCTGTAAGGAACCCTCTAGAAGGCGTTCCATCCAAAAGGACAATTTGTGTAATTTGTTTTTAATGGATCTAGATCCCGGGCTGCAGGAGGATTTCCCTCTGGCTTCCGCATGTTGTAAAGCATTGTAATCCTCGCATGATCCCAGGGTTCCCCCCTCGTCCCCTGATCTGTGAGGCTTAAAGAGGCAGAAGTATTTCTTGTGGCCATTCAGAGCCAGGACATAGCCTGTGTAGTCACGCTCGAGGAAGTGCTTGTCATACTGGTTTGGGATGGGGGCTGCATCCTGTGCAAACTCCAGCAGATACTCCAGCCACTCTCGGTGCTTGTCCAGGCTGAGGAAGGAGAAGTGAAGAGAGCTGCTCCTGGGGGAAGAGCAGAGGAAACAGTGAGATTAGCACATGTCCAGCTGGATTCCTGCTGCACAGGTAAGGAATTGTCAACAAGGGCAGGGCAGTGCTGTGTTGCCGCAGCTCCTTTTTCAGCTCAGCAGTATGCAGCACCGTGGTGCTTTCTATTTGTCAAAACACAGATACAGCCAAAGCTGGCACCAGCAGCTGAGCCCTCTGGCCACCATCACCAAGGCTGGCTGGGAGCAGCCTCTTGGTTTTGGGGGGCTCATTGCCACTGATGAGGGCAGAGGCTGCTTCGCTGGCTAGGAAACATTCATTCCTGCTCTTCACGTGTCACCAGAGCAGCATCACACAAGTGGTTAACACAGCAACAGAAGCCTGGGAGAGGGGCCAGCCTACCCTGTGAACGTGTAGACTTCCAAGGCAAACTTCTGGAGCAGGGGGGTTTTAGTGGAGTTGGACAGGATCAAGACGACGTTCATGTGGCCCGGCCTCAGGCGCACCAAGTTACTGGTGTAGTTGATGTCCGTTAGCTCAGTCACCTCAACAAAGCCCTTTTTGGGAATCCTGCTGCAACAAAAAGACTGAGTGAAAGGGGGGCAAGGGACTGGGAGCAACTGAGGATGGAGAAACTGTGAGTGCATTTGCCAGCCTGTTATGCTGAGCCATCCCTGTGCCCTGTAACAAAAGCCATTGTAACTGATGCAATGTCTTGGTTTGCACCTCCCTGAATGGGTGGGTCAGACCTTTACCTATCCTCTGAGGACGCTGTCTCAGGCAAACTTGGTGGGAATTGTTAAATAAGCAATCAGTGTCCCCCTGTCCTTGCTGGCTGGGTCCTGGCTGTGCACTCGTCCTCCTTCTTTGCTGTGCCTGCACTGCCCTGCACGACAACTGCACTCTGTGCAACTTCAGCACTTCTCTGCTCTTCACTAACCCTCCCTGCACAGGTGCTCCCCGAGCAATGCAGAAAACATTCTGGAAAAGTTAGACAGGGAACCTGTTACTCTCTTTGCTGAAGCTCGCATCGTTCTTCTCCGTCTTTGCGGTCGTTTCTTCTTTCCCCGAGGGCGGAGCGTCCCTTGTGTCACTCGAATCACTGCGGAGGAAGGTGATTTTGTGTGTGTTTAAGGCCTTGGGGTTGGACTGAGGAGCTTTCCCTGAGGGCATTTTGGTGTGCACTCACCTGAAAGCCTGAACAATAACGGTGCCAAAGAGAATGAAGAGCGCGGAGAAGAGCAAGGACAGGAGTGGCATCATTTCTCGCCTGAGGGGAAGATATGCAAGCAGCAGTCAGGCCTGTGAGTTCACATTTTCTGCCTCAATTTCAGTTCCTGCCTATGTCAGATAACACTGTGTGCCTTCCCCAGAAGCTCAGCTTGTTTCTCGGGTCTTAAAGACCATTATGTTTTTGAGTGCTGTCCTGCTCCCACCCAAAAGGACGCTAAGATTGGATCTATTTCAAAATAAGGTGGCAGGGGAGCTGTGAATACCAACAATGGAAGCCCAATCCATACCAGTTACTGTGAAACAAACTGTCCCAGCAGTCTGAGACGTAGTCCAGTGTGGAGTAGAACCATCGGATAAGGAACATCTGTTTGAAAAGAATGAAAAGCAAAAAAACTAAATGACAAAACTGCTATAAAGAGCTCCAGCAGGTTCAGAGCATGCCATGAGCTTCTTTCTGTAAGCAAAAAATCTTCTAGGAGTTTTGCCTTGTTATTTTAAAACATAAATAATGCCTCTGAACAACCATAATGGGACTGTCCACAAAGGTAACACCGATGTCAGGCACCTGGAAAGGCTGTACACTTACGGGAGCGAGCTCGTCATTCAGGTCTGCCACAACAGTCTCTGATGAGAGAAGGCCAGGGTCTGTCCTCAGCTGGTCCAGGAGATCCAGGAGGATGAAGTTGTCCTCTTTGCTGCCTTGCCAGGCTTCCTCCAAGGCTTTATAGGCGATCTTCCCCGCATTATTGCGTCTCTCCAGAATGACCACCTGGATGGGCCGAGAGCATGGCACATGTCAGAGAGGAAGGGGCTTTTCTTTTCTTCTAGACAGATGATTCATTTCAAACCACTGCCCAGAATCAGGTGTCAGATCAAGGTAGAGCATCAATTAAATGGCAGGCTAAGAGGAGAAGAGAAAAAAATAAAAGGAAACCCTCACAGCTGATCTTCCATGATACTTCTCCTCATCCATCAGCAAGGCGTCTGCAAATTCCGGCTGCCGATCACTGTAGATGTGCACAAACTTCAGTGTGTCTTTTGTGTTGGCCACAGCAAAAGTCAAAAAGGCCTCATAAGCCTCAGCAAACTTCTCTCCTTCCCCGGTAAGCAAGACCACGCAGTGCCTGGGTGACACAACGAGATGCGGGATTAAGAGTCAGTCTGGAGGTGAGAGGTAACGACCAACCCCATTCCTCTTGCCACAACAATCCTGATGAGCCAGAAACCTTTCTGACAAAGTGGATACTGAGCATGATCCAATGCAGTCACTGCTCTTTTCCCTCAGAATCAAACCAAAAGTGACTCTAGGAGCAGCCCCAGAGCCTTGGGAAACAAAACGGGGACACGTCACTTACTTCCGCTGACGGTGAGACTTCTTCACAGGACACAGCTCCTGGAACAGCTTCTGGCTGGTGAGCCTGGCCACCATGAGGAACTTATTTTGAGAAAGGAAGTCATCAATGAGCTGCTTCTTCATTTCTCGTGCCTGGCAAGAACCAAGAAAGCAGAAATCAAAAATGAGCAGGAAGAGAAGGGGAAAGCTGATGGATGTCCCTGGAGAAGGTTGCCAGCCCTTGTGGTCCTCCCTGCAATGACCCAAGATGTTTTGAGGCCCCAATACTGGGAAGTTACATGTGTCCCCCCTACCCAACAGGTTGGACTGGCCCAAGCTTCCCCTGTCCTAACACTCCATCTCCTCCTCCAAAGCCTGAGTTTAATCTGAGAACAAACACTCTTCCTCCAAACTGCACCGCTGACCACCCCCTCATCGTCAGCTCGGTCAGAAAAGCTCTGTGCCATTTTCCCTGAGCTCTTGGAGAGGGCTCTGGGCAATACCTGCACGACGTCAGCGGGCCGGTCGATGTGCTCCTTGAAGATCATCATGGTGGGAGTGTAGACGTTGATGTTGTACTGGCTGGACAACTCCTCGGTGCCTCGGAGTCCGACGTACACGTACCCAAAGGACAGGTAATCTCGGTAGGCAAAGGCTGTCAGCTGGGTGGGAGGAAATCCCCAGCAGGTGTTCATGTTACAGAGTAAGCATTTTCTCCCCCAAGTGCCTGTGATGACTTTGCTCTGAGAACGCATCTCGCTGTTTGAATGCCATCAGATGTGCTCTAAGAGGTATGAGCCCTTCCCCTCCCTCACTGAACCACATTTTGCATCATCTCAGTCATTTTCCGGGAGTCTCCATGGATCCACAGCTTTATTTACAGCCTGACATGTTGTAGGGTAGCAGGGGCTTCTCAGGAAATGGGATTTTCAGCAACCCAAATTAGATATGCAACAAACATCTCTCATTCCCAACAAAGGTTGTGCACCTGTGTTGCTGCTACCCCTGAAACACACCTGCACCTTCACACCCATGAAAGGTAACTGTGTCAAAACAAAGAAACCCACTCCTAACAAAGCTGGTCACCTGGCCACGTCACTTACAACCTGCACAAATCACTTTGCTCTCCTAGAACCAGTCAGTGGTGTCTGGAGGCATCAGTCCACCACCGGCAGTGGTGTGTTTTAATTCGGAACATCCGGATTTATAAGCAAGTCAACGGTGAAGTGAGAGAAGTGACAATTACCTTGTACAACAACGGCACAACTGGCATGTGATCGAACAGCAGCACGTGGGGCTTGTTGTCTTTCCTCCAGTCGGACAGAAAGCGGATGTAGTTTTTATCTGTAATCTTTAGACAGAAGCAGAGCGTTAGTTTAACCTCTGCAACGCTCTGCAACGAGGCGTCTGAACGAGGGCTGAGCCTGAAAAGGTTGTCCAGGTGCTGCAGGAAGCAGACTGTGGGGTGGTCTTTCCAACATATATTTCTGATTAATGAGTGAATTAAAACCAACTCTTGACCTCCCTCAGCCATCTTAGTTATTGCATCTTCTGTTGATGCCATTCCAAGTCAATGCCAACAGCACTGTTATTCTCCTGTTTGTTGGGACCATATTCTATATATATAAAAACAGGAAACCAAGGGTTAAAAGGCACCTGAGAGCTCCATTAAACCTGCTCTGCTTCAGGTGTGATACCTCTCAGAAAGGACATAAATGGCTGCAGTTACTGTAGAAGGTGAAATGATCCCTATTTTTGGGGTAAGAGGTCCAATAACTTCAATATCCAGAAGACAAGTCAAGAGTAAAGATCCCAAGAGAGAATGAGGTGAGGTGAACAAGGCCACAGGCAGAGGCCAGGCAGGTGAGAGTGTGGGGGCTGACCCAGCCACATCACAAGGGTGGTGGGCATTTTAGGACTGTCAAAAATCACCAGAAGGCTGAAATTATATCAGTTAGAAAGTTTTACTTATGACTTTGAAAGGGCTCATGCTGCTAGCTCGTTTCAAAAGTCTGAAGGAAAACTGGACAAATGGGACTCTGTCAGTGAGTTTTAGCAGATGTGATCTATGAGGTAGCGAGTCCCTAATCTGCTGGATGAAATGCCAAGAAAGCAGGAGAGAAGTGAAATCCAGCAGGTTCTTGTCCTAGGGATAGCTTGGGTAGAGCCCTGGCAGCTGTGGGGTGTCACGGCTGGGGACAGCCACCACTAGAATCACTGGTGTGACCAGGGATCGGCAGGATCTGGCTCTTCTCAAGGACAAGTGTTACAGAGCTGTGGGGTGGGAACGCTTCTGACAGCTCCAGGGTTTGGAGCTTTGTGACACAGATCAGCTTGGAGCCCGAATTAAACAGATTAGCCACCAAAACAGCCAAGGAGAGAGAGGGATCTCCAGGCAGAGAGGAGCAGCAGCATCTGAGACCCCTGCTAGAACCTACCTTTTCAACAAGATTGCCTGGTAGGAGGTTCTCCACGAATTGCCGCAGGTTTTCCCGAACGACAGCGTTGTGGAAGAAGGTTATTTTCCCATTAATGAGCCCCAGCAGGGTTGGAGTGCTGTGGGCACCCAGATGATGGGCGAGGCGCCGCTCGTACCCCGCGTGAACGACGCCGATTCCTGCTCCTGGAAAAGGAGAGCACCGGCTTCACCTGTAAGAACCCCAGCAACCCAAATTCCCAGTGGAAAATCGATGACCTGCTCCTTTGCTCAGCACCCTGCTTTGGAGTTAGGAATGTTTGGGAGAGCATTAGGATAAAACCCTGAGGAAATCCACAGGGCCTAAACTGGGTCGCACAAACCTGAGGGCAAACCACCGCAGCCTCACCGGGCGAGGGACACACACCCAACCCCAACAACCTCATCCTTACCCAGCGCCTCCAGTTCCTGAGCAACTTCCTTCCACACGGGCTCGATGTGGATGCAGCTGAAGCACCAGTCTGAGGTGATTTTAATGAGGTAAGGTTTCTTGAAACTATCCGGCACAATTTCATTGATGTAGTGGGAAAAGTGGAGCAGATACTTCTCGTCGGACGTGTCGCGCCGCTCGGAATTGAAAGGGAAGTGGAAGAAGGACTCGTCAAAATAGAACCCATCGTGGAAGCGGTGGAACTGGCGATGCTGCTGCTGAGAGAAGCCCTGGCTTTCCCCAGCATCTCCGTAGCGATCAAAGTTTGCCCTCTTTTCCTCATTGGAGAGAATCTGGAAAGCAAATGATGGGATAATGATCGCCTGAAACCGTGAGGGGGAAGTGCTCTGAGTGTAATCCCTCAGTAAATAATGTAAGGAACATGCAGGCTTTGCTGCACATCAGAGGGATAAATATTTTAGAAAAAGGAAGCATCACATTCTTCTGGCTGTGGTAAATAAAAGTAAAAAACCCTCAAAACCCAGAGAAAAGGAGCCCCTAAATCCAGACTGCTGTACCCACTTCTGTCACCAACAGCTCCTTGGGTCTGAACATCCTGGGTTCTGAGCACAAACACTTTTCTGGAGTGGCTTTTGCTGGTGTCTCTTTGAATCTCAAGGGTTCAGAAAGTGCCAAAAAGTTTCACTGAGCAGCCAGAAGCCCTGCAGAGAGTCTGCATTTTTTAGCAGGGAAATAAGGATTTATTTTGATTTCCATGGGCTTGGCTGCCACAAACTGGAGCAACCAATTTCCAGAACATGCAAATAACTACTGCTAAGAATAATTTGAGGTGACCAAACCCCTGTGATGATGAACGTTGCTTACATCACCCCAAAATGCTTTTATGTATGTGTGCTACAGTCAAGACACTGCCCAGCCAGGCAGGGCTTGGGAAATACCCCTTCTTCCTTTGAGGCTTTTTAGGCAGGGCAGACCTGTAGCAAAGTATTTGCAGCAAAAACCATGCTGGTGACTCCAGTGGCTCTGTCAACAAAGCTGAGCAAACTTTTTGGGTGGGTAATGTCCACCTCCACAGAGCCAAGCACCTTTCCCACACAGAAATACACTGGAAAAACACAAAGCCAGATATGGAAAAATAAGGTCATTTAATGTTAATGATAGCAGGAGTTTACAGGAAGCATGTGTTACCTCGTAGGCCTTGCTAATTTGGATGAATCTGTCCTCTGCTCCTGGATCCTTGTTTTTGTCAGGGTGCCTATGGGGCAGAACCAGAGGAGAAGGGGTCACTGGGGGAGCTGTTGGCCTCTGTTTGGAGGTGAGCAGGAGATGGGCAGTGACATTCCCGAGGTGAGCCCAGGACACGGAGCGTGTCTCCTCCCTAGCAATGCCTCCCTTGGCTGCTGCCCTACATAACTACCGGGTCCTTCCTTGAATCACCTCCTGCCATGGCCTCGGGGATGTCTCACACAGAACAACAGGGGCTCTAAAAGCTGCAGGGAAGCCGACTTTATTCATTTTATTCCTATGCTGTCAGCCTGCCCCTCACCACACACCACCTGCACGAGGGCTGTGACCTCTGCACATCCAACACATTTCCCTTCCACAGCACAGGGACTGAACGGCCCTTCGACATCGAGGTATCAAGCTGGGACTTCAACCCTCCTGTATTAGAAGTTCCCAGAGGGAAATTTTTCTCCCCACAGCCAGACTCCAAGAGAGCTTTTTCCTCCATCACTTGACTCTGGGAGAACTTTTTCCCCTTGTAACTAAACTCCAGGAGAACATTTCCCCCCACAGCAAGACTCTGGGAGAACTTTTCTCCCTGCAGCCTGATTCCGGGAGAACTTTTTCACTTTGCAACTAGACTCTGGAAGAACTTTTTTTCCTGTAGCCAGACTCTGCGAGAATTTCTCCCCCCGACAGCCACACTCCAGGAGAACTTTTCCCCCCGCAGCCAGATTCCAGGAAAACTTTCAACCCCCCCGGAGCCAGACTCCGGGAGAATTTTCCCACCCTAGCCAGACTCTGGGAGAACTTTTCCCCCTCGTAAGCAGACTGTGGGCGAACTTCTCCCCCCGCAGCCAGACTCCCGAGGGTTTTACGGCACGCATCGCTGGCACGGAGCATCTACGGGTGTCAGGCTGACTCCCGGCCTGCGAGGAACCCGGGGCGCACAGCCGGGCGAGGCGGCCGATGCCACCGCGGGGCCCGGCCTTGTCACCGACCCGACCCCGGGATCGGCTCCCGTGGCCGGACGGAGGAGGTGCAAGGGCAGCACGTACCATTCCCGGGCGAGCCGCTTGTAGGCCTTCTTGATGTCGGCCTGGCTGGAGCTCCGGCCCACCCCCAGCACGCGGTACGGGTCGAATTCGCCCGGCGCGGCCGCTCCCAGCGCCGACAGCAGCAGCAGCAGCAGGAACCAGCCGGCCCGTCCCGGCTCCATGGTCCGGCGGGGCCCCGCGGGCGGAGGGAGCGGACGGGCCGCCCTCACGCACCGAGCGCCGCCGCTTCCGGCGCGCCCGCCCGCCGTCCCCATGGAGACCCGGGAGAGCGCTTCCGGGAGAGCGCGGAGGAACGCTCCGAGGTGAGGCCCTGAGGGACGGGCCGCGGCCGCTCGGGAGCCGTGGTAGCGCCCTGGGGTTGGGTTCGGCATGGGGATGGCGGCAGCCGAGAGCGCCAGCCGTGTCCTTCGGGCCATCGGGTCAGCGAGGGGATTGTGCCGCTCTGCTCCGCGTTGAGGCGGCCTCGCCTGGGGTGTTGAGGGTAGGTGCGGGCACCGCGATTTGAGAAAGATATTGAGGTGTTAGAAAGCGTCCAGAGGAGGGCGGTGAAGTTGGGGAAGGGCCTTGAGGGGAAGAGGAGCGGCTGAGGGCTCTTGAAGGAGGCTGAGGGGAGACTCATTTTAGTTACAACTTTCTCTGAGGAGGAGAGACTTGACACTGATCTCTGCTCTGGTGACAGCGACAGGACCCGAGGGAATGGCTGGAGCTGTGTCAGGGGACGCGTAGGTTGGACATTAGGAAAAGGATTCTTTCCCCAGACAGTGGTCGGGCACTGAACAGGCTCCCCAGAGAATGGGCACAGCACTGAGCTTGTCTGAGTTCAAGGAGCATTTGGACAACACTTTTAAGCACATGATGTGACTCTTGGGATGTCCTGTGCGGGACCAGGACTTGGACTCGATAACCCATGTGGGTCCCCTCCATCTCAGCATGTTCTGTGATTCCGTTTTGTTTTTTTGCTAGGTCATGTTTATCCAAAATCAAAGACTTCTTTCTTGTCTCATGCTCTGTCAGTGAGGAGGTTCACGAAAGGAAACTGGGAGGGAGCACAGATGGGACAGGCGACCTGAAGTGGCCAAAGGGACATTCCAAACCCCAGAATGCCCAGTATATAAACTGGGGGGAATGACTGGGAAAGAGCTGATCTGGGTTCAGGAAGGGGATCTGACATCAGTCGTTGGGTGGTGAGCAACTGCAATGTGCATCACTTGTCTTCCCTTTTATTATTGTTGTTGTTATTGTTGTTGTAATTTACCATTACTACTGTATTTTACTTTATTTTCAATTATTAAACTGTTATTTTCTCAACATACAAGTTTTACTATGATTCTCTTCCCATTCCACTGGGGTGGGAGGGGAAGAGAAGGGGGGAGTTGTGTGAGTAATGGCATGGTGCCTAATTTCCAACTCAGCTTAACCCACAACAGTTGGCTCAGGGAGTGTGGGTTGGATAAACGGGCGGTGAGGTGGATCAAGGGCTGTCTGGATGGTAGAGCTCAGAGGGCACGATCCAACTGGAGGTCTGCAGTCAGTGGTTTCCCCAAAGATCAGCACTGGGTTCAGTCTTAATGAGCTTGTTTATCAACGACCTGGACAGAGTGATGGCGAAAATATGGAACTGGGGAAGTGGCCGATCCACCTGAAGGCTGTGCCGCCATTCAGCAGGACTTTGAGAGGCTGGAAAATTGGGCAGAGAGAAATTTAATGATGCTCAATAAGGGAGATGCAGATGCTGCCCCTGCGGAGGAACAGCCCCAGGTACCAGCACAGGCAGGGGTGACCTGCTGGAGCATGTCTGCAGGAAGGACCTGGGGGTCCCAGGAGCCAGCAGAGCGTCCTGGGGGCCAAGAGGTCAATGAGGTGCTGGGGTGCACTGGGAGGAGCGCTGGCAGCAGGTCAGGGAGTGACCCTGCCCCTCTGCTCAGCCCTGGGAGGCACAGCTGGAATGCTGTGTACAGCTCTGGGCTCCTCATCAGCAAAGGTGAGAAAGGGCCTGGAGCATCTCCCTTGCTGAGGAGAGGCTGAGGGAGCTGGGGCTATTCAGCCTCGAGAGGAGACACAGCCTAGAGGGACCCTCATCCCTGTCCCTGTCCCTGTCTGCAGGGAGGGCTCAGCCTCTGCTCCGGGGGCCCCAGCAATGGCACAAGAGCAACGGGCAGGAACTGATGCACAGGAAGTTCTGTCTGAACATGAGGAAGAACTTCTTTTCTTTGCGGGTGACATAGTGCCTAGAGAGCGTGTGGAGTGTCCACCCCTGGAGATATTTTTAAAAAACCCAACAGCACACCAAAACACAAAAGGACGGAGTCCTGTTCCGTTTGCTCTGGGATGACCCTTCTGGACGTGTGCAGCAGGGCTCTTCCAGCCTGTCTCCGTGTGTGATTCTGGGACTCCGAGGCGGTGGCGCTTCCGGGCAGCGAGCGGCGGTTCCGGGGCAAGGCGGCGGCTGCGGGAAGGGAGCGGCGGCGGGGCCGGGCATTGAGAGGCGGTTCGGGGTTAGAGCAGTGGGTCTGGGGAGAGACCGGCGTCGGTTCCCGGCACTGAGCGACGGCTCCGGGCTCTGGGCGGCGGCTCCTGGGCATTGAGCGGCGGCTCCGGGCATTGAGCGGCGGCTCCAGGCATTGAGCGGCGGCTCCGGGCAGAGCGACGGCTCCAGGCATTGAGCGGAGGTTCCAGGCACTGAGCGGAGGTTCCTGGGCATTGAGCGGCGGCTCCGGGCACTTAGCGGAGGTTCCAGGCACTGAGCGGCGGTTCCTGGGCATTGAGCGGAGGTTCCAGGCATTGAGCGGCGGCTCCAGGCATTGTGCGGAGGTTCCAGGCATTGAGCGGAGGTTCCAGGCACTGAGCGGCGGCTCCAGGCATTGTGCGGAGGTTCCAGGCATTGAGCGGAGGTTCCAGGCACTGAGCGGCGGCTCTGGGCATTGAGCGGAGGTTCCTGGGCACTGAGCGGCGGCTCCGGGGCCATGGAGGAGCAGCAGCGGCGGGCGCTGCGGCGCGGACGGGCCCGGCTGGTGGCGGCGCTGCGGGTGGAGCCGCTCTGGGACCCGCTGGAGCAGCGCGGGATCTTCACCCGGCTCATGCTGGAGAAGCTGCAGGTGGGCCAGGGGGCAGGACACTGAGCACGGGTCCGTGTTCCCTGAGAGCCGGGGATGGGCACCGGCATCCTGCATCCCCTGAAGCCAGGTGACAGGCTCAGGGGAGGGTCTTGTGTCCCTTGAGCCCTGGTGATAGGACTGAGAGGGGTGGCTCCATGTCCTCTTGGGCCCAAAGAGGGAACCCATGTCCCCTGAGCCCGGTGACAGGTCTGGGGGGTGACCTCCAAGTCCCCTCACTGTAGTGACAGACATGGAAGGGATTGTACTGTGTCCTGAATTCCAAGCGAGACTCCAGGCCCCGTCTCTCTGGTGACAAGCTGTTAGGGGAACTCCATGTCCCTTTAGCCCTGGTGGCAAAGGGATGGCCCTATGTCCCCTCACTCTGATGACAAGGCCTGGAGTTGGTCCTTGTGCAGATAAGATGTTTGAGAAACCCCACCCCCCCACTTGTCCCTTCTTGTCCCCAGCCCCAGGGTGCAGGAGTTTCTCTTTGTGTCCCCATCCCAATCTGATGACACCCTTAAGGTGTTCTTGTTCCCCCCATTGGTGGCAGGTGACAGGCCTGGGGGTGTTTTTAACCCATCTTACACCCTGGTGACAGCCCAGGGGTGCCTGTTTGTCCCCAGGGGCCAGACTTGGGGTGCTCCCTCTCCCCCTTTCCCTCCAGACTCCTCAGTGGGCTGGGTGTCCCAGTGGTGACCATTGTTGTTGGAGGGAGGACAGGGCTGGGGGTCCGGTGGTTGCTGGGGCTCTCTGTGACTATTTCCACTCAGTTTTGCTATTGTTTACCCCGTGTCCATGTCCTGAGTGCAGATCCCACAATTCCCCTGCTCAGAGCGGTTGGAAGGGCTGCCCAGGCACTACATGAACACCTCTTTCTGGGTTTTTCTCCTCTGCAGAGCACTGGCAGCCGAGAAGAGCAAGCCCGGCAGCTGATCATTGACCTGGAGACTCGAGGGAAGCAAGCTTTCCCTGCCTTCCTCTCCATCCTGCGGGACACCGGGCAGGGCGACCTCGCTGAGATGCTGATCCAGGAGTGCGAATCCCTGCCGGTGCCACCGCAGCTGCCGGACCTGCGGCCCGTGGAGCTGGAGCTGCGGGAAGAAAAACATCCTAAAAGTCAGTGCTGAGGGTGTGGTGTGTTTTTGGCAAACAGCAGCGTGAGGGGGTGGCAGCTGGGATCCCTCTTGCTCTGGGCAAGAGTCGGGGAAGTTGTGATTTTTATTATCTTGGTAGAGGTGACTGCTGGGAGAATCGTGGAATCCCAGAATTGTTTGGATTGGAAGAGACCTTAAAGCTCATCTCATTCCATCTCCTGCCGTGGGCAGGAACATCTTCCACTATCCCAGGTTTCTCCAAGCCCTGTCCAACTTGGCCTTGAGCACTGCCAGGGATGGGGCCTTCACAGCTTCTCTCCTGTATGTCCTCCTTTTCAGCAGTGGAGTCTTTTTAGCTCGGACTCATGCTCTGTACTTTTGTCCCATGTCATTACAGATGTGACCCCTCACGAACGTTTGTCTATCCCAGTCCAAGAAAGACCTCGAATACCTCCTGTGCTGGCCCAGGGTAAGCCACATTCCAGGCTCTTCTAGAGCATGCCAAAGGCTCATTTCCAGTGTAGTGGGAAGGGGAAATTCCTATGTGTTGGGAAAGATGTGAACTCCAGGAGTGCGGTCTTGTGGTGAGCTGAATCCTGTGTCTGTTTCATGTTGTAGGTTCAGCTGTTGACAAGAGGAGCCGTGACCAGGTTAGTAGTTGAGTAGGCTGGAGGTGTTCCCTACTGGGCAAAAGCTTTGTGCCTTGTGGATGACTCCAGAAAATATTTCTGGAAGAGCTAGTTCTCATTTTGTCTTACTTGAGCAATCCTCCGGGCCTGTAACGGGGCCAGCGGTCTCAGAGTGGGTCAGTCATTAGCCAGATCCTGCTTAAGATTACCACAACAATAAAACAAATTCTTGTCTCCTTTTGGTGAGGTTTGATGATGATACCTTAAAGAATTCCCCAGAAATTTCAACTTGCAGTTGAAGATAAAGCAGCAGCCGGTTTTCCACAAAGGTTTTCCCCAATTTAGTGGGTTGTTTCTTGTTCCTGATGAGAAGACGTGTGTCAAGAATGGATGCTCCTACCCCATCCCTAGGACTAGAGAAATGAAAAAGCTGTGAAATGAGCCACTTTAAGGACTCCCATTCCTCACTGACATTGTATCCTGCTGGATTAGCCAGCAAGCACTTGAAGTAAGAGGGAGTTTAATTGTGCCATGTCCTTGCCAGGGTTATAAGATGAAAGCGGATCCCTGCGGACGCTGCCTGATCCTCAATAATGTCAATTTCTCCAGAGACTCGGGTCTGTCCACCCGAGAGGGCTCTGACATCGACTGTGAGAAGCTGGAGAGGCGCTTCAAGGCCTTGCATTTCACCGTCCGGACCCGGAGGAATCTGAAAGCTCAGGTGAGGCTGGTTGTGTCCTGCTAACATGAGGGATGAGAGGTGAGCCCCTGGAAGCGACGGGAGTTCTTTAGGGGATGTGTCTTGCGTTGGCAGCACACTGAAAACCTCCCACAAAGAAACAATGGACCACTTGCATCCTCTCACTTGATTGTTGAGGACGTTGCACATTTTCATCCCAGCACGAGTGTTGAATCCTGGCTGTGATTTGTAGGGATTTGGTGAGGCTGTGTTTTTGGGATAGCTCGGACAGCTGTGTCATGTCTGTCTGTGCCACCCTTGGCTGTTATTGGAAGTGTTGGGGGGAACTTGATCATCTGAAAGTAAAACATGATTCTCTGCTCACCCACCAGCTCCCAGTCAGAAGCAGCGGATTTCAGCAGATTAATCACGAGGAAATGTGCTTTGGTTCGTGGTGCTGTGTTGTAAAGAGTGTAGAGAGGTGAGAAATCAGTGTGATTAACACAGCCAGTGTTAAATTAGGGCAGAGATGCAGAAATACTCTGCCAACAGCTTTTGCCAGCCGTACTTGGGGCTCATGTTATCCTGTGACAGCGATTGACCAGATCCATGGCAGTGCAGTTAGAGCAGGGCCTGGCAGTAACCTGTGGCTGAGATACGGTTCAAAAAACTCTCATTGTGACGTTTTCCACGTAGGAAATGGTGTTGGAGCTGCTGAACCTGTCACGGCAGGACCACAGTGCTTTGGACTGCTGTGTTGTGGCCATCCTTTCCCACTGGCTGTCAGGTGAGTTTGCCCCATCTCTCCCTTTGTTCCTTAGGCGTGGGAAGGGGTTAATTCCCTGGCCTGAGGTCTCACACAGGGTGAGAGGGAAGTGGTCTGTCAAAACCTCGTTCTGCCATTGCAGCATGTTTCAAAGAGTTACACCCTTATTCTGGGTTAAAGAAAGCAGGAGCTTCTCTAGTGTAGTCTGATCCAGTGGTGCCAGTGGACAAGTGTTTTCCATTTTGGAAGTTGGGGCTAATGATTTGGAGCTGAAGGGAGGTCCCACTCAGCCTCACGCTATCCTTCCTGTTCTCCAGCTCTGAAAGGGAGGTGCTGTTAGCAATAAAGCCTGGTTATTCCAAGTCAGTTCTTGAAGAATGAGAGGCATTCTTAGGAAAATGGTGTATGGCATAGTGCCTGTTGTACCAGAGGATGAGGGACTCCTTTGCAGGAGGGTGTGGGACATGAGCTGGATAATGGAAGTTGGATTGCTGGGTTTTAGTGCATTTCAAATGTCTCCTGGGTGTCCCCTCACCCTGACTTGGCCACAAGAGATTCCCACAAACACCAGGATTTGTTCTGGTACCTTTATGCCATGAAGCACCTGATGGGAAGCGGGCTCCCTCAGAACTGGCCTTGCCTTCTGTGTCACCAGCTCCTGCATTTTCCTCTTGCAGACGAGCCATATTCAGTTTCCTGGAGGCGTTTACGGAACGGATGGAAAACCCATTCCCATAGAAAAGATTGTGAACTATTTCAATGGGTCCAATTGCCCGAGTTTGAGAGGAAAACCCAAACTGTTCTTCATCCAGGCCTGTGGTGGAGGTGAATCTTTGTGTTGGCTCCGGTAGCGCTGGGCTGCGGAGTTGTGATCAGGCTGTGGCTTTGGCTCCCTTCCTGTTCATCGACTGCCCCTCTCTCCAGCTGTCCTCTCACACCAGCTGCCTCTTCTCTTACCATGTGCTGAGAGGCTGCTCCAGCTCTTCACGCACAGTGAGGAATTTTGTATAAACCACCAATGACTTTGACTCACCCCATGCATCCAAAAGGCCAAAACGCCTTATTTTGTTCTAGGTCCTTTGTCCTTTTCTTTCCCCATCTTTTCTTAATGTTGGATGTACAACCGTGAATCTCTGTCACGAGATGAACGTCAGGAGCTCTCTTGTTGTTTCTTTTTCCAGAACAAAGAGATCAAGGCTTTGTAGTGGATTGTGATTCGCCTGAAGAGGAAGCTCCTGGGGGTTCTTTGGAATCGGACGCGACCCCATTTCGGGTTCCGTCGGAGCGCGTGGATGAGCCCGATGCCGTTGCCAGTTTGCCCACGCCCAGCGACATCTTGGTTTCCTACTCAACTTTTCCAGGTGAAACAGCCTGTGCAAATCCTTTCCTGGGCATGGGAGAACTGGCAGAACAGTCGGAACTTCCGTGGCCAAAGACAGGGGAAATTCGGGACAACGCAGCTCTGTTGGAGCAGCAGGAACTTGTTGGGATGAGAACAGCAGATGGGTTTTGGCATAACATTCTCCTTTCTCTGAAGGTTTTGTCTCCTGGAGGGAGAAGTTGCGTGGCTCGTGGTACGTGGAAATGCTGGATAGTGTGCTGGAGCAATGCGCCCATTCAGAAGACCTGCTCAGCATGTTAGTGAGGGTAAACGTCTTTTTCTTTTCTGCTTTTTGTTGATGAAGGAAATAGTGATCAGTTGGGGCATGGAGGCCTACACTCAAAAAAGGAGTGAGGATATTGGATGTTGAGTTTAGGGACGGCCTGATTGGAGGTACTGCAGAGAGGTTTAATTGCAAAGAAAGTGTCTGGCCTCAATCTGCCAAAAATCACTGGAGTAATCCTGGCAGAGGCTTTAATCCTTCTGAAGAATTTGCTAAAAAATGTCATGGCTTGTCCTATCCAAGCTGATGGGATTTGAAGTGTGTCCTGGGGGTGGAGGAGCACAGTGCACATGGATTTGGAACGAGTCTGGCTCATCACCATATTCCTTCGTGTGCCTTGTTGACACAGTTTGCCGAAGTTGCATACAAGCCTACGGTGCCCCAGATACTTTCTCTGTTCTCCGTGGGTAGGAGAAGGGTCCTCTGTGGAGGGAGAGAGGACTTGCAGGATCGCCTTGTTGTTTTCTGGTCGTTGTGGTGTTGCTTTGGCTGCCTTGGTGTGGCAGCCGTTGATTTCGAGGGATGGGGAGTGCATCCTGTTCCTCAGCCTCTCTCCTGTTCCCAGGTGGCTGACGCTGTCTCTGCCAAGGGGAGGTACAAGCAGATGCCGGGATGTTTCAATTTCCTCCGTAAAAAGTTCTTCTTCGTGTGTGACTGACACGTGGGCTTCGAGCCCCCTGCCAAGCGCTGGAGAGTCTTCCTGTGGCTGAAGGCAACCTGTGCCCACCACGACTTGGTGCCGGTGCTCCCGGTGGGTTTTGTCTGCGTGCCCAGATGTTTGTCTGGAGAAGTGTGATCTGCGAGTGCTGGCTTTGCCCTGGAGTGGGGATGAGATGGAGATCGCACTGTGCCGAGGGGAAATGTTGGGATGGAGCAGGAGCTCCCTTTGCTGGAGGACAGAGCCAGAGGAGAGCACTTCTGGCTCATCCTGACACAGCTACACTCAGCCTCAGAGTGTTTTCCTTTGCTGATCATGGTATTTGTGTCCTGTGCTGCCTGGGTAACTGATTGAGGGGACCAGGGTCTGATGTTCAAGTGAAATGGGATGAGTTTTGCAGTCAATGTTTCTAATAAATGCAACTGAAGAGCAAATCTTTAGCTGTGTTCCCTTGTCTGTTCCATCTCCTTCTCCACTGCCATTTCAGCACCTCCTGAAGGCTCCTCTGAAGTGGGAAGAGTAGGAACCTTCACTCATGTCTGCCCTGGTCATTTACCATGTGGCTGTGCCAGCCTAGGGAGCAGGCATCCTGCTCCTTTTGAGGAGTCAGTCAGGAGTTACGGCAGGAAACCCATGAGGATTCATTGAAATACCAGTGCTGAGGGAGAGTACTTAAAGAGCTTGTACAGAGACATCCTGCATCTGTGTTGGATTTTGAGGGGGGAAAGCATCCATGGAGCCACCCTTGGGACGTGCAGAGGCCTTGGGGTAAGTCTGTTCTGAGGGGTGTTTGGGGATTCCTAGGGAATATCCAGTTCTTGGGATATTGAACTGGAGGAGCCTGGGAATATCCAATCTGCTTTTGCAGTCACTGAGTATTTCCATACTCCTTTGGGTGCGTTTCAAGTGCTTTGAGGGTGCTGTAGGGGGGAGCCAGGGCTGCCCTGAGCGCCCCAAGGAGGGTCCAGCTGGAGCTGGGGTGTGGCTGTGATGGCTTTGCCTGTGCTCGGGTGTTTGTGAGAGCTCATGATTGTTTCCTTCTCTATTCCCCTTCTCCTGTCCCTTGGGGAATGTGGCTCTGGGCTGCCCTGTCCCGTGTTGCCCAGTTTTGTACAGAGGATCTGGGTGTTCAGGTGATCCCAGGGCTGATCCCATCTCCCCTGGACCTGTTCTCCTTTGGGAAAGGTGACCCTGCACTCTTCCCTATGTTTATTTCCCCGCTTCTCTCACTGAGGTGGCGTTGGGACTGGGGTGGGCACCGTGGCTGGGTGACTTTGGGTAGAGGTTGCTCAGCCGTGTCCCTCTCCTTTCCATGACATGGGCTGCAGTGGCTGCTCCTTCCCCAGGGCATCCCTGGCAGAGGTGAGGACAGGGTGTGAGCACTCTGGCAGCGCAGCTGGTGGAGGGAATGTGGTGGGGCTGCAGGATAACCCCCAGGAACAGCCCAGCTCCCTCAACACCCCCATGATAAGTCTGCTGCCGTCAATAGTCCAGTTACCAGCAAAGATCCCGTGAAACATCCCAGTGCCAGCCAAGACACCTAAATCCTCCCTGGGCCAACCAGGGGCCCTATAGCCCACCCCGAGTTCCCTAGAGCCCCCAGGATCACCAGACCAGATTCCAGCCACTCTCCCATCAAACCAGCAGTCAAGCCTTGAACCCTTTGGCTCGGTGATGGCCATGGCTTTACTCCTAGCTGGGTGTGGGATCTCTGCCCACCTCAGGCTCCCCAGGACCCTGCCCACCCTCACTGCACGATGTTGTGGCTCTCCCCAGCACACAGGCAGAAGCCCAGGACCACAAGATCCACCGCCCTGGTTCTGCTGCACCACGTCCCCTCGAAAGAACCACACGAGACCAGCTCAGCACTATTGCCTTTATCTCACTCGATACTCGTGCTCCATGCTGTGTCCTCAGTTCGTGCTCATTTTCTGCCAAAGATAAGACAAGGGGAGGCTCATGGTGAGACCTCTGGCAGGGCAGGGGCAGCGTGGCCAACCCCCCTGCGTGGGGGCACAGGGAGGGGACACCCACCTCGTTGATCCAGTCGATGTAGGCAGACACCCGGGTGAAGACTGTCGGCTTCTTGATCATGTTGCATTTCAGGCCGGAGCCGAAGCTGACGATGCCTTCCACCTCCCAGATGCCATCCTCGCGCTGGCAGTTCAGGGGGCCGCCGGAATCGCCCTGTGAGGAGAGGCGGTGTGGGCCGTGGGTCCTGGGCGCCCCGCCAGCACAGCCCACATCCCACACAGCACCTGCCACTGTCGTAGGCAGGTAGAGGAATTATAAAAGAAAGGTCTTATGAAATCAGGCCTCGCTCTGCTGAAATTGCCAAATTTTGCCAAAATTGCCAAAGCTGGCCAGTCATTTAAGTCATTTAAGCCATTCTTAAGTGCGGCTAGCAAGCAATTTGAAAGTTCCTGTGTGAAGCTATTTTGAGAATGAGAAGTTCCTTTAACACAGCAATCTGTTCTGAGGGTGAGAAACAAGTGCACCTGTGTAAAGAATGCGATTTGTCCCATGAGAACTCACAAAGGAAAAATGCAAACATAATCTAGGGAGAGAAAATTTGATAGACATACACAGCAGCCCTTTACCCACCAATGAACTGAGTTTCACTGTATTGCTATACAGTTAAGCTTAACACAGAGCCTTCTGATATTTCCCATAAATATGAGCTTTGTGAATAAACAATTGGCTTTCTGCATGAGAAAAATGGAGTCTTGAGGCTGATTCATTCCAACACGCCACCGCGGCTCCCTCCCCTCCCCTCCCCTCCCGTGCTTCCCCTGCAGCCTGTGTCCCTGCCCTGCTCTGGTCAGTGCTGCGCTGGGGGCAGGCACCACCCTGCAGCGCCCACACTCACGTTGCATCCGGAGACGACGCCGTCGCCGCCGGCGCACACCATGGTGGTGCGCACCAGGCTGCCCCACCAGTCCCACTTGGAGCAGGTCTCATGATCCACCACGGGCAGCAGAGCCTGCTGCAGGGCGTCGGCCAGCGGCCCGTTGGCTGCAAGGACAGTCAAAGCTCACGCTCTGCACAGCCCCTCGCCAGGTACCCCCGGGGACCCTCCTGGGGACCCTCTGCTTACTCCTGATGCGTCCCCAGCCGGTGACGTAGCAGGGGTAATCGTTGGGCAGGATCTTGCCGGCGTCCGGCAGGCAGGCGGCGCGGACGGTGTCACTCTCCTGCACCTCCTCTGCCAGCTTGACCAGGGCAATGTCGTTGCTACAGGAGGACACAGCGAACCATGAGGATGTGGTCACCAGATTTTTCCCCCCCTCCACCCACTCCCGGACATATTCCATCCCTACAGGACAAGGAAGGAATTCCATTTCTCATGGACGATCGTCTTCTCCACACCCACGGCCACAGAGCCTTCCTCGTCATCTGTCAACAAGTCCTGCTTGCCCAGCACCACACGGTAGGTCATGGAAGAGCTGGCAGGGAGAGAGGGGGTGTCAGTCCCCACAAATATCTCATCCTGCTGGTACAGACCCCCCCAGCAGCCCCACTCTCACCTGATGCAGTGGGCAGCATGTCAGCACCCACTGGGGGGCAATGAGGGTCCCACCGCAGGTGTGGCGCCAGGATTCCAGAAGCGGCTGTACTGCAGCGAGATCTGCAGCGGCAGAGGCACAGGGTCAGAGCAGGAATGTCCCCATCCCCGTCCCCCTCCCTGTCCCTGTGCCCCCTCACCTGCCACGGCCAGCTGTGGGCTACGGCGTCTTCACCGCCCACCACGCGGGAGCCCAGCTGTGGCGGCACGGCCGGCTGGCCGCATCCGTAGGCTGTGTGACACCCGGCAGAGGGACATCAGAGGCTGCCTGTGCCCGTGCCCAGGGCCGTGGCAGGCTCCAGTGCCCTGTCCCCCCCTGCCCCGACCCTTCCCCACGCCCTGCACCCACCGTAGCCCAGCAGCACGAGGAGACAGACAGCTCCCAGCATGGTTGTGCTGATCAAAGGTGTCTCAGCGGGGCCGCTCACCCCTTTTATAGTGTCTGCACTGCCGGGACCTTGGAGTGACCCTGCCTGCCCCTGGCATGTGGGGACTGTCCCACGCTGTGGGCACAGGGGCTCCTCAGCCCCATCGCCCCCTCTTATCGCACTCACCGTCCCGCCTGGGAACGGCCACATCTGCCCGTCATGTGCTGGCACCGCGCTGGGACACGGCAGGGACACCTGGCCCTGCTCTGGGAATGGGCAGGGTCCCTGCTGGGGCACAGCTGGTGGGCAGCCCCCCACCCATGATGCTGCCAGTGGGGTGCTGCAGCCCCCAACCCTGAGCACCGACTCCCCCAGGACGCTCCCTGCCCCCAGCCCCTCATTCCCCCAGGGATAAGGTGCCCCCTTACTGAAATGCTCATCCCTGGGTGTCCCTGGGTCCCTATCAGCGTCTGCTCACCTTGTGTACCCATCCTTGGCATGTTCGGGTGCCTGTTCCTGGCTGCTGCCTTGGCTGTGGATGTTGTCTATTTGGATTTCAGCAAGGCTTTTGACGCTGTCTCCCACAGCACACTCCTGGATAAATGAACAGCCCAGTGGCTTGGGCAGGAGCTCTCTGTGCTGGGTTAGGAACTGGCTGCATGGCCGGGCTCAGGGGGCGGTGGGGAACGGTGCTGCATCCAGCTGGCAGCCAGGCACCAGTGGTGTCCCTCAGGGGTCTGTGCTGGGGCCAGCTCTGTTCAGTATTTTTATTGATGACATGGATGAGGGTATTGAATCTTTGATTAGTAAATTTGCTGATGACAATAAGCTGGGAGCGTGTGTCGATCTGTTGGAAGGTAGGATGGCTCTGCAGAGGGATCTGGACCGGTTGGATGGATGGGCAGAGTCCAACAAGGTGAAGTTTAATAAATCCAAGTGCTGAGTCCTGCATTTTGGCCGCAATAACCCCCTGCAGCGTTATAGGCTGGGGACGGTGTGGCTGGACAGTGCCCAGGAGCAAAGGGACCTGGGGTACTGGTCAGCAGCCAGCTGGACATGAGCCAGCAGTGTGCCCAGGTGGCCAAGAGGCCAATGGCACCTGGCCTGGATCAGGAATGGTATGGCCAGCAGGAGCAGGGAGATCATTCTTCCCCTGTACTCGGCACTGGTGAGGCTGCACTTTGAGTGCTGTGTCCAGCTCTGTCCCCTCAGTTTAGGATGGACACTGAGTGCTGTGTCCAGCTCTGTCCCCTCAGTTTAGGGTGGTCACTGAGACCCTTGAGCACATCCAGAGGAGGGAAGGAGGCTGGTGAGGGGCTGGGAACACAAACCCTGTGAGGAAGGGCTGAGGGAGCTGGGGTTGTTCAGCCTGGAGAAAAGGAGACTCAGAGGTGACCTTATCACTCTCCACAGCTCCCTGAAGGGTGGCTGTGCTCAGCTGGGGTTGGGCTCTTTCTCCAGGCAGCACTGACAGAACCAGAGGACACAGCCTCAGGCTGCATCAAGGGAAATATAGGTTGGATATTAGGAAAAAGTTTTTCACAGGAAGAGTGATAAGGTACTGGAACAGTCTGCCCAGGAGGTAGTGGAGTCACCATCCCTGGATGTGCTTAAACAAAGCCTGGATGTGGCACTCGGTGCCATGGTTTAGTTGAGGTGTTAGGGCTGGGTTGGACTCGATGGTCTTGAAGGTCTCTTCCAACCCAGACATTCTGTGATTCTGTGATCCTGTGATCTTGGATGCCGGTGGTACCTTCTGTACTCAGGAAACCCTGGAGTGTGTGGCTGTGCCATGTACAAATACGAAGTGAATGCATGAGGATTTGGGGGGCTTTTGCTTTATGTTGTCGTTTTAGGCTGTTGTGTTTATGGTTTGAAGCTGCAGAAGTTTATTTTAGGGTTTTGTTTTCTGTATCTTTGGCTGGTGGTGGGTGCCTCAGGGCAGTGATGGGGGCCAAGGCCCACATGTGGCTGGAGAAGAGCGCCTGGACATGTGTGGCTACTTCTGCCAGAGGGAGCCAGGGCCACCCAAACACGCCAAGGGGATCCAGCAGGAGCCAGCTTGTGGCTGGAATGGCCTTGCCTCTGCCCAGGGTTTTCCAAGAGCTCTGTGGTATGTGTGACCCCTTCCCCACACCCCTGCAGGGTGAGATTCTGGGCTGCCCTGTCCTGTGTTGGCTACTTCTGCACAGAGCACCTGGGTGTACAGGTGATGCTGGGGCTGCTCCCATCTCCCCTGGACCTGTTTTCCTTTGGGAAAGGTGACCCTGCACTCTTCCCCTTGTTTATTTCCCCAGTTCTCACACCAAGAGAGCCTCGGGGCCTGGGGTGTCCCATGGGATGCAGGGAGCTGGTGCTTGGCTTTGGGCAGAGATGGCTCTGTCCTGTCCTCTCCTTCTTCCATGATATGGACTGCAGTGGCTTGTCCCTTCCTTGGTGGAGGTGAGAGCGGGGCAGGGGCACAGGTGTGGTGTTGGGAGGTGTGGTGGAGCTGGAGGACAGCGGGGGCTCAGGGAGAGATGTGGGAATGCTCTTTTGGGGTTACTCCATGGACCCCACTGCTCTTCTCCCTCCTCCTCGTGTTTCAGTGCTGGATGTCGCTGAGGGGAGCCCGGGATGTGGGCTGGCACCACGTGGTGGGGCCGTGCTTCCCCATGGCTCTGCCATCAGCATCAGGACGCTGCTCAGTGTCAGGGGAGTTTGTTCGTGTGTCCCTGGGTGTGCCAAGCTCTCAGGAGTGGGTAAAGATCACTTTTAAGATGTAATTTGTATTTATGTATGAGTACTTTTATTCCAACGGCGAAGTAAAAGCTATGAACTTCCCAAAGTTTTGCTGTATTCTTTTAAACTTCCCCTTGTTCTCCCATATTGTTAAGTACCTCATAATGGACACATCCTATGGAGTGTATGGAAGATGTGACATATTTAACAAAAATAAAGCTTACACTTCTTTAGGTTAACTTGCGGATTTAATGTGTCAGCTATAAAATATATGAACACAATATAACAAAAATTGATAATTAACATGCAAGTAGAACAAATATTCCTTGAACTCAATGCAGCCCTTAGAGATTAAAAGCAGCTGAGGCTGTGGTCAGTTTGTTCAGCTGGAGGAGGCTGAGGTCAGACCTCACTGGAGGCTGCAGCTCCTCCCCAGGGGCAGCTCCCACCTCTGCTCTCTGTGAGCAGGGACAGGACTGGAGGGAATGGCTGCAGCTGCGTCCAAGGAAAGACTGGATGTCAGAAAAACGTTCTTCACCCAGAAGGATCACAACCCTCCACTGCCTCCTGTGTGAGGTGACGCTGGTTCACACACTGTGAAACCATCACCTGGGGTGACACACACTTCTGGGGGGTGCCCGTGCCTGGCTGGGTGGGGCAGGGCTGATGCCCCAGCACGGAGGCTTGTGGCACTCTGGGGCCTTGCCCAGGGCTCCTCCCTCCACCAATCCCCCTCTGAGGACAGGCTGTGAGACACCTGGGTCCTGCACTCCACACTGCCCAAACAACTGCCCCCATGGCACATGTGGGTACATAGAGGGGACAGGGGCACCCCACATTGCCCAGCTTCCCATGGACAGCCTGGAGCTCTCCATGCAAGGCAGCAGCTCCTGCTGCCAACCCTTTGCCAGTGTCCCAAGCACCTGGCCCCGTCCTGCTGTGCAGAGCAGTCACCTCCACACATCCTCTGACCAGCAGGCCTTTAATTGCCTTTGGGGCGATCCCTGCAGTTCCTCTGCCACAGCACAGTTCCTGTCCATCCCAACCACTCCCCACCCTGCACCCCTCTTCACCTGCTAAAACTTTGGCCAGGTTGACAAGTGCCAGGGGGTCCCTGGAGTGGCTCACACGGTGCCAGGTCTCGTGGCAGTGCTCCTGGGCCCCGGTGCAGGTGCCAGCATTGCTCTCTGGGCTGGTGACGGTGCCACTCAACGGTCCCGTGGCACCACGGCTCCGAAAGCAGGCTCTGTCCATCACATCCCCCGACAAGCTCGAGGTGCTGCCATCCATCCCTGCTCACCCTCCTCCTCCTCAACCATCCCTGCTCACCCTCCTCCTCCTCACCCCGTGAGGATCCTGGCTGGGCTCCAGCAGCCGCGATGGGATAACGGTGTGATGGATGGCTCTGCTCGGGGGCTCACCACCCACGCTTCCTGGACAGCCCTTCACACCTGCTGCTGCCAACACGCTGCCTCTCTCCTGGAAAACTTCCCTGTCTCCTCCAGGGCAGGCCTGGCTCCTCCTGGGAACCCCAGAGCTGGGGGTCCTGTCAGCTGCCCACCACCCACCTTGCTCCTCCAGCCACCACGGAAGGAGATTCATGGTAGGATGCTCCACTCCCAGACCACATCACAGGTCCTGGAGATGGAGCTAGCAGTGCTGTACAGCTCCCAAGAGCTCTGTCTCCAACAGAGCTCCTGCAGGCACCCCTGACCCCTCACAAACCAGTCAGACTCCCTCAAGCCCCCCAAGGCCAACCCAGTTCCCTCAAGATCCCCATTTGCAAGTCAGCCCTCATCTCGGCAGTGCCAGTGAGGTCCCCTAAAGCACCCGGGCAGCTACCAAGTGTTCCAGATCACCTCCAAGGGCCAGCTGGGTTCCCTGGAGCTCCCCTGAACAGACCCCAGCCCCTTTCCCATCAAACTGCTTGCCAGATCTCGAGCCTCTTGGCTCAGCCACGGCATGAGGACCGGAAGCATCCTGCAGGATGTGCCTGACAGCCTCCCCAGAGCCCTGCCCAGCCCCACTGCACAACAGGGACACCTTCCCCAGCACACAGGCAGCACCTTGGCATCACCACACCCAGCCCTGGATGTGTGTCCCCACCTCTACCACACCTCCCCCCTCCAAAAGAAACCACCAGCCAGACCAGCTCAGCGTTTTTGGTTTTATCTTGGTCGACAGTGGTATCGCCACATGCCGGTTCCTCAGTTTGTGCTCATTTTCTGCCAAAGAGACACAGGGGGGTGACGGTAAGACCCTCAGCAGGGCAAGAACAGCCCCTGCGTGGGGGCACAGGGAGGGACACCCACCTCGTTGATCCAGTCGATGTAGGCAGACACCCGGGTGAAGACTGTCGGCTTCTTGGCCACGTTGCAGCCCAGGCCAGAGCCGAAGCTGACGATGCCTTCCACCTCCCAGATGCCATCCTCGCGCTGGCAGTTCAGGGGGCCGCCAGAATCGCCCTGTGAGGAGAGGCGGTGTGGGCCGTGGGTCCTGGGCGCCCCACATCCCTCCTGGCCATCCACCACCATGGCTCCATCCCCTCTCCTCCCAGAGCCCACGGTCCCGCACCGTTTGGACACCCACCAAGACGCGGCGCCCACACTCACGTTGCACCCGGAGACGACGCCGTCGCCGCCGGCGCACACCATGGTCTTGAGCACCAGGCTGCCCCACCAGTCCCTCTTGGAGCAGGTCTCGTAGTCCACCACGGGCAGCAGAGCCTGCTGCAGGATGTCAGCCAGGGGCCCGTTGGCTGCAAGGACAGTCAAAGCTCGTACCTCACACCCTGTGCCTGCATTCCCTTCCTGGGAATTCCCTTCCCCACTTACTCCTGATGCGTCCCCAGCCGGTGACGTAGCAGGGGTAATCGTTGGGCAGGATCTTGCCGGCGTCCGGCAGGCAGGAGGTGCGGATGGTGTCACTCTCCTGCACCTCCTCTGCCAGCTTGACCAGGGCAATGTCGTTGCTGTAAGGACACACGAACCATGGACCCTGGCCACGGGGATGGGGGGTCCATGGCCACACCACCCACGACCCACCCCTGATGCATCCCATCCCCTACATGATGAGGAAGGAGTTCCATTTCTCATGGACGATCGTCTTCTCCACACCCACGGCCACAGAACCGGGCTCGTCATCCTCTGCCAGGTCCTGCTTGCCCAGCACCACACGGTAGGTCATGGAAGAGCTGGCAGGGAGAGAGGGGGTGTCAGTCCCCACAAATATCTCATCCTGCTGGTACAGACCCCCCCAGCAGCCCCACTCTCACCTGATGCAGTGGGCAGCATGTCAGCACCCACTGGGGGGCAATGAGGGTCCCACCGCAGGTGTGGTGCCAGGATCCAGAACGGCTGTACTGCAGCGAGATCTGCAGCGGCAGAGGCACAGGGTCAGAGCAGGAATGTCCCCATCCCCGTCCCCCTCCCTGTCCCTGTGCCCCCTCACCTGCCACGGCCAGCTGTGGGCTACGGCGTCTTCACCGCCCACCACGCGGGAGCCCAGCTGTGGCGGCACGGCCGGCTGGCCGCATCCGTAGGCTGTGTGACACCCGGCAGAGGGACATCAGAGGCTGCCTGTGCCCGTGCCCAGGGCTGTGGCAGGCTCCAGTGCCCTGTCCCCCCCTGCCCCGACCCTTCCCCATGCCCTGCACCCACCGTAGCCCAGCAGCACGAGGAGACAGACGGCTCCCAGCATGGTTGTGCTGATCAAAGGTGTCTCAGCGCTCACCTCTCTTATAGTGCCTGACCTTGGAGTGACCCTGCCTGCCCCTGGCATGTGGGGACTGTCCCACGCTGTGGGCACAGGGGCTCCTCAGCCCCATCGCCCCCTCTTATCGCACTCACCGTCCCGCCTGGGAACGGCCACATCTGCCCGTCATGTGCTGGCACCGCGCTGGGACACGGCAGGGACACCTGGCCCTGCTCTGGGAATGGGCAGGGTCCCTGCTGGGGCACAGCTGGTGGGCAGCCCCCCACCCATGATGCTGCCAGTGGGGTGCTGGGCAGCCCTGCAGCCCCCAACCCTGAGCACCAACACCCCCAAGGACACTGCAGCCCTCACGCTGCCACCCCCAGGACACAAGGTCCCTATCTCACTCTTGATGTGGTCAAGACCGGCCAAAACTCCACAGGGGCCACAGGGTGGGACAGGCACAGGTACCAGCATCACTGCTGATGGCCTTCGGTAGCCCCATGTCCCCATAGCTGGGTCAGACCCCTGCTGCTTCCCACGCCAGTGAGGCACAGCTCATCCCTGTCCAGTGCCACCATCTCCCACCACACGGGAACCCCGTGCCCATGGTCACACCCCACCCCCTAGATTCCTTCCCCCCACCCAAGCCCCTGCCACAGACATTCCCATCCCACAGCTGCACCCCAGCAACCAGCACTTAAGAAATATAATATTTATTTGGGATTAAATTAAAAAAAAAAAACAACATAACACACCCCCTATGCCACCGTCGGGGGACACTGTGGGACAGATGTGGGTTTTTACAGCAACCCACAAACATGAGAGTGACCAATGGCAAGCACTTGTGGCCACCACGCTCATCCTGCCAGGCTGAACACAACATGAGAAAACATAATACAGCCCCACGAGCCAGCAGCCGCCTTTCTGCACCTCTTTGACCAAATAGAGAGAGACACAGCTCCTGGGGGGGCTCCATGCCAGTGGGGTGGACACCCACCCCCCAGCACCCCACACACACACACACACACACACACACACACACACAGAGAGCCCCTCTACCAGCACCTGGCCCTCGCCATGGCTTTTGTCACTGGTGTCACCCACAGCAACACCAACAGGTGCCAAGCCAGCACGGCCACCACAACACCCGCCACGGCCACCTGCACAAGCCCCTAACCCTGCAAACCTCCCAGTGCACTCACAGCACGCAACAGTCCGGGCACAGGTGTCCCAGGGACAGACATTCCGCGCACAGCTCCCCTGGGACTCGGCAGCAGCATCCCCCAGCGCAGCCGCTGGCAGAGAGCAGGGTGCTGTCCGGGGTGGGGGGCACGCTGGGGAGGCGGGGGGCACGAACGACACCTACAGACACCACAGCAAGAGGGGAGCGGGGAGCCGGGGCTGAGCGGGCTCTGCCGGCAAGGTGGGCGCTGTGCCGAGCCCGCGCCGGGATCCTGCCGGCGGCACACGGCACGGCTCGGGCACGGCCGGCACGGGCAGCGGTGCCACCCTGGGCGCCGCTGACCAGTCCTGCCTGGCCCTGTCACTGCGTGAAGTTGGACTGCAGCTCCTTGAAGGCTGCCTTCCTCTGCTTCAGCTCCTCAGCCTGCTTCTTCTTCTCCTCCTGCTCTGCCTTGATCTCCTCCTCGAACCTGCTGGCTTCATTGATGGCTTGTGCCTGCGGATGGAAACGTCCGTGTGTGACCTCTGCCAAGCTCTCCTGCCCACCCCAATATCTCCAACTCCTGCCCACCCAGCACCGAGCTGCCCCGGTGCATCGCCAACCTGCAGCGGGACCTTCTGAGCCCTGCCTCACCTTGGCCTCAAAGAAGCTCTTGGCGCCTTTCACCCCCTCTGTGGAGACATCGATCTCAGAAAGCCGGGCCAGGGCGTGCAGCCCACTGTCCTCCTGCAGCTCACCCGCTGCTGCCTTCCGGAAAATCAGCAGGAACTGCGAGGGGAGATGGTAGCATTGGCTCCATGAAGACCCCAAAGCCACCACGGCCAGTGCCCACCTTCTCACCAGCCCAAAAAGTGGCCCGAGACATCTCCCTGCCAGCGTGGAGCCTCCTATCCCCTCACCTCTCGAAAGCTGAGCTTGCTGTCCAGGTCCTCATCCACCTCCTTGATCATGTTCTTCAGACCCAGGTGTGTCTGTGGAGCCCCCAGCTTCTCCATCATCAGCTTCAGCTCCATCAGGTCAATGAAGCCGTCTTTCCCTGCGTCATACCTGCAGGAAGGCGGCACAATCCTGACACATCACCGTGGGGTGCAGAGCCCACACAGCCCCCCACACTGAGCCCCCCCAGCAGACCCCTGTGTGCTCTCACCCTGGCTGGGAAGCAAAGAAGGATCAGCAGGGGCTTGGGCACTGATGGGCAGCTCTCCAGACCACAGGGAAGCTGCTGCTAAACCGCTAACAACCCCCTGGAGCATCATGCAGGATCGTGCCCGTTTCCGTGCAGCACTTGGCAGGAGGACCTGCCGGGACGCTGCCAAGCCTGCTGCCAGCTCCCCGTGCCAGGAGCCCGAGCACACGCTCCCCTTGGCTGCAGCATGGCATAAAGGCCACCGGGCTAAGCCCCCCGGGCACTGCTCCCCGTGTCACCACCTCCTCCTCACTATGACACCTCCAGGTGACTGCCCAGTGTGCCATCCATGCTCCACCCCTGGCCGGGTGCCTGGGCTTGGCTGAGAGCTTTGGGCACAGCTCTGCCCACTGATGCTGCCCACAGACCTGTCAGGAATGCCTCTCCTGAGACTCCTGCCTGCGGCCATGCCACAGTCCCCTCCAGTTTCCACCCCACCGCCCGCTCCCCTGCCCGCTGCCCGCGCACCGTGGGCCGTGCTGGCGCCACGCTGCTGTGGCACAGTGGAATCTCCACGGGGAGCCAGCGTGGAGCCGCGCTTTGTGCAGCTCCACACGTTGTAGGTGGGCAGTTACACGCTGCACCCGTTGTGACAGGGCTTTTTTTTTTTTTTTTTTTTTCTGTATCTTATCACTGCAGCAGCCACGCAGAGCCCCGGCTCCCCATGCTGCAGGTCCGTGACTCATCTGTACCTCCTCTGCTGCTGTCTGCTCTGTCTGTGTCTCCAGCAGAACCTCCCTGATGTGCCAGGGATCCCAAAATGGGGCTGGTCCTGCTCACCCCTGTCTACTGCTGCCACCACCCTCAGAGTGGGGCTGTGGGCACAGATCCCACATGATTTTTGCCTCCAATACCTCCCTCGGAGCATAGGATCACAGAATCATGGAATGGTTTGGGTTAGAACAGACTTTAAAGAAGACCTCATTCCAGCCCAGTGTGTGGAATCAAATCACAGAATCACAGACTGGTTTGGGCAGGAAGGGACCTCAAAGCCCATCTTGTTCCCCCCCTTCCATGGGTTGGGACACCTTCCACTATCCCAGACTGCTCCAAGCCCCATCCAAACCTGGCCTTGGACACTTTCCAGGGATGGGACAGCCGCAGCTTCTCTGGGGAACCTGTGCCAGGGCCTCACCACTCTCACAGGGACGAATTTCCTCACGGTATCCAAACTAACTCTGCCCTCTGTCACTTTTGAAGACTTTCCTCCTTGTCCTGTCACTCCATGCCCTTGTCCAAAGTCTTTCTCCGGCCTGCATCCCACGGATTTTCTCTGCAAGGGGCGAGTTGCCTGGCCTGACTTGGCCACTTCATCCCACGCAGGCCACCTCCCCAGATGCAGGTCACTTCCTTTCTCTCAATCCCCTCCTCTGGTTTTTTTTGGGACACCAGCATCCTGCACCTCCCAAAGGGCACCACCTCCCCTGTGGAGAGCCAAAACCCATCCCCACATCACTCTACCCTCTACAAGCCGGATTGTCACATCCCGAGGACAGCGACAGCGGCGAGGACAGCGCGTCAGGGCTCTGCTCCAGAACACTCTTCCTTTGGGAGACCCCTCCCCGGCTCCCAAACCTCCCCAGCGCCTCGCAGCCCCGGCGCTGCTCCTTTCGCTGCGGCGAGACGCCGCAGCTGCCAGAGCAAACACGTCTGCTCCCGCACGCCGCTCCCTCTCCGGCTCGGCGCCGACACCCGCCGGGCCATCTGCGCCCAGAGCACGCCCGGCACGGCCACACATCGCCTCCGGCACCGGGAGCAGCCGCTGTCCCCTCCCCGCGGACCCCGAGCGCGCTGCCCCCCGCCGCAGGCTCTCTCCCGCTGCAGCAGCGCACGGCTCGCAGCAGAAGCTGCGCGTCTGGCTGGCTGCCATGCGCTGGCGGCGGGTGCCAGCCCCCCAGGAGGACACGGGCAACAGCGAGGCTCCGCGCACCGCCAGGGATGCTGGCAGGGTGTGCCTGCAGCCCCCCCCAGCCTTGTGTTTCGGCCGGTCACTGCCTCCAAGCCCCCAATTCCTCCCCTCACCCCAGCTCGGGTCCGAGCGAGACCACCCAGGATCGCGCCCCCGGTGCCAGACGGGATGAGGGGTGTTGGCATGCCGCAGCCATGCCTTCGCCTGTGCTGTATCTCCGCGCTTTCCCGGAGTTGCGCTGTCTCCACGCCTCCTTGCACAAAGCACCCAGCGCGGGATGGATCCATGGGGATGCTCCGGGCTGTCCCGTTCGCCCCCGGCTATCCCCGCGCCTATCAGCGCGACCACGGCTGGAGCAATCCCCATTTCTGGCTCCCCCTGGAAATTTCCAGGGCTGGAGGCTCGCTGCCAGCTCCCCCCCTTCCCCAGGGGCCGGGGGCCGAGCTCGTGCTCCGAGTCACGCTCCGCCACGCGTGGTGGCACGCAGCGCGGACAGGGATGCTGGGGACGCGCCAGCCTGGCCTCCGCGGCCCCGGGAGCTGCGGGGATGCGCGATCCCTCGGTCATGCGGCAGAGGGAATGTAGGGGTCCCCGGTCCCCTCTTTCAGACCCCTTTCTCCGGCCTCAGCACCAGGGGGACAGGAGGTTCCTTCCGCAAGAATTCAGGGGCACACAGGAACGCCTCCTGCAAGGAGCTGGGGGAAGGCGTCCCCGGCACCAAGCTTGTGAGGGGTTTTGGGAGGAGCGGGGTGTCCCTGGCATCCCTTCTGAGAGGGGCAGGAGGGAGATCCCTCCTGCAAGGAACTGGAGGTGCCTTGGCATCCCTGCTGCACAGAGCTAAGGGACGGCGAGTCACCGACAAGAGGCCGGGGGAATCCCTCCCGCAAGAGGCTGGGGTGCACGGGGGTCCCTCTCACAAGGAATAGGGGGGGTCCCGCCCGCAGGCACGGGGCGGGAGATGCTGGGGCATGTGCCCTGCCAGGAGCCGGGATGCCGGGGATGCAGGAACAGGGATGTCCTGGGTGCCGGATGCGCGGGGGCCCCCCGTCCTCCTCGGCGCTGCCACCGGGGGACCCCCCCCCCCCCCCTCCCCGTGCCCCATACTCACTGTCGGAAGAGCCGTTCCATGTCGCGGAGCTGCCGCCGGGAGAACTCGCGGAACTCCCCAGCGGGGCTGAAGACGCGGCGGCCGCCGCCCCCGGGCGAGCCCTCGCCCACCGCCCGTCCCGCGGGGCTGCCCGGCGCCGGTCCCGGCCGCGGCCCCCGGCCCCGCCGCCCCTCCGGCTCCTCCGCCGCCGCCGCCATGGTGCGGTGCCCGGATGGCCGCGCCGCTCCGCCCCGCTCCGCCCCGGGGCCGGGCTGCGGCCCCCCGGCTCCCACGCCCGCCACGGGGGGCTCCGGCTGCCCGCCCCCGGCAGCGGATCGCCGTCCCCTCGGACCGCCCCGCCGGGGTTCTCTGCCCGCCGCCCTCCAGCAGCCGTCGCCGTCCCTTCAGACCCTCTCCGCTCGGCCGGCGACATCGGCAAGGGCTCATCCATCCCCCGGCGGGATCAGCCTGGGGATGGTGCTTAGGGTTCGGCATCACCAGTGGGTCCCATACCCCGGTGGGATCCTCCCGGACCATCTTTAGGGCTCCCTTTCAGCCCAAACCAACCCGTGATTCTTGAATCCACAGGCTCGAAGGAGGGTGCGGGGAGACTGGTGCGCTCACAGCCGCCTGTGCTCTTGCCGCTTCCATCCATTCCTGACCCAGAGTTTGCCAAGGGTGGGATGGGGAGGACGCATTGGGTCATGGAGCAGCCCGGCACCTCCAGATCCACCTGCAGAGTGCCCACGGCGGCACCTTTAACTTACACAGGCGCACAAGGTCATGCCTTGCCCCCAGGTAAACCCAGGCATTCAGGCAGGGAAGCATCCAGCTGCTCCCAGCACACGGAGCAGGAAAACCAGGCCACAGCGATCACCAGAGCCCCACGGCGGCACTGCCATTGCCACTAGGGACTGGCCACTGCGCACACGTGGGTGCTTTGCATGCCCAGAGACAATGCAGCCCTGCACCAGCCCGCTGCAGCCCTCTGTGTTGCTTCCAGACATTTCTTATCCTATTAAAAAATAAAGACCAAAAATAAACCAACCAAACAAACAAACAAAAAACCCCCAAAAAACCCCAGCGGGGCTTTCCTCACATCCAAATTATCCTCAGCTGAAGAGATCTGCAGAGGACTCTGCACACGGATGACTCTGAGCGGCTGCAGGGAGGATGCGCTGGAGCTGCAGGGACCCCGCCCCCCAAAACCCTGCTGCTCCCCAAAATCCCGGGTCTGCTCTCACCCTTGCTAATGGCAGGAATCAGTAAGTGAGCCTGTACTCACCCCAGCCCACCCCAACTCACCAGCACATCGCTCTCATCTCCCCAGCCTGTCCTGGTGCTGCTGCTGTACTGGTGCTGCTGACAGAGGTCTTCTTCTTCCCCCTTCCCTGGTGGCAGGTCCAGCATTCCTGGGGAGTTCCAGGAATTCCGGAATTCCCTACTACACCGTGCCTTATGTTCCAGCTCCCCCGTGACACGACGGAGACTGGAGGACACAGCAGCTGCAAGGGATATTCCAAACCACGCTGGCTTTGTGTGCTTGAGGCCTCTTCAGCAAGGACAGGACATGTGTCACTGGGCTGTACTCACACACATAAATACACACACACGTGTACACTGGACACATCCTCACCACCTTTCCCACTAATAGATCCCACCACACTCTATGGGACACGGACTCTGGGAAAATAAGGTCCTACATTGTACAGTCACACCAGTGGGCCCGGGAGCTGCGGGATACAAACTGGGGCTCCTCAAAATGCACCCACGCTGTTACCCTGGTTTTTCTGAGTTTTTTATTTAGCTTTTTGAATTTCATAATGGAGTCAGATCTTTTAGCTACTGTACAATATTAGAGCAGTTTTCTACCTTTCCCACAGATGTAACATAAACAAATCCTTTGTTTTTCATTCTTTGTCCTTTGTTTGCATATTTCTAACCTGAAAACAACTGTAACTGACAGTTGGTCTGGCCACTGAGGCTGAGGGGTGGAAACCCCAAAAAGCCAATCTTCTGCCAGACCCACAAATGTATAAAAAGTAAAGAATAAACAAAGAGGTCCCTTCTTTTTCCTGCTCTCTCCGTTCTCGAAGCAGTGAGCTGGAATCAGAAGGTCCTCTGCTTGCAAATGATTTCTGTCTGCGCGTGATTGCTTTGTGTGTCTCGGTGACACCCACACCTCCCGCCACCTCCACGCTCAGAGTCCACAGCCATGTCCTGTTCCTACTGCAGACCACCACCTAGTGAAGATCCCCGTGGTGCTCCTACGAGCTTCCCGATTTGACAGCATCCGCCACGCGCTCCTTGGCCTTCGGCTTGTCTGAGCAGAGAGGCTTTGTGGCTCCAGGCTGCAGAACAGAGACAGCAGACGCAGCGTTGACCACGAGAGCTCAGCATGACCTGCTCTTCTCCCTCGCCCTAATACATGGTGCAAACCCATGGCCACAGGTGTCTGCACCTCCTCCAGCTTCGCCGAGGGATGCTGCCACCATGCTGCGGCTGAGCCTTGGGGCCTGGAACCTCCAGCCTCTTGGGATGGTCCCACTGACTGGGGATGGTTCCCAGCAGGTGGAGAGCTGGCTGCTGTACAAATAGCAGGAGTTGGGTGTTGCTTTCTCACCTCGTCCCGTTTGGCTGCTTGCTGCAGCCTCTTCTCTTGGTCCAGCTGGAGCTGCATCCCCTCCGGAGCCTTTTCTTCTGCCTCCCTGTGGGTTTCATCTTCCAGGCTGGACATATCCTCCTGGCACCTTCACAGGGAAGCTTGGCTCTGCCTGTGCAAAACAGGAGGGGAGGATTCCATCAGTGTTCTGCCCTTATCAACCCCCTGACACTCAGCTGCGCTCTCCCACATTCCCTGGCCCTGCTGACACCATCCCTCTGCCCCAGCCGATGCCGCTGCTGTCCCAGGCTCCAGCCACCCAGGACAAGGGAACCTGTCAAGGCTTTCCTGGCTCTGACATTGCTCAGCCACGGGAGGCTGCAGAAGGTACCACGGCAGAAAACTGGGAGGACCCTTCCCCACTCCTCTTGACGTTTGACTTTGGTACTGTGGCCCTAGACACACGCAGAACTCAGCAGTGTCACATCACTCCTTGCCCCAAGCTCCCTGTCACCTTGCATCTAAGGACCAGGTCTCGTTCAGAACCCTGACTTTCCATACCTGAGCTGCTCCACGCTTCCCTCATAATCTCTCAGCATTTTTTCTTTCCTTTGCAGGAGAACCTGGAGGTTCCCGATCTTTTTGTACAACAGCTCCAGGGCCTTTTGTCTCTGCAGTCCCACTTCTGCCCTTCTCTCCTGAGGAAGGTGCTGCAGAGGCTGCATTCCTGACAGCTCCTTCATCCCCATCAGGCTTCCCAGAGCACCACTTACATCAAGGTACTGTGGGAAGAAGAGGGAATGCATTATTTACCAGGTCTGCTTCATTCCATCACGCTGCTCAGCCAGCTGCTTTCTGTCTGCTTTCCTGAGGAGACTACAGTGTCCCAAGGAAAGGAGGTTTGCATTCCATTCCCAGCTGCACGGCTTACTGGGATTGGATTGCTTCCTTTTCTAAGATGACTGTTTTCCCTGATGGGTGTTTCCCTGCCTTTTTTGGAGGGAAGAGACCCCCTTGCCCACCCCACCAGCTGTGCTACCCGTGGACCCCTTCCCTGGCAGCCCCCTCCATTGCTCCCCAGCTTCTCTGATGCACCATGGCACGTTTTGGGGGTCCCAGGATATCCTGGCAGACACACAATGTGCTCTGGGCCGTAGAATCATAGAATGGTTTAGTATGGAAATTTAAAGGTCATCAAACGGGGATGCCATGGACAGGGATGTCACCAACTGACCCAGAGAGCAGTTCACCTTCCACATTCCTGCAGCATCCCGACTTGACATACCTCTGGAATGAGCTCAAGAAGACATCTAAACTCTACACACACTGGGCATGCACACATGATTTACCACACCTATCCCTGACCTACTACCTCCTCACCCAAGTCTGTTTCCTCAGCCATTTCCAAGCTGACTGTGCCATTGGTGAATGAGCCCCAATTAGGATCATGGTCAGGAACCTGCAGACCCATGGAGCCCACTTTGGGCCTGGCTTTTGGTTAAGTGGCCTTTGAGCCTCCCTTTCACCTCATGGGAAACCGCCCCAGTATCGCTGTGGTCCCAAACCTCCCGCCCTGCTCAGCTCATGGCGTCCCTGGTGCAACCCCAGCAGCACCAGACAATGTGCAGGTCCTGCTGGAGCTGCCACCCTCTGCAGGAGCACTGCCTGCCGTCCCTCAGCCTGCATCTCCCTCCCTGACTTATGCAGCAGCTCTGAAAACCTATTTCTCCCAGTCCCAGGGCGTACTTTCCAAACAAAGTCCCGGGCATTACAAACCACACGCTGCCTCCCTGTCTTGCCAGCCTTCAGTTTTTCTCCCAACACAGGTACAGGTTCCAGTTCCAGGCCTCTTTGTTGGACTGTCTTCTCTGGAAAGTCTTTCATCCGGACCACCAGTGGCTCTGAATTGCTCTTCACGGCACCTGGAGGCAAACAAGGAGATGCCAAATTGTTCTCTCCACACAACTTTGAGGCTGCCCAGCTTTCCCAGCCTCCCTGTGAGGGTGGGGAGGCCCTGGCACAGGGTGCCCAGAGAAGCTGTGGCTGCCTCATGCCTGGAAGTGCCCAAGGCCAGGCTGGACGGGGTTTGGAGCACCCTGGGATAGAAGCAGGTGTCCCTTCCCATGGCAGGGGGTGGAAAAAACTGGCCTTTCAAGTCCCTTCCAAGCCAAACCGTTCCATAATTCTAGGAGAGCCCTGCTCACCTGAGCACTGTCTCTTCTCCAGCACCTTTACTCTTTCCCGGAGCTTGGCCAAACCTTCTTTTTGGTGCTGGATCGTTTGCTCGTGCCTGAGACCTCGGCATTTTGCACCGAGCTCAGCCAGGTCTGATGGTGGCTCTCGGAAGAAGACAGGTTCTTGCTCAGTCTGCATCTGGCGCAGCACAAGTTCAGTGTAAACACAGCCTTACTGCCAGTGGGCACCTGGCACAAGGACAAAGCCTGGGGAGCATCTCCATGGATTTGGAGGGGTGTAAGAGACTTGTCAGAGACCTCTCTCCTGCTCTGCTGTGCCATGCTCAGGATCTGAGCCCTGCTCCGGAGAGCCAGGAGAGGGTTGGTGCACAGCTCTGAACAGCCACGTCGGCATTTTTCCCTTGTCCTTTGCACCACCACAGAGCACCTACACCCAAACACCAACGCTCTTCAGAGACTGTGTCCCTACACAAATTTGGACACTACTCCCTACATATGTGTCACTGAGACACACAAAGCAGTCACACGAGACAAGAGATTTTCGCAGAGGTTCTTCCAATCTAGCTCCCAGCTGAGAGAGCGGAGAGAAGAGAGCCCCTTTGTTTATTCTTTACCTTTTATACATTTGTGGGTCTAGCAGAAGATTGGCTTTTTGGGGTTTCCACCCCTCAGCCAAATGGCCAGACCAGCTGTCAGTTACAATTGTTTTCAAGTTAGAAATATGCAAACAAAGGACAGAGAATGAAAACCAAAGGATTTGTTTATGTTACATCTGTGGGAAAAGGTAGAAAACTGCTCTAATATTTTACGGTAACTAAAAGATCTGACTCCATTTATGAAAATCAAAAGGCTAATAAAAGAACTCAGAAAAACCAGGGTAACACATATGCACTGTCCCAGCTCCATCCAGCTCCCTGAATTTTGACAAACATCCAAAACTCTGCCATGGGGCTAAGGCCACAGGGCTGTGCGCTGTGCGCAGCTAACGATGGCTGCAGACCCCCAGCTCACCCCATCCCGCTCCCAAACAGCACCCCCAGGCACTGGGATCCTCCTCTCCCCACCGCAGCAGCGTGTGGAAGGCACGGGCAGTTCCTGCCGCCCGCTCATCAGCTGGCTGTGAGTCACTGCCCGGCCCCCGTGCTGCCGGCTGCCTGTACAGAATGTACAATTCCTACAGTCCCTCCATCTGCCGCCGCCGCCACCTGCGAGTCCTTCCCTTTTCCAGCCTCGGGAAAATCGAGCAGCGATTTGGCACGGGAGAATGAAGGGTTTTCTCTTCCTGCCCTGTGCAACAAGCTGCCCTGTAGAAATTGTTTTTTCCCTGCTGCTGTTGTGGGCTCCAGGACGGTATAGATATATGTAGATGAGAGATCTCTGTAGTTAGGTTTTAGAAGATTGGGTTTATTGTAAGGGATGTGAGGCCTTGCTCTGAGGTGCCAGGCTGCAGCTCAGTGCATGGCCTAGGAGGTGGGGGAAGGGAAAGGTAGGGAATGGAGGGGAGTGGGGAGCAAGGAGCAAAGAGCAAAGAAAGCAAGAGCAAAAGAGGCCGAGCCACCCCTGCAGACCCCTGACAAGGGGTCTTGAGGTGGGCCGGAACAGGATCTGTGCCAATGAGGTTACAGATACCTGACACTTCAGGGGAGAGGTACAGGTGTGGGATGAACCATTGGGGGGTGAGACAGAACATTCCATTTGACCTGGGTCTGGCTGCAGGTAACCTTCAGCTGGTCATATAACTGTTTTCCCATACATCCAGTATCCAATACATCTTAAACATCAAAACTTACTTTCAATTCTATCTCACCCACAGGTCCCACATTCTCAGAATATAGGCAATCATATTTATAGGGTTTTTTGGCTTCATCCTCCCCAACACTGCCCCCACTTCTGCACGTACAACCCTAAAACCGCATCACCTGCACAGCCAGCGTCCGCAGCTCAGCGGGTTGGGAGAAGGAAGGAACGCTCGCATGTTGCTGTTCCCTCTAATTGGCAATTAACGCAGCCATTAGCACGCACAACACTCGGCGGTTCCGAAGCGCCGCGCAAACATCGGCTCGTTAAGCAGCGGCAGCCTGGTGCGGGCGGAGGGTTCCCGGGATCACAGGAGGCACAGGCAGCCCTCAGCTCGGGAAGGGTGCCCGGCCACCCCACCCCCGGGCCAGCGGGGAGCAGCTCCAGGCTTGGCTCTCACCTGTGCCATCGGTGCTCTCCATGAGGACTCACCCTCTGGGAGGCTTCACCCACCTGCGCTGGGGTCCTGGGAGCGTCCCCTGGGTTCTCCGGTGTTGGTTGGGAAGCGTCCCTCAGCGCCTGGCAGGGCGTTTGGGCTTGGCTGTGTGGAGAGAAAAGATGTTGTGGGAGCCCATGTGGATGAAGGTGACCCGAGCAGCTTGTGAAGAGCAGCACCCTGGGCACCCAGTGATGACTACCACGGCGTGGGTGGGAACACTCAGATACAAGTGTAGAGTTACACATCTACTGGCATGAGCTCCACTAAACCCCCATTTTGGTTCCTGTGTCATGGATTCAGAGCTGAGCTCCATCCTGATGCTCTCACACGTGCCTTATGCTCTTGGGGAGAACCCTAAACACCATCAGCTGCTGGGGACACACAGAGCGCCATCCGTGAAGCCTCGGGTTATGTAAGGGTGCACCTTAACTCTTCAGCTGCTCCTTTCAGAGCCCGATCCTTCTCCTCCACAAGGCTGGACATCTCAGACAGCTTCTCCCTGAGCTGGTTCACTTCCCACTCCCGGTGTTTCAGCTGCCTCTGGCTGTGCTCCAGCTCCACCTTCTGCTCTTCACTCAGCTCCCCGAAGCACAGAACAGCCTGTGGGATGCTGGCTGACTCATCACCCACTCCTGGGGGATCTGCAGCTGGTGCATCCTCATGGAAGCAACAATGGGGCTCATCCCTGCAAAGCCTTGCCCTGCCCTTAACAGCTGCCCTCAGATCCCAGGGGGGCTGAGTTTAGCTTCCCATGGAAAAGGCCACGGTTCGTGTCCAACGTACTGTGCCTGGCCATTATCCTTGCAATGGCTTCTGCCAGCCAAAATTCCGAACGGATGAGGATTTCTCCCAGATGCAAGCGGCCACAAGTGGGAACCCTGGCTGCCCTAGCAGTGCCAAACGCCTCCAACAAACTGACATCAAGAACCTGGGGGGATGAGTTTAGCTTCCCATGGAAAAGTGCCTCCGTTCGTGTCCAACGTCCCCATGCCTGGCACCGGGCTTCTGCCAGCTAGAATTCCAAACGGATGAGGATTTCTCCCAGATGCAAGCAGCCACAAGTTGGAGCCCTGGCTGCCCTTGGAGTGCCAAACACCTCCTACCAACTGACATCAGGAACCTGGAGGGCTGAGTTTAGTTTTCCAAGGAAAAGGGCCACTGTTCCTGTCTAAGGCCCTGTGCCTGGTACTGGGCCTGGCGCTGTGCGTCCGCCCGCTGTAATTTTGAACCGTGCAGGATTTGTCTCAGATCCAATATGGATCCATTATCACTTGGATCCCTACAGGAGGATAGCCAGTCTCTTGGGACTGCACTCTGTTCGGAGCTGGGGGTTGCTCCTCCAGCACTCTTACAGCCGTCCTTTTTTCCTGTGTAACATTCCTCTTCTGAAATACCAACCATGTCGCTGTACCTGTTTGCTCTCCTTGTCCTTTTCCTGGATAATTTGCTGGATTTTTATCTCTTACTTCTGCTCATGTTTTGCTCCCAGCTCCTTTGTGTGCTCCTGCAGAAACTCTGCCTGCGGCTCCTGGAGCTTCTCTAATTGCTCCTACAGGGAGATGCGGATGTATTAAAGGATGTGTGTGTATGTTCACTCAAAATATTCACAAGAGATCTCTCCATCCTTGCATTAGGGACGTGGACACACTAACAGTGGGCTCTGTCTCCCGTACATTTCCTGTAGGCTCAGGGATCTCAGCTACTGCACATCCCCAATCCAGGTGCCACGTTGGCTTTTTTTTGGGACTTTTCATATTTACCCATAGAAAAGAATCCAAATCCACCTGCTTTATGTGCATAAATTTTTCTTTACCTGCAACATCTGATTCCTCTGTGCCATCTCCTGACTCTTTTCTGAGAAGCTCCTGAGAGTGGCCAACAGCCCTGCAAAAGTCAATGGAGCCTCACTCTGGGGTGCTCACACACCATGTCATGGATATCTGGGAAAATTTCTCCATGGAAAGGATGGTCAGGTATTGGGATAGGTCACCATCCCTGGAAATTTTCAGAAAGTGTGAGGCTGAGGCGCTTGAAAACAGTGCTGGCTTAATGGTTGGGCTTGGTGACCTTGGAGGTATTTTCCAGCTTTAAAATTTCCGTGATTCTGTGATTTTTCCCCTCCCAAGGAGAAAAGTCCAGCTCGTGCTGGACTTTCTCCTCTACATGTGGCTTGCCAGGACACCCCACGTTCCCAGGAATGCCCATCAGGACACAGACCTTTGCCAGAGGTGCACAGCTCCACCCCTGCACTGTGCAGGAGCTGCTCTGCACGCTCCAGCCAGGCCAGGGGACCACGTGCCGTGTCCACCACTGCTGTCCCGAGACACAGGGATCCAGGCACAACACCTCCAGCTGCCCAAGCTCCTCTTGCAGGATGGTTCTGCTGCAGGGGCTCCTCAGGCGAGCCTGGAACAAATGGAACCAGGCTGGAATATGGCAGTCTCCACTGTCAGTGGCCTTCAAGGACTGGCAAATGTACCAACATTTCTGAACATCTTAGATTATGTAACCTAGAAATGTGTATTCTATCCCATCTGCTGAAAGCTGGCTTTTGGGAGATGTTTTATCCTTCTCTTGCTCCTCCCGGGGGGAAGGAGGAGGATGCCTCCTGATAACGGCCCAGCCATTGAACCCAGGTGGGGCAGCGTTTGTTATCTCTGTCACCACCCTCCGTCCTCCAGGGGACATCTGATAACGGCCCATCAGTGCCCACGGTGCCAGGACACATTCCATCATCCCCTGGGAGATGCTGCACGCTGTGGGGAGGAGCCAGCTGCTCCCAGCTGGATAAAAACTGGGAATGAAGGACATGAGGGATCCTGTTGTTCCACTGGATTCTGGAGGAAGACCGGACCCATCTCACCAGCACTGGACTTCCTACAGGACCATCTCTACTCCACAGAACCACATCCGTTACTCCAGGAGGATTTATCTGGACTGCTTCCAACACCCTGACCACCAAGGTGCCAGGTCATATCCCTGACTCTCTTGGGGTTTTTTCCCAGGATTTTTGTTTTCTTCTTTTTTTTTTTTTTTAATTTTATTTTATTTTATTTTATTTTATTATTTTTTTTATTACTACATTTGTATTTTCCTTTTTTTTTTTTTTTTTTTTTTAAATATTCCCAGTAAAGAACTGTTACTCCCATTTCCCATATTTTTGCCTGAAAGCCCCTAATTGCACAATTATAATAATTTGGAGGGAAGGGGGTTTCCATTCTCCATTTTCCCTGGCAGTCACCTGTCATTCCAAACCAAGACAACATCTCAGGCCAGGTTGGATGGGGCTTGGAGCAACCTGGTCCAGTGGAAGGTGTCTCTGTCCACAGCAGGGTGTGGAACGGGATGGGATTTATGGAGAATCTGTGACAAACTCCTGGGAACAACCACATGAATACTTAAGGCTGATGCTTTGTTTCAGGGTTGTATCTTTACTCTGACCTTTCCTCAGGCCAACAAAACACCCTGAGTCACTATTTCTCAGCTTGGTCCTTAGTATTTAAAGGGCTGACCTGGATCTTCTGCAGGGACTTCTTAAACACCTCAGCGTTTGCAGATACCTCAAGCTCCAAGCTTGCAAAGAAGAATTCCTTCTGCAGACTCTTCTCCCTCTCACGACTTTGTGGGCTCTCATCAGAGATCTGCCTGACCTCTACCACCTGGCAAAAGTGGGCGAAGAAAGAGGAGGACAAGGCTCCTGCTGTCTTCCAGCTGAGGGGCCAAGGATGGTCCCAGAGAGCAACAGCTGAGACTTGCTGCAAGCTGGCAGCCACGACAGACTCCTGGGCTTGTGCTTGTTGCAGACCACTGACACCCTCCAAGATTTGGGAGACAAAAAGGACGGTGTTCCCTTCACGTCACAGAGCAGTGTCGTTATCCTGGGATGGCCACAGCACAAACCCTCATCTGGAGAAGCCTGGGTGCTGCAGCCCTACTGCACATGGAGCAGGGACCACGGCCAACCTGCAGCAGTTGCCTTTGAGCCACTCGGGGCTTTGCAGGCTCCAAACATTCTCCGTCAGCTGGTGTCCAAACCCACCTGCTGCTCTGTCACAGATTTCCCTGCGCTGCCAGCTGCTGATGGAGAACAGGCTTGCATCACTCGGGTCTTGAAAGGCTCCAGCTGCAGCAGGGATCAATCCACGGGAACAATCACAATCATTGAGAGCCGCTCTGCCGATCGCTGATGATCAATATCTAGCATGATGTTATCTGCAAAGGGCTTTCCCTGCCCTGAGCAGCATCACCCAGGCACTAAGGAAGGCTGCTGTGGCTCCTGGACAGCACGACTAAGATTACAGATTCCTTTTCTGCATCCTATTAAACTGCTCTAAGTCATTGAAAACCGATATAGTCACGGACACAGACCCTCTAACTAATTAAAGTTAGAAAGCGGTATGTTTATTCGCCGGCGAGCGGCACGGGAGTCATCTCCAAAAGGCGTGGCCGCCCCGAACAAGGCTCTGTGCTCTCTATTTATTCTCCAGGATCTTACATACAATACATATGCATGACCCCAGCACCTCCCATCCCCGCTCTGTATTAAAATGAGGCTATTAGTCCTTCACGCGTGCGCAGTTCTTCTCTTGAATTGGGTCGGTGGTCTCGCATTGGGTCAGTGGTCTCAAAGGATGAAATCAGGAGAGTCTTCATCAGGTCTCTGTGACCCTCTGGCACGATCCAAGGTCCCCTGCTTGGTGATTGATTGATACCAAGTCCAGGTGCTGGCCATTGTTCTTGGTGGTTTCAATCTGTTCTTATGACACTTCACTTACTCCACTTTTTCTATAAACATATTCATAATAGAACAGTTAGCTCTAGCTTGGGCATCTAATAGTCATTAACCTACCATTTACTAATCTAACTTACATCTTGATCAATATAAATTGCTTCTAACCCTTAGCTAAAATCTTAACTCTTTAAAGTCGTGTCTCAGCTCCACTGCCCATGCTGCCCCCACAAATTCTGTGGACAAACCTTTTGTGCTTCACCCGTGCCAGGGCCTGGTGCTCAGGACTCTGGGTTTTTGGTTCCACAGCACATCCTTCCCCATGGGAAGCTGCATCCCTGTGCTGCCCGGAGCCCCCGCGGCGATGTTTGCATCCCTGCCGTTCCCTGCCTGCTCCCCAGCTCGCTGCACGTCAGAGAGCAGCAGACGCTCCCTGCGCCCGTCTCCCGCTGCTGCCCCTCCTGCTGGGACCAGGCTGCCTTCAGCTCCTCCTGCGCCTGCAACGAGAGCTTCGGCATTTTGGAGCGACCTCCAAAACCACGCCGTGGGCATTCCAAGCACTGTTCCCATCAGACAAGTCCAAATGTGCCTTTGGAATCAGGAGACAATCCTGTGGCAGGGAGTGGGGTTGCAGCATTGACGCTTCACGGCACTTTTTGTCTGGGTTTGGTCCTTGGGGTATTGTCCATCCTTGACTTCCTGATCCAACACCCACTCAGGGCACTCTGCCATCTGTTTTTCTTCTTCCATCAGTGTGATGGCGATACACAAAGCAATCACACGAGAGACGAGAGATTTCGCAGGGCAGAGGGTTCCTCCGAGAGAGCCAAGGCCGAAAGCCAAGGCGGAGAGCCTCTGCTTGTTTATTTCTTACTTTTTATACATTTGTGGGTCTGGCTGAAGACTGGCTTCTGGAGTTTCTACCTCTCAGCCAACTGGCCAGACCAGCCATCAGTTACAATTGTTTTCAGGTTAGAAATATGCAAATAAAGGACAGAGAATGAAAAACAAAGGATTTGTTTATGTTACATGTGTGAGAAAAAGGTAGAAACTGCTCCTAATATTATACAGTAGCTAAAAGGTCTGACTCCATTTTTATGAACAATCAAAAGGCTTTAAAAAACTCAGAAAAACCGGGGTGACACATCAGTGTCCATGGTGGGTCTCAGGACAGCTGGATGCCCTGCCTGTGCAGCTTGTGCTCCCAGGGATTGCTGACGCCCTTCCCACCCCTCTGGGATGTCGGGATCTGCCCTCTGAGCGTCCCCTGCGGCCCATGGTGTACCTTGGCTTTCCCAGCTAGCTGCTTTTGGACACTCTCAGAGCTTCTGCATCTGCCCCTGCAGCCCCTCCAGGTCCTGCTCCAACTCCCTGATGCACTGCAAATATGTCGGGGGGCTTCCCTGACATTCAGGTGGTTTCAGGGTCTTTTTCCCCCCTGCACAGCTCCGAGCCAAGCCAAAGGAAGAGACGGAGTCTTCAGGTTTAGTTTTTTCAAGGTTGCATTTTTCGTTTATTGTTTCTTATCTTACGAATTTCTCACAGTCCAACGAGATGTTTGCAGCTGCATGGAGTTCTCACGTCTCCCCCCGAGCTGGGCAGTCCTTATCTTTTATACTAATTACTACGTATTCGATATTTACTATTTCTTACCAATGTCTATCACTATTACTAAAAAGGTCATCTATAGACTGACCCAATCCTCACTAACTACTTTGTGCCAACGTCATAGCAGAAATGGAGTGAGGGAAGGAGAAGGAAGAAGAAGGAGACAACGCCCCAAATTCTCCATTTTGTCCCCATTCACTCCAATGCTATGAACCTAAAATTACTGTTTTTTTCACTCTGTGATAAACTAAACTCCTATTTTTCACACTCCCATGGCCTGCAAACCCTCTCTCAGTTTAGGAAGTTTTTCCCATGGACTGAGATCAAAGCCAGTGTCTCTCTGAGCTCTGGGCTGGGGTCTCAGAGCCCCCTGCCCAGGTCTCTGACCCTCCAGGGCAGACAAAGGAACGCCCTGGACTCCAACACAAATAGAGGAAAAGGACAATTTCCAGGCCTTTCTTTGCTGATGCATCTCCGTCCCGTGCTGTTCCACTTTCCCATCCAACTGCGTTTCTTCAGCAGAGGGAGCTCCAGCTTTTCATTTCTTCCTCCTCCACGACAGGAAAGATGCGTGCTGATGTCCTCACAGATAATTTGATGGGTGGAGGCGTGGGTGTTGTGAAAAGTGCATATTGTATGGCTCTAGGCAAGATATTTGCTACATGCACTATGTTGGATTGATTAGTAGTGCTGTATTAATGTTTTGATAGTATAGTAAATGTAGTTTTGTAGTTAAAATGTAGTTTTTGTAGTTAAAATGGAAGCTATGTTTGTGGGGTATTTTTTTTTAAAGAGTGGAAGGGGGTACTCACAAAGAGATAGCAGCCACAGGAAATGTAAATCTTTCAGAGAAAAAGAATTTAATTCTTCCTTATCAGAAGAGGCCAGCTTCTCCTACCTCACTCAAGGAGTCTTGGTCCTTGTGGGATTTCCTTGCCCATTTCTCTCTCTGTTCTGCTGAAGTTCAAAATTCCCTGGACTCATCACTCTTAGTTTAAAATATATAACATTTAAAGTTTAAGATATATATAAAATATAATATTTAAAGTTTAAAATATATAATTTCTACACATTTCTCATCTTTTTACTCCCTCTTCTAGCCACCAGTGTTCTCTTCTCAACCAACAGGCTGTAGATCCTATTAAAATCCTAATCCCATGGTTTCTTTCCAATTCCCACCCACATTATCCTCTAGTCCCACCCTTGTATCCCTTCTATCCAGAAATTTTGTGTCTATCTGCTTCTACTCCCAATAACCTCTGTCTTCCCACCCTTCTGGCCATTATCACATCTTGGTTTGCACACATTCTTCTTGTATTTCAGATGTTTGTTTCTCCATTATTTTTTTTAAATTTATTTATTTATTTATTTGTTTATTTCCTCTTTTTTGGGGTCTCTTTTATTTTCCCTACATGGAAAACTCCAAACAGAATTTGAGACATGCAGAAAAAGAACTTGTTTCACCAGCAAAAAGCCTTTCCTTATTTTAAAATGCTCAAAAATACGAAGGCTCAAACCCCATTTCTTCACAGAATCCTGGAGTAGCTGAGGTTAGAAGGGACACTGGGGGTGCTCCAGCCCCAGCCCCCTGGGACCTGAGTGCCCTGGACCGTTTCCAGATGACTTTTGGATGTCTCCAAGGATGGAAACTCCAAAGCCTCTCTGAGCAGCCCGTCCCAGTGCTCAGCCACCCTTCTTTTTGTGCTTTTGTTCAAAATCAGTGAATTTCTGACTTGCCCCCAGCCAGGAAACAGAACAGAAGCTTTTGCTAATTTCAAATGAAGCTTTTTGAGGCAATTCCAGTGCTTTTCCTGGGGGAAAAAAAAAAAAAAAAAAAAAAAAAAAGGCAGAAGGATTAGAGGCAATGTTGATGGGGTTGGTGTCACCCCTGGGTGGGGCTCTGCTCGTGCAAATCCAAGGAGTTCTCAGCAAACGCTGAGCACACAAAGATGTGATTGTCCTCGGGGTAACATTTTAACTAAAGGGGCAGAGAGACAACCAGCAACAAGGTGATTTGTTTTATAGGCAATAAAAATTCCATAAAAGCAATGTCACAGCCAAGGAGAATCCACGTTAAATGTTTTGCATCGCTGCCGTGTTCTGATAAAAACTGTTATCACTGGGATAGGAGTTCTCTTAGATGTTTCCAGGATCTTAACTTTTTTGTTGTTGTTGTTTGTTTTGTTTTGTTTTGTTTTGTTTTGTTTTGTTTTGTTTTTTCCAAGAGTCTGAAAGACAAATCCCACCTTCTCCTCTTTCTGGGCTATTTCACTATCGGGCACTGGAATCAGAATGAATGATAAAGGTATTTTATTGCTGTTTTCAGTCCTGTCACGGTGAGACTCTTTTTTAACCAGATCAGTAAATTCTCTGCTTTGCTGTTCCAGTGGATGAGGCTGCACAGCAGATCCCAATATTCCTGTCAGCGTTCAGCTGCTCTAAAGAGCAAACACGCCGCAGTTTGGTGTCTCCCAGCTGGGGCCTGAAGTGTCTCTCAGGTGATTTACCCCAGGCAATTTTGATTTTTTGGTATCTCATGATAGACGTCCAACCCTTCTCCTGGGAGATACCTGTGGGGAAAAACCTGGAAAATCCAGTGCAAGAGTGACCAAGGTGGGGAGGGGGAGATGAACTCCTTTAATCTGAGAAGGGGGAGAAGAAAATGGTGAGAGGGCAGCTGTGGGACAGGTTAATCAAGGGAGGGTCTCTTATTTCCAGATCCTTCAGAAAAGCACCTCCAAACACTTCTCTGATACCTTCACAGATCCATGTCTCAGTTTGCTTATGAACTGCCTGGCTTTTAATACCTCTGGAAGATTTTTTTTTTGTATTTTTTGAAGCTTGTACCGAGTGTGGTGCATATTTGTAGGTAAAAAAAGAGAAATATTTATGATTATTCTGAACCTGCTGCCTGATCACTTCGCTAAATTTCCTGGTATTATTTGCCTTTGTGTGCTCTAAGGCTGCTCCTTAACTTGGATCTTGTGTTGTCTCAGACCTCAGGAGCCTTCGCAGCGCTCTTGGGAGGGCTCCGAGCGTGGCGGCGGGGACAGAGCACACAAAGGCACAGAGAACAATGCAGAACCTGCAGGAATAACAGATGTACCACTCCAGCAATCCAGCTGCTGAACGGGTGTTTTTTGGGGAGGGTGCAAGGTCTGAACCCTGACACAGCGGCAGCAGAGATAACTCATCACCAGAGCGGTGAATTCGTGGAACGTCACACAAAGAATTTCTTCTTCTTTCCAGGAAGAAAATCGATTGTGCCAAGGGACTGCCCCGTAGTAACTCTGGGCATCTCGGGCTTGTTGAAGATGTGACCAGAGCCTGGTTTGTCACTGCCAGCAAACAAAGGCCTCTGAGGGACACGGAGATGCTCCAAGGGCTGGAGCCCCTCTGGTACCAGGCTGGGAGAGCTGGGGGTGCTCACCTGGAGAGGAGAAGGCTCCAGGGAGAGCTCAGAGCACCTAAAGGGGCTCCAGGAGAGCTGGAGAGGGACTGGGGACAAGGGATGGAGGGACAGGACACAGGGAATGGCTCCCACTGCCAGAGGGCAGGGATGGATGGGAGACTGGGCAGGAATTCCTGGCTGTGAGGGTGGTGAGGCACAGCTTCCCTGGGAGCCCTGTGCCAGGACCTGCCCACCTGGATCCCTGGCAGTGCCCAAGGCCAGGCTGGATGGGGCTTTGGAGCAGCCTGGGACAGTGGCAGCTGTCCCTGCCCATGGCTGGATGAGCTTTAAGATCTTTTGGACAACGCTCTCAGACACAGGATGGGGTGTTGGGGTGTCTGTGCAGGACCAGGAGTTGGACTGGATGCTCCCTATGAGTCCCTTCCTCAGGATATTCCACAATTCTGTAGTCCAGGTGTGAAATCCATAGCCACGAACCCAACAGAATTTTCTCTCCTCCCTTCTCTCTCTCCCTGTGTAGGGATGGAGGAAACATGAAATTCAGGGGAAGGCAAGTTCAGGATCTCATTAGATTTACTGTAGGATGTTCAGGGGAGGAAGCAAAGGTGGGGAAATGGAGGAGCTGATGGAATTTGGAGAGAGACAAACACGGGGGGAAAAAAAAATAAAGCTCGGGGAGAAGAGTGGCCAGTGCTGTGCAAAGAGCTTACTGGGAAGTGTGATCCTGATCCCCAGCAGCACACTGTGACGTGGCTTCCCTTTAGCCTCCATTCCTAAATCCTTTCCTGGGACAGTTCATTCCCTCTGCAGAGAGGTCTGAGAGCCCCCCTGGGGCGGTGTGCCAGGGGCTGGACCTGTGTGGGTGCTCGGGATGTGATCCCAGGGAGTGTCCAGCCAGAGGAGCTGACCAGCTGGGTGAGAGCCTCGGGAGCCAGGGGGCTGCACGTGTGTGAGGATGTGAAAACCAGAGGGTTTGGCTGCCAGAGTGTCCTAGGGTAACTTTATGATGCTTGTATCCCAACTGTCTGTTCTGGTTGTGCTGTATATTGAGTCTTGTGCCTTTAAGACTGGTTCTAAGAGCCAGGAGAAGCGCGGAGTTTGTTTTGAGAAAACTGCCCGACTCCTCCACATTCTTCTCTGGACGGTGTTCGGCGGAGGCTTGGAGAGACTGCAGCACAGAGATCTTTTTGCTTTTAGTTAGTCTCAGCTAGCTAGGGCAGAGAAGTTCCCTGGACTGTTTTTTTTCCTTTTTCTTATCACTGTTTAAACCTGCTCTGGACTGAAAACCCAGGGGAGCACTGGGGGCTGCACCTGCGGCCCACCGGGGCCTGGAGCTCGGCATTTTCCAGCAGCGCCGGAGGGACTGGGATTGAGGAGAGACTGAGAGAGAGCCGAGCTCCACCCACGGCAAGGACTTTCTCAATTTGCCATCTCACTTCAGAACGAGAGGTTTTATTGTTTCATATTATTAATTTTTTATACTTGTATGCACTTTATTTGTTTAGTAAAATAGTTTTTTCCACTTTCCTCCAAAAAGATTTTTTTTTTGGACTGGTTGGAGGGAGGGGCCACTTGGGTTTGCTTCCCAGAGGGATCCTATACAGGGGTTTTCCCCCAAATTTGTCTCCAAACCAAGACACAGAGGCACGAGGCCAACGGCAGGGAAGAGTTTGGAGTCTGAAGGGGTGGATGGGGAAGATCCAGGAGCAGCTGCTGGAGATACAGCCCCAGCATTGCTGATCCTGCTGTGCCTGTGGCAGCCTTTGCTGGGCTCCCAGATCCTGCAGCTCCCCACGAGAAGCAGCATCAAAAAAAGAGAAATCAGTTCAATCAATCAGCAGCTGTCCCCAAGAGTCACCTGTGGGGTTTGTGAGTACAGGATGCCAGGAGCTGGCTTGGAAAAGAGGCTGGACAAATAAATGCAAATAAAACGGGAGCCCTGCCTCGAAGAGTTTATGGCAGGAATAATGTTTGTTCCGTGTGAAATAGGGGAAATTGCAGATCCTGGTTCCTGCGGCTGGATCACTCAAAACCCACAAAGGGCCGGGTACAAACCACTCTCATTTGTGGTGAAGTTTTATGGGAGGATGTGTGTGTTCAGTCAGATGGAATCCAGGTTACTGGGGCCTTCTCTCCCGCCAGCCTTTCATCTTCTCCTTCATAAAAATAACAAATCCCTTGCCAGCAACACTCTGGCGGCTGGGCTGAGGATTGTTAATGTTTATTGCCTGATAAAATTCTGCACGGGGCTGTGGCATCATCTCTGGGTGTGCCCGCTGTCCCTAGGTGGGTCACAGTGACTTATTAAAGAAATATGGGTATTGATCTGTATCGATACCCAACTGTGACGGACAAAAACTCTCTAACAGTTTCAAGTTACAAAGTGGATGTTTATTACGGCTGGGCAGCACGCGGGATATTTCTCTAATTCGCACTGCGAAATTCACAGGTAATTACAAAGCCTTTTATTTACAAAAGTGTTGAATATCCAAAATACAAATACATATTCATATTCCTGTCACCTCCCATTCCTCGCTTCATATGCTAATTAGCAAAAAGGTAATTAAGCATGCGTACTTTGTTTCTTAAAATGAGTCGGGGGTCTATTCTGGGGAGGGGTCACCCAAAATGAGGAAGTAAGATGAGTCTTCCTCGTCCTGACCTTTCTACCTTTTCAATGCATTCGTGACAAATGAATCCTTGGTAGAACTTACAGTTTCCTGTGTTTAGTGGGTCCTTTAAGCAGGAAATCTGCAGCTATCTTATGTCCTATTTACCACATTTTGTTTTTCATTACAAACACAGCTACATAAACATAAACCTGACAAGAAATGAGTTACAAGATCCGGGGTAGCTTATCTAAGATCCGGCTTCTGTTAACTGCGAACAAAGATTACCTATCTACTTCAGCTAATTCAGCAACTTATTATCTTAACTTTCCTAAAAATCCTTAGTTCCTCAAAATTAACGTCTCAACAGCACCCCATGGACACCATCCCTCCCTGCTGCAGGAGGGCATGGCCCACTCCTGAGTCACAGGTGTCTCTCCAGGACACAGGTCAGGGGAGGATCAGGAAAGCCTCCAGCTAGAAAGAGCCTTGGGAGAGAGAAAATTCCTCTCCCAAAAGAGGCAGAGGAAAGTGAAGGAAGAGATTTGTACAGTGAGATGGAAGGTTGGAGCGAGGGGAGGGACAGAACCTGTGCTCTCTGTGACCGGGGATAGGACCCCAGGGAACGGCTGGAGCTGGGTCAGGTTTGGGTTGGATCTCAGGGAAAGGTTCCTCCCCCAGGGAATGGACACAGCCCTGAGGCTGCCAGAGCTCCAGGGACATTTGGACACCGCTCTCAGGGTGGATTGCTGGGGTGTCTGTGCCGGGACAGGAGTGGGGCTGCCTGGTCCTTGTGTGTCCCTTCCAGCTCAGGACATTCTGTGATTCTTTGTGCACCAGACACAGAGGCAGAATCATGGAATGGGTTGGGTTGGAAGGGACCTTAAAGACCCCCTCATTCCAGCCCCTGCCATGGACTCAGAGGCGCTGGTCTGACTCCAGAGCTCACGTTTGGCAGGTGGGTGGGTGTTGCTTTCTTGGTTCAGTGCATTGGGAGTGAAAGAGGAGAAACAGAGCGTGCAAGTGCCACCAGGAGCCACGGGAGATGTGTCCTGTGAAACCAGAGCAGCTCACGTGGCTGCTGGGCCACAGATCTTTGGATCCAGACAGATCTCTGGTGACCTGCAGATCTATTGATCCAAGCAGATTTATAGTGAGATACAGATCGACTGATTCACGTTGGTGAGCTGCAGATGTATTGATCCGGATTTGCGGTGATCTACAGCGATGTCGCCGAGACACACAAGCAGTCACACACAGACAAGTATTTGGCAAGCAGAGGTTCTTCCAGCTCCTCCTGAGGGAGTGGAGAGAAAAGGAAGACCCCTCTTTGTTTATTCTTTACTTTTTTATACATTTGTGGATCTGGCAGAAGATTGGCTTTTTGGGGTTCCCACCCCTCAGCCTCAGTGGCCAGACCCACTGTCAGTTACAGTTGTTTTCAGGTTAGAAATATGCAAACAAAGGACAAAGAATGAGAAACAAAGGGTTTGTTTATGTTATACCTATGGGAAAGGTAGAAAACTGCTCTAATATTGTACAGTAACCAAAAGATCTGACTCCATTATGAATTTCAAGAAGGCTAATAAGAAAGCTCAGAAAAACCAGGGTAACACAGCTCTGTTGATCCAGATTCATGGTGATCTATTGATCTATCTATGGATAAATCCTTCCATTGATAGATCTGTGTGCTCTTTCGATCCACACAGATTTACGCTGTGCTACAGATTTACATTTTCCTACAAAAGCAGAAGCAGTTCTTGCCGGCTTGTTCCTGGGAGGTGCTTGTCTGACTCGTTCTTAAGGCCCTACAATTTCCTCATCAACGTCCAAAGCTTCCTCATACCTGTTACTGAAACCTTTTCTCTTTGGATCAACCCTTTGCTGCATAGAACCCCAGAAGGGTTTGGGGTGAAAGGAACACCACAAAGCCTGTCTTGTTCTACCTCTGCTGTGGATCTCCCACTGTCCCAGGCTGCTCCAAGCCCCATCCAACCCGGCCCTGGACGCTCAGGGATGGGGCAGCTGTGTTACCTTTTATCAGCTCCCTACAAATCCAAGGGCTGTTCCCATCCTCACCTCAGTCATATCTATATTCTGCTTATTTTTTTTTTTCAGTCCTCTCTTATCTGTCTGTCCCTCCAGGGACACTTGTTCTCTCTGCAATCATGGCAGCTGTTCCTTGTCTTCCCTGAGGCGCAGCTCTCTCAGTAAATGCAGAAGGATAAGGGGCAATGACTGTGAGAATGACAGCAGCAACCAGAGTTGGCCAAACTATTTTATATTATTTTATTTTATTTTATTTTATTTTATTTTATTTTATTTTATTTTATTTTATTTTATTATTTTATTTTATTTTATTTTTATTTTATATTATATTTTATTTTATTATTTTATTTTATTATTTATATTTTATTTTATTTTATTATTTTATTATTTTATGACATTTTATATTTCATATTTTATTTTATTTTATTTTATTTTATTTTATTTTATTTTATTTTATTTTTTATTTTATTTTATTTTATTTTTTAAATTTTATTTTATTTTATTTTATTTCATTTTATTTTCATTTTATTTTTATTTTAATTTCCTGACTTTATTTCTCTTGTAAGCCACTGGAGGGCAATCTTACCCTGTCTTTTGTGGAAAATGAGCTAAAATTCCCTGGCAAAGGTTAAAGCGGCTCTCAAGAGCTATTTCCCAACAGCGAGTGCAAAGGGAAGCAATCCTCTTGGACTGGAGATGCATTAAGGGGCAGAACAGAACTCAAATTTTGCAGGGGGTACAATGAATAACAACCCAAGGACTGCGGGAGGAGGCAGCTTCCTCTCCTCCTAATGAAGGGAGGGACTTGTCCCAGCCAAGGGCCGTCCCTCCCAAGGAGCCTCGGTGCTGTGGTTTAGGGGGTGCACTGCCCCCCACACCAGGGCACAGGAGAACGGGCTGGAATCACCACGAGAATCTGTTCTGAAAGGTCCTGGTGAAGAAGGAACTTCCTGAAAAATAAACCCCAGCATCTCACCCGTCTTCCAGAGGAAACTCAAGCGGGAAGTTTAGGAGCTACGAGTAGGTCAGCCTCATCTCAGTCCCTGGGAAAATCCTGGATGAGGATCCCCATGGAAGCATTTTATAGTCATATACAGGAAAAGAAGGTGGCTGGGATTTGTTACCAGGGATCTAAAGCAGAAGCTCAGCGCAGGCTCCCGAGGCCATCAAAGTGCTCAAGAAAGAGCTCGGGGGCTGCTGCTGAGCTCCTGCAGATGTAAAACCTCCAGCAGCCCTTGAGCACTGTTACCCTGGTTTTTCTGAGTTTTTTATTAGCCTTTTTGAATTTCATAATGGAGTCAGATCTTTTAGTTACTGTACAATATTAGGAGCAGTTTCTACCTTTTTCCCACAGATGTAACATAAACAAATCCTTTGTTTTTCATTCTCTGTCCTTTGTTTGCATATTTCTAACCTGAAAACAACTGTAACTGACAGTTGGTCTGGCCACTGAGGCTGAGGGGTGGAAACCCCAAAAAGCCAATCTTCTGCCAGACCCACAAATGTATAAAAAGTAAAGAATAAACAAAGGGGCTCTCTTCCTCCTCTCTCCGCTCTCTCAGCAGTGAGCTGGGATCGGAAGGACCTCTGCTTTGCAAAAATCTCTTGTCTGGGTGTGACTGCTTTGTGTGTCTCGGTGACAGAGCACCAGGTTCTGAACACCCACAGCTCAAACTGCTGTTCAGTGAGCCCTGGGCACTGATATCATTGGAGGGGCTCTAATTAACATCACTACATAAATACTGTTACCTGTGGGAATTGTTAGAGCAGCGAGGAGAGCTCAGCTCCTAGGGGAGGGCAGGGTCAGGGTGTTCTTTCTGTAGGAGACATCCCACAGGGAAAGAAGGAGCTGCTGTGTCCTCAGGATGTAGCTTAAAGCTGTTAAAAAAGATGTTCTGCCAGACCTCTGGTCCCAGAGAGAAAATCAGCTCAGTGAGAACCACCCCTCCTGTTCCAGGCTCCCTCCAGAAAGTGTGGGAAATCAGTTAAAACCTGGTTTCGGTAGGATAAGAAAAAGAAACACCACTAGAGGAGGGGGAAAAACTACAGCTAGTTAGAAAGAAAGGATTTTGCTGCTTAGACTCCTGAGCAAAAGGTGACTGTGCTGTGCATGGAGTCGTGGAATTGCTGAGGTTGGAAAAGACTTCTCAGATCATGGAGAAGTAACGAGAGAACAGAGGAACAAGGGATCACAGAACAGGCAGGAGATGAAACCATGGAGAGCAGTACAGCCCTTGGTGCTGAAATGACATTTTTGTGTGGCACTTTGGGCAGAGAAGGCCAAAGAGTCAGGGAAAGGGGCAGGAAAAGTGCTGAGCAGTTTGGGGGAGGTTGATGGGATGTGATGTCACAACGTCATTCGGACACGAGAACGGGAGAGCACAGAACCGTGGGGCTGCAGGTTCAGAACACACCAAAGGATTTGTCTCTTCCCACAGGTGATAATTAGCTGTGGGCTCGCCACGTGCAGGGTCAGATGGCAGATATTAACAGGGGTTTAAAAAAGGGATGAAAAAGCTCATGGAAGGCACAGAGAAAATTGCACGTTCCATGGTCAGGACCATCACGGGATCAATTCCATACATTTATCCTGTTCTTTACCTTTTCTTGGTGCATCAGATCATTTTCCAAATGTCCTGATTAAACCCAGTAATGTTTTTTAACATGCTGGGCCCTCACAAACCGTATTTCTACCAGCTGAGACGTTGGCCAACACCATCCCAGTGGCACCGAATGGGGACTGACACCAGGGAACAGGGAGCAGAAGCAGCTCCTGAAGAACTGACCCTGTGGAAGTGACTCGTGGTGAGCTGCTGCCCATGGCATGGACTCAGGCTGGAGAAGTTCATGGAAAACCGTCTCCCATGGGAGGGAGAGCAGCAGGAATGCCATGAGCTGCACAGAACCTCCATTCCCACCCCTCTGTGATGATGGGGGGAAGGAGGGAGGGGTGGGAGAAAGGTGTTTTTAAGGTCTGCTTTTGCTTGTCATTATCCTGCTCTGATTTTGTTAGTAATGCATTCAGTTAATAACTCTCCTCCCAGCCTGTTTTTTGCCCACGAGGATATTTGTTGAGGGATCTCTCCTGGCCCTTATCTCAACCCAGTGAATCCTCCATCGTATTTTCTCTGCCCTGTGGAGGGCAGCGATGGAGAGGCTTTGGTGGGTGCTGGGAATGCAGTCAGGGCACAGAGAAATAACATCAATTTAGTGCTTTTTGTCCTTCCTGAGGAGAAGGCTCCCATTGCACCCAGCCACTCTTGTCCCTGGCGGTGTCAGGGAGCTGGACAATGGTGTCTGCTCTGCTCACCAGCCAACAGCTGCCAGCTCTGGAGGCAGATCTTGCTGTTGTTGACATTATAAAATGATTTTAAACATCTCTCGTCAGCTCACTGTTTTTTGACTTCCATGACATCATTATCATCCCCAGTAGACTCTTCTTATTGAGAGAGAGAGAGGGGAAAAAAAAAAAAAAAGAAAAGAAAAAAGACATCTGTGTACATTTTCAGAAATGCTGAGAACTCAGAATCTGTTCTCACCTTCAGGGACCTTGACAAATGGTTTGTCATAAAATCAGTGGGTTGAATATGCACAACCTGGCGATGGGCTGTTGATGAACCCATTACCAGGGCTTGGAGTAACTCTTAATTTGGGGGGAGCTGCCACTCCAAACTGTCAGGTTGCACTTACGTGGAGCAGATGTGCTGCACGTTGATTTATTCATGTGCCCAGAGTGGAACATCTTTCTAAATAAAAGTGAAATGTAATTTTAGCCCAAGGTCATTATTAGTATTCCTTATTTTGTGCTTGTTATAAAAAGCCCAACAACTGCATCTCAGTGATCCCAAAACCCGCTTTGGGATTGTTTAACCTAGTCCACACCTTAAATTCCTTTACCCTATTCCAGTTGTTAAATTTCTAAATTTTTTTTTTTTTCTCCCTTCTGTTTCATGAGATGAAGCTTCTTTTTTTTAGGGTTCATAGCACAGTGATCCATCCCATTACAGCAGATTTCAATATTCTGACTGGATATTTTTTTTCCCCCGCTGGCTTTTGACGTTAATGGGCACCTCGCTGGATTTTTGTTGACATGTCCCTCAAAGGATTTCTGTAAACTTTCAGTGTAACCTGAGGTTTGGACTGAGCAAACTTGAACCCAGGCATCTCCCTCATCCACTGGGATGACGAGTTAGAAAAGTTAGGAGTAGAGTAAAGATTAGGGTTAGGAGTAGATTAAAGACTAGGGTTAGGAGTAGAGTTAGGGTTGGTGTTAGGGTTTGCTTATGCTGAGATCTGGGCTGATGTTTGGGTGAGGGGTGGTTTCATGGTTAGCGTTACACTATGGGTTTTTTTTTTTTCTGATGAAGGTCAACATTAGGTTTAGGATTAGCGTTTCTTTTGTGTTAGTTAGGGTTACGGAAATATCAGACCATTCTGCAGGTGCATTCAAGGTGATCTCCGTGCACCTTGCAGATCTGGCAGCTGAAACCTGTACAAAGCTCTCTCTTTCTTATTCATCAGTTTTCACCTTGAGCTGGGATTCCTGAATTTGTGTTCTATTTTTTTACCCTTAAGTGAGTCTTGCCTAGGTCTTCTCCAGCCTGATCTCATCCAGAAGCTGCTGCATCACATTCACAGCTGTTTATGCTCTTTTTCAGTATTTGGGATCCACCCCTTTGCACTGTCAGCGAGTTTGAACCTTCTATTTACCCCGCAGAGTTCTGGCTGCCTTGGGGTGAAGGGAGAGCCCCCTTTCCCTTCCCCTCAGCGCTGGTGGACCTTTGCTGCAGCCCACCAGGGCACGGTTATTCCCTCTGCAGTTTTGGAGTCCCTGCTGTGGCGCTTCCTTGTCTTCTCTCAGTTTCCGCCCTTCCTGGGCGAACATTTCCTCTCCAGCCACGTCCTGGATGCTCTGTGCGGCCTCTCCAGTGGAGCCATGGACAAAGGAAAGGGAGTGGCCAGGACAGGAAGGAATCCTTCCCACCCTGGGGATGAAGGATGGTAGGAAAGGGCAAGACCATGGCTGTGGTTGGCGAAGAGGAGCTGTGGCACTTTTGATGGTTGGTGGAAGTGTTACCCTGGTTTTTCTGAGTTCTTTTTATTAGCTTTTTGAATTTCATAATGGAGTCAGATCTTTTAGTTACCATACAATATTAGAGCAGTTTTCTACCTTTCCCACAGATGTAACATAAACAAATCCTTTGTTTTTCATTCTCTGTCCTTTGTTTGCATATTTCTAACCTGAAAAACAACTGTAACTGACAGTGGGTCTGGCCACTGAGGCTGAGGGGTGGAAACCCCAAAAAGCCAATCTTCTGCCAGACCCACAAATGTATAAAAAGTAAAGAATAAACAGAGGGGTCTTCTTCTTCCTCTCTCCGCTCTCTCAGCAGTGAGCTGGGATCGGAAGGACCTCTGCTTTGCAAAAATATCTTGTCTGCATGTGACTGCTTTGTGTGTCTCGGTGACAGTGGAAGTGTGGAGGGTGATAATTATTGTGGAGTAAAAGATGCTGGTGGAGCTGGGACCAAATAGTGGAAATCCAGAGCTGATCTCTGGGTTAGCCCCTGGGGGCTGAGCCTGGAGTGGTGCCTCCCAGGACAGGTGATGCTGCTGGGAATATGGCAAACAACAGCTGATGGCTGGGCTGGGACTGCAGGGGATGATCCATGTGGCTTCCCTGGGCACGGGGAAGGGTCAGGAGCAGGTTCTGCCAGAGCCAGGCAGGGTTTCCATCTCTGGGAAGAGAAGGGTGGGGAGTTCACCTTGCATTGTTTGTACCCTCACGCCAATCAGGTTATCCACCGGAGCACGTTCATCACAGAGCCATGGAATCATTTGGGATGGAGAACCTCTCAGATCATCAGCACCAATTATGTCCACCCTAACCCATGTCCCCAGGTGCCACATCCACAGGTTTTATGAACACTTCCAGGGATGGTGACTCCACCAGCCTGTGCCAGTTCCTGACCAGCTGCTCTGTGAGGAATCTTTCCCCATACCCAACCCTGGCACAGCTTGAGGCTGTTTCCTCTTATCGCCCTTGTTCCCTGGAAGCAGAGCCTGTCAGGAAGTTGTGGAGTTATTGCTTAATAAACCATCAAACATCTTCTTATCTGGGCCCAGGGTAAAGATTTCCTATCACAATGCAAATGGTTGCCAAACAACCCCTGAAATGTTATTTTAGCCCATTTTTCACAGCGTTCCCCAGACAGCCCCGTGGATGTGCCAGAAAGGGGTCCTGTGACCTTGTTCAGAGCTTTCCAGATGCTGCCTTGAGCTCTGGATTAATCATTTCCCTCCCCTCCCACTCTAATTTGACTCGATTTTCCTGCTTCTGTTCAATGCAACTGCAGCACCCAGGAGTGGAACTCGATCCATGTGGGCCCCTTCAGCTCGGGATATTCCATGGATCTGTGATTCCATAACTGGGTGCTCACACCTGACTCTTCCCCTGCAAGCTCAGCTGCCCCAGAATTCCTTCGGAGACCCTCTGGCATTCAATAATATTTAGCAATGGATCATATAGAAGGTGTTTAATGATTAATGGCATTTGGAAAAATATCATATACCCTGAGAAGTTTTACACTTTCTCTATTCCCATGCCAGCAAGTGAAGATTTGCAGAGTGAGGTAATTTTGTTAAACCAACTGATAAAACTGGAAAAAAGAAGAGAAATGCTTTGGAAATTCACCATCTTCTTTGGGTCTTAACCAGAAACTGCAAATTGCTCGCCAAGTTTTGGCTGAAAATAGCTGTGCTGAGTTTCACCTAATTTTTTAAAATCAATTTGGAATTAAAGGATGGTGAAAATGTGGAGTAGGATAATTCTTGTGGAGTAAAAGACATTGCTGGAGCCAGGAGCAAATAGTGGGAATCCAGAGCTGGTCTCTGAATTCAGCTCCAGGCTGACCTTGGGGATCCTTTGCTCATCAGCAGCTCTAGCTCACACTTCCTTTCACTTCCACCCCAAGGGAATTTTCCATGCTCTGAAAGGAGCATCTCTGCTGCATCTGTCCCGGGCTCCAGAAGATTTTCTGGAGCTTGGAGAAGCTCTGGGAGCCATACAAGATGCTTCATTGCCTGTGAACCCATGAACAAACTCCCTTTCCACACATTAATTATAGGTTTTGCTGAAGGAAGTCTAAGGAAAGACAGAAGCAGATGGGAAGAGGTATTTAGACATTTTAACTGTCTCTTCCTGTGCCTAATGGAAGAGGGTTAAATGTTGAATTCCATAACTCTTCAAAACCTTTGGGTGAGCACTGACCGAGGCAGTTACAAGTTGCTGCATTAACTGTGAAATTGTCCAGTCCCAGCTGGGCTTTGCCAGGGCTGGAAATTCCCAGAGTTTTAGGCTCCTTTGGCAACGTGCAGGTGGTTGAAATGCCTCTGGATAATGACACCCCACGAGCAGTTTTTATTTGTGGGATGCACACGGAGCACAGTCACCCCAGATGGATATCAGGGTGCAGATGGGCAGTTAGTCAGGAAGTCAGATTAATAAAGCAAATGCAGTTTACAGCTGTTAAAAATTAACAGTGCTGTGCTCAGGATGTCCTGGCCATTCCCTATGTGTGTCCCTGCTGTCTAAGGAATATTTGCACCTCTCTTTGCTTATGGGACTGAAGTTTGTCTGAAGTTTGGGGACTGGGAATGATGCAGTGTTCTCTGCTGTGGCAGCCCCTGAGCTCACAAACTCCTAGGCTGGGATATCTCTGATCAAAGCCCTTTGGATTAAATAAACTCCACTTCCATCAGCCTTTTTGTTTCCCTTCTGCTCTTCCTAAACATGGAAACACATCCCGAAATCCTTGGTGTGCAAGTGCTGTTCTGCCGTGGTCACCACGTTTTCATCCTATAGTATGGATACGTATTCCCTGTTTGGAAAACAGGGAAGAGGTCAATCAAATGGACACCAAGCCAAGAATGTCCTGGGAATGCAGAGTCATCCCTGGAGAAGAGCCTGGCTTAGCAGGACCTGCCTTTAATTTGCTAATCAGGCACCTTTTCATCACCTTTCCTTGCCTGAAGCAGGAGATGGGAAGTGAGGCATCCATCCTTGCAAGAAAGTTCATTTGGGCATTGCAGAGCTAAGGAAGGTCCAGGAAAAGAGGTGGAATTCGATGATCTTTGCATGGAATCATCAAATGGTTTGGGTTGGAAGGAACCTTAAAGATCATCAGGTGGAGTTTGCTGACTGCTGCATTGGCCAGAAAGGCAGAAGCAGGAGAGGGTTTGTGCTTGGAAGTGTCCAGGGCCAGGTTGGACAGGGTTTGGAGCAGCCTGGGATAGTGGAAGTTGTCCCTGCCCATGGCAGGGGGTGGCACTGGATGAACTTTAAGGTCTCTCCTAACCCAAACACTGTAATTCTCTGATATGATTCTACAGCACAAGTGTGAAATTCCATCTCAGCAACAAATTTTTCACAGTGCCTGAACAAGAGCTGGAGGAAGTGTCTGGGAACAAACCCTTATTTCTGTTTAGTAGCTTTGCAAACCTTCCTCCTCATCGAGGCAGGCTGGGAGATGCCAGGCTGGGAACCCGGAGGTAAGAGCCCAAAAAACCCTCAGTGTGCTCTCAGTCCCGATTGATCCAAATATAAGAAATCCACTCATTTGTAACAAATTCACTCTTTTTCTTAAAGACATCCTGGCAGTCATTATGCCAGTGATGGGCATGCTGTTACCACGGGTTTGGGGTAAAAAAAAACACCCACAAATTTTCCAGCATATTCCTTGCTTGCTGAGTGGCTCACACGTTTGGAGTGGACTTGATGCACAGCTGAGCATTAATTTTTGTTTAAAAGTAACATGACTTAACGAACTCCTTCAGCCCGAGAAGCACAAATAAATTATTTTAAACATTAGAACCCCTTTGAAGGGAGACTGAGGAGCACTTTGCCTGTTCTGTTGTTGGCGGTTTTGTGGGTTTACTTTTTTATTTATTTTAAGAAAAGGGCAGAAATGAACACTCAAATCCCCTTCTTTTCAAATTCAAATCACCCATCAGTAACTCCGGGTTTCCTGATGTAAAAATCCACCAGGAGATGGCAGAAGAGCCCCGATGATGGCCAAGGACAGTCGCTGCTGCGTGATGGATGTTTAAAAACCGGGAAAAATCTGGGAGCTGTTGAGCTCCGATCCAAAGGATGAAAATCTTACAGATTTACAGCCAAGACCTTTCCTGCTGTCTGTAAATTCTCCTGCTCTGCACACAGCGATGTGTCAGGACTGGGTTTCGTGTCACAGGTCCCTAAAGGGAAAAATCATCTGGGAGCAGAGGAGGGTGGAAAGAGCTCTATGGGAAGATGTTGGGCCGGGAGCGATGGGATGACAGCGTCAGGTTTGAGGTTGGGACTGGGACTGGAGGACTGAATTCCTCAAAATGAGATCACCACAATCACATTTTATAAGTCTATGGGTGGGAGAGGATGGAAACGGGGATTTTGGGAGCCACAAAACTCGTGTGCGTGGGCTGGCTGTGTGTGGAGCGGGGCTGTGGAACAGGGGACAGGGATTTTGGGTGGCAGCACTGGCAGAGTGTGTTGGACTGGCTGAGAGCGAGTTGGAGCTGCTCCAGCTGGGGACTGACACCTGGAATGTGATGTGGAGGTACCAAAAATGATACTTTGCAGGCATCAGGCTGCCTGGTCATAGAATGCCGGAATGGTTTGTGTTGGAAGCGACCTTAGAGCCCATCCAGTGCCACCCCTGCCATGGCAGAGACACCTTTCCCTGTCCCAGGCTGCTCCCAGCCCTGTCCAACCTGGCCTTGGACACTTCCAGGCTTGGGGCAGCCACAGCTTCCCTGGGCAACCTCTGCCAGAGCCTCCCCACCCTCCCAGGGAAGAATTCCTTCCCAAAATCCCATCTAAACTGCTCCCTGTCATCCACCAGGGAACTGTGGCAGCGCATCGTGCCCAGCCAGCAGAGCTGGGGGTACCAGACGTGACACAGCCAACAACCCAAAGGCGTTTTAGGTGGCCAGCACCAAGGGCAGGGACATCCCCCTTTTCTGGAGTGTTCTTCTCTGCTGCCAAGAGACTCCTTCAACCCCCTCTGTGTCCTCAGCCAGCTGTCCCACCTCCTGTGACTTAATGGCTGTTTTCCAGCGAGTTGCTCTTGATCTGCCAGCCTGAGCAGTTTTTAGCTCCACGAATATTTAACTTCATGGGAAGCTGAGTAACTTTAAGAGGAAAAGGCTCGTGGCAAGAGGTCTTGGATCTGCTGCTCGAGGGGTTTTGTGCAAGGGAGCAAAGACCGAATCTGAACTTCATTCAGTTGTCTTCTGCAGTTTCCAAAGTGAGTTCAGACTGAAATTACAGATATTACAGATATTTCAGATTGTCCCCAACAAAAATAAGGAACCTCAATACCAAGGGTGTGTTTTAGACAAGTGCAGAGTTCATTAGGCACCAGTGACCTTAACCCTGCCCTCCAACGAGGCTGCGATGGAGGAAGAGACAACCCAACCTTCTTTATCCCAAACTATAAAATCTGCACTCCCAGGAAGTTGTTCTGTGGTTTCTTTGTTAAAAAAAGTCAAAGTTTAACCAGGTTATCTTATCTCCTTGTATTATTATTTTTAATTTTTTTTTAAGTTTCTTTTGTTTTATCCCAGTCGGTCTTTGCACACCTTACTCTGCTTGGGGTCTAAATTTGATGAAACCAAGAGATTTCCAGAACATCAGAGGCAAAAGGCACGCACTGAATGATACAAAAATCTTCTTTTTTTTCAAGGTATATAAACAGCTGCCCTTTTCATTTTAACAAAGACCTTCCATCTCATTTGTCATAGAGAAGTATAACACCGCTGCAAATAAAGATCATGTGTGGAAAAAAATCTCACTTGCCAGATCAAGAATCTAAACTATGTAACTGTTTCCAAGATTACCGTGGAAACCAAATTACTACTAAAAGGACATTAATCTGTCTCTGACCCTGAAATGCTGTAGTGAAGGGTTTTTGTTGTTACCCATTAGCTCTGCCCAGGAATTTCTTCAAGCATTTAGGAATTCAACATTAATTGCCTGTGAGGGTGAATAAGCCATGAAGTTACCTCCACGAACCCTCTCCCAGATCAAAGCAACACCCAAAACTAAGAGAAGAAAGAGATTTTTGGTATTTTCAAGCTGCAATTTGCATGATTCAGGTGCAGTCGAGTGTGGCTTTTGCATGGGAATATTTCTGCCGGGGCATGATTGGCATCCACAGGAACCACGTCCAGAATTTAACAACGACTGGATCGACCTCTGCTAAAGAAGTTCTTAAGTTTAAAGAAATTTAAAATACAGTTGCGTTCATCTGGCTCAGCACCCCCGCTGAGAAATAATCAACCGAAGATCTCAATGAGGAGAATCTTGGAGTGGGAAACTTCTTAGTATATAAAAAATAATAGTTTTCTCTTAGAAGTGAAAAAGCCCTTTCTGTATATACTTCCAGACCCTTTAAATACATGTTTTGATTAATTTTTGCTATTTTTTTTTCCTGGCTGCTGTCCCAGTTAGGGGAGACTTTCACTGGAAACAGGTCAGTGGGGAGCAGAAAGGGGTGATCAGAAACCAAAATCAAAGTATTTTGTCAGATCATCCCCCTGTAAGCCCAGCTCTGGCTCTTGCTGCCACCAGTCACTTGGGTTTTCTGCTTAGAAGAATGTGTTTCTAGATTTAATATGGAGATTTTTTTTTTGTTGTTTTTTTTAGCTTAAAATTCTTCCCATTTTTTTTGAGTTAGAGGTGAAAGCTGTGTCCAGTGTGGGGATGTGCCACGGGATTCTCTCAGGCTTCATGTAATTGCTCTGGAGTGGAAGAGCGTCCTCCCTTCAGGAGGAGAGAAAATGTGCACTTGGAGGAGTCTGAGCTCAGCTGACAGTGTCGTGGAATGAGAATATGTAGAACAAAGGTCAGAAAAAAGGTCGGACAGGACAACTGGCGGCTGGAATTGCGGGAACTGGTTCTCTCTTTGGCAGGAATCAGTCTCTGCTGGAGCTGAGGTTAATGACCTTCTCCCCCCAGCAGGAATCTGGGATACAACCTGTCTGGGATCTGAGGGAAACACCTGGACAAGCAGCTCACTCGTCTCACTGTGTTAAATCCCCCCTCATTTTGTGATAACGCAGAATCCTTAGTTCCAATGTCACTGTTTTGTTTTGTTTTGTTTTGTTTTGTTTTGTTTTGTTTTGTTTTGTTTTGTTTTGTTTTGTTTTGTTTCTGGGAACGACTAAAGTTCTGTGTCCTAATTCACTTGGAATTAGTTATGGTGAAAAACCCATGGAGTGAAAATTGTTCCAGTGTGTCTTTGTCTGGGCATGTGTGCACACCGGGTGAGCCATTGTGGTCCCACTCTGGATATAAACTGTTCTTCAAGTGATCAAAATCCCAGGAAATTTATACTTATCATCACCACTACCACGAAAGTGATTTTCAGGAATTTCGTGCTTGATTTGATGGAGTAAATCAATTTATTTTTGGGGGATTCAAATCGTAAATACACCTGTATAAACACACCATGTGCTTCACTGGATAGTTTTGGTAATCCATTGATTATTCATTGGTTATTGAAAGAATTATTATTTTTATTGGGCCCCTCTCAAATAAATGAAAAGACGGCACAAAGGTTGTGAGCCTGTTCTTGTACCACACACACGAGCACAATTATAGGTGTTTGTCACAGGTGGAGTGGTTCTGTCTGGATCAGCAGGGAGAAATTGATGTGAAAACTCTCAGACTGTCCAGGGACAAAATGAGTTCCAACCCCCTGTGCAATGCAGTGCAACTGAAAATGGGGTAGGAAAAAATAATTTCAGCTTCCTGAAATAGCAGAGCAGAGCTCCAGACTCACTTCATGGGCAGACAAGCGAAAGCAGAATTATTTGTTCTACCTGTCCCACAAATGTTGAAAATTACTTTGTAAAAGGGAAAAACTAATCTATATTTAATTTTCAGTGGGACCACTTAAAATTAAACTGTGTTGAAAACACGACATTTTTGTTTTGCTCTGTCTTTGGGAAAATGAGATTTGGTTTTTTTTTAGCTCCACTGTGGATTTTTCATTCTTTCTCATCAAAATCTTGCAAAACACGAGCAGTGCCTCTTCATGCCCTTATGGGATTATGTGTCTGCTTTTCAGCCGACCTTTGCCAAAAGCATCCTGGCAACTGCTGGAAGCAAAACAAATGAACAGAAACCTTCCTGCAGCTCACGGTCACTTCTCATCAAGGAAGGGAACATCAAGAAAACATCTCCAGGCATGTCCTGAAATGACGACCCACCAAACTCAAATGGCAGCTGAGCCCTCCCACGATCTGGGCGATGGAATCCTTCCCTCAGTGGATCTCACTCATCTTTCTCCATCAGTCCTGTGCTGCCAGCAAAGACCTTGTCCTCCACATTTCCAGCCTAAATACAGTCAGGGGATCACTGAGGCTGGAAAAGACCTCCAAGATCATCAAGTCCAATTGTTGACTCAGCAATACCAGGTCCACCCACGTGTTTTTTGAGCCCTTCCAGGGATGGTGACTGCACTGCTGCCCTGGGCAGCCTGTTCCAGTGCCTGACCAACCCCTCCTGTGAACGAGCTTTCCCTGATGTCCAGCCTGGCACAACTTGAGGCTGTTTCCCCTTGTCCTGTCCCTGTTCCCTGGAAGCAGATCCTGACCCACCCCTGGCTGTCCCCTCCTGTCAGGAGTTGTGCAGAGCCACAAGGTTCTCCCTGAGCCTCCTTTTCTCCAGGCTCAGCCCCTTTCCAGCTCCCTCAGCCCCTCCTGGTGCTCCAGCCCCTTCCCCAGCTCTGTTCCCTTCTCTGAACACACTCCATGTCTTTCTTGTCCTCAGGACCCCAGAACTGCTCCAGGATTCGAGACGCAGCCACATCCCAGCTCTCTGGTGGAAAGCTGCCCAACCTCAGCTGCTGATCCCTCCCAGACCCTGGACAGCACCGACACGGAGCTGCTGCCCCTTTTTAGACCCCTGAGTGCTCTGGGAGCCTCCAGCCAGCCATGCATGGAGCAAGAGGACAGCTGAGATGCTGCATCACTGCCCAGGACACCCTGACTCCAGATCTGTGTCTGTGTGGGCAGCAGGGGATCCTCACTTCGGGAATCCCAGAGGACACAGCCTTAAGCTGCAGCAGGGGAGGTTTAGGCCGGGCATTAGGGAAAAGTTCTTCACAGAAAGAGTGAATGGGCACTGGAAGGGGCTGCCCAGGGAGGTGGTGGAGTCCCCGTCCCCAGAGGATTTCAGGAGAGCCTGGATGTGGTGCTCAGTGCCATTGTCTGGTTGATATGATGGTGTTGGGTCATAGGTTGGACGCAATGATCTCAGAGGGCTCTTCCAATTGATTCTGGGATTCTGGGATTCTGGGATTCTGGGATTCTGGGATTCTGGGATTCTGGGATGCTTTGCTCACTGGCTTAGCCCTCACACAGACCAGCTCCTCTTTGGTCTTGCTGTTGGGGCAGGGGCTGAGCTGAGGGATTCTGGGTCACCTTTTTACAAAGGTAAACGGAATATTGGATCCAACCATCCAAGCACCTTCCAGCAGGCAGAGCCTGGCCCTCCCTTCGCCCCACGTGGCTGTGGGTCACTCACAATGGGATCAGCAGGTCTGCAAAACAAAGGTGTGGAAAATCAACCAGCACTGTCAGCCCCTTTTAGCACGTATGACTCTTCACTTCATGAAGGTGACATCTGGTTTGGGGTTTGTCTTCCCCACCCTCCTCTTTCCCCCTCCTCCAGGTGACGGACGTTGCCAACTCCGTTACTCCTAATGGAGATTTATTCCAAAACAGCTCCTCAGTGCTCACTGCTGACCCCGCCTCCCATGTCTTTGTCTTGGTGAGACCGTCCAGGCTGGGAAGGACAAACCCCAGATCTGCTCCTCAGCAAAGCTGGGGTTTTATTTCTCTGAAACTGAGATTTCACCTGTGCTTCTGTCTGCTGAGATAATGAATATCATTACATCTCCTCACCAGGTCCCTGAGATGGCCTCCTGAAAGACAAAGACCTTGTATTAAAAAAAATAATAATAATAAAAAAAAAATAAAAAAGCCAGCAAATATTGGAGATGTAGCTGTTTTCATTCTTTTTATTTCACTAAAGGTAGAAAATCGAAGGGAAATTGGGAAGAGCATCCCAGGGAGCCTTGGCTCAGGCCTGTGGTGGGGCTTGCAGAAAATTGTTCCAGATGACATTATTATTTACAACTCTGTGGTGGGGTCGTTTAAACGTGGGGCTATTAAAGAGTAGAAGGAGGGGGTGAAAAGTGAATTTTTGTTTTGAAGAAGAGCGATATAAAATGGAGATGGGAAGGGCAAGCAGCCGTTCCAGGTTCAGGCTTCAAGCACCTGCTCCCACAGCTTCTCCCAGGGCCACGAGCCTTTCTGGAAAGGGAATCTTAAATAATTAAAACCTGAAATCTGCTCACTGAGAGAAAGGATGAGCAGCTCTTACAAAAGATTGTATTAAACCTATATTTAAGCTGAGTTCACACTGAAGGAAAAGAGAGGTTGGGGAGGGTTAAAAACCACCACAGGGATATTGCTGTGTGTGATAAATTCAAGAAATTCCAAGGGAATACTACACATCAAGATAATCAGCTCGTAGTTAGGGAATAAAAGATGTTTAAACTCTTCAGATTGCCCTAAATTGTACCAAAAGTGATGAGAAGTGTTTTTGTGGCTCTGCTGCCAGCTCGTGCTATCTTTAAAAACAAACCCACATGTTCTGCAATATTTTGAGCCTAAAAAAGTAACTCAGCTGTGAAAAAAGCCAGATCTGGCTGTGTGGATTGCGTACTTCCCACTTATCCATATTTGAATGTCTTTCAAGTGTAACCTTAACTGAATAATTTGAGTTTATTGTGCTTGTTTTGAGAAAATTATCTCATCACAGAGCAATCACAACATCCTTGTAAAGCTGATTGGAGAAAGCCACGTTCAGAGAGGAGACAGGAATTGTTCCCCGTCAAACCAGGGTGTTGCACCAAGCGCTGATTCTTCAGGAATCTGTGTGAGCCAGCATGATCCAATATTTCCATTTAACACTTTGTATTGAACAGACTTTGCTGACATTTGCAGATGAAATCTGGCTGTGAGAGATGATTTGTACCAGGAGACGTTTCAGAGGAAGGGTCTGTTCTGGAGCCTGAAGGTGCAGTCCTGTATTATTTTAAGGAATAAACACGAGCAGATACATGCCAGGTAATCCAGCAGGAGTTCAGCAGGAGTGGAGCAGCTTTGCAAAAACCTGGGGATTATTATGGATTACATTTTGATGTGGGATATGAAATTGAAAAAAAAAAAAAAGGCAAAGACATTTTTTTTAGACTTTTAGACCTTCCACTATCCCAGGTTGCTCCAAGCCCTGTCCAGCCTGGCCTTGGGCACTGCCAGGGATCCAGGGGCAGCCACAGCTTCTCTGGGCACCCTGTGCCAGGGCCTGCCCACCCTCACAGGGAAGGATTTCTTCCCAAAATCCCATCTAACCTTACCCTCTGGCAGATTTATAGCACAAAAGTTCTACAGCTCCCTAGACTTCATGGGAATTACCTGCAGGAAATTTTTGGAGAATTTATTCAAATAGCTCATAATGAACAGAAAGACCCAGACCTTCATTCAAAGCACAAAAAACCACCTCCTACTCTGGGGACCACTTCTTGTGTCCTCAAAGCTATAAATGATGTTGACCCAGTAGCAGATGACATTTGCCACAGACCTGAAGTGAAAGGAGGAAGATTCCTGGATTCTCTGCTCTGTGTTCTTTGCTGGTCCCCATGGATCCTCCTGTGGCACACAGCTCTGCTCCCAGGATGAGCACAGTGCTTGTTGTGGGGTTGTCTGTGAAAATCCTCAGGATTAACGGGGACAGCGCTCCAAATCCAGCTCCACCCAGTGATCTGTGTCACCTTCTGTCACCCTGTGGGAAGCTGCTACTGCTCTGCTAATTCCCAGAGAAGTCTGGACCCATGAATGTTCTGATATAAATACAATCCTCAGAGACGCTCAGGATAACATCCCCCTCCCACAAACCCTAATCCCAGGGGCTGAAATTCTTTAACATCGTCTTCAGTGCTCCCTTGCGTGACCCTCTAAAGTGGAATAGCACTCAGCAGTTTTGGGCTTTGAACTTTAGTTTGATGTTGTTTTTTTCCCCCCCAAATCCCTGTGAATTATGGTCACCAGGATCTGCTTCAGGTGCAGAGCCTGCAAAGCTCTTCCTCTGTCAGGGCTGGGCTGAAATTCTGATTTAATCCTTTGTGAGGTTACGGAAGGAATGGTGCTCAGGAGAAGTGCCCATCCCTTTTTGAGGCCAGGAGGAATGTGAGGGACGGGCTCCATGTGGGTTCTTGCCTCTATTGTGATGAGGTACAAAAGACCAGAAGAGTGACCTCGGGGAGGAGGAAGGTCACCTGCAGAGCCCTGGGGCTGTCACAGCCTCGGTTCAGAGCAGGGCTGGGCCAGGGTGGCTCACTGCACACCCTGAAGGAGGAATCAGAGCATCACAGGATGGTTTGGGTAGAAAGGACCTTAAAGATCTCCTCATTCCCACCCCCTGCCCTCAGCTGTGTCAGCACTTCCATACAGAACCACAGAATGTCCCGAGCTGGAAGGGACCCACGGGGACCATCCAGTGCCACTCCTGTCCCTGCACAGACACCCCAACAATCCCACCCTGTGCCTCAGAGCAGTGTCCAAACACTCCTGGAGCTCTGGCAGCCTCGGGGCCGTGCCCATTCCCTGGGCAATGCCCAGCACCCTCTGGATGATGTCTGGGTGATATCCCCGAATCATCTCTGCCTAACAGAGGAGTACTTACCATAGTTAGCTCATAAAGATTTCTGAAATGGTGATTGTGGGACCAGGAGTGAAACCACAAGCGGGAAATTTTGGGAATTCCAGCCACGACCTGCTGTTGTTTTATCTCTGTGGTGACCCACATAAACAACAGCAAAAAGATGGTTATGCCATATTCATCCAAACCGCCCAAACACCTGAAATTGCATTTTCTTTGTCTTCAAGAGACTATATTTGCATATATTTACATGAATTTACAGTTTTTATTCGCATTTATCTCCACGAACAAAATATTTAAAAATATATTTACTACGATATCTCACTGTGTAGGGAAAAAAATTGAGTTTGTTCTCAGCTTCCAAATGACAAATAAGGATCAGAAAATGCTTCCTAGCTGTTCAAATAAAATAAGCATTAGCAAAATACAACCTAAACAAAACAGGAAAAATACATCCTTACGCAACGTAATTGAAATTTCCCATTTTAGTAAGTTTGGCTCTGTTGCCTCAGTACCTGCTCTTTTGTAATATTACAGAAAAGCAGGCACAGATGGCACCTGCATTTCCATTGTAATAAATCAGGAGAGAAGACATCGCTGTAAACACTTCTGTGGTAGATTTTTCCATGTGCAAAACAGGAAAATCCATCCTTGCTGGGCACACAGTCAAAGGACACCTCACAATTAACCCATCCCCTGTAATTTGTCTGGGGTTCCACCATGCAAATTGTCTCTCTGAGGATCAGGGGAGCTGTGGCTGCCCCATCCCTGGAAGTGTCCAAGGCCCTGGACCTTGGAGCAACCTGGGATTGTGAAAGGTAGAACAGATGGAAAAGTGAATTTGTTAAGGTTGGACAGGTTATTAAAAAAAAGACCAAAAAAAAAAAAAAAAAAAAAAAAAAAAAAAAAAAATCCAATTGGGAATCCCTTCCCAGGTGCTGAGCTGTTATAAATCTTCCAGAAGATGTGAGTCAAAACTGAAAAAAAAAAAAAAAAAAAATCTGTAGGAAAGATAGTTGGCAGTGGGAGCTGTTGGAGCTCTGTGATCATTGACACAGCTCCCAGACCACGATGTCCCAAAGTGGGCTGAGAAACCCCCAGTGTTGCTTTGGCCACGGGGAACAGCACAGCCCCTTGGACAGAAATTGGAGCTGTAGGAATTGCTTTGCCGGCATTTTGGGTATGGGGAGTGATAACAAATCTATTTTGTTACTCAGCAATCCTGTGTTTTTTCCTTCTGGCTTTTTAAAATTAAGAACTTTTAGGGATATTCATGCCTTTGCCAGAAATGTCAAAGTTTGTCCTGGATCCATGATGAATAATAGGGAAAATAAATAGAAGTGTACAGAATCCCAGGATGATTTGGGTTGGAAGGGACCTTAAAGCTCATCCAGTTCCACCCCCTGCCGTGGGCTGGGACAGCTGCCACTATCCCAGGGTGCTCCAAGCCCCATCCAGCCTGGCCTTGGGCAATTCCAGGGATGGGGCAGCCACAGCTTCTCTGGATTGATAGCGAGGAGGTGGTAAAATTGCCTCAGATACAATCAAACCGACTTGTTCATTATCAAGCTCCTTTATATAAAATTAATCTCATAAAGCTGCAGATTTTGCCAGGTGGGCCCCTTGTGGTTCCGTTCCTGTGGAATTCCTGACTGACGCTTCACAGCATCCCACGAGTTAAAAAGAGAGGAGGCAGGGGAAGCAGATACTTGGGAATGGGGGTACCTGGTGTTGGGGGTTAAGTTTCCTGTAGAATTTCCCCCCCCCATAAGTTGCTAGGAGACTAAATACTGATAGTTAAAGGGTGCTCAACCCAGACAAAGGGAGTTGATCACTTAGTTTTAGGGGAGGGAAAAAGCTCCAGAGAGCTGAGGGTGGTGGGCTCACTGCTCTCGGTTTCTGGGGAGCACGGTCGGGCGACTGAGAGCTGCCTGGAGTCCACGGTTAACGGAGGAGTCTGGTCCTGGGAATTCTACCATCTGTTGGAGCGCCCAGGAATTCGGAGTTTCTTCGCTGCCCTGCTGGATTTTGGGTCAGCTCGGATCCAGCCGCTGCGGGTTCTCCAGCACTGCCCACTTCATCTGCCAGGGACACCCCCCTGCCTGCCGAGGACAGTCCACAGAGTTTCCACCGTGTGCCCCTCGGGGTTCTTGGTTCTGTTTTACTTATTATTATAATTGCTGTTGTTGTTTGTCTGTCCTGTTATAGTTACTAGTAAAGGACTGTTATTCCCTTCCTCATAGCTCTGACTGAAAAGTTTTTTTTTTAATCTTCCAAATTATAATAACACGGAGGGAAGGATTTGAATTCCTCATTCCTAGAGAGGCCTGCCTCTCCCTAGCAGACACCTGTCTTTTCAAACCGGGACACCTGGGAACTGGGTACCTGACAAAGCACAATCCCACCTGTTAGGAAAGAAACACTGCTCCTGGCAACGTCTGGTGAAAGCTCTTCCTTCTTCTGACGTGGATTCCCAGGGCAGAGGCACAGGAACAGTGAGATCTCCCTCAACACTGCCTCGAATATGGAGCTGGACCTTCAGCCAAGAAATCTGGAAGGTTTCCAACCACTCACCCCAGATGTGTCTGGCTTTTTTTTAATAAAGAGGCTGAGCACGACTTGCAGGAGGGAAGACACATCGGGCAGGGTTTGTCGTGGTTCCAGGAAGGTTTGTCAGAATGTCCCGAGCGCTGCCGAAATGCCAAGCACCGAAATGGGGATTGTCCCCCAAATTTCCATATTGATGTGAGGGGAAAAAACGTTAATCAGATGTACTCTATGACTGTCCTTCTCACAGAAGGCAATATTTACATAGTGTGGATAAATTCTGCAAAGCCAAACCCCAGCTTTAGGAGCTCAGGAAGAGCTGAGCAGAGGATCCTTCTGTCCTTGTACCCCTTTGCTCATCATGAAGGCCCAAGTCCCAGTGTTTCAGAAACGCTCCTACTCTTTCCTTCAGTTCTAAGTTGGGCTGATCCAACCTGGCCACAGGAATTTCTGTGGGTGATGGACCTCCCACATGCTGGAGTCCAGGGCATTCCTTTTGTTATAAATAAATTCTATTCAAATAATCCATGTTTTAGTTACTTAATTGTTAAGTAATTCCATTAAGATTGTTAATGCTAGCTTCTATATAAAGAATTTGCCTTATTCCTGTTTTAATACTGATTTATTACCTTATTTGCTTGTTTGTTAATTAAGAATTCACCTTATTACCTGTATCTCTGCTCCCATTCGCCAGATAGTGTCTGAATATGCAAATAAAAAGAACACTGGAATTCTGGGAACAACTCAAGAACAAGAGACTCTGAAAAGCAGGGAACCAAAGTAAAATCCAGGACTGTAGTTGCATTTTAGACTAGTGCAAGAAGTACGGGGGTCCGCCAAAGCAGCTTTATTTAGTCGCCGTGACCTGAGAAGGAGTCCCCCATCGCTGGACGGACCCCTGACAGGCGACGCGAAACGGACTCCCGGCAAGGGAAAAAGCCCGTGAAGGGGGTGGGAGTCCCCAGCTTTGCTGTGAAGCGAAGCTGTGTGTACCTCCTCCTCCACGTTGCCAAGGGAGCAAAGCAAGCTCTCCCCCAAGGCCAAGCTTGATAATAAAGAAACATACAAAACCAGCAAGTCTCTGACTCTCTCTCTTATTTTTTTCCAGAACACTTCGGCTGCCCTGGAGGGTCAGAGACCTGGGCAGGGGCGTTCTGGGACCCCAGCCCAGAGCTCAGAGAGACACTGGATTTGATCTCAGTCCATGGGAGAGGCTTCCTGCACTGTGGGAGGGTTTGCAGGCCACAAGAGGGTGAAAAACAGTAGTTTAGCTTATCACAGGGTGAGAAAACAGTATATTTGGGTTTTTAGCATTGAAGGTGAATGGGGGCAAGATGGAGGATTTGGGGCGTTGTCTCCTGCTTCTTCCTTCTTCTTCCCTCACTCCATTTTCTGCAGTGACGGTGGCACAAAGTAGTTTAAAGAGATTAAGTCAAAGTAGAGATGACCTGTTTAGTGTAAGTGACAGGTATTGGCAAGTAATGATAAATAAAGAACACGTAACAATTAGTATAAAAGATAACAACTGCCGAGCTCGGGAGGAGTCGAGGAGTCACCAGATGCCCGAGCAGCTGCACAGAGCTTTGTTGGGCACTGAGAAAATTGTAAGATAAGAAACAATAACTGAAGCATGCAACCTTAAAAAATCAGAACCTGAAGACTCCGTCTCTTTCTTGTGTTTGGCTCAGAGCTTTGCAGAGGGCAAAAAGACTCTAAAACCACCTGAATCTCAGGGAAAAAACCTGACACCCACCCACAGCACGGTTCCCTACACTAGATTGTGGTAATGCATTAATTGGGTTTGTATTGTGTTTTATCGGATTTGTAATCTATATCATGTGATTTTTCCTTACTTACCTGTAACCTGATTCTCTTCCACTCCCATTTCTCCCTGATTGGATGGTGTCCTGTCCCTGTCTCTGGGCCCTGCCCCTGGGGAAAAAGCCCCTGGACGTGGAGAAATGCCACACTAGATCAGGGTGATTGCGCCTTTATCAATCCAAATATTGAATGGAATATCCAGCGAGAGGGTGGAGGTTCCTCACGTCTTTGGTGACCTTGTGCAAGGGCTGCAGAGAAGTCTGGGGGAGATAGCTTTTCCTAAAAGCCACCTTGAACGTCCCAGGCTGCAATTTGTGACTATTGCCCCTTGTTGGACTGTCTGGTACCACTTTCTTCTCTTCTGTCCTCTCTGTCATTGTTCTCTAAGTAGATGTAGATGGCCTTGTTCTCTTCGCCACAAGAACTCAGCTTCTCTGCACTGGGCAAACTTTGGGTGCTGGGTTAATGGCAGAAAGGGATTTGCATCTCTCTGAAACAAGATTTATAGGAGGTTTATGGTCTCTTCCAGAAAATATCTGATATTTTTCAATCAAGGCAAACCAGCAATTAAAGGGGGTGGGCACTTTTATACCGCACTCCTGGATATTTTGATGCTTTGCAGAGGTCACACTGCTCCCACTAATCTTCCTTTGTGGATGGGAACGGGGCCAGTTCTGGTTCATTTATTGCGCTGTGTATTTTTTAAAGCTGAATTGTTTATTGTGCATCGGATTTTAATTTGCTTAGTGGTTTCCTGGGATTCTGAGTTACACGATTTGTCGGGAAAAGGCTTACTAAAATTATAACTACTGGGCCCAGTGGATTCCCTGATGTAGCACTTCAGTGCTGATATTCAACGATTACAAAATAATCAGTCAAACAGAGCATTGTGAGGTGTGAGGATTTCCTCACAATAACTGGAAGACGAAGGAATTTCTTAGGGAGAAACTGCAGACAGGTGTGAAAGGCTGAAATACCCATCCCAGTCTTCAGCTGCTGGGTGAGAAAAGCAATACTGTGTCTCTCTAGATGACTTCAATGTCTGCACCAAAACTGGACAGAGAAATCCTCCCAACAAGCAGCAGGTCAGGAGTTCCTGTGGTCTCTTACGTCAAAAAAAACATTCTAGAGAGGAAATATAGTGCTGGACAATTTTCGAGGACAAGAGGGAAATGAGAAAGGGTCTGAGAAAAAAAGACAGTCTTCAATGTCTTGTTGGGTGAAGAGAGTCTGTGGGGCTGAGTGGAGACTCGGCCCAGGGACTGTGTCACACAGTCGAGGAATTTCAAAGATTGCTGTTGACTTCTGAGTGTGCAGAGGGATCAGCAGAAACACTGGCATCTCAAAAGAGCATTCCCTGTGAGCTTCCCTCAAATCTAACCACTCTGCTAATTTTATTCTTTTTTTTTAATGACAAAAGCCCCTTCAGCAGAGCACCAGCCATGCCAAGGAAGAGCCCTGGTGCGGCCATGAGCAGTCTGCACACACTGAGCCTTCCTCTGAGGCTCTCCAGGGTGGTTGCTGCCCTTACACCAACTCTGTGCTCACCTGCTCCTCTCTGGCCTGCTGGCACTGCCAGCCCTTCTCCCAACACCTTGAGTTCAAATATCCCTCTCTTTTTGCTTCCTCCTCCCTTTCACCCTCTGTTGATGGAATTTTTTTGGATTAGTGTGCTTGTTTCAAGTGTTCCTTTTTTCTTGCAGGTGGCCACGGTGTCAGAGCAGCAGCTCAGCACACAGTGACTCACTCCCACCACAGGCATTGTCTGAAGTGCCCTGCCCTTGCCTGAGGAGCAATTGCTGATGGCACCCATGACCATCTCCAGCATTTGTTTTCTGCACCGGGAGCCCTGGGTGGCTTCCAGGACATGCAGCGTGTTTTTTTGCTTCCAGCCTGCTCGTGTTCCAGACAGATTCAAATCCCAGCTGCACCTCAGCCGGAGCACTCTGTGGTGCCCTGCTTGCCCGGTGCCTGTGGGTCTCCACCACAGGGGTTGGCTCAGATTTGTTCACTTCCCAGCTCCTCAGAGGTTTCTGTGCTCTCTGAACCTGCTCCTGCTCTGTGAGCCCTGAGCTCACGTCCCACACAAGTTCTTGGTCTCTGCCCTTGGCACCACAGCCCCCGCGGCGGGGGATGGCTCTGGACATCCGACAATGCTCACAGGAACCTCACACTTTGTTGTCACCCACACATGAGAGTGTGGGGAGTGCCAGGACAGGTGGGTGTTACCTGAGCTTCCTTCAAGCACTGTGCAAGAAAAGGATGAGGACAATAAACCTGATGCTGAAACCACTGACTCCTGGATGAATTAAATCCTCTTCCTTGTATAGGACGAAGGTGAGTGGCTTCCCACTGACTGGGAAAGGTAGGTTGGGATATTGGGAAGGAATTCCTGACTGTGAGCAGGCCCTGGCACAGGGTGCCTAGGGAAGCTGTGGCTGCCCCTGGATCCCTGGAAGTGTCCAAGGCCAGGTTGGATGGGGCTGGGAGCAACCTGGGACAGTGGGAGGTGTCCCTGACATGGCAGGGATGGGACAGCATGAGCTCTAAGGTCCCTTCCCACCAAAACTCTCCCATGTGTTGTGATTCTCCAGATCACAGCTGTGAATATCCAGGAAGGCTGCCAGTCCTGGGAGCCATTCCAGATTCTGTGCACATCCTTCCTGGGGACATCTCCCACTTTTGGATTCACTGTCGTGGCAAACAGTGGCCATCACCCTGATGTCCAGCCCCTCCTGACTCTCACGAGTCAGTCAGGACATCTCAGCAGATACAGGACTTCGTGCAGCATCAGATGGCACAAGGAAGGGCCAGACTGAGAGCTGAGATCTTCCAGCTTGGACAGGATGAAAGGGAAGTTGGAGGCTCCTTTGATTCCATTATCTTTTTATTTTGTCCTGTTGTTGCTCTCCAAAGGCCCTGGATTGCTCTTTTCCCCACCTCCCCCAGATAAACTTTTGTAGATTTGTGCAGTCCTCAAATGCTCTTCCCCTGTGTCCCACAGCGTGTCCCACCCTCCAGCCAGTAAATCCCACCAGTGTGTGAGGTGTTCCAGCAGTCATTTTATTCCAGATTTCCTGGCAGGCACCAGGGAGCATGGATGGTGTTAAGTGATCAGAGGCTTTTCTGCATCCTCACCAGGAAGGAGCACTGAGGTGCAGTGGCACATGGGGACCCAAAGTGACATCCCTGAGGGGGTTCACCTCTTACAACAAGCACAGTGTCAACAGATTTTTGGGAGTGATGGGGCTGAACCCAAACCAACAGCAGACAAACACTCCGGCCAAGAGAACTGGCGCTGGAATGCTGAAGATTCCGCCGGTTTCCCCAGGAGGAGCTGTAGGAAAGCAGCCCTCTGTCACCCTGGAACTGACCTGCTCTTCCCAGCAGAGCTTGTCTCTCCCACCGTTTGGGGACTGCAGGGCACAGTATTTTCCAATTGCCTCTTTGGGAGAGCTTTGCTCCCATCTTTCAGATTTTCGATTTAACCAACTGCTTTTCTTACATCTTCATCAGTATATCCGATAATTAGCTGAAAGTGGCTGGAAATTGTGGCTGGACATTTTTATATTCGGCTCCCACTTGTGCTCATTCCATCCTCCTGCTGACTCCTCTCTTCCCATGTTTTTCCACAACCTTTTGCCAGCAGCATGCTCTCGCATCTTACCCACGGTGCTCAGGTAGGAGCTGAAATTAAACGAAATGTGCCTGCCCATCCCTAGCAGAAATATCACTCCTTGGAGGAATAAATTGGGAGCTAAAGAGGAGCTGCTGCCAGGCAGAGCTGGCAGTCAACCCACAATCCCGATAATTGGGTTTGAATCAGGGAATGGCTGCCAGGGGAGGCTCAGCACCTGCCCGGAGCAGTTACAGCCAGACCAGGAGTGGGAAGGAGGGGGAGAAGATACTTACCCAGTGCTGTGGCACTGGGCAGCACCTGGGCTGAAGGGAACAGAGTGGGAATGCGGGAGAAATGTAGGAATTGTGAGAGACAGACACTCCAAGATTCCCAGAATCCCGGAATCAATTAGGAGGGAGAAGACCTTTGAGATCATTGAGTCCCACCTGTGTCCTGACCATGTCACCCAGACCATGGCACTGACAAGGACAGTGTGACATCCCTGTGAGAGGCTGCACGGCACAGGTCACTTCAGACTTGCAAGCTCCACCCAAATTCCTTCCCAGAAGTTTGGAGGAGCAGCAGGACTGACCTGATGTGTAAGCAGTTCTGCCTTGTGAAAATCCTTGTGTCTTGGCTTGGGGTGAATGCCCAGAGCTCTCAAAATGCCAAGAAGCCAGGAACCTTTGTGTGTGCAATGGGCAGGTCTGGGAGACTCCCAAGTGTCCGTGGTAAATAATTAGACCCTTAATTATAGGTTACACACGCTGTATCAGTGATAGCTTGTGACTACACTTCACCTACGCTGTATTCCCGTAATTCCCGTTTGTATCTGCAAAAGAGCTTTGAATCCTGCCCAGCAGAGAAAGGGATTTTTTTTTTTTCCTATTTTTATGTCTTTGAGTGTTTCTGGCTGTGAAACATCAATTTACTTTTATTGCTTTTTCATAATTTTTTGTCAACTTGGTTAGCGCTGCAGACTGTAGTATAGCTGTGTTTCAGCTCTGTCTGTGCAGTAATTCTACCTGGAACATTAAAACCTTTTTGCTCATTAGACATGAGGGGCTGGGGTGGGTGTGCCAAAGCACAGCCTGTCGAGGAAAAAGCACTTTTCATGAGCGGATAGTGTGAATTTGGGGAAAAAGCACTTTTCATGAGTGGATAATGTGAATTCGGGGGATATACTCCACTTCAGGCCCTGAGAGGAAAGGGATGAAAGGTGAGGGCTCCATGGGCTGGAGCGACCAGAGACAGGGAGATTGCAGCAGTGAGGGCTGGGGATAGACAGGACACAGCTGCCAAAGAGAATGGGGGAAAAACCCTCATGGATGAGGTGTAGCTGCAAGGGGGAGAGGGAGCACAGCCACCCCTTTATGCATATCAGGTATCAGTGTGATCCTCACCTGAGCTGATTCTCCTGAAGGCAGAGTCAATTCCAAAGGGGAAGAAGTTGTCATAACCAACGTCATGTTAGGATGGGACCACAACAAGCACCACCTTGTTTGGTTTGGAGCTATTAATCCTGTGAACCTCATGTCTTCAGGGCGATGGTGACTGAGCAAGGTGATAACTTGTCCTTACCTGAGAGCAGGTTCTGGAAGTGTTTCCCTTCCAGATGAAGAGATGCTCATGACAGCAGGGCCTGGGTCCATCCCAGCCATCTGGGGACTGGGGATCTGTAGAGTGTGATACATCAGTTTATTCCAATTATACCCTTTGACGTGAGATGAATCCACTCCACTGACAGGAGTCATTAAACCTCACTGAGAAAGGGTTCAAAGCCCTGAGATGTAGGTGTTTATATTTTCCAGATTTTTCTCATTCTTGGTAGTCCAGAGTCTTTTAACTTGTAGGGTAACTACATTTTAAGGGACACTATTACAATATTATGTCATTTCGTTAGTGTTCCTTAGGGCAGAATTTGGCCTCTTAAACCAATAAAGTAAGTTTTGTTCCTGTCTGGTTTTGATGCTGGGAATGTTAATGAAGCATTTTCTATCTGTTTGGTTCCCTGATGAGTAATTCTAAAAACATTTTTAAGTGCCTGCGTTTCTATAGGCTGTTGCAGACACATTGAGTCACTTTTTAAAGCACAGATTCAGTGAAAAGTGAACAGATGGGCAGATTTTGCATGTTTGTTGTACGGATTGTGGAGCCAGTCTCTGACATGGGTGAAATAACAGTGGGATATTTTTAAATTCATCTGCAAGCGTACACAAAACCTTAAACATTATTCACAGTGGTAACTTTGATTCTGTAGAAGTTCGAGGAATAAAAAAAAAAAAAAAAAAAAGCAAATTCACAAAGAGCTGTTAAAGCTGGTGTAAAACACCTGCTGATGGAGTCAGATCATCCCCCCTCCCAGTGACAGAGCTGGTTCTGCCCTTCTCAGGATGCTGCTTGGGCACAGAGTGACAGAAATAAGTTTGGACTCAGGATTGTGACCCTGGCTGCTCTCCATGACTGACTGCACCACCCCAGCACTCCGCCTCGTGCTGTCTGCCATGCACAGCCTCGCCCAAATCCTCTGTACAGATATTTCAAGGTCCCCTTTCCCCCTCTGTGTCAGGGAAGGGTTCTCCTGCCCACACTGAGCTCTTGTTCACCTTCCTGGGGTGAGCCAGGCTTTGGTGAGCTAAGCTTTGCTGCAGCTCAGGAAACTAATTTGACTCAGGAGTGGCAGAGAGCATAATCTGCAATTGATGAGAATGAATTAGAGCCCCCAAAATGTTGGTGAACAGGCGTGAGAGTCACTCACTAGAAAAGACTTCTGGGTGTCTGTGTTTCGGATGGAAAACTAAAACATCTCCAGCTCTCCATCACACAGATGGAGAGGTGGTGTTTCCTCCTGGCCTGTGAGTGACATGGGATATAAATCCTAATTTTTCTTGGAAGCTTTTGAGGGTAAACAATCACTCCTTGGCATGGAGTGGGCACAGGAGGGGATAACACAACACACCAGTGGCTCCGTAGGTGCAGGGGCATGGTCCCCGAGGTGCTGCTCCCCAGATTGATGCACTTCCCCTCACTTCACTCCCACATCTTCACTCCCAGCTGCAGAAACACAGTGGGTACGTTTGCATCCAGACATCCTGCCCCAAACGTACAGAAAGGTTCCCATGCATCCCTGAATTTCCACACCATGCTCAACTCTTTTCTGTACACTGAGACCCACACAGAGCTGAGTCCAGCTGGAGCATCCCACTTTATGTTCCTGTGCTCCTGCTCCCAGAAGTGAGCCTCATCATCTACACTGCTCCAGCATCCTTTGAAGGACCAGCCAAGGGGCCAAGACAGAGCCACATTGCCCCGTACTTTTCAAAGTTCATGATGCTGGAAACAAACAGACCCTCACATCCCAGGAATCCCAAGCAGGGCCAGGTGATAAACCGGTGCCATTTTTTAGCACATAATGCTTTTGGCAAACCCAGGTAAGGGATCTTGTTTGTGATAAACAGGCTCTTGGAAAGCCCTGGAAAAAGTCCTTGGGCTGGCAAAGAGACATTTTTTGAGAGACCCAGGGAATTCTCAGCCCTTTGATGATAGCAGGTGAACACCACAGTGGCCATGGAACAGACAAGATAAGAGCGGACACTTCAGTGCTCAGCTTTTTATTATGGCACCCAAACATATCCATCCAGCACTTTCCCACTCCCTTTTCCTGCAGGTATCTCCAGGTGCCACTGCTGGGGGCCAATGACAAGTCATTAAAAGTCGTCTTAAAAGCGGGAAGGATTTGTTTGGCAAAAAAGTCATTTGCCTCCATCCTTCCCTTTTGAATGGCATCCACAAAGCCACACAGGCAGGAGAGTCTGGTAAGACACAGATTCGGAGGCAGCTCCCAGGAGCGGAGGGAAGAGCAGGGAATGTTTAGCTGTAGAACACTGGCTTGCGCAGGACACGCACGACATTGTAGGTGTTCAGCCCCGGGGCGTCAAAGCCAGGGGACAAACCCTTGCGGTCGAAGGGGTAGAAGTTGAAGAGCTGCCCATTCTGTGTCTCCAGCGAGATGGAGGCAGAAGCCCAGGTGCAGGACACACGGGAACTCCTTGTCAAAAACGACTTGGAAAACGCGATCTTCCAGGTGGTGGAGCTTGATCGTCCGATACTTTTCAGGGATCAGCTCTTCCACGTGAGGCCCAAACTGCTGCATGACCAGCACCCCACCAATTCCAACTTTGATCTCGTAGAAAGTCAGGTTGGAATAGGTGTAGTAGCCAACATAAGGGATGGGGTTTGGAGGGGGAACTAAGCTTTTGTCGGCCTCTCTGAATGCTGTCTCCATGGCAGGGATGAGATACTCATACGTCTGAGTCACGATGTTCCCATCCCTGAGGTCTGGGCCCTGCCATCAGCACGATGAAGCTCAGGCGGAGCTTAGGGATGAGAGAGAAGGTTGCTGAGTAACCATCAAGGTCCCCATCCTTGCTGATGACATCAGTACCCCAACTGCTCGTTGATCTCCCAGGGCGTACCTGTCTTGTTAGCGAAATACTCAACAGAGCACTTGAACAGGGGCGTCAGCATCGTCTTCACCGTGTCGGGCTCAAGCAGCCGGCGGTGATAACTGCCCAAGAAGACCATGGCCAGCTTGGCCAGGTCAGCAGCCGTGGAGTACATCTGTCCAGAGGGCCGGTACCAGCCCAGGTCGTAGAGCGGGGCTGGCTGCTGGCTGCCGTAGAAGCCCACGGCCATCTGGGAGCGGATGGGCGCCGTGATGTCGAAGCCGGTGTCCTCCATGCCCAGGCGGTCCAGGATGTTCTCCGAGATCCAGCGCTGGTACTGCCCATCGGCCGCGTGGTCAGCCAGCACGTGGGCCATCAGGGAGAAGGCCAGGTTGCTGTAGTGGCATCTGGGAAGGAAGAGGAATGCGTGTTGAGTGTTGCACTGCGCCAGGGAGATGTTTGCTCTATAAGGAAAAGGGTTGCAGTTTCACCCCAGAACCTTTTAAAGGAAGAACACCAGAAACTTCTTTGCTCTCCTGGCAGAAATTGGCTCAATGCCAAGACAAAAACAATGATAGGGTGTCTTTAGCTGTTTCTCAGAAATGTAGTTATTTTCCATCAGGCTATTTGCAAAAAAAACCCCACCTAAATTGTTCAATACTTGAGGAAGAGCACGAGGTTCTTGGTGTATTTTTGGGGCACTGCTGCAGGTGTGTGGGACCTGTCCCTACACTGTGCGTGGCTTTGTTCTTTAGTTTGTATTATTTTCTTCTTTAATTAAAATCTCTTTGCTTTTCAAGACACACTCCACCATGCTGTCTCACAAATTATTTTAAGCCATTTCCCTGCAAGGGCTGGCCCCTCAGAAGGGACGGAATTTTGTGGGGTTTATCACATCTGACCCCACGCAAGATTCCATCAATTGGGATCAGCCGTTCATCAGTGATACGTGAAATCAGTGGCTGAGTCTCTCTTCTTCGGGGAAAAATTCACATTTTATGAAATGACAGATGAAGGGGAGACAGAGAAAATCTGCATGTTGTTGCCACGATTTGTTGTTAAATCAAGAAAGAGAAATGTTTTACGGGAACATCAACAGAGCTGTTTAACCCTGATGTACAGAGAGAGCTGAAGATGGAAAAGAAGCAATCCCTCTATATTTGCATAACCTGACTTGCTGTTTATAATTGTTCACCATCCATTCTTTTTAAGAGCAGCGTGGAGAGTTCCAGGTGCTCACCTTAAAGGTCTCAAAATCCCGGGTAAACCTCTTTGGGGATTTGCCATGGGATAATCACTTGGATACCTAAGCTACCTTAAGATGGTAAAAGGCACTTAAAAAGCACTTAAAAGCCCACAAAGAAGCATCCAGCAATGTGGAGTCATTAAAGAAACCTGAGTACTCTAGTCTTTAATAACCATGAAGTGATTTAAGTCTTCACACTTGAATGAAGTTTAATGGCATGAAGACATGAAAGGGCATTTTTTAAAAATACATTTTCAAAATTCATTATATTTTCAACCCTGTTGGTTTTTTTAATTGTGTGAAGCCACACATCTCATTGAGACCTATTTAGATCATAAATTTGGTACCACTTCAACCTTTTCCAGCCCATTTAGTTGAATAAAAGCACGGTGAGCATATACATTCTTACCCTATGAACAAGCACATTCTGTATGTAAAACCTTGTATCTGAAATGGAGCTAAATTTCAATATAGGAAAAATATATTAAGACATCTGTATCAGTGAATGGGAACTTCCTTTGGGAAGAATGATCTGTTGGCTGGGAAGCATAACCACGAACAAAGAGAGAGTGAAAACTGTCAACATATCAGTTAATAAGGCATTGAGAGACTATGAGGGGATGTCCTTATTTATCTTCATCGGGGTCATAAAATAACGATACCAACAGGGTAAGTTACAATAAAGATATAAAAATACCAAAGAAACTGATGGTATTAAAGTCCTGAAATCCTTTAAGGAATATCTGTCACAGCCTCCTGTATGATACGGGACAGAGCTAACACAAATGACTGGTAGACCCTCAGTCATCCTGGGTAAATTATTTCAGACTGTAATTAATTAACAAGCAATTTTGCAGTCTTAGAAGGTTTCTTCCCAGTTAGTTTGAATCCTTTAACTCATCTGCTGTCCGCTGTTGAAGGCTGTGGGGAACTGTCCAAGGCTGGGTTGGACAGGGCTTGGAGCAACGTGGGATAGTGAAAGGTCTCCCTGCCCATGGCAGAGGGGTGGAAAAAGCTGATCTTTAATGTCCCTTCCAACCCAAATCAGTCTGGGATTCTATGATTCCATGATATTTTTCAGCGTTTGCAACCCAGGTAACAGACTTTTAACAGGCTACAGGAATTGAAACAAGCATTCATAGACCTTTTAGATAATTTAGAGACACACAACTCACCACAGACATGATTTTAACTGAAACCTGTGATGATTTAAACTGCTTAAATTAAAGTGCCTTTCCACTTTTGAAAACCTGCATCATTTAAGGCTCATTAAGGGAACTATAGCAGTCTAATTTAGCTCACCTGGGCTTAAAATATTAAACACAACCCTGACATCCTCTTTTCCCAGCCTCTGACAGGTGTGTGGGGAGATGGCTGAAGCTCTCTTTGGGAATGGCTGCCTTTTATCCACTGGTCGTGGAGGCTGGGGAGGGGGCTGAGGGTGGAGAACACATCCAGACCAAAAGCTTCTAAATAAATGTTATCCTGACCTGGTTCCTGGGTCAGGCCACCAGGACATCATCTTTGAGCAGCGCCAGGGCGTCCTGTGTGTTGCCTTTCCAGAGCAGGCTGGTGGATCGCAGCCTCCTGGGCAGACCTGTGCCATGGGGAAGAGAGAGAAACCACGGAAATGACGGCTCTGGTGGAGAGGGAGCAAAGGCAAGGTTCAGTGGAAAAATGGAAGCGCCGGTGGTGTGTTGCACTGCACCAGGTAGATGTTTTCTATGAGGAGAAGTTTCACCCCAGAACCTTTTAATGGAAGCATGCCAGAAACTTCTTTGCTCCCCTGGCAGTAATTGGGCTCAATGCCTAGACAAAACCCACTGATGGTCGCTTTGTCTGTTCCTCAGAAATGTAGTTATTTTGTATTGGACCATTTGCCAAAAAACCCACCCAAATCCTTCAATACCTAAGGAAGAGCACGAGGCTTCTCTGTGCATTCTCAGGGTGCTGCAGCAGGTGTGTGGGACCTGTCCCTACACTGTGCACGGCTTTATTCTTTTGTTTTTGTATTATTCTCTTCTTTTATTAAAACCTCTTTGCTTTTTCAAGACACACTGGACCACGCCGTCTCGCAAAGTTATTTAAGCCATTTTCTGTGAGGTGCTGGACGCCCTCAGAGTGTGTTGGACCCTCGTGGAGCTAAAAACACCTAGCTCGGAAGGAATTCCAGTAGTGGTGGACACTAGAGATCTAGAGACACAGCAAGGGCCTGCTCCTGCTGAGCAGCAGGACATGGCACCAAGTCACGGACTCCTGGCTCTGGGTTACACAGGTCCTGCCCCAAATTTAACTCTGGGCTGCTGCATCTCAGTGGAAACTCCTCAATGAATGATGGAAATTATCCTGGATCCCCCAGTGTGGTTTGGAAGAGAGGGGCAGATGGGGTGTTGGGAAATCCCTGTGTTTCCATGTGCCTGCATTCCCTTGACTACAAACGTGTGTAACAGCCCCTTTTAACGGGATTTCATTCTTTACACTTCACCACAAAGAGACTAAATTTCTCTGGACAACTCCAGGCTTGGCCTAAAGTATTCTTATCTTCCCCCTCATCTTCAGCAACATTTATTTGGGGTTTCTCGATACAGAAAAAAACCCCAAGGTTTTGTCCACTTTTAATTATTCAGGGTTTCTAAATGTGGAAAATATCAAGTTCTTTTCACCCTTCATTCCTCACTGAACATGGACTCCCTAAAATTTTTTGGTCAGTACTTTTTGAGTCACCCCAGCTCCTCTGCACTGGATCTGTGGCTTGCCTAGGCCAGAACTTGGATCACTTTTGGAATGGAATCCTTGCTGCCATTTGCAACTTGCTTTGATGTGGATGTGCAACTTGCTTTGATGTTTGGGAGGAAATTGGGAAACGTATGTTTCTGTCAGAAAAATGACTCACGGTTGTGTGTTCAGTGACCATGTCCGAATCACGGATTCACTCAGGTTGGAAAAGCCCTCCAAGATCATGGAATCCAACCATTAGCCCAGCACTGTCATGTCCACCACTGATCCATGCCCCCAAGTGCCACTTCTCACATATTTCTGAATGCCTCCCAGGATGGTGACTCCACCACTTCCCTGGGCAATCCTTGCCAATGCTTTACAACCCTTCCTCTGAGAATTTGTTTCTTAATATGTGACCTAAGCACCCTTTGGTGCAACTTGAGGCCTTTTCCTCTCGTGCTGCATCCTGCCAAATCTGAACGAGGTCCCATTCTTTTGCGGCATTTGTTTTTCTCAGCTGGCCTGAATGTGGCATTTGAGCTGGAGGGAGAGCACTGCTTCTGCCTCTGCTCTGGGGTTGTTTGTGCAGCTGCATGACCAGATAAGAGATGCACTGACATCTCCCAGTGGACAATGGGCTCCTTCATTACATACTTGCCCCAGTGGCAGCAAAGAAATCGTTGGAGCAGTGGGAGAGTTCGCCAGCTCTGTGACAGCTGGTGCAGTGTCTCCTTGAGGTTCATTGGAAATGATAAACCAGAGCACAACATAATCCAGAGTCATTGATTTCTGCCTCATGGGCTGCTAATTGAAGTGACAAGCACGTTGTTAATAATTTACAATTGCATCCCCTCCTGTCATTTGTGTGGAAAATCACGGTCTTAACAAGCCGGAGCTTCCCTCCAGCAATGGGCCCATCAAGTGCCGAGGAGAAAAACCTTTGGAGTTACTTTTGTAATATGGAATGGAGAGACCAGATAATGAGGATCTATTACAGATCAGTTTCCGCTGGGAGAATTTAGATGAAACCCACTTTACAACGTGTCATGCAGTGGCTTTGATCCCAGTGCTAAGCAGAACTTATTCCTTTTCGGGGTTTGACACACAGCAAACGGAAAGTGGAACCGGAACATTCCTTTGATTTGCAGTTGGGATTTTGAAACTGTGCGTCTCCTTCTACTGAATTGTCAGGGTCCAAGGGTTGGTGTGTCCTGTGGGGGTGCTCTGGGAAATCTGGGCCACATTCTAAAATCCAAAAATACATTGGAGCATAAAAGGAGCTGAGCAGGGGCATAGATCCAGCACGGAGATGGAAGCGATGGAAGGGCTGCACAAGCACAAGCAATTATGCCATGACCAGGTACTCTTCTGACTTATGCTCCTTACAACGTTCCTGGGGTGCACTTCACAGCTCCCTGGGTGACAGGAGCAGTCAGAGCAGCTCCAGGTGCTCATGAGAGTGACAGGGGACCAGGCAGAATTGGTGCCCCTGAAGGGCACAGCATCAGGCTGGACAGTGCCACACCTTGTCTGCAGGGAGAGGGGCTGGGAGGTGGCCACTGGCCACTTTGGGTTGTTTATCTGCTTCCTTCCAGGTTTCAGCATCATTCCATTTTGGGGAGCCCTCATTTTCATACTGACTTGCTTCAGATGATGCTGTACCCCATCCCGAGGTCCTGCAAGTTGCAGGCATGCTATTTTGATTTTAGGTCCTAATTTTTAGGGCATTTATTCCAATCTGGAAGAATGCAAGAGTTACAGAGATGAACCAAAATACCTCACGTGCTATCAGCACAGTCTCCTTGGCTGTTACATTTTGTAATCCCTCAGTCAAGGATTAGCAGCTTTGTTTCTGAGAAAGGTTAAAGTTCTTAGTCCTGTGAGCTCCTTCTCCCCTCATGTATGAGTTCCCCAATTCTGAAGGCAGCAGAAGATTAACACTTCTCTGACAGCAAGTGCCAAGCTATTAATAGCTCAGGAATCCTGGATCAGGAACCACACTGACAGCTAAATTTAGCTCAGCAATCAAGGCCTTTCTATTCAAAGCAAAGAGATTTGACCCTGAACTCTACATCTCAGAAAAACGAGAGCTCCCGGGGCTGGAGTAGGAAACACTGTTGTGCAATTGGAGCCTGACTTCAGGTCATGGTACCCAGGAGAAAGGAATCTGTTGACCTGAAAGAAATGTGTTCACCTGAAAGGATTCTGTGCTCACCTTGCAGGGGCAAAAGCTCCTCATCTCAGCCCCTTTCCTGCCAGGTGTCCTGGACAAGAATTCCCTTTGAGCACGCCACGGAGCTGCTGGCACCCTGCTTCCAAGAGCCCTGCCCGATCCCTGGGAAGTGCCCAGTGCACTGGGAAAGAGCCTCCAGCAGGTTTTTTTTTATTCCTGGAATATGGTCTGCTCTCTCTGCGGTGTGTTTCAGGGCAGAGAGGCCCGGGGACACTCGGGGAGCTGCCTTACCTGAGAGCTGACTGGCCATTCTGCGCAGGGTGACTCGGGATGGCTTCAGTGGCATCGAGCCTTTCTCCAAAAAAACCAGCCCGTCTGCTGTGTATCTCTGCTCCGAGTCCTTGAGCCTCCCCAGCGGGTTCTTAATGACAAAGTTCTGGGCATAACGCTCCAGTGGGTCATCAAGGGATGTGACTTTTCCTTCCTCCCACATCTTGTACAACATAATGGTGGGGAAGATCTTGGAGACGCTGGCAATTCTGTTAGAGAAGAGACATTTGGAGGAATTTAGCATTAAGAAGCCCATGAATCAAGAGGAAAGAAGAAGTCACCGTGATTTTATGCGTGACACCTTTGCTCATTGCAGAGGGAATGGCTAAAATACAGGTAGGAAGTTTGAATTAATATCCCTAAATCTGAATCTTTATAGGCTGCGACATAACCTCTGCCTGCCTCCAGCAGTGCAGTGGGCTGCTGATCTCTTTCTACTCACTTGGCATTCATAAAATGACATAAATTGTAAATTACTGGTTAGTAAATACCATAAAAACTCTCAAGTAGTTTATTGGAGTTTCAATGTAAAAATCACAAAATCATTTAGGGTGGAAAAGACCTTTCAGGTCATTGAGTTGGACCATTTACCCAGCACTACAAAACTCTCCCTAAATCCCAGATTTCCACAGTTTTTGGGGTCTATCCAGGCCATCCCTGTGGCACATCAGTCAGCACGTTCAGCTGTTAATTGAAAGTTTGGTGGTTTGAGCCACCCAGGGACATGAACTTCACCCCTGGCCCATGGCAGGGGTCTGGAACCAGAGCTTGAATGTTCCTTCCAACCCAAATCATCCAATGGTCCTGGAGGAAAGTTAACATGAGGTCATTTTACCACTATACAGATGGGGAAGGAACAGATAATCACAGCTGCTGGAACCGTCCAAAATTGTTCATTTCACGGGCAAAATTTTATAGTCGGAGCGCAACCCATGTTTCTTAGATAACACAGTTACAATTGACTGAAAATTCATCTTCAGAGGAAGGAAGCATTTCCTTCATCATTGTTCTTGGGTTTTAGCACACATTAAAAGCTTGATTATGTCTTAACCTGAAAAATAACAGGCAAAATGAGTTTCACTTCACTGGAATGATGAATAAGCTTATGGGTCTGCTTTATGTGTTCTGTAGATATTCATCCCAAAAATCAGTTTTTCCTAAACTGACATTTATTATTATTTTTTTGAACCCCGTGTCTCCTCTCTGATCTCCAAATCTGTGCCAGCTCTTGGTCTTCATGTTTGTGTCCTGGACAAGAAACCATTCTCATGTAAGTAGTATGTTTTCAGGTTCTTTAGGGTCGTTGCTATTACAACTTAAAATATTGCCAGAATTAACGAAAAAAAAAACCAAAAACCCATAAATAAATCCAAAGCAACTCAGTGAACCACCAGCATGTAACAGTCTGGGAATTCGCTTTGCCTCACAATGTTCCAGCATAAGCCAGAAGAGGTTCCTGCACGGACCTGTGTGGGAAATACTAAAGGAGATTTTCAGAAAACTATGAAAACAGGCTCCAGAAAAAGAACTGAGGAGAAGAACTTAGAACTAGCTGCAGCAGCAAAGCTTGAAAGTAGGAAAAGTTACAATAGTGCAGCAAGCAAGGACATGAAACAATAGTTTGAGTTCTAGGTTTGGCCAGGATAGACCTTAAGACTGCAGAAAAATGCACCTAGCAAGATAGTAGAAGGTTTTAAGCTTAGTAAGAGTATTGTGTGTTGTTAACAGAAAGCATTCAAGCAAGCACTGTTTGAAGCAGGTGCACGTGTGCTTTTAGTGGCTGGCTGGAACAATTGTCTGTAAGCTTTGGCAATATGCTATTGGCTAGAAAGATTTTAAAATGCCCTGTAACAAAAAAAAATCTTCAGCTGCTGCTGGCAAGACACGAGCTGTTGCCATCTTGCATTTGTCTCGACCTGTTATGAGAACGATGTGGCAGTAAAGGCTCGAGGAACATCTCCCAGTGGCCCCGTCCCGTTTGTGCAAAACCTCCGGCAGTTTGTGACAGTTTTGTTCCCAGGTCCCAGCTCTCCGTGGGCGCGTGTGCCCTTTCCTGGCTCTCACACCTGTGCCAGGGGTCTCACCTGTAGATGGTGTATTCGTTGGGCACCCCCGAGGCAGGGTCGGAGGCGTTCCTCTTCCCAAAGTTGCCCGTCCAGAGCACGGTGTCGTTGTAGATGACGATGGCCGACATGGCCGGCAGGCCGGAGCTGTGCATCTTCTGCCGCAGCATCTGATCCACCTGGGGACGGAAGGGAAATCATGAGCTTCCAAAAGCGTGGCTTTTTTTTTTTTTATTACCGTGACACGCAAAGCAATTACACGTAGACGAGAAATTTCGCGGGACAGAGGTTCCTCCGTTCCAGCTCAAAGTTGAGTCCAGGCGGAGAGAGCCTCTTTGTTTATTTCTTACTTTTTATACATTTGTGGGTCTAGCAGAAGATTGGCTTTTTGGGGTTTCCACCCTTCTAGCCTCAGTGGCCAGACCAGCTGTCAGTTACAATTGTTTTCAGGTTAGAAATATGCAAACAAAGGACAGAGAGTGAAAACCAAAGGATTTGTTTATGTTACATATGTGGGGAAAAGGTAGAACTGCTTCTAATATTGTACAGTAGCTAAAGATCTGACTCCATTTTATGAAAATTCAAAAGGCTTTAAAAAAACTCAGGAAAACCAGGGTGACATTTTTTTAATCTTCTTTCCTGCTAGAGTCGGGAGTAAATGCTCCGGAGACGGTGTTTGGTGTTTGCACTCAGATGTTTATTAATTCTTATCTACGTTACAGTCTCACAGACAGTGACTCCCAGCTAACAAACTAAAAAAATGGCTCTGATCTCTTTCTTTACAAGGCCTTTCAAGGATAAACTGTCCAATTATGAAATGGCACCTAAATTATTTTTATTGCAACCCAATAACCTAACCACCCATGGTGCACAATGTAGGGTGCCCAGAGAAGCTGTGGTTGCCCCTGGATCCCTGGAAGTGCCCAAGGCCAGGCTGGACAGGGCTTGGAGCAGCCTGGGACAGTGGGAGGTGTCCCTGCCATGGCAGGGGTGGGACAGGATGGGCTTTGAGGTCTCTTCCAACCCATGTGAGTCTAATATTCATGTCAACAGTCATGGTCCTCCTTTTCTCTGACCTTTAGAACTGCCTGGACCTGCAGGACAGGCAGAGACTTCATAAAAGTCGATGTGAAGTGATGGGAATTGAAATTCAATGTGGATAAAGCCATGTGTGTGCAGGGACACTGCCCAAGCCTGGTCCTGAGCTCTCAGCAACAAGAGCCCAGGGCTGTGGTGGATACTCCTGTGGAAACATTTGCTCAGTGCCTTAAGGCAGAAAAAAAAGAAGGCAAATAAAATAGGATTTTGTTTAGATTATTAGAGAAGTAACATAAAATATAACAGAAAACCTTTTTTTCCCACTGTATAAATCCCTGATTTACTTGCATGTTGAATATTGTTTACAGTGCTGATTGCCCTCTACCTGTGAGGAGACAAGTGAGAGAGCCCCTGATAGAGGCTAAAACAGGGCATGTCCTGTCAGAGCATGACTGTGCCTATGGTCCAGACAGTCAGAGCAATGCTGCAGTATTTCCTCAGAGCACATGGGGCCTGCCAGAACCTCAGGCAGTGCTAAAATGTCCGATCCATCTCACACTGAGGATATAATGACAGTGTATCACACCCTCTTCCAGTCAGATGCAGGTCTTCTTCCCCTTCCTCCTTCCCTTTCCCTTCCCTTTCCCCTTCTCTTTCCTCTCCACTCCCTTCCCAGGAGTTATGTACTGATCATCTTTTTGTTTTTTAAACAGGGGTGTGGGGAAAGCCAGCAAAGAATGAAAATAAGGAACTGGCACTGGCTGCTGAGCTGGCACTGGAGATTCCTGAGCCAGGTACTCTCCAGGACATGAGGGCTGCCTCATAGTGGACCAGATGCCAGGAGCCATTATTTTTTTGCCGGTGGAAGCTCACCAGACCTTCTGATGGACAAGTGATGATGTTTGTCCACCCCAGCTCGCCCTCTGGGCAAGAGAAGTGCTCACTGACCTGTTCACTGAAGGAGTTTTACACATCCGTGTCTAGGTTTGCGCGTTCTCCCCTTCCTCAATTCCCCACCTCCTTCCCCAGGGATGATCAGTGGCAAAATCCTCCACCTCCCCTGGGCCCCTGGAGAGAAGCAGCCGAGAGCTGTGTGTCCCCCTCCTCCCCACAGACCTTCTCCAGTGCTTCCTTCAGGATGGGGAGGGGGTGGTCCAGCGGGACTGGCTCAGGATAGCGGGGACACATCTGCACAGCTTCTGACCTCACTTCCATCACGGATGGATCTGGAAAACAGGGTCAGGGTGACACAGGTGACTTCAGCACACACATGGACAAGCTTGGACCTCACTCAGCAGCCACCACGAGCTTTCTTGCTTGTGTTGGCCTAAGGGACACTTCTGCATAGGGAAGGGACAATGCTGAATTATTCTGTCTGGTGTAAAACAGGGCTGGCAGGGGCACGGGGCCCTGTTATTGCTAATTCCAGCGTGGCATGGACACGGGGTGTGCTTCAACTAACTCTGCAACCTGGGAGAGCAAGAAACTGGGGCTGCAGAAGACTCTGGGGTGCCTGGCAGTGGGTTTAGCCCCCCTGGAAGGGACTGCCCGTGTCTAGAGGGAAGTCTGAGCTGGGGTTCAGGAGAACAGTGACCAAGAATCATCCCTTGTGTCCCAACCTCAGAAAGAGGGCCAGGAGTGACCTGTGAGGGTCACCTGAAATCCAGCACTCACAACACTTGGTAGGGCCCACACCTGCTCCATCAGTTGTCTCCTGAATCAGCTGCATCCTCCATTTCCCACAAAGAGATTAAATTTTTGTGGCCAGCAAAGATCTTTAAACTCAGAGAGAGATGGGAACTCTCTTACTTGGCACTATTTTCCCAGCTGATCCCAAGGTGTTCATAAATACAGCTACCGTGATCTGTCAGCTTGAGTGCATCAGTTGAGTTTCCTATAATCAACAGGGGAGGCCAAAGAGATGCTCCAAGGGCTGGAGCCCCTCTGGAGCCAGGCTGGGAGAGCTGGGGGTGCTCACCTGGAGAGGAGAAGGCTCCAAGAAGAGCTCAGAGCCCCTGGCAGGGCCTAAAGGGGCTCCAGGAGAGCTGGAGAGGGACTGGGGACAAGGGATGGAGGGACAGCACACAGGGAATGGCTTCCACTGCCAGAGGGCAGGGATGGATGGGAGATTGGGAAGGAATTCCTGGCTGTGAGGGTGGGCAGGCCCTGGCACAGGGTTCCCATAGAAGCTGTGGATGTCCCTGGATCACTGGCAGTGCCCAAGACCAGGCTGGATGGGGCTTGGAGCAGCCTGGGACAGTGGAAGATGTCCCTGTCCATGGCAGAGCATGGAACAGAATGAGCTCTAAAGTCCCTCCAGCACAAACCATTCTATGATTCTGTGATTCCATGAATTCTAGTGTGAATCAGGCGGCTTAAGCCAGAGCAAAGATTTGGGGAATAGGAAAGAGAGAAAACCCTGAAGCTGAAGCACATGGTAAGGTATAAAAAAACCTGTTTCCAAACTGGAGTAACTGGAGTAACAACAGGGGGCAAAAAAAAAAAAAAAAAAAAAAATCTAAAATGAAATGCCTCCTTTGCACACCATCACTGGTGGATGTGGTACCTCCATCCACCAGCCCTCACCTCCCCTGTGGCCTTGCTTTATTGCTCTCTGGGGAAACCTGGGGAAGCGCTCTTTGGGGAGAAATGGGAAGAAAGCCTTTATTAGTTTTCCAAATCTCTGTGCCACACCACGACCAGGGTTAAAACCCCCTACTCACTGGGCTCCACCTTGGGCAGGCTGTACTGCCACAGGAAGCAGCCGGTCATGGCCACGGACAGCAGGAAGAGGAAGACGACCAAGACGTGGATCCACTTCACCTCCATGGCAGTGAGCTTGAGGAAGCTCCGGCTGCAGGGTGCCTGCTGAGGATGGAAAAGGAATGGGCTAGGAGAGAGAGAAAGCACCTGCGTGTGTCAGCTGTGAGAGAGGCCCCCGTGCTGGAGAATGAAGCTGCTGCAGAGACACGACTCACCCGGGCTGGTGGAAGTGTCCCTGCCCATGGCAGGGCGTGGAATGGGATGAGCTTTAAGGTCTCTTCAACCCAAACTGTTCTGGGGTTCTGGGGTAATTTCAGCACCCAGAATTCAGATAGCTGCACCAGGGCAGGGGTAACTGGAACCAGAAATGGCTTCCTGGCTCTCTGTGAGCCGTTCCTCTCCTCCTCTTGTTGGTTCTTTTGGAACACCAACCACTCCTTTTCCTTCTCCCCCCAAAGCTCACCATTCCAGCCTGGCAGGAGTCTCAGTTGCAGCTCTCCCTTCCTTCCTTCTCAACCACCATGACTTATTCCTGGGTATCTTTCCAGCCCTTTTTTTCCAGAGTCCAGCATCTGTTCATGGCAGCCACCAGCCAGACCATCTGAGCAGATCCAGCTTTTCTAGATGAATGATGGAATTTTTCACTCTGTGCTGCCCTCACCCTTCTCTGTTGTGCCTGTAAATCCCATTCTATCACGTACCATCTGTAAGCTTGGCATTTACAGATGCCATGTTTTGGGAAACTGCCTGATATTTGAGTGTGTGCAGCTCTCACAACACTGGAGACCATCCAGGTTGGTGAGAGAACCAGATCAGTGTTGAGGAAAAACAAGGAACAGATGACAAATGAGGAGGTGCCTGAGCCTGAGCTGTGCTCCTTGACTGCCTGCAGGAGGTCAGGAGGGTGCTTTTGAAAGTTTGGCAATTAATGTTATAAAACATATGGCCTGCCATTTGCATCCAATATGCTCCACATTCCTAAGCTGTTTCAGGTTGTCTGGACTCACTTGTAGGATAGACAGATTGAAATATTCCCTTTAGATTTCCACACAGCCTTTTCCCCCCCCGACCCCTTGTTTTTGAGATGCAGGATAGTTCATGCAAAAGCTTCTGCAAATCAACCGAGCCTTGTCACTCACAGCCAGGGAATCTGCAGAACCTCTCCCAGACTAACACAAAATTCTGTGGATCCAGCTGGGTTTTCCAGCCTTCAGTAGAACTCTGGGTTGCAGTTCCACTTTCTGCATAATAACAGAAATATATCATAATTTTTCCTGAAGGCCCTCAGCCCGGTCAGACATTCCTAGAGGAATTTCTGAAAGCAGCTTACGTCAGGTTCTTCCATAACATAATTAAAATTCAAGGATGGCTGAAGACTGTGCAGGTGCTTGCAGACCCACTCACACCTGAGCCTGCCTGAGCGCTCCAGGCCCGTATTCCAGCCTGTTTCTAAATAGGGGAATGCCATCCTGTCACCAATCCCATTTCTCTTCGGATGTACCAACCTCCTCCAGGGCCTGAGCAGGCAGGAGATGCCATCACTCACGGAAGAGCCTGTGCTGAGGTCTCTAACCCCCTCACACCGGCAGGGCTCAGTGTGTGCTCGAGGATGTCACTCAGAGCTTACCCTCTGCCCTGGAGTGGTCACGGGGTGACTTTCTTGAATTTTATCCCATCTTAATAACATTGACTCCTTCACCAATTTTCAGTTCCTCTGACCATTTTTCAGTCTCTTTCCTTGCTTCACTGAAAAGCCCTGATTCCTAAATCCCAAAGAACAAGGTGAAAAGGCAATATTCTGGTGTATTCCTCATCTCATGGACTACAGACTCCCTGGGCCACTAACTGAGGTCACAAAGACACCGACTTTGAGCTCATCTTTTAGTCCAAACCCATCCTTCAGTCCAAATCCCCCTTTACTTCCTGTGGATCATGAGTGCCCAAATGGCTCTTTTTCTTCTCTGCCCTGTGGCAATGCAAAGAAACCCTGGAAATACCAGGGACTAGAGATGTGGATCTCTCCTTCATTGATGGGACACCAGATACCCGAATGTGTGAGAGATATTCATCCACCCGAGGAGATGCTCTACCCTCCAAACTATCTTTCAGGGAAAACACCAGCTTTTCCCTGCACCTGGGAGAGACTGCCAGGCAAGCAGATGGATAGCTCCCTATAAACCCTCGTCACAATTCCCACTCCAGGACCTGTCTGGTCTCACCTTCCTCTGGTTTCCCCCTCACTCCGTGTCTCTGTGACTGTCACTGCTCACAGCACAGACACAGCAAGGCAGGGGGAGGGGGACACTGAACGTTTAAACACATGCAAATGAATGCAAACACATGCAGGAATGAGTGCACGCAGCTTCCCATGGGGACAGCTTAGCAGCAGGATACAGTTTTTCCCCACCCCTTGAGCTTTGCAAAATTAAGATGGGGAGAAAAACTGGGGATTCCCAATGGGCCACCCAGGTCCTGCCCCACCAGGGTTGCTCAGTCAAGGCACAGCACAGCAGGGATTAGGGAGAGCCAGAAAGACCCCCAGCCCCTCACGTACCACCTCCACGAGCTGCCTCAGTCCCAAAGGCTGTTGTCCCTCGTCCAGGCGTGTAGGCACTTCAACAAGCCCATCCTGGGCAGCCTCAGCCCCGGGCAGCGGGGAGCAGGAGCCCTCAGCATCTCCCAAAGGCAGCTCTGTGTCACGGCCGGGCGCTGCTCTGTCACCGGCTGGAGCAGCCGGGTTTATCTCCCCAGGATACCTGCCCCACGTTCATCTCCCCTGGGCTCCTGCTCTGGGTTTCCCCATCCATTTGGCCCACCCAGGCCCTCCAGAGAGTGCTGCTGATCTCCCCAAGGAAAGGAGCTTAAGTGGCGGGGACAGCATGGCGTTTGCACAGGAATGAGAGATTGGATGTTAATTCTTCCTAATGCTCCTGTGCCGTGTGTGTGAATCACAGCTGAAACCAGGAGGGCTTCATCGTCTATTTATAGCAGCTTCATCTCCTCCTGACATCCGAACAGGAGGCGATTAAGCAGGAGAAGGCCAGTCCCTGGAGCTGCTGGAGGGGAGGGGACACGGGGAGTTAAACCAGGAGCTCAGGCACTCTCTGGGCTTAATCCTGAACGGCCTCCTGGAGTTCCCCCCACAGTGACAGACAAGGGAGTGATTCCCAGCTCCCAGGCTGGCAGGACAGAGATGGAGCTGGGATTTCTTCCCCCTTATCTGCCAGGCACCCTGGAGGATAGTGGGAGCTGTGGGAGGGGATCCTTACCCGCAGCTGTAACCCCTCCATGGCTGCTCAGGAGGCTCTTCTCATCCTCTGTGCTGCTGGTCCCCGAAAATGAAGGGTTTGTAAACCCCTGTGATGAAGAGAACAGAGCTGGTGCAGGAAAAAAGCAGAGCGAAGAGGTAACAAAGCCCCAGGTAACAAAGCCCAGCTCAGGTGAGCAGAGCTGCAGGGACAGACTTTGGATAGGGACATGGGGGTTGGAATGAGGTGGTCTTTAAGGACCCTTCCAACCCAACCCATTCTATGAGATAAACCACAGTAACCACAAAAGTTAAGTCCTCAGCAACACCTTCCCTCTCTCTGCCTCTGGTCTGGCAGCATCTTGTGTTTGCCCCCAAGCTCTGGGACTTCCCAATTTTCCTTGACCATCCTCACCTCCAAACACAAGAAACTGAAGTTTTGAGACCTTCAGGGCTGACATATTTTCACTGTGGCTTCCAGCCCTGTTACCCTGGTTTTTCTGAGTTTTTTAAAGCCTTTTGAATTTCATAATGGAGTCAGATCTTTTTAGTTACTGTGGAATATTAGAGCAGTTTTCTACCTTTTTCCCACAGATGTAACATAAACAAATCCTTTGTTTTTCATTCTCTGTCCTTTGTTTGCATATTTCTAACCTGAAAACAATTGTAACTGACAATTGGTCTGGCCACTGAGGCTGAGGGGTGGAAACCCCAAAAAGCCAATCTTCTGCTAGACCCACAAATGTATAAAAAGTAAGAAATAAAACAAAGAGGCTCTCTCCACCTGTCTCGGCTTGAGCCGGATCGGAAGGACCTCTGCCCTGCGAAAATCTCTTGTCTGCGTGTGACTGCTTTGTGTGTCGGTGACACAGCCCCCCTGCAAGGCTCCTTCACCCTGTTGCTTCTACACAGCCAACAACACCCCCTTACCCTTGGGAATCACACCCACAGCCAAGGCACTGCATGACAGGGTTGGAAGTGCCGGGATAACAGCACCACCACCATCTTTACCACAAAATCCCCCATAAAATCTCCCTCATCCATCTACCTGGCACCAGCAATTCAATCCCCAACACTACCCCCCTCCAAAAAAAAGAGCTCTTACCAGCCTTGCTGCTACCTCCGGCTTCCAGCTGAGGAATTTCGGGCTGTCCTGCAGCTGCAGATGTTCAGGGCATCTGAAGCACTAATCCAGCTGCCAGCCTCTCTGAGTATGGATTAATGGGCCAGGCCTCACCCCTGCACAGGCAGCACAGCATCTGTCCAGGGATGCAGCCAGAGGGGGGATTGCTGGTGATTTCCTGGCTCCAGGGGTAGTGCAGAGCGGAAAATGGGGAGCTGTGGGTATCCGTAACATGCTGTGAGCTGGAAATGCTGATCATCAACTATTGTATTGTATTAATTATATTAATTAATATAATTATATTCATTATATTATATTATATTAATTATACTATACTATATTATTCTATATTATATTGTATTATTCTATATTATACTATATTATACTATACTATATTATATTAATTATACTATACTATACAATATTATATTATATTATATTATGTTCTTCATAAAACACATCATAAATACTCTCCAAAGAGGAGGGCGTGGTCATGCACCCGGTCACATTCCAGGCCCAGGGGGATTATGCACCTCAGGGAACCTGCCATCCCGTTCCTTCTTCAGATCTTCATAGGTAGGGGCATTCTCCCCAGTACCATCCCTTCATTCCAGTAGCTCCAATAGCAGCCCAGAATCTGACAGCACCCAAAAATACCCAGTGGAGCCTGTGCAGCCACGTGCCTGAGCCCCAGAGCTGTGCCTGCTCCCCAGAGCTCTGCCTGCGCCCCAGAGCTGTGCCCGAGCCCCAGAGCTGTGCCTGAGCCCCAGAGCTGTGCCTGCTCCCCAGAGCTGTGCCCGAGCCCCAGAGCTGTGCCTGCTCCCCAGAGCTGTGCCTGCTCCCCAGAGCTGTGCCCGAGCCCCAGAGCTGTGCCTGCTCCCCAGAGCTGTGCCCGAGCCCCAGAGCTGTGCCCGAGCCCCAGAGCTGTGCCCGAGCCCCAGAGCTGTGCCTGCTCCCCAGAGCTGTGCCTGCGCCCCAGAGCTGTGTCCGAGCCCCAGAGCTGTGCCCGAGCCCCGGAGCTGTGCCCGAGCCCCAGAGCTGTGCCTGCTCCCCAGAGCTGTGCCTGAGCCCCAGAGCTGTGCCTGCTCCCCAGAGCTGTGCCTGAGCCCCAGAGCTGTGCCTGCTCCCCAGAGCTGTGCCCGAGCCCCAGAGCTGTGCCTGCTCCCCAGAGCTGTGCCTGCTCCCCAGAGCTGTGCCTGAGCCCCAGAGCTGTGCCTGCTCCCCAGAGCTGTGCCTGCTCCCCAGAGCTGCGCCCGAGCCCCAGAGCTGTGCCTGCTCCCCAGAGCTGTGCCTGAGCCCCAGAGCTGTGCCTGCTCCCCAGAGCTGTGCCCGAGCCCCAGAGCTGTGCCTGCACCCCAGAGCTGTGCCTGAGCCCCAGAGCTGTGCCTGAGCCCCAGAGCTGTGCCTGTGCCCCAGAGCTGTGCCTGCTCCCCAGAGCTGTTCCCGGAGCCCCAGAGCTGTGCCCGAGCCCCAGAGCTGTGCCTGTGCCCCAGAGCTGTGCCCGAGCCCCAGAGCTGTGCCTGAGCCCCAGAGCTGTGCCTGCACCCCAGAGCTGTGCCTGAGCCCCAGAGCTGTGCCTGCTCCCCAGAGCTGTGCATGCGCCCCAGAGCTGTGCCTGCTCCCCAGAGCTGTGCCTGCTCCCCAGAGCTGTGCCCGAGCCCCAGAGCTGTGCCCGAGCCCCAGAGCTGTGCCTGAGCCCCAGAGCTGTGCCTGTGCCCCAGAGCTGTGCCTGAGCCCCAGAGCTGTGCCCGAGCCCCAGAGCTGTGCCTGCTCCCCAGAGCTGTGCCTGTGCCCCAGAGCTGTGCCTGAGCCCCAGAGCTGTGCCCGAGCCCCAGAGCTGTGCCTGTGCCCCAGAGCTGTGCCTGAGCCCCAGAGCTGTGCCCGAGCCCCAGAGCTGTGCCTGCTGCAGTTCTGGAAACTGAGGATTTCGGGCTTCCTGTGCTAAAAGGCACCGACCCTCAGGCAGGCACTGCGTTTGACTTGAGGCAGTGGAACAGGCATCCGAAAACTGAGCGATGGCGCTGGGGTTGTGGGTGCGTGGTTTGAATGGTACTGTGTGATCTCACAGGGTGAAAAACTGAGAATCTGGGGTTTTTAGTGTATAGTAATATATATGGGGCAAGATGGAGGATTTAGGGTGTTGGCTAAGTCCTTCTTCACCTTCTGCTTCTTGGTTTCAGGTGTTTTTTCCTAACTGGGTGAAAAAGGTCCTCATTGTGGACCTTGTGTGGTCAGTTACTGGGTTAAAAGTATAAATAATACAGGTGTGACCTCGTTACTGGGTGATTAGCGCTTAAATAACCTTGGGAAGAGTCAGAGTCGGATCCATTTTCTGCCTTGTTAGAGCTCATGACTCAACCCGTGAGGCTGTAATATAGATAAGAATTAATAAACAACTGAGTCCGAAACTGTGACTCTTGTGTCTTAATCCCAGCTCTAACACAAAGAAAAGAAGATAACAACCCCACGTGTCCCCAAATTTTGCTGAATGGGGCTGCCGACCACCTCCTCGCTAATTAGAGAAAATCGGGCTCCTCATGGTTTTGTCAAACCCCATTCCTGGGAACTCTGGTTTCCTTCTGCCCCTGCTACCAACATTTTTTACGGTGGCCTCATCCCACACGTACCAACATTCCCTTTATCCTGGGAACCCAGTCAATGCCTCAGAGAAGTGAGTCTGTGCTGTCAGATGTCCCTTGTTGTTGGGAAGGATGAAGCCAGAAAGCCCTATAAATATGATTGCTTGGACTCTGAGAATGTGAAACCTGTAACTGAGATAGAATTGAAAGTAAGTTTTGATGTTTAAAATGTCCTAGTTACTAGATGTCTGTGAAAACAACCCCCAGTGTATGATTCATCCCACACATGTAACTCTCCCTAAAGTAGGAAGCATCTGTAGCCCCATTGGCACAAGCCTGCTACAGCCCACCTCGAGACCCCTGATCAGAGGGCTGCGAGAGTGGGCCTCCCTTCTGCTTCTGTTTCTTCTCTCTCTTGTCTCTGTGTGCTCTTCTCCTTTGCTCCTCTCTCTTGCCTCTTGCATCTTGCTCTCGGAATTTCTTTCTCTCTCACTGCCCCCACCTTCCAAGGCCATGCCACAGCTGCGCCTGGCAGCTCCGAGCAAGGCCTCACTCTCTACACAATAAACCTCTTCTTCTAAAACCCAGCCTCAGAGATCTCTCGTCTACATTCATCCACACCATCCTGGAGTCCTCAGCAGCAGGAGGGAAGAAGGCATTTTTCTACACCTTGTGATGGCCATTGCCCTGCTGGGGCTCCATCTCTGGTTATAAACATCCAGTCTCCTCCATATGAGGTATCTGTGTGCCTTTTTGATAGACCTGCTGTGCCAAAAGTTCTTCTCCCGGTTTTGCAATACCTCCGTTAAAGGCATCCCCTTCTCAGCACCGGGTCGATTTTCCCATCGTTTTCAGGAACTAAGAGGGATTTAAATCCTCTTCTGTGTGTGCCTTATGCTGAGCAGGCTGTGCCTGGGGAAGCGGCAGGAGGAGGGGTTCAGTACAGGGAAACTCACTGCAGTGTTTTCACCAGTTCTACTGATGGAATTTTACCACTCCTCCTTTGGTGCCTTGGTCCTGGTTCTGACCAGGACAGGGTTCATTTTTGCAGTAGCTTGGAAGGGGCATGACCAGGACCTGAAGGTTGTTCTGCACCACCTTATGGAATTGCTGGGAGCAGGGAAAGGGGCTCTTCTGGGAGAAGGGGGAAAGGGTTTCCCTTCAGCTGAGGCAGTGGTTGGGTATTGTCTATTACTGGGTTTTTTTCCAACTGAATCGTTTCTTACACCCTTTGTCTTTAGTATTGTTGCTGTTGCTGTTCATTTTCTTATCTTATCGCTGTTTGCAGTAAATTGTTCCTATCTCAACCCATCATCTTTTTCTTTCATGCCCCCAATTGGCCTTTTCAGCCACCCACAGGTGGAGAGGGAGAGGGAAGCAAGGGGAAGCATGGGAGCACTAAACTGGAGAATTCCGTCCCTAAACCTCCACAGGTCCCAGGGGAACTCACACATTGCTGGTAATAGATCTTCAGAGATGAAAGGATCCAAGGTTGTGGTCTTGGGTCCCACCTGAGGTGCCCAAACTTTTAAAAAAGTTTCTTCGCCCTTGGCTTCCTGCAGCAGAGTCTCAGATATCCTATTCCAGAGAAAGAAAAAGAAAAATGAAAAATGAAAAAGAAAATAGAAAAAAGAAAGAAGAAAGAGAAAAAGAAGAAAAAGAAAAAGAAAAAAGAAAAAGAAAAAGAAAAAGAAAAAGAAAAAGAAAAAGAAAAAGAAAAAGAAAAAGAAAAAGAAAAAGAAAAAGAAAAAGAAAAAAGAAAAAGAAAAAGAAAAAGAAAAAGAAAAAGAAAAAGAAAAAGAAAAAGAAAAAGAAAAAGAAAAAAGAAAAAGAAAAAAGAAAAAAAAAAAAAAGAAAAAAGAAGAAAAAAGAAAAAAGAAAAAAAGAAAAAAAAAAAAAATATTTGAGTGCTACAGCAACGGGAACAGCTTGAGCTGGGTGTCCCTGCGGAGGGACCCTGAAAAAGGAGATCCCTGGGCTTTTCTACCCTCGCAGTTTGTGCATGTGCTTGTCATGCCTCCAGTGCTGATTTTTGGTCTGCGGTCTTGCAGCACCTTACTGGACTCTTTCTGTCTCCAGGCACACTCCAGGCCATTGACTTCTCTTATCTTGTGGAGTTGCAGCTTCCACTGATGGCTGGAGCCTCCTCATCTCCTGCTCTGTGCTTCTTGAGCTCTCACGGAGCCAGAGGAGCTTGGGGGAACCCAAACCCTTCCTGATTTGGGGAAAGCATGGACCAGCGCAAACATCAGTGTGTTTACCAGCTTTATCCTCCTACTGCATTCAAGACACAGCTCTGTACCAGCCATGAGGAAAATTACTGGGAAAATGAACTCCACTTCTCCTAAAAGCACATCTGGGTGAGAGTTCAGAGCTTGCGACTTGAGGCTTCTGCAAAGCCAGCTACTCAGACTAAGAAAGGAAAGCTAAGCAAGCAGCTAAACCGCACAATGTTACAACTCTGGGTGACCTATTTTGATTTAAAACTTACTTATTAAGCCAAACAACCGATATTTCTCAACCCCAATCCTTGGGGAGGCCTGAGAGCAGCCTCCTCTGAATGGTTTTCCACTGGGTCCCAGCTTAGAGAAACCTCAGAAGGGGTGTAAAAGGATGCTGTGGTTTCCAGGGCAGCCTCTCCCTCCTGCTCCCAGGGCATCCCTGTGACCCAGGGAGCCGCAGCCAGCAGGGAACATCCAACGGGCACTGCAGCCAAAGGATTTTGTGTTTTGTAACACCAGAGGGCTGCAAAGGTCATTCCGTGGAATAGCTCTGACCAGGAGTCAGTGGGATAGGGGATGACCGAAGCAAACAGCTGGCTGAGGGCTCTTTAGGCTTCTCCCCCCACGCAGCTGCAGATCAACACCAAGATCCGCCCAGGTCCCGAGCTGCCCGGTCTGGCTGCATCTGTCTCCACTGCCGGCAAAGAACACTGAATTACCAGGTATTTTACACAGATCCTGAGCAGAGAGCCAGAATGCCCTGCCCATCAGGTTCTCTCCAGCTGAATTATTTTTCCATCCCTGCCCAGAAACAACCTTTGGCACTAAGGTGATTAATGCAGACACTTTGGGAATCAGCAGTGTGGGAAATTCCCCCCACACAGAGCCCCTTCCCTCCTGCAACACCTGCTGGGCCCCCACACCTCTCCTGCTTCCAGAAACTCCTCCTGCTTCTCGAGTTCCTCTCCCATCCCGTTTCCCCAGCTGGATTTGGGGAGGCAGCTTGCCATCCCGCATGGGCTTTCACAGGAAGCATTTGGGAGGGGCAGGAGTGTGCAGTGGGGGAGTCCCTGTCAGCAGAGCCCCCTCAGGGGGCTGGTCCCAGTCACTCCCAGTTGGTCCCAGTCAGTCCCAGTTAGCAGAGCCTCCTCAGGGGGCTTGTCCCAGTCAGTCCCAGTTGGTCCCAGTCAGTCCCAGTCAGTCTAAGTCAGTTCCAGTCAGTTCCAGTCAGTCCCAGTTGGTCCTAGTTTGGTCCCACTCCATCCCAGTTGGTCCCGGTCAGTCCCTGTTTGGTTCCAGTCAGTTCCAGTCAGTCCCAGTTGGCAGAGCCCCCTCAGGGGGCTGGTTCCAGTCAATCCCAGTCAGTCCCAGTTGGTCCCAGTCAGTCCCAGTCAGTCCCAGTCGGTCCCAGTCAGTCCCAGTCGGTCCCAGTCAGTCCCAGTCAGTCCCAGTCAGTCCCAGTTAGTCCCAGTTTGGCCCCAGTCAGTCCCAGTCAGCAGAGCCCCCTCAGGGGGCTGGTCCCAGTCAGTCCCAGTTGGTCCCAGTTTGGTCCCACTCAGTCCCAGTCAGTCTCAGTCAGTTCCAGTCAGTCCCAGTCAGTCCCAGTTGGTCCCAGTCTGCTCCCAGTCAGTCCCAGTGAGCAGAGCCCCCTCAGGGGGCTGGTCCCAGTCAGCTCCGTGGCCAAGGCTGAGCCCACCAAGGAAGCCGAGGTGGCTTCACTGTGAAAAGTTGTGAAAACATTTCAGAAAGGGAGGAAAACGCCAGATGGGAGGAGAAGGAAAGAGCCAAGTGAGACACAAAAGAGGAGCAGCACCCTGGGCCAGGAGGGGCTCCATGGAGCTGCAGATTTTCCCTGCAGCCCAAGGAGGACTCAGACCAGGGCAGAAGTTCCCTGCACATGTGGAGGGGACGGTGCCGTGGCAGGGACTCACACAGCATCCCACGGGAACCACTCCAGGGCAGGTGGATACTGCTGAAGAAAACAGCCCACGAAGGACCCCACTGCAGGAGGCTTTCCTGAGGGGCTGCAGCCTGTGGGGTTCCCAGGCTGGAGCACAGAAAAGGTGAGGAGGAAGAAACCACTTTGTGCTCACCTTGACCTGCTGTCCTCAACGTCCCTTGCACCATTTTTTTGTTTTGTTTTGTTTTGTTTTTTTGAGGGGGCTGATTAGGGGAGTTTGGAGTGAAGAAGCAAAACGGAATCTGAGAAAGGGCCGGGGTGCGAGGAGGAAACACGTTGGTTTGATGTTTGTCCTTTTGTTTCCCACCACCCAAATTCTAAGGCAATACATTAATTTACCTTTCCCCGGATTGTGTCTGTTTTAAGCTGTGACAGTAACTGGTGACTTTCCCATCTTATCCTCTTTTCTTGCCCCTTTTTCCCCCGAGTGTTTTGGGGAAGTGGGTGGGAGTTTTTGGGTGGGAGCTCCGCTGTCAGCCAAGGCTCTCTCATCACCACAACCACGGCAGGGGGTTGAAAGGAGACGATCTTTAAGGTCTTTTCTACCTCAAACCTTTCTGGGATTCCATGATTCCATGATCACATAAGGAAAAGCTCTCCTCTTTGCCTTTCCCTCAATAGTTTTTCAACCTCTCCTCCTTCAAGGGTATTCCTGCCATTTTCCTGCCTAAAGATTGCACCTGCATCTCTTCAGGAGATCCCCAGCTGCTGCCCAGCCCCTGGCTCAGAGCAGGGAACACGGCAAGCTCTGGTTTTGCCGGCTGGAGGGGGCTGATGGAGATATTTTGTGGTCAGATTTATTATTATTTTTTTTTAATTGACCGGAAGAAAAAACACCTCAAACAGTTTGAGCAGATAAATCAGGCCCAGGTGCTCGAGCAGTTAAAGAAGGAATTAGAAAACAAGCAAGGGAGGCTCTCAGGCGCTGTCTGATGCCGGGAGAGCAGTGACACAAGGACAGGGGCTGGGCTGCGCCGTCCCTGGGCTGTCAGTCCGTCGCAGTGACACGGGGGGCTGCTGGGGGGCTCGCCAGCTCTAATTGCCCTCCTCTCCTTTGAACCAGGAGGGGGGTGAGGGGCGTTCTCCCCCTCCCGCGGCCCCGCATCGCAGAGCCCAGCCGGGACTTTGTTGTCCCTCTGGGTGTCCTTTGTGTCCTGCCGGGCACCATTGTCAGCCTTTGTGTCCCGTCACCAGCTGGTTCGTTCCATTGATGGTTTTGTGCGCTCGGAGTGAGCTTTGAAAGCCAAAAGACGGAGCGGAGTTCCAGAGGGGCTCCAGCTGCACGTTCCTGTACCCAGGATTAGTGGCAGCGGCATGGTGCGGGTGGCAGTGGAGGGGGTGCCATTTGCTGTCATTGCCCAGCTCAGGGGATCAGGAAGCAAGAGTCAGAAGCCTGAGAGGAAATATTCCATACTGGAGGCAGCCAGGACACGTTTTCCAAGGTGTTTCTTCAAAGTCAGTAATGCAGAAGCACTATGGTTTTACTCTTTTTTTTTTTTCCTTACGTCATGATCCACGGACCCTGGGGATTTGGGTTTTGTTGAAAGCGGATTTGTGATAAAATCAAACAAAACAGGGAACGCTGCTCCCTGCTAAGGGTTGGATGTGCCTCATTTCCAGGAGGATTTTCCAAGGCCTTGGGAATACCAATGGCCTGGGCCAGCCTCACCTGGAGCCTCCGTGCCCTGCCTGTTGGCTCAAAGGCTGCCTTTGAACTCCACACCTGAGCCTTTGGTCCTTGCCTGGGCGTTGCTGTGACTCTGCTGGTGCCCAGCGCGGCCGTGCCCGTTCCCTGCCTGCGGATTCCACGGATGCTGGCCCTGGTGTGGGCCTGCCTCGCCATCCCCATCCCCCCGATGAAGGACACTCTGGATTGCCCCTCCCCACGGGGCTGGTGCTGCTCTGCTCCCCTTGCTCAGGTGCCACGGGGCTGGTGGAATCCCTGATTCCATGGCCACAGCATTGTCCCTGGCTCCCACCTTGTGGTCCCTCAGGAAGCAGGGAGCCCTCTGGCTCCCTGACAAGAGTAAGCTCCTTTCTAGACATTTCATTTATTTAATAAAATTACAGAAAACACTTTTTTTTTTTTTTTTTTTTTTTTTTTAAACTTTCTCAACTTGGCCACGTGTTGAGACAAAAATTCTCCCTGCTCCTGGACCTGCACCCAGAGAGCGAACAGACGAGTTGTGGATGCCACAACCTCCCTAATTGTCCACGGGTCGTTAGCACAGAGCAAGTTCAGTCTTTGTGCCACTGGAAATCTCCAGGCTGGGTGCTGGAAACATGGAGATGCTCTGAGGGCTGGAGCCCCTCTGGAGCCAGAGCTGGGGCTGCTCCCCTGGAAAGGGCTCCAGGGGGGCCTCAGAGCCCCTTCCAGTGCCTAAAGTGGCTCCAGGAGAGCTGGAAAAGGGTTTGGGACAAGGGCTGGAATGCCAGGGCAAGAGAGAATGGCTTCCCACTGCCAGAGGGCAGAGATAGATGGGATATTGGACAGGAATTCCTGGCTTTGAGGGGTTGTGAGGCCCTGGCACAGGGTGCCCAGAGCAGCTGTGGCTGCCCCTGGATCCCTGGCAGTGTCCAAAACCAGGCTGGACAGGGCTTGGAGCCACCTGGGACAGCGCAAAATGTCCCTGCCCATGGCAGGGGGTGGCACTGGATGAGCTCCAAGGTCCCTTCCAACCCAAACCATTCCGTAATTCTATGATTCTACGATCAATCTCTGCAGAAAATCCCCCGAGCTGGCTCCAGCAGTGCCTTCCCTCAGCCTGTGCAGCCACAGCCACAGCCACAGCCACCACCCCACGCTGGGGCTGTCACAGCTGGACCCAGCTCTGGCTCCCTCTCCTTTTTCAGAGCTGCTCTGAAGCCTGCAGGGAGCTGGGTTTTCACTGAGCCGTTTCAAAGCTCTCTCATTAACTGCTTGCCAGCAGCCAGCTCTCCGATAATGGGGATCGCCTCTGGAAATTGCAGCCCCATAGCAACAGAGAGTTTAATGGCTATTATTCCTAAACGAAGGACACAGGTCTGGTAATCCACCTCGTGCCTCTAGCCCTTGGAAATGATGATTTCCCATTGCAGGTGAGGCAGGAAAACACACACACACACAATCTCGAGCGTGTTAAAATGACACGGCCTGGCCTGGCAGAGCAGTTTTTAACATTTCAAAATACTGGAGCTTTTAAATTCCTTTTTTTTAAATTCTTTTTCATGGAGTCAAGTGAAAATATGAGAAACCTTTATGTGTTTAAAAAATTGAAATCTTCCTCACAAGAAAAAGAGGGAAATCTCTTTTCAAGGACAGGACTCACTTCAGGTGGGCTGCAGCAGAGGCTTTTGGCACCCTGTGCTTCTCCACTTTCAAGCTGAAGGAGTTCTGCTGTGTGTCCCATTATACAGCAATACAGAACCACAGAATCCCCAGCTGGTTTGGATTGGAAGAGACCTTAAAGCTCATTTCATCTTCTCATGCCTTGTGCAGGGACACATTCCATTGTCCCAAGGTGCTCCAAGCCCTGTCCAACCCAGCCTTGGACACTTCAGGGATCCAGGGGCAGCCACAGCTTCTCTGAGCAGCCTTAGCCCACTGCCCCTGTCCCCATCTGCACACCCAAATCTGTCCCCATCTGTTGTTGAGACACACAAGCAGTCACACGCAGACAAGTATTTGCAAGCAGAGGTTCTTCCAGCTCCTCCTGAGAGAGCGGAGAGAGAAGGAAGACCCCTCTTTGTTTATTCTTTACTTTTTTATACATTTGTGGATCTAGCAGAAGATTGGCTTTTTGGGGTTTCCACCCCTCAGCCTCAGTGGCCAGACCAACTGTCAGTTACAGTTGTTTTTCAGGTTAGAAATATGCAAACAAAGGACAAAGAATGAAAAACAAAGGGTTTGTTTATGTTACATCTGTGGGAAAGGTAGAAAACTGCTCCTAATATTGTACAGTAACCAAAAGATCTGACTCCATTATGAATTTCAAGAAGGCTAATAAGAAAGCTCAGAAAAACCAGGGTAACACCCATCCTCTCTCCAGCCCTTTCAGGCAGCGGAAGGTGCAGTGAGTTCTCCTCTCATGCCTGCAGCTCTCCAGCTCTCTCCATCCCAGTGACCTTTCCCTGAATCCACCAGGGAGCCCTGGTGCAGCTCCACTCAGCCCTGTGCCTGTGGTCTTTTGTGCCACCGGCTCTCAGCATTTCCTTCTCCATCAATTTGAGAAATGACATAACTTGCCACTACAGAGGGCTTTTTAGGCAATTTTGTCAGCAGGAAGGGGACAGAGCCAGGCTGGGGACGGGGTCTGCTCCCAGGTGACAAGTGACAGGAATAGAGGAGATGGCCTCAAGCTGTGTCATGGGAGTTTTAGGTTGGATAGAAGGTAAAATTCCTTACAAAAAGGGTGGTCAGGCGCTGGCACAGGCTGCCCAGGGCAGTGGTGGAGTCACCATCCCTGCAAGGGTTCCAAACCCTGTGAATGTGGCACTGGGGACGTGGTTTAGGAGTAGACCTGGCAGTGCTGGGATGACAGCGGAGCTTGGAGAACCTTAGAGCGCTTTCCCAACCTTAATGATTGGAATTCTTAATTAGTTAATTAATTAATCCCACAATTTCTACCCACCCAGCAGCTCCATCACCCCTGTCATGGCCAGCAGTGGGTTTCTTTGAGCTTCCTCGGGCATGATCAGGCTGAGCTTGGTAAGAACCCATCTCCAGCCAGGATGAGTTAACACTGGAAGTGGTCCTGGATTTCCCTGTGACAGGTGGTGGCATCACCCTGCACATGCCCAGCATCACCCACCCCGTTATCCTTTGTCCTGCCTCCCCCATGCTGCCTCCCCCCACCCTGTCTCCAGTGGGAGAGACCCTGGAATCCTTTGGAGCCATGGACTGGCCTGGGAAAAGGGGAATATTGGTTTGCTCAGGGGGAGAGAAAAAGGTCAAAGAGGCTCCAGGCTGGGAGGGAGATGGGAGCCTGAGGGGAAGGGGTGCATGAATAAGAGAAACCCTGGAGAGGGCTGAGGGCAGCCAGCAGAGAAGATACTGGTGGATTCATGCCTGGTCATGAAGGTTTTAGGTGTTTTATCCTCTGCAGCTGCTCTTTGGAGCTCTTGGGATTTCATCCGCTGGTTTTTTTTCGTATACCAGTGTGTCTGCAAAAGCTTTCTGAATTTTTTTAATGAAAGCAGCATTTCTCCCATAGTCACTAAGGGACTCGGAGAGCTGGAAAAAGACTGAATATTATAAGAGATACAACAACCTCCTCATATTATTGTACACCTCCTACAAGAGTGAATGTGAGGCTTGAGCTCCGTGCCTCCCTGAAGAGTCACCCAGCCAAGCCAGGCAATCCCTGCTGGGGACCAGAGTGACCCCAGGGAGGGGGCTCAGCACAGGTTGCTTCTTCTCAGCAGAGCTGTGTCCTCTGGCACAGATATCCCAGGCTGCTGGAGCTGGTGTCTGCCTCCTCCAAACCAAGGAGACCCCAGTGTGCAGCTCACCACCGCAGCCATCGCAGTGACTCGGCTGCTCAAACCGAATCACCGCAAGAAAGAAGAGTTAATTCAGGTCTTGGAAAGCTCCAGCTGTGGCAATGAGTACAGGGAATCTTCCCCTTCCTCAGCCCACAGGAGGATGGGGGTATTTAGGCAGCAGCGGAGGGAGGAGGCACAGAGCTCCCCAAAGCCTGGGTGCGCAGGATGGGCTCTGCTGTGGCTCCTGGGGCTCAGCTGGGTTTGTGCAGCCCCTTCCCACCCCAGAGCCTGCCCAGGGCCGTGCCAGCTGCCCCACGCTGAGAGGGTGCCGTGGGTGCCCTGTGCCCCCGCAGAGGTGTCCCCAGGACGTGTCACCTGCGTCACCTGCAGCGGCGCCCCGCTCCGCCCTGCTCTGGGTGCTTTAAATAGGTCAGCAGCAGGTGACTGGATGAAATTACCCTTCATTTTGTGGTAAGGGAGCTGCACACGAGGCCCTTCCCCATGGCTAACAGCAGGGATTGCCAGGGACAATGTAATGATTTTAATCCAGCAGTTTTCCTTAACTCCTCGTGCGCCGTGGGCCGGGTCGGGAGGATGATGCCACCACTCTAAACGTGCACAGGGACACGTCCCAGACACCGCTGTGGGCCACAAAGCCATCGCTGGGGGCTGGGTGTAAAGCCCAGAGCCTCTCTCTGCGCTCCCCTGGGTCAGCGCAGAGCCCAGCAGCCGTGGGGGGAGCACAGCACAGAGCCAGTTTAGCCCAGCATTCAAAACCTCTCCATTTCTGGAGTCTCTCTGTAAACAGAGAACAAAACAGCTCTTCGTGTGTCACTGGGTGCAGCTGGACTTTGTCAGAGGGTAAAGAAGCTGACTTGAGCATCGGGGAAAGGACACGGGACACAACAAGGACAGCAGGGGAGGCAGGGCTGGGGACTGAGTGCGGGAGAAAACGATGTCAGATCATGGGTGAGCATGAGGCCAGCACTGTCCCACTGGGGAAGAAAGCAGGCTGAGGGCTCAGAAGGAGCCCAGAGCTGGAGCTGGGCGTGGTGTGGTGTCAGGAGCATGGGGCAGAGGAATCGTGAATCACCGCAGTGTGACTGAAAGGGGCTGACTCGTCTTTACCCCCTGAGTTCTGATTTAAATCCACCTGCTCTTTTCCCCCGTCTCCAGCAGGCCTTCTCAAGAAGCAGAGCTGACACAGGCAGCTGCTTTTCCATCTTTGCTGTTGGGAACAAACAAGGTCCCCAGTGACTGTGTGGGGACAGCGCAGGGCCAGAGCAGTGATGGAGTTTGGGGTGTCCCAGTGCCAGAACAGACCATGAGTGCAGCTGGGGTGATCCGCTGGGACTGGGACACTCCAGATCCCAAAAGTTAACCCACAAAACGGAGAGGAAACAGGATGAAACAGGGCAATTCAGCCACTGGAGCAGCTCCTGCCACTGACAAGGGGAGGCATCCTCTCCTCTCGTTCGTCTTCCCACCTTCCCCACTCTTCCTTGACCCCAGTCCCAGGTCCCCCAGTATCTCCTGTGCTTTCTGCAAGGGGTTCCAGCTGCCAGAGCCGCTCCAGGAGATCCCAGCACCTCTAAGGCGTGTGCTGAGCACCTCTGGAGCAGTGGAAGGTAAGACAAGACCTCCCCCTTGTGCTGAGCTGTCACAGCAGATTTACAGCTGCAGCTCCGGACAAGTGCTGCAGATGTGAGGACATTAAAGGAGTGGTCTTTCAAGTCCAGAGAGGAAAATTCCTTTTGCTTCAAAAGGTGGGATGAACTTACTCAAGTCCTGGAACAGTGTGGGGAACTGGACCTCCATGAGCTGTGCCTGGGCTTTTTCATTTATTTTTTCCTAGGATGTCATTCAGAATGGAACTAAATCAGGAAGTGATTTAGTCCAACCTACAGCTCTGAGGTCACACCAGGCCACCTAAGGCTCTTTGCTGCAAGGTCTTGGAAACCTGGGATGTCTTATGTCACCGAGACACACAAAGCAATCACGCTTAGACAAGAGATCTTTGCAAGGCAGAAGTCCTTCCGATCCCAGCTCACTGCTCCGAGAGCCGAGAGAGCAGGAAGAGGAAGAGAGCCTCTTTGTTTATTCTTTACTTTTTATACATTTGTGGGTCTAGGCAGAAGATTGGCTTTTTGGGGTTTCCACCCCTCAGCCTCAGTGGCCAGACCAACTGTCAGTTACAGTTGTTTTTCAGGTTAGAAATATGCAAACAAAGGACAGAGAATGAAAAACAAAGGATTTGTTTATGTTACATCTGTGGGAAAGGTAGAAAACTGCTCTAATATTGTACAGTAGCTAAAAGATCTGACTCCATTATGAAATTCAAAAGGCTAAATAAGAAACTCAGAAAAACCAGGTTAACAGTCTTCTGGTCTTCTGACAGCACGGTGAGATTCCTGGGATTGTCCTGTAGGGCAGAGGTTGGACTCAATGATCCTTGTGGATCCCTCCCAGCTGAGGGCATTCTATGGCTCTGTGAACTGGTTTTGTGTCACTTTGTCTCTTTGGTTCCTTAAGGAAGATGAATTGCTTAACCAAAGAGTCAACAACTGCTCTGTCCTGCTGGTCTGACCTTCAGGGACATGACTGAAAATCTGATCATCTTGTCCAGGTGATGGCCAGAATGTGCTCATTAAACACTGCAAGCAGCAGCATGTCCTGGCTCCAGCCCAGGGAGAGGGAGAACACCATTGTTCCATGTCCATCCTGCTGGACACGGGTGAAACCGAGGCACGGAGGAGAGAGGACTCCCTGCTGCCCTGTGGCATGGATGGGCCTCCAGAGCCCAGTGACACCAACTTGCTTTCACACGAGGCGTTCCATGGGCCAGGAACCAGGCTGGGTGCCCAGAGGTGGCACAAACGCTTACCAAAAATGGGAAAAAAAAAACCTCAGAGCAGCAGTTCCGCTGCGGGCTGGTCAGGCAGCATTGCTGAGAGCCTGGTGTGCTTCCCACAGCTCCCAAAATACAGCCAGGAAGGTGTGAGCCAACTTTGGCTCTGTTTGAGCTGGTCCCCAAGCTTCAGAGTAACCTTCACAATTAATAATTTTCTAAGGTGAGGATGGAGAGAGTGTGGAACAGCCAGGTCTAGTGGAAGGGGGGTGGGACAAGATGACCTTTATGATTCCTTCCAATCCAACCATTCTGGAATTTTATGACTAATGAAATTATCTTGATTTATGGTAACTATGCCCCTTTCCACTTTTATTTTTTTTTAAATTTATTTTTAATAATTTCTCTTGAGTTTGTTCTCCTTATTTACGGTAAATATGATCATATCCATTTCTTTTTCTTTATAATTTCTCTTGAGTTTGCTCTGCCTGTGGCATATGGGAAGGAGCAAGCCATGAACCCAGGGTGGCTGAGTATTGAGATGTGTGTGTACTAAGATCCATTCCTGAGGTCCAGAGCAGTGCTGGGCTCCTCTGCAGCCTGTCACAAAGCGCCACTGACCGCACTGGGCTGTCCTGGCACTCACAGCCTCAACAGGGTTATCCTCTCTCTCCTGAGGTGTTGACACCATGTCCAAACCTCAGGAGCAGCATATGGAGTGTTTGTGAGACTCCTGCTGATTCCTTGTGCTTCACCTAACGGGGAAAGTGTAACTCCAACCTGTCCACACCGAGCTTGCTGTTTTGCACTTGTTAAAAATATCAGAAATACAGAAGAGCAGAGTAAAGAGGAGCCCAGCCACGGGGTAATCCTCAGCCGTGGAGGACAGACCTTCCCAGCTGCCTGCAGCACTTGGAGCTGGGGCTCACGGAGAGCCTGAGGTTCATTGAATCACAGCCTGGGTTGGGAGGTAACTTTAGAGATCATCAAATCAAAAAAGAAGAGTGTTTTGGGCTGGGAGGGATCTTGAAGTGTTCCACCCTCTGCCCAGGGCAGGGACACCTTCCACTAGACCAGGTTGCTCCAAGCCCCGTCCAACCTGGCCTTGGACACATCCAGGGTTTGGCAATAATATCCCAGAAAGTATTAGATGAAAGAAGTTGACAACGTGTTTAAATGGGAGCTGTGCAGCTCTGAACAAAACCAGCACAGGGGAAGGGGAGGTGAAGGAATAGGACCCTTCAATTTAAATTTGCTGATACACTTGTGAGCCTCCATCATCTAAAAATACCCGTACCTGGATCACATATCTGATCTGGTGGTTGGCATCCCTGCCCATGCGGTGGGGCTGGAAGCAGGGTCCTTTCCAACTCAGAGCAGCCTGTGACTCCAGGACAGACGATGTGGTGGGGTTGGACCTGGACTCCACTGCCAGGCACTTACAGGCTGTACCGATATCTCAGGGTGGGGCAGGAATAGGGAGGATTGTGGCTCTTGATTTGGGAACTCACAGGCTTTTTCCAAAGATGGGGCAGACTTAAAAATAATTTGGTTGAAGCCCAGGAGAGCCTGGCTGACACCTTCCCTTGGCATCCACGAGCAGCCTCGTGTGCCAGGGACGCAGCACTGGGGTTCATGCCTGTGCCAGCCAAAGCACAAAGTCTCCCCAGCAGCATGGCAGGGGGATTGGGATTTTTGGCCCCCCCGGAATTTTTGACAATGGTTACCCATTGGCTTGTGGCAGAGGAACAGTGTCGGATTAAAGCTTTGAGGCTTGGGGAATACACCCTCAAATCACACATTCCATAAGCTTCAGTACAGCTTGCCTGGGGAAATATTCCAGTTCACCAGTTTATAGGGGAATTTGTTGGAGGGACTTGAGGATGTCTCTGCTCCAGCCTCCAGCTCCAAGCAGGGTCAGGTATGAGGTCAGAAAGGAATTCTCAGGGATTTTTCCAGTTCTGCCTCAAAAACCTCCAAGGACAGAGGCTCCATAGCCTCTCTGGACAACATCTTCTGACATTTGATTCCACACATGAACATTATTCCTTTATTTGTGGAGCTCCTAAATGCATGACAGCATGTTTATTAAAATTATAGCCCTAAAAATATAAAATGCATATATATAAAATATATATATATGGGGCTATATAAAAATATAGCCCTAAAAACATGCTTATTTCTTTATAGAGCCACAGAATTATTAAAGTTTGAAAATACCTCCAGGATTGTCAAGTCCAACATTTGACTGCAACTATAAATCCTGGTTTCTGCCCTTTGCTACTACTTCCAGTCCTTTTTCCTGTCCTGATAGACAAAAATCCATTAGGAGCACGACAGGTGAGGGCAGGATGGTGGAAAGAATTGGGAAGATGTTCAGATGGCCTTCAAAGCTGGGTGTTGGTACTGACAGACACTGCCCAAAAAATGTGTCTTGGTGGATTTGATCAATTGTTAAGTGACGAGTAACTTAATGCATTTTAATACTTTACTTTCCCAGAACAATTAATACGAAGCTGTTTCAACAAAGCAGGAAGAAAAAAAATAATAATCCCCTACAAAATATCCTAAAAGCTCACAATAAATTGCTGTTTTCCTTTGGAAGGAGGAGAAATAATTTAGTCTTACTGTTCGGATGTCAGTAAGGACCACTGGTCTCAGGAGATAAGGATGAAACCCAAAATGAAGAACACTCATAAATGTTTCATTCTGACAGAATATTTTTTTTAAAAAAGTGATCTGGAAAGAAAAGCAAAGGATAAACAACTGTGAGCATTTCTTTGCGTGGGTGTAAGGAAAGATGCTGGCAAACAGAAGAGGTGAATCCTTAAATACAGAGAAGTCTAAAGTACAGGGAAACATGAGTGTGGGAATACAAACATGGACACTTCTGAGCAGGGCTTGGAGAAGCCAAAATACAGAAGATTTCTGTTCGCTCGGAGGTAAAATTATTGGAGGAAGGAGGATGATGGCCAGCAAATTGAACTGCAGGTGTCAGTCCCTGCCTTGTTCCTGCGCTCCTCTCTTCCTGGACAGAGGGAGGAGATGCTGATAGTGCAGGAGGGAGAAAAGGGCAGCAGGAAAAACAGCCCCAGTGCTGCCAACACCGTCCCAGGGCTGTGGGTCCTGCTGGGAGAGACCACAGCACTTCCACTGCCCCTCATCCTCCTCAGTCCCTCTGGCACAGAGACGCTGGGAACGTGCCAAGAGACTGATGGTATGTGCTGATTTGGAGATGAATTTGCATGAATTTGCATACATCTCCCTCTCAGTTTGCATTCATTCCCCGAGATGCCTTTAAGAACAAGCAAAACATTGTCTGCTCTGAATGAGTCAAAATTTTCTAGTTTAGTTTTCTCTTTTGCTGATACACAACTGTATATATATAAAAAAAATCAGCTACTGGTTAATTTGTTTTCTTCCGTTTCTATTGCTTTTCCCACCTCTCTTCCCCCCTCAGCTACCATAGTCTTCTAGTCTTCTTTTTCTTTTTTACATTATATGAAAGCTGTTATCATAAATTATTCCCTCACTTGTGCACAAAGCCGGCAATATCCCAAACTGTGGCACCGACTGTCCGATTTGCACGACACTGATGCTTCACAGATTGATCTTAGTATGCTCCGATTTCCATTTCCTTTCCTGGAGGAGCGGGTCTCCATGCCGACATCTGCTCGGTGAGAAGTTTTAGGCAAATAGAATCCCACACAATTAGATGTTGAGGGAACATTATCCTGGTAGCTCTTTGCTGTGCAGATGAGGGAGTTGAATGGAAGATCCCTCATCCTGCAGGGAGCCCTGCGACTCTGGGGAGCAGCAGATATTTTGGGAAGCGTGGTCACTTTGGGACCTGATGGAGTGAGAGCTAATGCTTTGTTGGCATTTTTTCCCCCTACTATCCCCTCCCGGAGCGTTGTTGTCTCTTCGGTGCCGTTCTCTAAGTGCACTCCAACAGTTTGTGGGCTGTGACCTCCAGCCCCTCAGCATCATCTTTGTGTGACAGCACAAACCAGCTCCTTCCACCTGTCCTGGGGCCACGTGTCAGAGCCCTGACACCTCAGCCAGCCCCTGCCACGTCTCCTGCGTGTGTCTGTCACACCTGCTCGTTCTGGGTGGGGAAGGGGATCTGGGAGAAGGACAAGAAGAGGGGATCCCAGCAGTGAGCAGAGGGAACTGGTAACTCCTCCCTTCTGGTCCCGGTGCTGGTGAAGCCCAGTTTGTGGTTTCCCTGGTTTGCCATGAGAGTGCACTGTTGACTCGTGTTCCATCTGTCCTCCTGGTCCTTCCCAGCAGGCTGATCCATCACTTCCCGGGCTGCACTGCTGACCAGGGTTACCCTGCCTTGCCCCGGAGCAGTTTGAGAGGTTCCTGTTGGCCCAGATCCGACGTTTGTTGAGGTTCTCCTGGGCTAAAGCTCTTCCATTCCCCTGCCAGCTGCTTCCTCACCTCTGGTGTTGCCTACAAACGTGATGAGGCTGCACCTGAATTGTCACCCAGAGAGCACAGGGAGATATTGAACTACCCCAGGGCACTGCTTTGCCCTGGGACACTCAGATCGTCACCTGGAGTTCATCGAACTCCTGACTGTACCCACTGCCCTTCCTTAGGGATGGTCCATTGCCACAGCCACACCAAGATTTTTCACTGCTTTAACTCAGGGGTGTCCAGGCTCTGTCAGGGGCGTTTAGGTTGGAGATCAGGGAAAGGTTCTTCCTCCAGAGGGTGCTGGGGCACTGCCCAGGCTCCCCAGGGAATGGGCACGGCCCCGAAGGCTGACAGAGCTCCAGGAGCCTTTGGACAACATTCCCAACACAGGGTGGGATTGTTGGGGTGTCTGTGCAGGGCCAGGGCATGGACTGGATGGTCTTTGTGGGTCCTTTCCAGCTCAGGACATTCCATGATTACATATTACGTGAGTCCATGTCTTTCCTGAAATTCATCTTCTGTTCTACCACCTTCAGGTTACCTCCAGCTCCTTCCATTCCACTGCTTCCCTTCCACTCAGCCGAGTCCTCACCTGCTGGATGCCCTTCCTGCCTGGACTCTGACTCTTCCCTGTTGGGGGGCTGCTTGCTGGAGCTTAAATTCCCTGCATTCAGGTGGTTTTAGAGTCTTTTTTGCCCTCTGCAAAGCTCTGAGCCAAACACAGGAAAAGACGGAGTCTTCAAGGTTGCATGTTTCGTGTTTATTGTTCTTATCTTACGATTTTCTCAGTGTCCTGCAAGATGTTCGCCGTGGCTCGGACATCTGGTGACTCCCCCCGTCCCAGGGCTGTCCTTATCTTTTATACTAATTGCTACGTATTCGATATTTACTATTTATTACCAACGTCTATCACTATTACTAAAAAGGTCGTCTTTACTCTGACCCAATCCTCACTAACTACTTTGTGCCAACATCACAGCAGAAATGGAGTGAGGGAAGAAGAAAGAAGAAGAAGGAGACAACGCCCCAAATTCTCCATCTTGTCCCATTCACTTCAATACAAGAAACCCAAAACCACTGTTTTTCTCACCCTGTGATATACTAAACTCCAATCTTTCACACTCTTGTGGCCTGCAATGCTTCCTGCAGTGCAAGAAGCCTCTCCCATGGACTGAGATCAAAGCCAGTGTCTCTCTGAGCTCTGGGCTGGGGTCCCAGACCCCCCTGCCCAGGTCTCTGACCCTCCAGGGCAGCCAAAGGAATGCCCTGGACTCCAACACTTCCCCTCCTGGGATCACTGAACCTGCTCTGTGGCTCTGGGCTCCCTCGCTCTTCCCAAGCTTTGGGGTTGTTTGTCCAGGCAGGAGATGGGTTTGCCAAGCACCCTCCTGGCACGCTCAGCTCTGGAGGGATGATTTTTGCCCAGCCCTGGCTGGCCAGGGTTTGGGGAGTTGGAATGCGTTCCCGTGTGGATCTGTTCTCTCTGGTCAGGCTTTATCCCGGTTGTTTGGCATCTCAGTGCAGGGCAGGACAGCCTCACACTGATTTCTGTGAAGGCAGGAGCCTTTCCAAGCACTGGTACATAGCTTGTTCATGACAACCCATGAAGGGGAAAATCTCTTTCAGTGACCAGGAGAGAACTGTTTAGAGTCAGTGGGACAGAAACGGGAATGTTCTCTCATTTCCCCCCTAATATAACATTGTTGCCATGCCAGGAGATGGTATTTTCCTGTTTTGGTTGTTTTAAGTCACACGTGAAATACTTAATTATTTGTAGCTGTGCTTACCATTAACTGTAAACCACAAATCTAATCAAGTACCTGAGTTTTGTAATCAAACTCCTGAGGAAAACCAGAAGATTGCTCTGAACTTGGCATATAAATAAATGCCAGCAGAAAGAGGTGAGGCCTTCTGAGCCAGAATTTCCTTCTGAGCCGGGGGACTTGGCACAGGGAGCTCTGAGCAAGGACTCACCTGGGGAGCTCAGGCTCCCCGAGAAGCTGAGTTATTCCATTGCCACGGAGGGAGGATGGACTGGAGATGATCCTGACGGACCAGTTATCTACTGATCCTACTGTTAACTACTCAAGTTTTAGCCACAAACAACATATAAGTGTTTAGAGTTAGTTTGTCGAGCTGTATCTTTTAATTAGCAATTCCCTCTGCTGTTTTTCAAACTCTAGGAGGGCAAACTGAGAATACAATCTCTAGCCAAGAGAAAAAGCCCTGCTCACCCCTCAAAATCCATTCCTCCTGCTTCTCTGGAATCAGACATTTTTGGATTTGCCCTTTTTTTTTTTTTTTTTTCCCATTTAACCCGCAGATTTGCTGAGGTTTTCAGTCGTTTGCTGTCTTTCCTTGTGCACCTCGCAGCAGCACAGCAAGAAGGGTTAAAGCCTGGGAGCGTGCAGGGGACGTGCTTGACTTTCATTACTGGTTATGGCACGCAGGACAGGGAACCCAGCATGTCCTCTTTAAAGGAAAATTGTGTTCCTCTGCCTGCTTTAAGTGTGTCAGCAAAGCGGTTGCGAAGGATGCGATTTACTGAGTCTTTCAAAAGCCTTTGTCAAAGTTCCTCCCAAAAGTCACGGAGAACCAAAAGCGTCTCACGGAACCCTGGCACGTGACAAAGCCCGGCCAGGCAGGGGCTGAGCAGGGATTCCCCTGGCATGGTCTGGGGGCTCACAGGTGAGCCCAGAAAATGAGAGGCTGCTCTTCGAGTGAAATGTTTCCTTCTGGGGTTGTTCAGCCTGGAGTAAAAGAGGCTCAGGGGGATCTTCTGGGTCTCCACAACTCCCTGGCAGGAGGGAGCAGCTGGGGTTGGGGCTAGGTTGGGCTCTGTTCCCAAGGAACAAGAGGAAATGGTTGGATATTAAGGAAAAATCCTCCACTGAAAGGGTGCTCAGGCATTGGCACAGGCTGCCCAGGGCAGTGGTGGGGTCAAAAAACCAGTCAGACCCTCGTGCTGTGGTTTGGTGGCCGTGGGGGTTAAGTCGTGTGAAGGTTGGACTTGACGATCTTGGAGGTCTTTTCCAAGCTTGACAATTCCCTGATCCTGTGAGATCCACCACCGCCCGCGGTGCTCCTCCTGCCTTGGCTCCCAGAGCTGTGTGGGCTGTCTCCAGGTAAGCCCAGGCTGACAGAAGGGACGTGAGTGACGGCAGAGGAGGAGAGTGTTGCTTGTACAGAGCCCAAGGCCCGGGTGACTTGGCAGCAGAAACCTGTCCCCCGGCAGCTCTGGCAGCCAAACACCACAGTGCCTGTGCTTATCCCTCATCATGTTATCCCAACAAATGCACCAGATCCACCAGAGGCCCCAGACAAGGAAACGCGTGCACCAGAAATCAATCTCACTTAAGACTTGCTGAGGGTGAGGCAAGAAAAAGCCTAAAGCAAAAGTTCACGCTGCAATAAATGTTGACTTCTGGGTCAGAACTACTGCCCAAAAACCTCTTATTCTTGACAATCAGGAGCAGCCAGGGGAGGATTGTGAGGACACAGCAGCTGACACCTTTTCTGTGCTGCATTTGGAAGGGGTGTCAGCTGCTGTGTCCTCGCAATCCCTCCCTGGGTGCTCTGGATCGGTGTGGAGAGTGGATTTTGGATAACAATTTACTGCAGTGTGCCCCCAGCCATGCACCACATCCTGGTGTGTTACCCTGGTTTTTCTGAGTTTTTTATTAGCTTTTTGAATTTCATAAATGGAGTCAGATCTTTTAGTTACTGTAGAATATTAGAGCAGTTTTCTACCTTTTCCCCCAGATGTAACATAAACAAATCCTTTGTTTTTCATTCTCTGTCCTTTGTTTGCATATTTCTAACCTGAAAACAACTGTAACTGACAATTGGTCTGGCCACTGAGGCTGAGGGGTGGAAACCCCAAAAAGCCAATCTTCGGCTAGACCCACAAATGTATAAAAAGTAAAAAATAAAAAAAGGGGTCTCTTCTCTCCGCTCTCTTAGCTGGGAGCTGGATCGGAAGGACCTCTGTGAAAATCTCTTGTCTCGTGTGACTGCTCTGTGTGTCTCAGTGACGCTGGTGGTTGTACCTGTGCATGTGAGGCTGCAGCGGGGCAGGATCAGCTCCTCTGGGAAGTTAAATTAAATCCAATCCAACCCTTTTCTCCTTCCTGACGATTTCTCACGGGTTTTGGTGCACTCACCACAGTCCAGACTCTTCCCCTCCTGGGACAGAACCTTTCTCCTGCATTCCTGCAAAAGCTGCTCGGGGCTACTTTGCATGGCTGGATGGAGAGATTTCCTGCATAAAGAGCTCTGTCCCTCTTCCCTGAGCACGGGGTGCCTGTCCCAGCTTGCATGGGAGCCTCAGGGAAGATGTATTGCTGCAGCTGTTTTCTGTGCAAAGTGAAGGGTGAGCAGCCCCACAGCTTCCCAGGGGCCAGGAGAAGGCCTGGCTGCCTGGTGTGCAGGTCCCTGGCAGCACAGGGGGAAGGACTCAGTCCCTAGGGGAAAAAAAAAGAGAAAAAGAGGAAAAAAAATTCCCGATTCCAAACTCTTACTTGCCTTTCTCTGCAGACAGCGTCTTATGGGGGAGATGGGAGACAAGGACTTGGGGAGCAGGGAGAGAGACAGAGGGCTTGGGAAGGAGGGAAACACTGCCAAAAATCTGTGTCTGCAGGCAGCAGGAGGGGACAAGTCGAGACCTGAGGATGACACACCATTTTCTGTGGTAAGTTGGCAGGTGGTGAAGGGCCAAAGGCTGTAAGTCACAGACCTGGAGGTGTTTCATTGTGCTTCCCAAAGCTCCAGCAGCGCTCAGTTCCCGGGGGAGCTGGGTCTGCTCGCCCCAGCTCAGCAGGGCTTCGTGTGTGCCCTCACCACAGCGCCCATCGCTGGAGAAAACCTGTCTGGGGATTCCAGGAGGGCTTGGGATTCCCTGGTGGTGAAGTGGGGCCACGGGGATCCATATAACCCTTCCTCTGCACCCCTGAGCACGTGAATTTGGGCATCTGAACCCTCCTTCCTGAAAGATCCTGCATGTTCTGCTGTTTTCATGTGCATGAGAAGGGCAAGGGAGCTGATGGTGGCAGGAGATGCACCAGCAGCAGTGCTGTGATTCAATTACAGTCCATTCCAGCTTTGATTCCTGCTCTCCTGTGCCTTCCTTCCTCCCCTCAGGGTCAGAGCCAACCAACGAGTGGATGGAGTTCAGTTACAGGGACAGACATGGCATCCCACCTAAATTTCCTGTCCAGAGGCTCCAACTATGCCTTGTCTCCTCCAGAGGGCAAATTTCTGTGGCCCAGAGGTGGCCCTGGGCACAGAGCAATGTCCCACCAGCAGCCAAGGCCTCCTCGCAGCAGGGCAGCTCTAGGAGACCCTCCTGGAGGAGCCCAGTGACTCTGTGGCAGGAGGGAGCCCAGGAGGACCTGGCGTGGAAAACGCCTTCACCACACCAGCGTTGATGGAGGAATCACAGAATCCGTGGAATGAGAGAGTGGTTTGGGTGGGAAGGGACCGGAAATCTCATCTCATTTCACCCCCCTGCCGTGAGCAGGGACACCTGGCACTGTCCCAGGGTGCTCCCAGCCCCATCCAAGCTGGCCTTGGGCACTGCCAGGGATCCAGGGGCAGCCACAGCTGCTCTGGGCACCTTGTGCCAGGGCCTCAACACCCTCACAGCCAAGAATCCCTTCCCAATATCCCACCTAACCCTTCCCTCTGTCCATTTGACATCATTCCCCCTTTTCCTGTCACTCCATTCTTTGTCCCCAGTCTCTCTCCAGCTCTCCTGGAGCTCCTTTAGTCTCTGAAGGGACTCTGAGGTCTCCCTGGAACTTCTCCAGGTGAACACCCCCAGCTCTCCCAGCCTTTCCTCATAGCAGAGGTGTTCCAGCTCTCACCTTGCGTCCCCTTCCCTCTCTGGCCTTACTCCTTACTTATGGAACAGCCCCAGAAGCCGGGACAAGGAGCACAGTGCTCTCTGAAGGAGGAAGAAGCTGCTGTGGGAAGCCCTCCGTGGCAGTAATCAAGAGCTGAGCCCCAGTTCATCCCAGTTCGTCACTAAATCCTCCCAGGGCGGTGCACAGTACTGAGGGGGCTGGAGGACAGACTGAGAGAGTGTCAGGAATGTCAGGCTGGCTGCACGCTGGGAATGGCACCTGGAATGTTCCCTGTCATGGCACAGGGTGCCCACAGCAGCTGTGGCTGCCCCTGGATCCCTGGCAGTGCCCAAGGCCAGGCTGGACAGGGCTTGGAGCAGCCTGGGACAGTGGGAGGTGTCCCTGCCCATGGCAGGGGATTGGAATGAGATTAACTTTTTGATCCCTTCCGACCCAAACCAGTCTGGGATTCTGTGAATTTATGATTCCTTGCTTCAGCCCCAAATTCCCATTCTCTGTGTGCTGGGTGATTTTTGGCACATGGTGATGGTTGGCCACCAGCTGCCCACCCAGATTAACGGGAGCCAGCACTGGCTTTTGTCTCTGTGCTGAGCTTCACCCCTGGAGCGGGAAAACACTGACCTGTCACACGATGCTTTCGTGGCTTGAGGCATCTGGGAACTGCATTATCAGGACAGGTCAGAGCACTCTGATAAAGGCCACCTCAGCCTTTCCCACTGACTCAGATACTCCTTGTTGTGAAACACTTCCCTCTTTCCCAACACTGCAGTCCCAGCCAAGAGGATCACGCAAGAGCCAGGGAAAACACTGAGGAAAAAGCAGGGTGTAAAAGAGTTTGTCTAAACAAGTTCCCATCACAAATCCCGATCCTTAGTTCAGCAACAGTGAAAAATAAAAGATACTATTTCCTCCAGAGGTGAGATAATGGTCAGACATCCTAATGCTCACCGCCACTGTGAGACCAAGGCAGGACAGATCCCTTGAGGATGGGGGGAGAACGGTCAACAGATCAAAATTCAGGTGTTACCCAAGAGCAGGACGCTCAGAACAGCCACCTGCAATTGGGAAGAGGCGAATATCTCACCCACCCATCAGTGCTGCCAGCCAGGGCTCAGCACCAGGGAGCAGGGGAGACAAATAATTCCTGTTTACAGCAATAAAGAGACCAGTGCTGAGTAGGGAACTGCATCCATTCACATCCAGGCTTACCCAAGTGCCCCACTGGGGCCAACTGGTTGCTCAGGTACAGGTGATTTGTTTCCCAGGCAGCCCAGAAAAGCTGCTCAGGAACATTTTGATGTGCTCTCAATTGCTTTTGGAGTCAGTCTGAGGAGGGCTTTGGGTCAGCTGGGAGTCTGTGGGAGTTTTAACAGCACTGCTAATGGCAGCAGAGGGGCTGGAGCCTCCGCTGGCTGTGGGTGCTGCTGCTCCTCCTGACCCTTTCTGGTCATTGTCCAGCTGCACTGTGTTTGCACAGAACTTCAAGATCCCCTTCCTCCTGTACAGGCCTTTCAAACTTCTATTTAACCCCGAACATTCCCCCAGACCCCGCTGTGTTTCTTGCGTGGAGTCGCTCCCACCCCTTCCTGTCTTGCACAAATTCTAATATTCATCACAGAGCTCGGGAGCACCTTATGGCTTAATAAAACCTGTCTCAGTCAAGGGAAAAGATTTAGACAGGAATCAGCTCGCTCAGCAGAGGAAACTGTTCTAACAAACTCATCAAGCCATTTCCCATAGGAAACCGGTTCCAAAGGCACGTTGGCAAGCAGCAGCCGAAGACAAATGGAGATCAATTTGCCGGATAAATTGCACGCTGCAGACAGGAGGGTGACATAATTGTGGGTTTTCTTCTTGTGACAGGTGAATTTCAGACCCAGGGCACCTTAGATCATACAAAATCATTTGTTAAGGAAATAAAGTTTGATGCCAGCTTACCAAACCCTGGACAATGTGGAAAAGGGGAAGGATTTGCTGTTGGATGCCTCAGAGCTGCAAGGAGTTAATTTATTTGTAAGTGATGCCTTGGGGAAGGCTGAGCAGGAACAGAGACTGGACAGAGACAGAGAATAAAGCAGGTATTTATTGAAAGGCCTCCAGGATCCACCTTGGGCAGGACAGGGCCTGGCCAGGGCTGCACCCAAGGTGGACCCAAAATGGTCACAAAATGGCTGGCGGGGCATGAGATCTTACATTTTAATAAGTTTTGGTCCATTTGCACATTGGGGTTTAATTGTCCAATTCCAGCTCCAGGCTGTGAGGTCCCATCCTTCTCGTTCCTCCCTCCACCCACCCTTGTTTGTGGTTTTGGGCCTGAAAGTTGTCCTTGGTGTGCAGCAGGAAAAGGATTTGTTTTGTGTCCCTGCTGTGTGCAGAGAGCTACCAGCACTGACTGTGAGCTCAGAACTGCACCCCTGGGCATCACAGAGTCTTAAATACATGGAAGATAAAACTCAAGTCATCATAAGCACCCACACTGCAAGGAACTCAGTGAAGACGTGGAAGGAACAGAAATAATTCACCGTGCGCACAGAGCCTGGAGCTGCCCAGCTCATCCGAGCGCTGCCGAGGTCTGGGGGGTGAGGGGTGGGAAGTGATGGTCCCGTGGGGAACGAGAGGGAGCTGTGATAGATGAGAAGCAGAGATTCCGCCAGCGCTGGGTTTCAGCCCGTGTCCTTTGGTCGTTTGTAAATTGGTAATCAATACAAATGTTTACTGGAGCTTTCTGTGAGTGCAGAGGCTGCTGAGCCATCAGAGCACCCTGGGGTTCATCTCATGGCACAGCCCTGGCTCTGCCTGGCTGGTGCAGAGGCCGGTATTTCCCATAACTGGTGAAGCTCAGGAAAATATTGCACTTGGCAGTACGACTGATGATTTCTTTGGTTTTACTTTTGCGAGGAGTTGGCCAGAGAAGCTGTGGCTGCCCCATCCCTGAAAGCATCCAAGGCCAGGCTGGATGGGGCTTGGAGCCACCTGGGATAGTGGAAAAGTGTCCCTGCCCTTGGCAGGAGGGAGAACTGGATGGGCTTTAAGGTTCCTTCCAACCCAAACCATTCTGTTTCTATGAATGTGTTATTTCCAGCCTTGCTGCCTCTCACATAATCAAACTGTAAGTTAAAGTCACTGCTAGAGGCACCACAGAAATTCTGTGTAAGTACCTGAAAATCAGGCACTTATCTCAACAAATTTCCCCTGTGGCTTTCTGCTCGTGCTCTGCCAGTGAAATCTTCTATCCCCGTTTCCCTGACACATTTTCATGCAAAGCCCCTGCTACTCCAGCAGAGACAGGCCTGCAGCCCGGGGGACTTTCATCCCCAGAGGACTGAGGAGGGGTTTTCAGCGGGGAGCTGGGCCCTGCAGCCCTGGCCCTCGGTGCTCCTGCTCTGTCCCTGCTGCCAGGGCTGCTGGCACGGGCACCAGCCCCTGCTGGAGTGGCACTTCAGCCACCGAGGCCCCAACAAAGGCAGGGTCACACATGGTCGCTGTAATTAAGGTCTTTATTTTCCAACACGTTTCCCTGTCAGCCAAGCTCCTGCACTTTTGAACTTCCCTGCCACTGGGCTGGGACTCCTGGGGATGCCTTGCTGCCGCATTTTTATCCCACTGTTGTTCCCACTTATCCCCATCACCTTGGTGCTAATGGATACCCAAACCCCCCGGCTGGTGGCTTTTGGGCAGTGAGGTGGAAGCCCTGATCCTGCTGTCACACACAGACTCCTGGAGCTGTGCCTGTGATTTTATATTCCTGGGATTACCCTCAGCCACAGCCCGTGTGACACTGGTCCAGTCTAACCCTGCGCTGCATCCATGGGATTATTCCAGAGCTGCACCTGGCCACACCTGGTGTTCCCACTCTGGATTTTCCCTGCCAGTGACAAGGGCTTGGCACTTTACACTGAACAGGTTGCCCAGGGAAGCTGTGGAACCTCCATCCTTGGAGATAACCAAAAGTCATCTGGAAATAGTCCTGGGCAATTCGTTGGCCCTGCTTTGTCAGGGGACATTGGACTAAACTGCAGAACTGGACTCCAGAGATTGAAATGACTTCCAGTGATTCCAGAGATTCCTCCCTGCCCAAGCCAGTCTGAGACTCAGTGATTTTCTGCTGTTTCACCGAGGCTTTGCCAGCTCAGCCCCGTACAGATGTACACCTCAGCAACCCCGAGTGACCCAGTGCCACACGTGAGCAACTCAGCTGCAGAACTCAACACCACAGAATGCTTTTGTACTACAAGCTTTCTTGTGTGCAAAACACCCTTGGGTAGACTAATAAAATAATAAACATCACCTATTTTTTTTTTTTTTTTTTTTTTTTTAATATGCATAAGCCGCAGATGCTGAGATGAGGTTTAAAGAACAGTTTTATTCTGTTTTCGCACCCGCCCCAAGGCCTCCAGCCCCGGGGATGGAGCCGTGGCACCGCACACAGCCGGCGCCAGCCAAGCCGTGTTTGGAGCTGGCACCTCCGTGGGATTCCAGTCCTGGCTTTGGTGTGACGAGTCCTGCTCCCCCCTTTCATCAGGACATGCCTGGGTCAGGGCTGCTTCTCCCTGCTCAGGTTTTCAAAGGCTCCACATCAAAGTCAGCCCGTGGATTCCTCAGTTTCTTTCATATATCCCACAATGGCCTTGTTAAATCACAGGAACCTTTGCGGCTTTTCTCCTTTCTTTCCTTTCTTGCTCTGGTTTTTTTTTTTTTTTTTTTTTGAAATAATCTTTTCAATTGGGGAGAATTGATAAGGGGAAGTGGTTGTTGGGGGAAGGAAATTTCTTCGGCAGCATTTCTTTAGGAGTCTTGCTTATCAAAGCACTGGAAAAGAAGCACCAAGGAAAATGCAAGCAGATGGATGAAATGCTTTCCTTTTATATAGATATTTTTTTTCATGTAGCTTTGGAGAGGTGCTTTTGATTTTCCTGTTCTTCTCCTATTTCCCCCCAATTTGAATCTACAAATTTCAGCTGGGGAACTGTCCAGAATCACCCCAGTGACCCATGGAATATCCATTTCATTTTTCTTGCCTTAAACTCCCACGTTACAGAACCAGAGAAAATGGTAAAACCCCAAATTCCCATATTTGTGCTGGGTTCCTTGAGCCCACAGGAACATGATGCAGCTCCAAGAAAGCCAAATAATCCAGGGGCTCACACTTTTGGTGTGAAAGGTGTGAGTAACTTGGGCCAAACGGGGCACACTGGGTTCTATTGAGTCATCTGGGTGTCTGTCAATAAATCCTGCCAGCTCCCACTCACCCACAACAACCCTGACCAAATTCTCTGAGGTACCACCTGCTTCCAGGCAGATCTCTTTGGAATTTGCCATCCTTTTCTTTAACATTCTCAGAGTTTTTCTCCCTCCTGACTTGAAAGAAGTGGAGGTTTTCTCTAGGCTGTTACTACCACTGCACCTTCCACCACTTCAAATATTCAGTCTAAACTTAGTCTGTGAATCCATCTCTATGTTTCCTTGCATGGCCACCTTCCAATTGCTTAAAACATCTGCTCTCCAGGCAGTTTGAGTTCTCCCAAAATATTTCCAGAAGAGTGATCTGGTCTCCTTCAGATCATTGTTTTGCTTCTGGGCGATGTCCCCCAGTCTGCTCCCCTGAGTGTCAGTCCAGCTCTGGTGATGTCTCCTGGGTGGGAGATGCACTGGGAACGCCGATGGGCTGGACAGGTATCCTCACCTGCACCAATGCAGATCACAAAAATGGATTTATGTGCAAAGATGCCCCTTCCCCCGGGGTCTCAAAGGGCAGCACAGCCCCAGCTGTGTCAGCAGGAGCACAGCTGGAGGGATGGCGTTGTTCCCACCTACTCAGCATTCCTGGGCCTGCATCTGGAGGACTCTGAGCAGTTTGAGGACACTCTGGAGAGGCCAGAAAAGCATGAAAAGTCCATTGGAGAGTCACTGAAACATCCCAAAGTACTGGGTGTGTGGTGTGGGAGGGAAGTGGGGCTGCTTGTCCTGGCTGGGGAAAGCCTGTGGCAAAGGTTTGATGTAAAATCTCCGGCCCTGGGAATTTTCATAACTGGACGGGACAAGGTAATGAGAAATCACTGAATCAGAGAAAGGCTTGGACTGGAAGGGACCTTAAAGATTATGCAGTTCCAACCCACTTGCCATGGCGCTCCCTACTCGAAGGGTGCTTGGACTCTTCCAGGGATGGGTCGACCACAGCTTCTCTGGGCAGCCTGCTTTGACTTTGAAGTTAGTCCTGGGGGCAGATCGGGATGTTGAAGGTTCCCAGAGGGTTTTTCCACCTTTCTGTGACCCCAGGAGAGTCAAAGAGAACGTTTAGGGCACAGTGTACTCCTCAGCCTCTGCACATACACCTTCCCAGCTCTTGCTCACAGCTGGTTCACCCCGAGTGTGCCTGGCTGGAGGTGTGGCACAGCACTGCTCCAAAGCTTCTGTTTCACCACAGGTGTACAGCCCTGGGCTGGCAGGAGTGGAAAGATTGCACCAGTCCTGGTCATTTCTCATCCAAGTTCAGCCAAAGGAAGGCACCAGGTGATCACCCTCTGGGAACGAGATTCCCATTTTCCTACAGGATGTGCTGTTTGCATTCCTTCCTGAGCTCTCCCTGCGGTTCCTGCCAAGGTTCCTGTGCCAGCAGGAATTGCCATATCCTGCAGGGACCATCCCTAGGTCTGCCTACACACCACACCTTTGCCTGACCCTGTTTTCCCACCTAATAGAGAGGCCATGGTGAGAAGAACATCCACGGCTTCCTCTGGTTCCAACAGCCACGTCAAAAGAGGGAGCAGATAGACTGATGGTGAAGGTTGGAAGGGGAGATGACAAGAACATTCTGTATTTCTGTGCCATCTTGGGTCACTTCTTGTGTCTGCACACATCGAGCGGCTGCTGGGAGCTCGGGGGTGGGGACCCTCAGAATCTGTCTGAAGGGTCTGCGTTTAAAATCAGATATCTCCAAGGCTGTGAGGCATTGCTGGATGTGGTGTGAGAGCAGAACAGTGTCCTCAAGCTTTCAGAGGGTGGGGGGATGTTGTCACCTCCTTTGCTCATCACAAACTGCCTCCAGCATCCCAGCGTTCCCGCCTGCAGGAACACGGCCTCTGGGTCTCCAAGCACAGCCCCAGAGACTGGTCTGCATCCAGACTGGCTCTGTTTGCTCAAATACGCCCTTGAGCAATTGCTCATGACTTGTCTTGGCCGGGGATCAAGCCCTGTGACAGCACATCCCAATCTCACATCTCATCCCAGCCCAAACCGGTGTTCACAGCCCGCTCCCCTCCCCGCTCCACGCCCACCCCCAGACCCGACGGTGTCTCCTGATAACCTGCTGGCATCAGAGGAGATCAGATGCTCTCAGAGGTACACAAAGTATTTCAGAAGTACCTCTCTACCGCTGGAGAAGGGTTTGGCAGGAATTTCCCAGCCCACCCAGACCTTCCTTCTCCAGGGCAGAAGCCAAGCCCTGATTTCCCCACCCTGCCTGTGGCTGTTGTGGTCCCACTGTTGTTGCCATTCCCAGTGGTCTCACGCTGTGGGTGCAGTTTGCAGAGCCCATGCAACTGTCAGCAAAGGGTTTCCTCAGGCTCATCCCTGCAGGGGCTCCATCCCCACCTGCCTTGGACAGCACGGAGCAAGGACAGGCACCTTCCTGTCCTCGGGGTCTGTGAAGGAACAAGAGAGGGACTTGGGACAAGGGCATGTACTGATAGGACAAGGGGGAATGGCTTCTCACTGCCAGAGGGCAGGGTTAGATGGGATGTTGGGAAGAAATTCCTCCCTGTGAGGGTGGGGAGGCCCTGGCACAAGGTGCCCAGAGAAGCTGTTGCTCCCCAGTTCTTGGAAGTGTCCAAGGTCAGGTTGAACAGTGCTTGGAGCAGCTGGGGGCAGTGGAAGGCGTCCCTGCACATGGCAGGGGGGCGGAACAGAAGGAGCTTTAGGGTCCCTTCCAATGCAAACCATTCCATGATTCTGTTTCTGTGATCCAGGAAAGTGAGTTGTGTGGGATGGGAGTCACAGCAGCCTCATGGGGAGTGTGGGGGTGGCACAACCTGCCAGTTGTAAGCACAAATATGGCTTAAATTCTTGTCTGCCTGGATTTGACACATCCTCCTGAAGCTGGAGCTCTCCGGTGCCAAGGCTTGGCTCTGTGCCTCTCTTAAGTTGCAGCTGGAGGTGGGGACAACACCCAGTGCCTTGCTGGAAAAGCCCAGTGGGGAGAATATGTGAAAGAACACCAAAAATCCGTGTGTGATCCCCAGATGCAGAGCTGCCCTTCCCCAGGACAGTGCCAGCTACAAGGAGGGTGTTCTGATGGGTCTGGTGCAGAGCTCCCTTGCAGGTGCTTTGCTGGGAATTCACAGTCCCACTGTGCAGGGGGACACAGGAACAGAGTCCAGGGATGAGTGAAATGTGAGTTAAACATGCTGGAGTTTGAAACCTGGCTTGAAACCTTTCGGAAGCAGAAAGCAGAGGAAACAGCAGTGGGCTGGCAGCGGGACGGTGGAGGGTGGAGGGGGCTGCTGCCGGAGAAGCTCATGTATATTCCCTTCTCCAGAGCTGGAAAACAGGCTCCAGCCTGGCCACCCCTGCTGCTTCAGCAGACACAGCCACAGAGCAGAGGAGGCTCTCCTGCCCTCGCACACCTTCCTGGGGAGAGCACCATCAAAAGCAACTGAATTTTTGTGCTCAAATGCTCAAATAGCATTTCCTATCAAAAAGGTTCCCTTGATTATTTCCCAGCAAACTGCAAACCTTTGCAGTAGCCCAAACATCACAGGAGGAGGCTGAGGGACCGGCTGTGAGGCCAGCTCAGGGCAGCCCCATCTCCTCGGTGCTGAGCTTAAATTGTTCTTCTCCCAGCACCAGCCCAGAGCACGAGGGAGCGCTTGGGAATCATCAAACACCCCCTGCCCTCCATCCATATTCCCCTACCTGATCCAGCTCCTCCACAGCAGTGTGGACAACACAGAGCTATTTTGTGCTATTTATGTGTCATGTGCCTCAGTTTCCCAGTTTCCTGCGTGCTGAGGAACAAGTGGGATAACATCCTTCTGCTCCAGGAGATAACAAGGAGTGGCTGCTGGGCACACAGGACTCCAGATCTCCAGACAAGGCGTAATCAAAAACCTTGTTTGGCATCAGTGCTGTGCTCCAAACCCAGGGACAGAAACTCCTTTGCCTTTCACGAATCATGGAATTATTAAAGTTGGAAAAGTCCTTTAAGATCATGGAGTCAAACCATTCTCCCAGCACGGCCAAGGCCGTCACTAGATGATGTCCCCAAGTACCACACCCACGTGCTTTTGAACGCTTCCCCACTGCCCTGGGCAGCCTGTGCTAATGCCCGACCATCCTTTCTGTGATGAATTTTTCTCTAATATCCAAACTAATCCTCCCTTCTGCAGCTTCCTGCTGTAGATTCCATGTGGTTCAGAGCCTTTTTACGGAGCTCTCTCATCCAAATGAAGAGGAAGCAGGAAATAGGATGAGATCTTTCACGGAGTCACAGGATCATTTAGATGGGAAAAGCCCTCTAAACCATTGAGTCCAACCATTATCCCAGCACTGCCAGGGCCACCACTAAGAAAAGACATTCCTATCAACACAAAGTCTTTCTCCTCCCAGAGTATCTCTGCCTTACAGCAAAGCTCCGGCTCTCACTCACTCTGGGATGGTTTTTGAAGCAGATCTCTGGAAATCTCCAGTGGGGACACAGCATGGCAGGATGAGACAGAGCAGAAGGGCACAGGTGCCATCAGTAATAGCTGTTGGAAAAGGCTGGGGAATGGCTGTAAAAAAAAAATTGTTCTTCATTCCCACTGACCGTGTCTCCTGAAAGTTCAGAATCATCAAATTTGGAATATCCTGAGCTGGAAAGGAACTCACAAGGATGATAAAGTCCAGCTTCCAGCCCTGCACAGGACAGCCACAAATTGCCTGACTGAGCATCTTGCCTGTTATTAAAGGTCTTTTTTTTTTTACCCTGTGATCCTTCCATGATGGGTGTAAGGAGCCAGGGACAGGATCCAGCAGCAGTGTATGGAATTGCCAGTTCTATAAGCTGGCAGGAATTAGGGAACTGAGACAGTGTGGGCAGTGGATCAGCCAGTGGAGAGGCACACACAGGAGCAGAGTGAAGGAATGTGTAAGGAAAAGTTACCAGAAGAATTCCCTGGAAAAGATGGGGAATCAGAAAACTTAATGCCAAGCCCAGAAAATGAGGGTGGAAAAAAAAAAAATTGAACGAGAAAGAAGGAATGCTCAAAGTAAGGAGAGCCACTCACATGCAGGGCTCAGAATACAGGGAAATCATGATGGCTGGGGTCAATATTCCAGCAGGAACCGGGGCAGAGCTCTGAGAATACAGCATTTCTCATTAGAGAGGAGCACGGGCTCTTCTCAGGTTTGGCTTTGCAGCTCATCAGCCGTGGAGGGAGAGAGGGAAGGGGGGATGGAGGAGTCGGGTGGGAGCCCATCCTCTGCACTGGGACCATGGGCATGGCTGGGGAGGAGTCACCTTGGCCCAGGAATACAAGGGGTTCTCACACTTATTGTGCTTCCCCAAGGTCTCTGCAAAGGTGTCAAGGTGAATATCAAACAGCCCTGAGGAGCCCCAGGAATTGGGCTAAGGATGCAGTCGCCATGGCAACAGAGTGGCTTTTGGTCGACGATATTGAGTGATGTGTCACATTCATAAAGTCACGGCGCTGAGTGAGGCAGCGCCTCCGAGGAGCCTTTAAAGTAACCCAGGATGGAGCAGAGAGAGCCAGGGCTGGGGCTGGGACTGGGACTGGTTCTAGGGATGGGACTACTGAGGCTGGGACTGGGACTGGGACTGGGACTGGGACTGGGACTGGGACTGGGGCTGGGACTACTGAGACTGGGACTGGGACTGGGACTGGGACAGGGACTGGGACTGGGACTGGGACTGGGACTGGGGCTGGGACTGGGACTGGGACTGGGACTGGGACTGGGACTGGGGCTGGGACTGGGACTGGGACTGGGACTGGGACTGGGGCTGGGACTACTGAGACTGGGACTGGGGCTGGGATTGGGACTGGCTCTGGGGCTGGGACTGCTGAGACTGGGACTGGAACTATGGCTGGGGCTGAGGCTGTGACTGCAGCTGAAGCTGGGGCTGGGTCTGGAGTTGGGATTGGGACTGGGGCTGCTGGCTCTGATGGTGTTTACTTCTGGGCAGAGGTGTTCTCAATTTACCTCCTTCCACATGAAAGCTGGCAGTTTCCATTGTTATTCCACACTGTGGCATGCGGAGAGGTAGGGAAGTTCAAAAGCCAAGAGATGGATTCCAAACCACAATGTCCTGTTTTACATTCATGCCATGACCTCGCTCAAGATTAACCTTTAGGATAAACCTTCCTGAAAACAGCTGAGCAGAGGCATTTTCTTCTTTTAACATGAGGTGATAGAATTATGGAATGTCCTGAAATGGAAGGGATCCACTGGGATCAGAGTCTAATGTCTGACCCTGCACAGACACCCCAACAATCTCACCCCGTACCTCAGAGCGCTGTCCAAACACTCCTGGAGCCTCGGGGTCGTGCCCATTCCCTGGGGAGCCTGGGCAGTGCCCAGCATCCTCTGATGGAAGAACCTTTCCCAGATCTCCAACCTAAACCCCCCTGACACAGCTCCAGCCATTCCCTCGGTCCTGTCACTGTCACCAGAGCAGAGATCAGGGTCTGTCTCTCCTCTTCCCCTCAGAGGAAGTTGTAACTGGGATGAATCTCCCCTCAGTCTCCTCCAGCTGCTCCTTACAATGTTTCTCCTACACCCTTCCCCGTCCTCGTGGCCTCCTTTGGACACTCTCTAAGAGCGGAAATGATACCTTAATGTACTTACCGTGTCTTTGTGTTTCCTCCTCTCCTGGAGGGTTCAGGTGTTGGCTCCCTGAAGCCCTGCTTTCACTCGCTACACGGTGTCCAGAGCCTCTCTGAGCTGCAGCAGAGCCCAGCCCTGCACAAACGAGCAGCCACACACAGAGATCCTGGGGCACATCCTCCACCTCAGCTTCCCCGGACCCAAGCTGGGGAGCTGGTGCTGCAGGGCACAGATCTGGAAATGCAGAATGTGTCTTGCTCTCACTCTGCAGCACAGAACTGAGCCGAGCTCATCTCTGGTCAAGTCTTTGCCCTTTGGACTGTGTGTTTTGTTTTTTTTCCTTACCTAAATGTCAGATGTAAAACACCTAAACACTCAGAGCAGAACCTCGAGGCATGGGGTTTTTTTCCCAGCAGGTGCCAGATAAGAGATTTCCCACCTACTTGTTCCATAACCTGTGGATTTTATGCTCAGTTTCAAAACACACACACAATGCATTGATGCTCCTTTTCCAATTTCAAATGCTCACAGAGACTCAGGGTGGTGGGGGGAGGTACTTCTGTTCTCCCTTTCCCAAATACCTGTAGTGATCCCTCCAGATCCCAACAGGGATGTAGGATTTGCCCTTCGTCTCTCGGGCAGGTGCTCTCATTGCAGGATACGACACAGCTGTATGTTTTTTATAAGAAGACAGAGGTCTAAGTGTCTAAACACAGGAATAAGTTTCATGCTCCAAATCCCAATTTCACAAGTTGCCTAAGTGCTGCTCTTGGATAGACACGTGAACTCATGTGGAAGAAGCTCCACACAACCTGTGTCAGTGCCATCTCCAGTGCAGGGCCGTGGACATCCCCGTGCTCAGCATCATCCTTGTCACAAACCCTGCTCTCTGAGCCTGGACTTGCCATTTTCACTCCAGTGTGCGTGTGCGGGTCCCCCCAGCTCAGCACTGCAAATTCCATCCCTGGAACTGGGCTGCTGCTCCTCAGTTTGGGAAGTGCTGCACACCACAGAGCAGGAGTCCATCGTGAATTCAGCCAGAAGAACATTGTCATGATGAGGGATGAGCGTGGAGGAAGAAGGAGTTGAACATTAATAACAGTGGACAAGACTTGTCTGCATTGATGGATGGTTCTAGTACCAGGAAATCAAAACAGATTTAGACTGGACTCGGGATAATTTGCGAATTGGGCCAAAGCAAATGAACCCACAAGCACCTTTTTGTTTCTCTGCGCCCTCAAACCAACATTGCAGACACATAAAAAGAAACCTCTTTTCCCCAGCTGAATGCCAAATTGCTGTTTCAAAAGACAGACCCCCTTTGAACAGGTGTCTGTGGGGTGTTTGTGACAAGGTTTTGATGGGGAGAACTCTGTGGGAGAGCAGGGGTTCCCTGCAGTGCGTGCAGGACCTGCCCTAGAGCAGATGGAGGCTCCTGGCAGGAAGCACAGCCTGTGGAGGAGCTGGGCCAGAGCAGAGGAAGAGAAGGAGAGAGACAGGAACCTCCACATCCCGACTGCAACGCTGTCCTGCACTGCTTGTTCTGTAGTGAGGGGATTTGGGGTGACCTTTGGTGGCAACGACAAGGGCAGAACAGCCCTTGGGGTGAGGTCAGCCAAGGAAAGGAAGGAGGAAAGGTCTTTTCCCTTTGTGGGTTAAATATTCTCTTTCTTATTCCCATTACCTGAATCATTAATTTATAATGTTTATATATATATATATATATATATATGTTTTTATATATATTTTGCAACCAAAATAATTTCCCCAAGCTGAGTCTGTTTAGTCCACAGCAATGGGGCCCTGAGCAACCAGATCTAGTGGGAGCCATCCCTCTCTGATGATCTTTGAGGTCCCTTCCAACCCAAACCATCCCATGATTTCTAGGATAGGTTTCCATAATATTTGGTGAGAGGTCTTCCATCTTTATCTCAGCCTGTGAGTTTTCTTGTTCCTGATCTTCCAAACCCTCTCCCTTCCTGCTGCAGGGAGCACTGGGTGAGCAGCTGGGCAGGAGTTTGGCCGCTTACTGGGACCAATGCACCAGTGCCCCCTCCTTCTTACCAGAGGTGTAAGTCTGCCTACATAAAAAAAAAAAATCACTTTGTCAAATTATATTTGCTCCTTTCTGCCTGCAGCTGCTCATCAGTGTGTAATTAATCAATTACCACTCCAGCCAGTGGTTCACCCACCACAGGTGTGAGCTGTAAAACCCAACTTAGCTTCAGTTTCTGGTCCCAGAGCTGCCCACAAGGATGGCCAGTAGAAAATCCTACACAGCTTTTATTGGAGAATTAAACTTTGAAATGCCAGCTCGGCATTTAAATCATAGGATCCCAGATTGGTTTGGGTTGGGAGGGGCATCAAAGCTCGTCCTCTTCCACCCCTGCCATGGGCAGGGACACCTTCCCCTGTCCCAGGCTGCTCCAAGCCCCACCCAACCTGGCCAAAATCTAAAGTTGTGAAGATTGCAGTAATATCACATGCAAGTTTTTCCACCACCAAGACTATTCATTCAAAACCAGTTCTCTAAGAGCACTCTATTAGAGACAAACAATCCTCTTTGCCAATGATAATCTCATCAATGACTTAGTGTTCTTTAAGCTGCTTTTTCCTGAAATACAGCACAAAACATGCACACACACACACACACACACACACACACACACACACACACACTTTCTTCATCCTTGTTGAGCAATTCTCACCTCGCACTGGATCTGTGTCATTACCAGAATTTTTGGTTTCTAGTGTATTTGAAAAACTTCTTTGCTCTATTGATTGCAGCTGTGGATTTTTCACTGAGGACCTTAAACCCCTTTATCAATTTTCTGTTCCGTTAAGTGTCTCTTTCTCAGAGATTTCCAGGTATCACCCCCTCCTCCTAGAGCTTTTCTTTTTCAATAGTTCAGCCCAAGTCCCTGGGAGGTGGGGACTCAAGCGGCAGGAGCTACTGTTGCTGGAAAGAAAAGATGGGCCCCGAGGAAAGCGGAATGTGGGACAGACAGATGGGGCAGGACAGAGGGGGGTGGCTTGACTCAGATACCTTGAGGGTCTGAGAAGAGAGGAAATGGATGGGTGCCTAAGAGATGAGATTGCTCTTGGCAGCATCACAGGCTGGGGAGCGAGGAGCTGTGACAAGCAGTTTACAAATGTGAGCCATGGGTGGTCTCCCCTTGGTCTGCAGCTGTGCTCCAGAGCTGCTCCGGCCACTCGAGAGCTCAGCAGTTTATGGGGCTGGTGACATGCTGTCACTTCACTGATCAAGGCAATGCTGGCCGGCCGCAGGGAAGGAAGGCAAAACACAGGGAAGGAGGAGAGGGAATGGAGAAAGATGTTCAGAGGAGCAATAAAATCAGTGTTGGACACAAAGACAGAAGACAGGAAAACACAAAACACTCATAAAGAGAACTATCCAGAGGTTAAAGAGAGTAAAGTGAAGCAAGAGCAGCATGAGGTGTGAGAGGGTTTGGGAGAAAACACAGCTCCAGTTATGGTGTCCTTCCCATCCCCCAAACATTCCTCACATTGAGAATAATGAATGCCCCCATCTAATGAGAGAATGAGGTGGGGATCTCCTGCTCAATCCCCCACCCTCGCTGGGTTTCTGGAGCACATCCCCTTTCCCTGCCCCACAAAGGAATTGTCTTTGCAGCCCATCGTAGACGATGAGAAACCTCAGCCCAAAGCCAGAGGAGCCATTGCAGCACTTTGTGCAAAATGTAGAACACATCCCTGTGGATCCCAGAGCTCCAAACCCCCTATTCCCATTCTGAAGGATGGAATTTATGCTCTAAGGCCAGTGGCTGTCTTCTTCCCTTATGCCTTCTCCTTCTTAGAACCAAAGAATCCCAGACTGGTTTGGGTTGGAAGGGACCTTAAAGCTCATTTCACTCCATGCACTGCCATGTGCAGGGACACCTTCCACTATCCCATGTTGGTTGGTCCAACCTGGCCTTGGACACCTCCAGGGATGGGGCAGCGGCAGCTTCTCTGAACATTCTTGTGGTGCTCCTCTCTCCTGCACAACCCCCCTTGCTTAGTCAACCTATGTTCCTCACCTTTCTCCACCACTGCCAAACATCCCTCTAAAATTTCTCCTTACAAGAGAATATGAGAGGAACACCAACATCTGAGCCTGTGAGCGCGGTGGTGAGCCCCTGATCCAGCAAAAGCAGCCTGTCATAGACAGACGCCTCTGGCCAGGAAATCCTGCTTGGAATGTGGCACCTGGAACTGAGCTGAGTCCAGAGTTGTTCCAGCTGCACCTGCTGCCCGTTGTGCCTGGTTCTGCACAGCTCCACACACAGTGAGTTATGCAAAGAACACCTCCAGCTACTTTTTTTTTTTTTTTTTTTTTATGTTTGCAGACTGTTTATCCACAGCTTTAAGCATAAAATCCTGGAAATGGGAGATGGAAAAGTATCATTTGTTTCACAGAACACCTGGATTCTGCACGTGCTGCTCCTGTCTCATTTCTTAGGATGAGGACCCACCCCTAGACAACAAGGGGCAGGACAAGAGGAAGTGGTCCCAAGTGCCAGAGGAAGTTCAGATTGGATAACAGGAATTTTTTTTTTTCATGAAAGAGCAGTCAGGCACTGGCACAGACTGCCCAGGACTGTGGTGGAGTCACCATCCCTGGGAGGGTGCAAAAATTTTGTAACTGTGGCGCTTGGTGACCTTTAATGGTGACCATGGCAGTGCTGGGGCAATGGACTTGATCTTAGAGGGCTTTTCCAACCTCAGGGATTCCGTGACTTTGAAAATTCCAGAAGACAGGAAATGCACAGGATAGAAAACCCTCCAGGTGGGAAAACCACACACAGAAAACTGTATCCCATCCCCTGACTGGTTGGGTGTGCAGGGGGTTTGGTCTCCTTCTTCGGCTATTTAGTCCAAAACCCCTGTGAATTTTGAAAAGTAGGGCAAGGAAGAGACTTCTGCAAACAAAACGTGCACCCGGAGAGAGGGAAGGGAAGAGGAACATGGAAAACAGCCACCCAGTCCATTGGGGGAATAATAAAAAATATAATTGTCCTTTGCAGGCAGAACTTTCTGGGTTTTTTGAGGTCTGTGTTGATTGTTTCAGGTATTTTTTTTTTTGGGGGGGGGGGTGTTGGTTGGTTGGTTTGGGGTTCTTTGTTGCTCTTGTCCTGGTTTAGATTTTTTGATTTCATTTTTTTTCCCAAAAAAGATAAATCTGACCTTGAAAGAACTTTCAATCATTAAAACCAAAGCTGTGGAGCTATGAAAGGAGCTGCTAACCAGGAGCAAAAGATATTTCCACACGGGTTTTCAAGTAGTTCCTGAAGCTGCTTTTCCAGTGGTCTTTGCATCAGTCTTTGTATCCGAACCAGCAGCAATTACCAAGAAGATTAGAAAGTTACCCATTGGTGTCAGGAACAGCAGCCCCAGAGAAACAGTCTAATTAAGAATCAAATAATCCAGCATTTAGATAAATGCAGAGTAGCGTGATTGGGTCAAACCATCAGAGCTGCTGAAGGGAGATGCGTGTCTTGTTAACCTGGAAAAGTTAATAAAATCCGAGAGCAAGGTGACCCAAGTGTGTGTCATTTCCTTGGATTTTGGAAACACTTTTTATAAGGTTCCTCATAAAAGACATAAGGAAAATAAATAGGTATAGGAGAGAGGGAAATGAGTCATAATAACTGATTTCATTGAAAGATACAAATCAAAGAACTGCAATGGAAGTTTGTTCCCCAGAGGAGCAGAGGCAAAGAAAGGGTTTTCTCAGCGCTTTTTTTCAGACCTTAATTAAATATTAAAACCAAAGTTAGTTATATCGTCAATGGAAAACATGAATTTAAAATATAGGAAATACCAAACATCCAACTGTCTTTTGTAACAAGGCTCTGAACTGTCCATAACTTTCAAATGGATTTCCTTGCTCCTTTCCAATAAACACATTAGAAAGTTCTCTTAAAATCAAAGGCAACCACAAACCACAAAGATTTTATCTGAAAAAGGATAAGAACAAGGAGGATTTTTTTTTTTTTTTTCCCACTCTGCCTGCCACATTGCCACATCCAACAGCCTGATGCTATTCTGGGCTGGAATATCCCTACTCAGAAAAATTTCTTGGCAGTCACTAAGTTTGATGTCCCCTTCTGGCTTCTGGAGCTCTAGAGAACGATGACATTAAAAAAAGTTGAAAGACACACGCACAGAAATGTCCTAGGTACTGCAGCTTCTCGTGGGCTCCCCTAAACAAACAGAATATTCTGAATATGGGGAAAAGAAGAAAGAAGATGTGTGATTATGTGCAATCTGGTCACTCATGGAGAAAAGCAGGATTCAAAGAGGAGCTGGTATGTGAGTGTTTCCTTTTACCTTCACTGAAGATGGCGAGGTGTTGAAGCACACCCATCTTTTATGGCAAATAACGAAAGCTCAATGAGTCTGAATTATTTTAGGTATCCCATCCAGCTGGGCGTTGTGAAACTTTTGGTTTTGGAATTCCTGGGGAAAAAAAAAAAAAAGATGCAACAAAACCAAAACAACAAAAAAGAATCCCAGACTGGTTTGGGTTGGAAGGGATCTTAAAATTCATCCTATACCCATCCCCTGCCATGGGCAGGGATACCTTCCACTATCCCAGGTTGCTCCAAGCTCCATCCAACCTGGTCTTGGACACTTCCAGGGATGGGGCAGCCACAGCTGCTCTGGGTAACCTTGTGCCAAGACCTTCCCACCCTCACAGGGAAGAAATAGGAAATAAGAGATATATCTGAGAAATGTTTCAGTAGAAACAGTGTAAATGTGAGGCCCCTGCCTTCTCCGTGAAGGTTGTCAGCACTGTAATAACCATTCCCAGGTGTCAGATGTTTCCCGAGACAGGAATAATGACAAATGGTCAATATATTTTTGTGTCATATAAGAAGAGACAAATCCCGGGTGGGAAAGGACCCATGGAGATCTCATGGTCACCCCATAGTCTGAGCAAGTCTTTCTTTAAAGACCCATTCTGCTGCTTGAGTCTTGTCCAGTCATGTTTTGACCACTCCCAGTGACAGAGATCCCACTGAACCTCTGTGCTGGTGCCTGGCCAGGGTTTGCTTCCCCACTGACCCTGGCAGGCTGGAATTACAGGGATTTAGGGAAACCAGGAGTTTATGTGATTGCATGGAGTACCTGCTGCTCCTGTCCCTTTGCAGTGATGTTTTTACAGCAAGTCTCACGCCTGAACTTCATCTGCCGAGTGACTGATACCAGAATGATCCCAATATTATCAGATGATAAAGAGGACTTGAAATAGGATAAAGAGACCAGTAACTTCCTCAAGTAACACAATTACAGAACCAAACTGAGCTTCAGCTCAGAGGGAACCAAGAGAATGGAGCAGCCTGGGAACCAGCAGTGAGGGAACAAAGCCTCCTTCTCAGACATTCTGCTCTTGAGGGGTGGACCACAGGAGAGCTGGCGAGACACTGCCCTGCTGCCCTAGTGCCAGGAGTCACAGTGCCTGCCGTGGCGTTTCTAATCAAGCAGCAGGAAGGAGGGGTTGGTCAGATCTCCAGTGACAGTGAGGGAAGGCACAGCTGATAGATCAGACTGATTAAAAGGTTCCTTTTCTCAGGGCACAGCTAATGATGCAGGCTGCAGCAGTTTGACTGTAGGAATTACACTCAAGATCACTGCTCGTTGTTTGTGGGGTGGGGATGCCTTGGAGGAGCCTGGAACCACATTGTGATGGTGCTGCACGTCCAAACCCCTTTGAGAGACAGGGATGCAAAGGGACAGGGACACAGGGAGAGTGGGAGGAGAAACCGAGGCACAGAGGGAAGAAGAGCTTCCTGCCGGTCATTCAGGCTTTCAGCTGTGAGCTGAAACCTATCCAGGTCTCCAGTGCTCTGCCCATCCAACTGGGGGAATGGACAACATCCCATCTTCGAAAAAAATGTCAATTCTCCTAATTCTCTAGCCATGATTCTGGCATCTAAGGGCTTTGATCTTTTTTTCTCTAGTTCTGACTGGAAAAGGTGAACATTTCTTATATCCATTCTACATCAAAATGCCATTTTCATGGTCATGTTTCTGGTTTTCTGACACTATTCATGGTGCCTTCTGCACTGGAAATAAGAATATAACAGACCATGAAATTGCAAAAGATTGCACAGGATTTCAGAGCTTTGCTGGAAAGCTGAGGAAAATCCTTCCATGTTCCAAGCAAGAAGGGTATGAAGAGATAAAAGTTCTTTAATCTTGTATAATGTTCTAAAGCCACTGGCAATTTAAGGAATGGAAGTTGTCTTTCAGCAGAGGGTGTATGGTTAGGAGAGATACCAGAACAATCCCAACACCCCTCCTGTGAGGAAAGGCTGAGAATGCTGGGGGTGTCCAACATGGAGATGTGAAGAGACTTTGGAGTCCCTTCCAGAGCCTAAAGTGGTTCCAACAGAGCGGGAGAAGGACTTGGGACAAGGGCCTAGAGTTCCAGAACAAGGGGGGATGGCTTCCCACTGCCAGAGGGCAGAATTAGATGGGATTTTGGGAGAAATCCTTCCCTATGAGGATGGGCCCTGGCACTCATGAGAGTAGCACACATGAGAGCCTGCATTTCAAGAGGTTTTGATACCTCAGTAGGGTCTCCTTAGCGCCACAAGGCCCCACTGTATCACCCTGGAGCCTTGTTTCCATGAGGTTATATATCCTCGCTATGGTATCTTTGGTTCCAAGAGGCCGCGCTGTGTCACATTAGAGGCCTGGTTCTGTTGGGTTCCATAACCTCACAGTGATCTCCTGGGTTCCAAGAGGCCGTGCTGTGTCACATTAGAGGCTTTGTTCCAAGAGACTCCATGGCCTCACAGTGTCTCCTGGGTTCCATCAGGTCTCCCTGTGACACAGAAGAGCCTGGAATCAGCAGAACCTCACAGCAACTCCTGGGTTCCATGAGCACCCACTGTGTCCGTTTAGAGCCTTGGTTCTGTGCAGTTCCGTACCCCAACCGTGGCTGTGGGTTCTGTAAGGCTCCCCCAGTGTGTCACTTTAGCATTTTTGTTCCCTGAGACTCCTGTGTTCCTACTGTGTCACACCGGAGCCTTGGGTTCCACGAGGTTCCAGAATCCTCGCCGCGGTCTCTTGGCTCCCTGAGGCTCCTCTGTGTCACATTTGAGACTTGGTTCCGCTGGGTTCCGTAACCTCACAGCAGTCTCCTGAATTCCATGAGTAGATGTTGTTTCAAATTTCAGCCTCAGTTTCAGGAGATTCCATAAACCTCCTTGGAACTGCCTTGGCCCCGTTAGGCCCCACAGTGTCATGTCGGAGCCTTGGGTCCAGGAGATTCCATGGCCTCAAAATGGTGTTCTGGGCCCCATGAGGTCCGGCTGCTGCCCAGAGAAGCTGTGTCTGCCTCTGAATCCCTGGAAGTATCCAAGGACAGACTGGATAGGGCTTGGAGCAACCTGGGATAGTGAAACGTGTGGAACTGGATGGACTTTAAGGCCCCTCCAACCCAAACCATTTAATGACTTGGAGGATTCTCTGATTCCTGGGCAGAACGAGGCCTCAGACTGTGGCCATGGTGTGGAATGAGGAGATGTGGGTGATGCCTTGGAAGGCTGAGCTGAAACAGAGACTGGACAGAGCCAGGAGAATAAAGCAGGTATTTATTGAAAGGCCTCCAGGATCCACCTTGGGCATGACAGGGCCTGGCCAGGGCTGCACTCAAGGTGGACCCAAAATGGTCACAAAATGGCTGGCTGGGCACGAGATCTTACATTTTAATAAGTTTTGGTCCATTTGCACATTGGGGTTTAATTGTCCAATTCCAGCTCCAGGCTGTGAGGTCCCATCCTTCTCGTTCCTCCCTTCACCCACCCTTGTTTGTGCTTTTGGGCCTGAAAGTTGTCCTTGGTGTGCAGCAGGAAAAGGATTTGTTTTGTGTCCCTGCTGTGTGCAGAGAGCTACCAGCACTGAATGTGAGCTCAGAACTGCACCCTGGGCAGCACAGAACCTGAAATACATGGACGATAAAACTTAAGGCCCCCAGCACAAAAGCCAATGCTGAGAAGTGAGCCCAACACCCCACAACTATTAAAAGCGACACTTGGTGACAATGTAAGGAAGACCCAGCTCTGAGGGACACTTTGAGCTTCTCCTGCACAGGACTTTGCAGCAGTCGCTGCTCTGAACCCCAGAGAGGGTCATTTTGGAAGGGACCACTGTGGGGTCCTATGGGCCAACCTCCCTCTAAGCAGGGTGGTTCTCCAGCACCTGGCCCAGGATTGTGGCAGGTGAAAGGCTGGAACAGAGCCATGGAAGGCTCACAGATAATGGGAACCTCAGGGATGCTGGAAACCAGCGGATAGAGGAAAGTGGTGCCTTGTGTCAGCAAGAAGAGTGTGGGGAAATGAAATATTGAGCTATGGCACAGCAGGGTCAGGGGTAAGGTTGGACGGGGCAGGAAAATCTCAACAGCCACCTCGGTACCCCCAGCTCCAATCTAATCATGATTAGTCCCCTACAGTTATCAAATGCATGGGCATTGATGGGAATTATGGGAGCCTTTAACATCTCAAAAATGGATTGAAAGGTAATTACTGCTTATATTGGCTCAGGTATTTTAGGTGATGGATTTCTTTGCAAAAGTCAAGTATAACACTGCTTTAAACCGCATTCCTGTACGGTTATAAAAGTAGTAAAATTTGAATAAAGTGCGATCTTGAGCTGCCTTTTCTCACTTTAACTTTCAAATTGGGTAAAAGTAGGTCTAGAATGAAGGCTTGGAAGCTTAGAAAGGCAAACTTTGAAATCTAAGGAAATGAATTATTGAGTCTGACTAAGCAGCTCTGGGGTCTGTGAGCAGAGAAGGCACAGGTACTTAAAATTCAAAATTCAAAAGGCAGAGAGAGCAGTGAGAAGAAGAATGTTTGAGAGGTTACAAACTGAAAAAGAAAGTTAGAATGACCAAAACCCCATCTCACCTAGGAAATTAAAATTAATGATAGTAAATGGCACTTAAGCCATAGAAACTAAGGGGAGCCAAGAGAAAATTAGGACAGTTGCACACTTGAGACAAAAATAGATCAGAAATTACCTGTTGCCAAGCCTGAAAATCTTATTTACCACAACTAACAGCAGCACCAAGGTGATATCAAGGGCATTAACAGAAATCCCAGGGTAAATTAGGGTGGCTCATGAGGCCTGATGTCATCTGAGAAGAAGCCAAAATTTAGCCTGATTGAAGTGAAAAATAAAACACTGATTTCTACCTGGACCAGTAACAGCACTGCTGAACGACGGATCGAGCGAGGACAATGGGTAATCATTATGGAAATTAGGAATAGTCGCTATAATGGGGTAACAGATAAAACACCTCTGTCAAGAAGAGGGTGAAGCATGGTTCAGACAAGTGTAGGCTCTTAGCTGGATGTCAAAGTTATGGAACAAGAACAGATAAAGCCAGGGGAGCAGGGAGAAATGTATAAAGTGCAAGATGATTTAACAAAGCTAAATTGTTTCTGGATAATTTAGCAGCATTTCCTGGTAGGATCAGTGCTGCCATGCATGGGACATACATGAACTAAATCCCTCTCACTTTCTGTGAGATCCTAATAAATTAGCCATGGATTTGGTCTCTGGAGCTGAAAGTGAATAAAAGGAGTCTGCAAATGTTCCCACTGAAGAAGGAATCACCACAGAAGGGAATGGTGGTGCTCAGAGACAGTTCTGAATCCAACAGGACGTGGACTTGTGGAGCATGTCCAGAGAAGGGAATGGAGCTGGGAAAGGGTCTGGGGCACCAGGAGCAGTGGAGGGAGCTCCTGGAGAAAAGGAAGCTCAGGGGAAACCTGGCTTTGAACAACTCCCTGACAGGAGGGGACAGCCAGGGGGTCGGGCTCTGTTCACAGGGAATGGGGACAGGGATGAGAGGAAATGGCCTCAAGCTGCGCCAGAGGAGGTTTATATGGATTGTTGGGGATTTTTTTCATTGGAAAGAGCCGTCAGGCACTGGCATAGGCTGCCCAGGGCTGTTCTGGAGTCACAATCCCTGGAAGTGCTCGAAGGGTGTGTGGTGACACTGGGGTCATGGTTTTGTGGTGGTGCTGGCAGTGCTCGATGATCTTAGAGGTCTTTTCCAACCTTAATGAAAGCTGTGATTCTGTGAGTTCCTCCTGGAGGGGAGCTGGCAGTAATCCTGCAATCCCTGTGTCTGTGGGACACAGATGGTTTGGTTGTCCCTTCCCTCTGCATCTCTTCATCCTCCTACCCCACCTGCTCCATGTGGAACAATTAGTGCCTGTTTTAATGAATCACGGTCCTGTGGCTCAGTCATCCTCTGGTGACACACATGATACCAGGGAAGCAGAGCTCCTGGTGAAGCTGCTGGCAAAGATGGAATAAAAAGCCTTCGTTTTTCTGAAGCTTTTATAATTCACCATCGCTGTGAAACTGCTACAGGAGCCGCTCTGCTCAACCCATCAGCCCAGAGAAAATGCTTTTCCCTCTTGAGTCACATTCGGTGTCACGAAGCAGGAGCAAATGTTTGAGTGAAAATGCTCACAATAATAGAGACACATTTTATCTACTTCAAAGAGGTACAAGGTGGTTGGGCCATTATCAAGTCCTTAATGTAAAAAATGCTTTAGATAGAGGGAAACTGGCAAAAATGGGAAAATTACTCTTTATCAAGATTATGAAATGCTTTCCATTAACTGGATCCAACATATGCTCCTTGTTCTATGCAATCTATCAGATTTTAAGGAAGATTTCTTCTAAAGCTAATAAAACCATTTTTGAAATATTCACTCTGCTCATTTGCATTTGCTTACAGAAAATTGTGTCTACTGTAAAGACAGCAAAGCAGTAATTATTTAAATTAGTTTGATAGATGTTTAGTAATGCTTTGATTAAAATATCAATTTTAGATACCAGTAAGTTTGTGAAAAGCACAGCGTTTAAATGATAATGAATTTTTCTTCAAGAAATAGTTTCATTCTGCACAAATGATTTGGAATGAAAAGCCCTTTTCATGTAAAAATTTCAGGCACTCAAACAATGGAACCAGAGCAGAACTGAGGTCAATCTGGTGACCCAGCTGGATCATTATAAGACAGAAAAGGGGCCCATCTCTGTCAGATGAAATATGGGTGGAGCCCCCTCCACCAGAGAAGAGTTTTATTATGTGGGTGATGCCCAAGTAACACCAACTTGCCTGGAAAATTGTCCAGTAGGAATGACAGACTTTGCTCAGGGATGAAGCTGAAGGTCACTGGCAAAAGGCAAAGCCAAACCAACACATCCAGCAGCCAGGGCACCCCAGGGCTTCTGTTCCAGCCTACACGGGATTGGTGAGGCCTGGAATCAGAGAGCAGGAATTTGTGGGGATCTGCAGCCTGTTGGTGCAGCTCTGCACATTCATCTCCCCAGATAAATATTCATCTAATCTCGACATCAAAATATTCCACAATCTCCCCGCTGACTCTGACCTAAATCCTGTTATGCAAATGAAACTGAGTCATTTCTGTCCTATCCATAATGGGTTTGGAAACAAGGCTATTTGTGTAAATCAGCTCTTCCTCTGGATAAACATCTCAAATCCTTTTTTTTCCCCCTCGTAGTTCCCTATCCAACTGGTTGCTCTCTAAACCAGCAGTATCATTCCTACTGTGGTCCTGCCCTTTCTGAGCACGACATGATGATCATTGCACACGCTGAAAGAAAGGCAGGGAGATATTTACCCAGAGCAGCTGTGGCTGCCCCATCCCTGGAATTGTCCAAGGCCAGGCTGGATGGGGCTTGGAGCAACCTGGGATAGTGGCAGCTGTCCCTGCCTGTGGCTGGGGGGTGGAATGAGATGGGTTTTAAGTTCTTTTCCAACCCAAACCACTGTGGGATCCTATGATTCCACGATTCTATAATATATAAAATGTTTTTTTTTCCGCTGTCTTCTCTTCCAGCAGCAATGTGTTCACACACCTTAGGACCCGTTACTGCTTCCCAGGTCTCTTCTGCAGTGTTGTGACCAAGCTTCATTTTTCCTGTCCAATATTTTCTGGAGCATTGACTCTTACCTGGAAAGAGCAGCATGTTGAATTGATGTGCATCAAACCACACCTACATTTTCCAGGGCCTTTTCTTGTCTTCTCAGGGTTTTGCTGAATTTTAAGCTTTTTTCCCCCCACCTTCAAAAGGAGTGGGCAGAGGAAGAAGATATGGTGACACTGGTAAGCTGAAGATAAATTCTCATTTGGAAAATGTAAGGCTTTGGTGGGAGATTTGAACTGCAGAGGGGCAGCCAGGGGTAGATTTGGTCTGTGGATTAACACGATTATGATTTGAAGTTCAGAACTGTTGTGAATGGCAAACCAGGAGTGACCTCTCCTCCCACTTGGCAATTGCTGTAGTGTGCAGGGACACCAGCCCTGTTACCTGTTGCAGCCTGAGCAGTCAGCCTGGGAGCCGTAAATTAGATGTGGGTTTCTATCTTTTCTCAATAAAACTGTGCTTCTGCGACAATAAATTTCTGAGTGAAGAGGAGCTGTAAAGGTGATGTAGGTGTCTGCTGCACTAATGAGCAACATGCCAGGCTCTGTGCCATGATCACGAACCCAGGCAGGGGTGCGCCACATCCTCACTAGAGATTTAGCGCAGCAAGCCTCAGATCCTCCTAAACAAAACCCAAAATGGAAATATTTAGAGCTTAGTAAAGGATTTTTTGCTAACGAGACTTCATTTAATTAGCAAATCTGTGAGTAGGGCTGCTCTGCTATGAGAAAATCCCGTTTGGCTCTCACTGTGCTGATGCTTGCTGTCGGGTAGGAGCACCAGGGATGTGAAACAAGCCCACAGCCAAGCTGCAGTAATCATTGAAAACTGTCTGGAAAACTGTCTTTGCTGAATTTAATTTCTCCATCTTTTTCTCAGGCAGTCTCCCACACCAGTTTTCAAATGAGGGCTGAGCAATGTTTCACTGTTTGGTCCCTCCACAAACCAAGCAGCTTCAGCATTTCTTTCACTGCACAGCTAAAGGCGACCTTGCTGCGTCAGATTGCACCAAGCAATTGTGGAAGAGAGAGGAGCGGACAGATGCTAAAATGAAAATAATTCAGCAACAGCAAAGCCATTCCCACTGCCATGAGCTCGGCGTGAACCATTGGGAGTTTGTGCCAGCAGCTCGTGTCTGCACTGTCCCAACCACAGCAGAGTGAGTCTCAAAAGCCATTCAGGGCTTTTGCTGATAAATGGCTTTATACTGATAAAGGGCAGGTTTAGATGGGATATTGGGAAGGAATTCTCCCCTGTGAGGGTGGCAGGCCCTGGCACAGGGTGCCCAGAGAAGCTGTGGCTGCCCCTGGATCCCTGGAAGTGTCCGAGGCCAGGCTGGATGGGGCTTGGAGCACCCTGGGACTGCAGAAGGTGTCCCTGCCCAGGGACAGACAGGGGTGGAATGAGACTTTAACGTCCCTTCCAACCCAAATCATTCTGTGATTCTGTGATTCTAAGAGATGTCAGTGCTACACTATCCTCAATGGCATCATCATGGAAAGTGGTAAGCGATTGATCACTGCTGTGTCTCAGTGATCAACTCCCACTGAGTTATCCTGGTTTATTTTTTTCTAGTGAGCTTTGCATTCTCCAGAACTGATTGATGCAGATATTTTATGACCAAATCCATAGTCTCTTGTTTCAGCTGTTGATTGAAAGAGGCAAATTTGCTTTAACAGGCTCATTATCACAGCTGAGCAGAGGAAAGAAAGTCCAGCTGCTGATGGTGGAACAGACAACCTATCTCCTCTTGACCTTCATCCCCCTTCGCCCCTCCACCCTCTGTCCCTGGAAAAATCCCCACCCCATTGTGCCATGGTGTGAATCAGCACCTTTCTCTGGAGCTCTCCAATTAAGATTCAGCAGCGCTTGGAGAGCAGCAGTCGGCCCACACTGGACTAATTAATTTTTCCTGCCTGAGTAATTACAGTCCAGAGGTGACCATGAAAGCCAAGCAAATCAATTTGTGTTTTACTGAGATCCTCATCAGTCATGGAGCACTAACCAAGAAGAAAAAAAGTGACCAGGGACAGGGCTGGCCACTGAATAGCAACCAACAAAGATTGCTCTGAAACTGCTAAACTTCAGTGCTGGCAAATGCAGCCTTCAAAATATTTTTGTTTTGGTTTGGTTTTTTTGGGTTTTTTTTTTGCCCAATCACTCTGCTGCTCAAAAATTTAAACTCCATCTCCCTCAGTGGCACTCACATTCCCTGCAACTGGCTCATTCCAGCCAAAAACTCTTCAAAGCTCAGTTTATGAAGATGAGCACAATCATTTTGCAAATGTCTCAGTAAGTGTTGGGAGTGACTTTCCCACTTTCCAAACAAAGGCAATCTGCTGCTCTGCTGAGCCAGTGCGGTACCACCAGCAGCTGAACCTATCTCCCAGTAAAAGCTTTCCCAAATGTGCCAGGGATGCAAACAGACAGCTGTCTCCACACACCACTTGTGAAACGTCTTGCTCAGCCATAACGGAGAACATCCCAGAGAAATCTTGTCTCCTGAAGGCAAAGATTCCCATTTAAATTTTTCCACGGAGTTCATGCAGTCCTAGATGAGTGGCTTGACTGGTGGTATGATGGAGAAGATCAAGTTTTTCCTACACTGGAAAGACACAGGACTCTCCTGGGGAGCGTGAGGATTTGTGGACAGGAGCTGTCTCACCTGGAATGGTGCAGGTGGAGTGGAAGTGCCCACTGAAAATGACCTTTAAGGTCTCTTCCGACTCAAACAATTTTATGATTCTGTGATACGATTGTGGGATTCTTCTGCCCAAGCCAAAACAGGTGGAGGAGTCCCACGAGGTGCACGTGTCCCAGAGCCACTCCTAAACATCTGCTCAATCTGTGTTTTCGTGGCCAGCTGTGGCAATTTGGGCTGTCCTGAAATCTGTCTCAGGATGCCTCAACCCTCAAGGGAGTCAAGGAAGGAGTACCACCAGCTTATGCAGGGAGAGTCTCTGTGGAAGTCAAATGTTCCAGCTCTTCTCCAAGAGATGCAGCACCAGCAAACACAGAAGCCACATCCAACCAAAGCCCTTTTTCCTGAAACACCAGCAGATGCCTGCAGACCCCCCAATGAACACAGCTGCAAAAAGATTCACATCAAGGGAGACATGAAGGCTGCTGAAGAGTCACAGGATGCCACGCTGGAGCCTCTGACCTGTGCCAGATCCAAGAGCAACCCCTCGAGCTCAGAAAGGATTGGGAGACAAAAAGAGAACAAACACAGAGAAGGGAGCGGGAGCCACCCTTTGTCCTGGGAAATTTGGGTCTGCCTGGCTGCAGAGATGCTCTTGGTGATCTGACAGAAGCTGAGGTGTTGCTCAGACAACATCCCTGGTACTGTTGGAGCCTGTTGCTGTAAATGAAGGAGAGTTTCTTTGCAGGCATTATGGCCTGGAAGTAGAAATTTAGGAATGTGTTATCCCGAAGGAAAAGCACAGTCTCTTCCCGTGCAGTCAAGAACATTCACAGAGGGAGAATGATTTGGATCCACACGAGGAAGCTGCTGAGCTCCCAGTCAGAACTCTGTGACATGTGGATGGCACTGCAGAGAGCCCAGCAGCAATCCCTGCTTCCAGAAGAGTGGTCCAAGGCACATTCACCTGGGTCCAGAGGATACTGGAGGTGTGTTAAAGAAGATCTGGCTGAAAAATAGGTCACAGACTGCAGAGGTAGCCAAGTTAGAGATATGAGGTCTGGGTATTTGCATAGGATTGCACTGGCGAAGTGCAAATGAGAGGATGGGATGAAACTGGTAAATTTGGCACAAATGTGGCATTCTGGAGTTTTCATGGAGAAAGAGGGGATCAGAATGGGAGTCAAAATGTTGGAAGGGAGTGGCAGGACAAGGTTTTGTAACACCAGATGTATGAGTAGCCAAGGGAAGGTTTTGATGATCCAAGTTTTCACCTGTCACGGGGGTGAGGCCCCACCTGCAGTGCAGTGGAATGTGCTGCTGCTGGTGTCCAAAGTGAGCCACCTCATCAGCAAAGTTTGGTGCTGTTAAACAACACTGCCCTGCTGAGTTGTTTAACACTGCTGAGAACTGGGCTCCATCTTCTCTGTAACAGCCTTGGGGTTACTGCAGCTGCTCCCTGGAGTGCCCCTGGTTAACCCAGCCCAACCCTGTGCCTGCCTGTGGGCCTGGAACCTGGGTCTGACCCTTTTCATCACCCTCTGCCCTCTCTCTTGTTTTTCTCCATATCCCTCTGGAAGCTGGAGACAGTCCCCAAAACTGGTCACAGTAAGTCTCATTTGTCTTCCCCAGCACTGATCAGAGAGGAAGTGCCTTTTCCCTTAATCTGCTGGGCACAACCCTCTGATGTTGCCTAGGCCATGGTTTACCTCATCTGCAATGGGATCAAGCTCTTGGCAGACATCCCACCTGAAATACACATCTCCCTCAGCAGGACCAGTGACTTTTCAGCAAGACTGAGAGAATCCAGGGAGCTGGCCCGATTGAGGCTCTGGGGTGTTACAGTGCATGGACAGACCTGAGCAAGTGGAGAAGGCTGCTCAAGTGCATCTGGCTTTACCTTCTTTAAAATAAATGTGTGTGCCTGCAAACACGTCTGTGGTGGTGTGCCTCACTCCCAGCCCCTCGTGCAGGGGCAGATGGTTGTCTCTGTCTGGTTACTTCGAGGCTTTGAGGGTGCTCAGATGTGGGATCAGCTGCGTGTTTTGTTTGAGCCGGAAGCAGAGTGCCTTTGGAGCTGCTGTGCACACAGGACAATGCAATTGCTGCCAAAGGCTTTCCAGGGTGCTCCTGACACAAACAATCCCGCTTTCGGCCAGTTTCCATCAGGACTATCAAAGGTCAGTGGCAGGGGTCCCAAAGCCAGGATCAGTCAGGAGGAGAATGGGATGGAGTGGGAAGAACTGTTCTGCCCCTAATACTGATCTTCCACATTCCCTTGTCCAACAGGCAACATTGCTCCTGACAGATACCGCTGGACAAAACCTCCCTGCTTCACCCTGCACAGGGACTAGTTCATGCAGAAAATGTCATTGGCTGGAGAGGAGCCTCGGGTTTGTTGCTGAGGTCCCATAATGGGGCTGGATGATGATCAAAGTGACCATCAAGGTTCTCTGCCCAGATTTGTGCAGTGTGATGGGGATTGCTCCATCCCTGGAAGTGTCCAAGACCAAGGCTGGAGGGGGCTTGGAGAGAACCTGGGATAGTGGAAGGTATCCCTGCCCTTGGCAGTGGCTGGAACAAGACGGGCTTTGAGTCCCTTTCCAGCTCAAACTGGTCTGGGATTCTATGATTCTGTTTAACTTCATAGCCCATCGTCCAGAGAAACCACCTTCTATAAAAAGCTGATCCTATTAACTACACTGCAAGTTGGCATTTGGGTTTTTTGTTGGGTTTCTTTTTCTCCCTTTGCACGGAAGCTTGTTGGGGTTTTATTTGGCCACCCAAAATGATGGCTTTCTTCCAGAACGGACTTTTCCTGCCAACACATTTATTTTTAGACATAATTGCTCTTCAGTTCCTCCTGATGAGTGTGCTTTGAGGAAACGCTGCCTTTGGAAAGGCCCAAGCCCCGAATTCAGCAAGAATTCGCAGAGAGGGATGGAATTGTTGGGATTTTTCGCTGCGCTCTTTCTCCATGCTTCCTTCCCATCATGCCCGCTGCTGTCAAGGCAAAGACCTTGTTTTTTTGACTCTACCAACCTCAGCAAAGCGCAGACTGAGGGACCCCGAGGCGCTCTTACCGCAATGAATGGCACACCAAGAGCTTTTTGTCCTCCAACGCAAGCGACTCTGAGCGTGGCAGACCCATCCCGCGTGTCATGGAGGACGATAAAAATGCGATAAATAATTTATCAACATGGTCGCGTGAAAGCCAGCTGGCGGTGACAATTACCAAACTTGCGCCCCAGAATAATTATCTCTCGCTGTAGGATGAAAACCTCCCCAAAATTTGCCCACCCCTCGCGCTAATGGCGCCAAGAAGATGATTTCTCTTGACGCGCTGAACTTTTGAACCCGATGGAAAAGATCTTTTTTTTTTTACAAGAGAGTCATCGAAAGTTCATTGCCCTTTCTCACATTTGCACCACCAAAGGGACATAAGGAAAAACATCAAGTGTAATATCCGTCAATGTTAGTGAGGCATTCAGAATATATCACCGATGCATAAATAACCCCCATGAAACTCTAGTGGCAGGGGGAGGTTCTGGAAGAACGGAGATACACAACAATATTTAATTACAAATCGCATCAAAATGATTGTCTTTACTCATCAAAGAGTGTCTCACAAGCATTCCTTTGGTTCAGATGTGAGCCTGAAATCCTGGGTACCCCCATCCAAAAGCTCAGGATTTTTCTTGGTTCACTGGCTACTTTTTCCTGCCAAAGCTCATAAAAATCCAGACATCAATTTACTTAACACGAGGGGTGTGAAATCCCCACTTAGGGAAGGTGAAGTTAATTGGAAAAGAAAAAAAAATCATAAATCCAGGCCACTGAGCAGTTTGAATTGGCGAGCTCCCCTGTGACCGTGATTTGTTGTGGTTTTATTTTCCTGAAATGTTTTTCCCAACACAAGTTGGGTGGAAAAATCCACTGGAATCACCAAACATTGGGTTTTCCTACCTTTTGTATGGAGCAGCGGGTGTGTACTCTTTGTTTAAAGCAAAGGCTAATGGAAAAATCTTCCTGGTGGGAGCAGCAGGAGGAAGGGGGTGGGAAGACCCTCAACCCTCTCTAGGGATTAAAGACTGGAAGACTTTCTTTCTCTTCAGAGTAGCATTTCCCACTGTCTGTTCTTGACTTGAGGATGTCAGGGTCATCTGATCCTTAGTGCAAGATCAGTCCATGGTTGACATCCTCCTGTGCCCCCCTCAGCCTCCCGGGCGCTGTGTCTGTGTCCAGAATCTCTGCCCCTCTGCGGCCTCTGTGGTACAGAATCACAGAGTGGTTTGAGGGCACCTTAGAGATCATCATTCCCGTTCCAGCCACGGCCCCGTGGGCCACATCCCTGCAGCAGTTTTGTCTGAGAGTCTCCGAAGTCTCCCACCACAGACAACGCTGGGACCCAGGGTGTGGAGCAGCTGCTGCTGCCAATGCCTGTGCAAAGAAAATCCTCTGGAGCACTTCCACTGCTATCCTAGGAATTCTGTCAGGGATGACCTACATGAAGAAGTTCGGGCTCACAGGTCCAGTGCTGTCTGTGGTGGGAGACTCGAGACTCTCAGGCAAAACTGCTGCCCACAGGGCCGTGGATGGAATGGGAATGATGGTCTTTACGGTCCCTTCCAACTCAAACCCCTCTGTAATCCTCCATCACAGACACCACAGCAGGGCAGAGATTCCAGTCACTGACAGAGCTAGGGAGGCTGAGGGAAGCCCAGGAGGATGTTGACCATGATCTTGCACTAAGGATGAGATTACTCTGACAGCCTCAAGTCTAAAACAGACTGGGGAAGATGTTCATTTGAAGAGAGCTAAAGGCTTCTCAGTCTTGAATCCCTAGAGAGACCCTTCTCTTCCTTCCAAACACACACACACACACAGAGTAAATAATGTGGGTAAAGCACCGTCACATGGTACTTGAAGGAAGCTGAAATTGCTGTGCCCCCCATTTCTGTACCACTGCTAGGACTGTGTGGTGAGGGACCCATCCCTGCTTCCATGTGCTCTCTGCCAACAACAGCTCCTGCTCTCGCTGCTGAAAATGCACATTTGCTCTTTGTACAACAGCTTCCCTCCCAGGAATCCGTGTGGGAATACAGGGGGAGAGGGAAAGGAGGAAAGAGACTGTCCCAGCTGGAGACAGCCCCACGCTGCTGCCTTGTTGCCAGACCCAGTTCCCAAGTCTTGTCAAAATATATCTGGATGGGGAACATAAAAGAAAACATGGAACTCTTACCCCACAAGGTGTGAATATTCTACTCTCTGGGAGCCAGCCACCACCTCCACAGCTTTCAAAAGGAGGGTGTCTGTAAAAGGGGCAGGGAAGAGCTCCAGACAGTGTTTCCTGCAGGAGTATCAATGTGCTGGCTTGAGGATGTGATCAGAAATCAGAAATGTGGGGTCATTAAACCCCCCCTTTATTGTGAGCTCTGTGTCAGTCTGGACCAGGCAGCTCTGAGAAGGATCTGCAGTGGGAGAGGGGCCACCAGCACACTCATGGAATCAGCCTGGAATACCCAGGTGACATTCACAGCTCTATCGTGAAGATAAACAATGGAAAAAAGGAAATAAAAAGGATACAAATGTAGCAGAAAGAAAGCTGAGGCTCAGTGTGGAACGCTAAATTATCAGAGAATTATCTGACATTTATGCAACAAGTGAAAGTACTGAAAGGGAGATGCTTGGATAGGGATGTACAGCAGAAGGCACGGGAAAGGGGACACAGAATAAACTTAATATTTTGATATAAAGAGCAAGACACCCTAAATCATTATATCTGACTGAGAGTGGCAAAACAACTGAGCAGGAGATTTCCAAGAGAGAAAGCCAGCTTCTTTCTGAGTGATACAGAATGCAACACCTTTTTTGGTGTTCCGAAAAGTTGCAGAATTTAATTTAGGGAGGAAATAAAGTCAGGGCAGCATCTCCTCTGGACACCAAGGCAGCAGACAAAACCAGAAATGTACACAAATAATTACTTCCTATCTTCAGTTATTTTAGACACCTTTTGTTTATTGAAAACCAAGTGCAAACTCAAACTTTCTTTCCATGTACCAGTGAAAAAATGAATTCAGTTTACATCTTTCCAGCGAAAGAAATTAATTGTTGTCTAATCTTCCTCCTCTTTTCCCCCTCCCCAACAAACAGATATAAAAAAAGACATTTTAATTTAAACAAAAGGGGTTTCCCATACTTAGTCCCTCCTGCCACTTTCACTCCACCAGGCTGTGCTGTCCGTGTGGATTTATTGTCACGCCACAGCTCACTGAGACTCCCCGGCTGTTACCAGGGTGCGGAGCGTGTTTTCTTTGTGACGATCCACTGCCATTTTCTGCACCGTGCCTGGATTTATGACATTATTTATTCTCTATAAATTCCCATTGCTTTGTTTTCTGGTGGTAATTTCACCCTTTGTTTCCCCCCAACAGTTGCCCAGAACTGCAGGCGAGGGGGAGGCAGGACTGGGGGCTGTAAGTGCAATTATTGACACGCCCCCAGCACACACACCTCCCTATGTGCCCAGATTTGCTGCTAATAATGCGTTTGCAAAGGAAAAAGGAAGAGTTCAGGAAGGATGGAGAATAGTAAAAAAAATCACGCTGTGTGGCGAATCTTTTCAACCAGAAAAAACCAGGATTTTTTTGAAGTCCGGCCTCTCCTCCTCCAACCATTGCACAGAGAATCATTTGCCTGACCAGCCAGACCAGTGACTTGTGACATTTTCACATGAAATGATCCTACCTTTGGTTCAGAACGACGTCTGTGAGATACTTACATTTGGAAAACAACAAGAAGAAATCCCACCTGGAATTTTTAGCTAATTCTACTCCTACTCGTGGGATACATGAATGGCCAAAAAGGGTCATTTTCAGCCTCATTAAATTCCTCGGGGATCGCGTGCGTGCTTTTATTTTTTTATTTTATTTAACAAAACTAACAAAGCCCAGCCAAATCAAAAAAAAATTCATTTTGATTTGAGCATCCTGCCCTCTCCCCTTCGTTTGGTACATGAACAATTGATTATTTCCTTTCTGCTGCACAACCACTGACACTGCATTTATTTCCCTCTCCTGCAAATCTTCCCATTGAGAGCACTCCCAGCTCCATAAATTCTCATGAATAATGTACTAACCAGCATAAATATGACACTTTCATATATGTGGCCTGATCTGATTAATTGAGAACCACAACATCCTATTATCTATGTTATCTCATCCTGGCAGTTTATATATATTAGATTGACCTGAAATACACTTTTAATTGATTTTTATCAACAAATTCGAAGAGCTGTGGCTTGATTTCACTGTGCTTGTAGTGAGCCTGGATCTTCACTTATGTTGAGCTGCATTTCATACCTTGATGGATTTTCCATTAAGATCACAGGAAAGAGCCTTATTTAGACATTAAAATGCTAAACAAAGCATGGCATAAAGGACTGAGAGAGGAGAGTGCAAACCAATGCCGTTAAAATTCTTACTAACTAAAAATAAATAAATCAGTAATATAAATCAATAATATAAATAAATATTAACATAAATATTAATATAATATAATATAATATAATATAATATAATATAATATAATATAATATAATATAATATAATATAATAGTAATATAATGTAATATAATATAATGTAATATAATATAATATAATATAATATAATATAATATAATATAATATAATATAATATAATTAATATAATATAATATAATATAATATAATATAATATAATGTAAAATAAAAATATACCTCAACAATACCAAACATAAGTTTGACATAAAATAAAATTAATAATAGTCAGAACTATGAAACAGCTTGGCTAGGAATTAAAAACAAACAAACAAACAAACAAACAAAAACCCCAAAAAACCCACAAAAACAAACAAACCCCCCCCCAAAACAAAAACAAAAAAACCACACACACACACACACACACACACAAAATACATAAAAACAAAAAACAAAACAAAACAAAACAAAACAAAACAAAACAAAACAAAATAAAAAAAACCCCCAAAACAAACAAATGAACAAAAAAACCCCAGGAAAAAAGTCCAAATTCAGTGCCAATAATCAGTGAAAGTGTGGAAGGAAGAGGTTTGGTAGAACACTACAGTTCTTCATTTGGGTCCCTCTAAAGAATAATATTTATCTCTATTTATCGGAAGGCTGGTGGCCAAGGAATGAAGCCTCAGAGTCTCTGGTTGGATTGGGAAAAGGTAATTTCTGGGGGGGGCTGCAGCCCCAGGGAGGGGGGGATGTCCCCATTTGGGCTCCGGCACAAAGCCACGACTGCCCCGGTCTCACAGCACCGGGAAATGTGGGAATTCATATTCAACACGTGGAAATCGCAGATTCCCTTGCAATTGTGCCTGGGAAGACCTGAGGAGTCAAAGCTTTCATCGTGTTTTGTCACTAAAAGTGCACTGGAAAGGAGTGACAGCTCCTAAAGCTGCTGGTGGTTGGAGGAGGTTCACAGGTGTGCTTGGTCTGTCCCTGAGCAAACACACCGTGGAAAGGGTTAACTCTTGGTGGAAATGGCCCCACAATGAGCCAAGATGCTTGTCACCGAGACGCACAAAGCAGTCTCACGCAGACAAGAGATTTTTGCAAAGCAGAGGTCCTTCCGATCCCAGCTCACTGCTGAGAGAGCAGAGAGAGGAGGAAGAGAGCCCCTTTGTTTATTCTTTACTTTTTTATACATTTTGGGTCTAGCAGAAGATTGGCTTTTTGGGGTTTCCACCCCTCAGCCTCAGTGGTCAGACCAACTGTCAGTTACAGTTGTTTTCAGGTTAGAAATATGCAAACAAAGGACAGAGAATGAAAACCAAAGGATTTGTTTATGTTACATCTGTGGGAAAAGGTAGAAAACTGCTCTAATATTTTACAGTAACTAAAAGATCTGACTCCATTTATGAATTCAAAAAGGCTAATAAAGAAACTCAGAAAAACCAGGGTAACAGATGCTCCCTATATTTGATTTGGCTGCTGAATGCCCTGAAAGTGAAGAATAAAGGATAAAAAAAAAAGCCTTGATGAGAACAACCGAGGCCTCAATGAGAAGAATTGAGGCTGTCTCTTGGTGGCAGAGGGATGACAGAGGCTGGGAAGCACAAAGTAAAGGGGGGCAGACCCAGAGTGAACTGGAGAAAACATGAAAATATTGGATGTTAGGAAGGAATTCCTGTTTCTCTGGGTGTGGGCAGGCCCTGGCACAGGGTGCCCAGAGCAGCTGTGGCTGCCCCTGGATCCCTGGAAGTGCCCAAGGCCAGGCTGGACGGGTTTGGAGCAATCTGGGATGGTGGAAGGTGTCCCTGCCATGGCAGAGGGTTGGGCTGAGATGATCTTTAAGGTCCCTTCCCACCCAAACAAGTCTGGGACACTATGCAGCAAAAAAAGTGTCAAAACGGTGAAAAGCAAATAAGAAAATATACAGGAGGGGAGATAAATATGCAAAGGAGGAACACTGCAGACAATGGACAAAATGCCTTAAGAAAAATCCCTTGTATCTAATAATCATTGGGAAATCAACTATTATACAGGAGTCTGCAGACCAGAAAAAGCCAAGGAAAGAAAGCACAATAGCAGCAGTGCCTCAAAATATCAGATTTTATACATTTATGACACCAGCACATTCCAAAAAGGCAGACATATATTTTTTTACAGCTCTGACTAGCACCAGATAAGAAAAAATCCAGGCAGAGGCATACAAACAAGCAGGAAATTGCATGGGAAGTCGACATCAATGCTCTGTGAACGAGCAGAGGCTACAAAGACTTCACTGCATTGTGCCCAGGGAGAATGCAAACCCAGGGCTAAGCAAAGAGAAATTAAAATTTCATGCAGGGTCTAAGGCAGTGTAAGACACAAACACACCAGAAAGGATATTTATCAGCCAAACAACACAGGAATCGTTACTTTCAGCAGTAAATTAAAGGAATGCTGACATGAGATCAGAGAGAAATATTCCATACAAACCCACAGGAGTGAAATGGGTAAGCAGACATAAAATATTCAGTCAGGATGATGCATCTGCCAGCAAGGGAGAAATCGTTTCTGCTACCCAGAACTGCAGATTTTGGTGCAACTTCAGAGCCAAGAGTTCCAAAGTGGAACTGACCTCCCACACTTCCCTTTGCACAGAGAGGACCCTGAATGAGGCTGTGGAAACCTTGACCTGGCAGGAACTGATGTCACAGAGAGCATCAACCACTGCAGTTGTGGCACGGGAGGCCTGGGATACCCACCAGGAGCACTGCTGGGATCTTTCCAGGGAACTGTGGAGGTGGGAAAGCACTGAGAGAGGTGCCCAGCGAGGTGGTGGCAGTGTCCAAGGCCAGGCTGGGCAGGGCTTGGAGCTACCTGGGCTGGTGGAACGTGTCCCTGCCCATGGCAGGGGGTGGAACAAGATGGGCTTTAAGGTTCCTTTCCAGCCCAAACCACCCTGGCATTCTCTGATTCCGCGATTATTCTGTGATTCCGTGAACCGTGTCTCAGCACAAACACCAAGGGTTCACCAGCGACTGGAACTCAGTCAGGAGCACAGGGAAACCTCTCCAAGCTGAAGGCTCCACCTCAGGGTGGACGTGATTATGAAAGGTAAAACTGACCCCAGCAATGCGTCCCTGGCCACCAGGCTTTGTACTGGGTGCAGCTGAACTCCAGGAAATCCAGGCTCTCCTGGGGCAGAAATCCAGGCGCTTAAAAGACTGCACAGTTTTGGGGATCATGATTTAGCCCTTTGGGGCCCGAGCTCACAAGTGGGTCTCAAACAGGGATTGTTGAGACCTAGAGCTGGATCTCCTTCAAATTCACTCTTTAGGTCTCTATAACTTCTGGAAATTGCAGCCCTGCACTCCCAGGATAGATTCTGATTACACAGCAGTTTCCTCTCACTGCTATTCCATCGATTCCCACTGAGTTCTGCCTGACTTGCATCAGTGGGATGGGAGGGAATTCTCAGCTACTCAGCAATCACTGCTGCGTCTTCCTGGGGTGTAGCAGAGAAGCCTGGGGGGTTTGGGGGTGGATTTGGGGCTGCTGTTGGCACCAGCTGGTTTTCAAAGCAGGGCAGTGACTGGGGGAATGGATGATAGGGGCCAGAACAGCACTGTGCTGTCACCTTCCCTTCCTGGAACTGGAAAGGAGAAGCTTGCAGCCTGGGAAGCTTAAGTTTTTACACCAGACCCATGCAGCTGAGATTTCTTTTTAATGGTTTACTCCAAGAGCAAGGAAGCAGTCTGGAAACAGCCCAGGCAAGAGCAGTTTCACATTTGGACAGCAGCAAGTCCCCTCCCCAGTGTCACAGAACCATGGAATCGTGGAATCTTCAGAGCTGGAATGGGCCCACGAGGATCACGGAGCCCGACTCCTGATCCTGCACAACACAACCCAATGATCCCACCCTGTGCCCGAGAGCTTTGTCCAAACACTCCTTGATCCCTCAGATACTTTGCTTGTAGCTACATGAAAGACCCATGGCTCTGGTTTTATTACCAGCTTTGAGTACAAGTGTTCCACCTCCCAGAATATCCCGCAAAGTGTCGCCTCTCTCAGGTTTGTCAAGTGGCTCTGGGAGCCTCCCTGAATCCTTTCTTTCTCCACTCGGTGCAGATGGAGGAAGGCACCTGGGGACAGGGAGTGACCTCATGGCTGTGTAGGGCCGGGAGCTGAGGGGGCTCATGGTCCAACAGGAGAGCCAGGAGGAATTGCCTGCCCTGGACCAGGCTGGCACCACTCCTGCTGAATAGGTGGCTTCCTTGGGAAGCATTTCAGGTGTGCCCAGAAGAGTCCTTGGGAGCTGATCCTGACCCCACCATGTGCTCTGTAGGTTTCCAGCAGAGATCAGGTCTTACCCCAGAAGAAGACAGCGCTGTTACCTCATAGAGGAAGTGGCCAGTAGGGTGGGAAGGGAGCTTGAGGTTAATTTAAGTCAATTAATGCCTTTACTGCCTTCCTAGACCCTCCATGGTGCTTGTTCTTCTTGTGGGCTCTGGGTCAGTGTCAGAGGAGGTGAACACCAGCTGCACACACTTCCCTACCGGTCAGAACAATCTGGTCCCTCTCAGGAATCCTTTTTCCCAGTCCTCCTGCTCCTGTGACTTGTACCCCTTGCTGCTCAACAAGGGCTCTTGGGAAGAGCTGTCCCTGCAGAAAATAAGGCTCCCTCCCTCCCCAGACACCTATAGGGTCTTTGCAGGGCTTCATGAAAAAGGAAAACACGTCTGCCCTGCTCAGCTGCACCCAGCTATGTGATGCCAGAAGGACTGGGGCGGGTTCATGACCAAATAAAAGATTTGCTGGGCTCACAGGTTTCAGTCCAAGGCTTCCCATCCGTCTCTCCTGCTCACACTTTGGAGCTGTGTGGGCTGATCCTGAGCAGAGATCAGAGCTGGAGGATTCAGGCCCTGACCCAATGTCTTAGGCTGCAATGCAAGATGTAACCAAAAGTGTGTATTCTATTTGCCATCTGTTGAAACCGTTTGGGGAGGTGTTTTCTTTATCTCTTGTATAACCCATTCCTCAGAACTCCAAGGGGAGAAGGTGCAGGTGCGTTCTGTTAATGGCCAGCTGTTAAACCAGCTGGGGCAGTGTTCTTTATCTCTTCCAGTGTTCTTTATCTCTTCCAGGACCCCTCCTCCCTGCAGGGATCTCTGCTGTTCATGGGCCACCGAGGCTCACTGCATGGCTGAGACAATTCCATCATCCATGGGGAGATGCTCCACCCAGGGGAGGAGCCCGGCATTCCCAGCTGGATAAAACCTGGGATTGGGAACAGCAGCACAGCCTGTGTGCACTGGATTGCCACAGGAACACCGGGCCCATCCCACCAGCACTGGAGCTTCAGAGGAAAACTGCACCCTGCTACAGGATCATTGCTCCAACACAACCACATCTGTCACTGCAGGAGGATTTAATTGCACTGCTACCAACACCCTGACCAACAGGGCGAAAAGTTGTATTCTGTCAGCGGGGTTTTTATGTTTGTTTGCTTCTCTTTTTTTGTACTACTACAATTTTATTTTTAATATTCCTAGTAAAGAACTGTTACTCCTATTCCCATATCTTTGGGAAGCCCCTTAATTTCAAGATTGTAATTCAGAGGGAGAGGGTTCACATTCTCCATTCCAAGGGAAGCTCTGTCTTTCCAAACCAAGACACCCAAAGATCCAGGAGGACCCCCAGCTCCTGCACCCCAGCTCCAGCTCTACAGAGGTGTCTTACAACTGCAGAAATATTTGCCTCAGTTACAAATATCAAACTCAAGCTTCTCCTGACAAATCCACACAGAAATTCCTTTTTCCTTCAGGAAAGAAGTAGGAGGGTGACAGAAGCAGACGCACAGATCTGTGACTATGAACTAAATTATTGATGTTCTCTTCTTATGAGTTGAACTCTTTATTGCAGCTGAATGTTGGATTATGACAGCCAATGGTCTGTGCAGACTGTTCACTGCATTATTTATATCAGTCATCTGAGCTACACCTCATTCTCTTGATGGGGGTTTTTTTAGGGTTGCAAGATGACTGCAGAGAAGAATTTGTAGTAATTAAAATAAAGTCAATTTCATTTCCATAGGACTTGATCCTTTCACTCATTTACTATAATCCTTTACATATGTGATTTTATTTTTTTTTAGGTTTCTTTTTTTTTTTTTTTTTTTTTTTTAAATTTTATTTTAGTTTTTACACACAGGATTGTCGAGGGAACAAGATTCCCATGAAAACATCTGTGATTTACTCCCAGCACAGGGTTCAAGCTGGGGATGGGTTGCTTAGACACTGAAATGCCTTGAATTTCCTTTTCCTCTTTATGATTGCTTGTCAATCCATTGGGCATTGATACATCCATGAATAACAAAGCAAAGGAAAACCATCACTGAAATTCTAAGCTGAAATACTCAAACACGTGCACAGATAAATTTGCAGCATATTTTAACTAAGGAACAAGTTAGTGACAAACAGAGTGGATAATTTATTGCTACACTTGAGGGTTAATTTTTCAGACTAAATGGTTTAGGCAGGGTAACAATGATATCTGTTTATCTTGCAGTCATTTACCAGGCACTAAACAAGGTCTGGGCGTGTTTTCCCCTTTTTAAGTAATCAATATCTCTCTTGTTTCTTTTCCCTTGTATTTACATCCAAGCAGGATTATTGGGAAGGGAAAAAGTTGGACAAAGCACCCAGAAAGGAAAGCCATAAGCAAATGCTTCAAACTTTACAATTCACATTTATTTTGAAAAAATGTTTTGTTAAAAATACTCCTACAAAGGCATTGGAGCAGCAGGTTTCTGTTTCCTTTATAAATACATCTGATTTATTTCTTTATTTCTTTATTTATTCTCAGTAACATTGAAAGACATCTGACAAAGCCAGGGAAGCCCTGGGCTGAATGGAAGACACATCCCTGTGTAACAAGGACCTGCACACGATCTCCTCACCCACAATTAAAATAAAAACAAACAAAAACAAACAGGTACCATCATGAAAAGTGTTCTGTTGTCCTCAAGGTCACGACCAACACACGGGAAGAGCAGGAACCCAGGGCTGGGGACACCCTGGAGCCCAGCAGATGGATCCTGGGACTGGTGGCAGGGGAGGACAGGACACAGTGTTGACACCCTTGTCTCTGGGTGGCTGAAGGACTCATCCCATTTCCCCATCCCACTCTCCAGCTCCTTCCAGAGCCATGACCATGGGGTCAGAGCCTGACAAAGCCTCCTCTGCCTGTAAACCTTCCCTGTGCCATCGGAGCTCCGCCACCAATCTTCCAGGGAAGGACATTTTCCATCAGGTGCTGCCACATCACGTGCTGTGGGAGGACCCCATGAGCAGATCGCACAAACCAGTGCCTTGATGGACAAGAGAATTCCCTGCCACATCTCCCCCGCTCCCTCACTGCCACCTGTCACCTCACTGCCACCCCTCCCTTCCCTCTGGGACCTTCTTGGCATTTGGTACCTGAGCTAGGAAAAGATCTTCCCCGCAAGGAATCTTTTGGAATGGGAGCACGGACAGCTACGTTGGCTCCTCAGCTCCTCAGAAGCCTTAGGGTAGATGATGGCACAGGAAGGAGGTTTGGATACCTGTGCCTGGCTCATCCTGAGAGATCTCTGAGCTCCCAAACTCCCATTTCCTGAACCTCAGGGGCTCTCTGAGTTCCCAAACTCCTGTTTCCTGCTCCCCAATGCTCTCGGACCATGGCTTGGGGAAGTGAGAAGAGTCATACCTTTATTTGGGAACCAGGCTCGTTTACCCAGCAAGAACTGTGACACCTCAGCTCTGGTGTCAGGGGCTGGAACACCCCCAGGCTCCCCAAACTTAAACCAGGGCCTCAAAGCACTCCCTGAGTTCCCATCAATGCAAACAGCACGGCAGGGAGTGACACAAGTCAGCAAAGCCTTTCCGAAGCAAACCTGGAAACACAAACTGTGCTCTAACACCGATGGATGTGCTCCTTGGTGGAAAGAGGCAGGGTTGGAGCCTTTTCCCAGAACTGTCCCAGGGAACAATGCCCAGGGATCCTGACACACCAGACCTGCTCACACACAACTTTCTGCTGCTTTATCCACAAGATCTGTGATGGGAAGTGGATGTTTCCAGAAAGAAAGGGAGGCAAAGGGTTTGTTTTTGTTTTTGTTTTTTTTTTTTTTTTTCCATGGGAAGAGATGGAGCTAAGCAGAGGTTCCCTGCAGAGATGTGCTGAGCCAGCTCCAAGGAAGGGAACCCCTGGCCATGGCCCAAACCTGAACCAACCATCCAGCCCTTCCCTGCTGGGGAGGGGACAGAGGGCAGAGAAACAGCAGAGACAGAGAGAGCTGGAGGTGCAGGCAAAGCAATGGCAAAGGAAAGGGTACAAGAGTCACAGGCTGAAAAGTGAATGGAGAAGTCACTGGAGGAGGGCACCCAACAGAAATCCCCAGCGCAGGGGCTGTGGATCCACAAAAGCAGCAGCAGATGCAAGCCCCCATCTGTGATCCTTGATGTCTCCCCTCCAGCTCCAGCAGGATGGCATGTGCTCTGACGTGGGGTCCTGCAGGACCATCCTGAAGAGAGGAGGAGTGAAGCCAGGACTCTAGCAGGAGAACCCGGGGGATCCAGGAGAAAGACACAGCCTGGCACCAGGGATTGCTGTCCCTCTCAGGGCATCCCCAGACTGCAGCTCCTGCTTTGTGTCTCCAACTCCCTCACCCTCCAAGGAGGCTTTCCTTCCTCCCCTGCTCAAACCAGGCTCAAACCCTGCTCAGGTCCCACTGTTGGAAGGGACAGGGATGACCACACTTGTCTGTCCCTCTGCCCATGGCCAATGCTGGGCAGGGGGAGCTGGGCTGTTTCACTTGCTTCACTGTTGAACAGCTCAAAAGAAAACTCTGGAGCTCGAAGGATGGATGGTCAGTGCTTGTACAGACCCGAGGGACCCAGCCACACCCGACGGCCTCACCCTGAGCATGTCCTCACTCCAGAACCCTGGAGGATCTGGAGAACTGCAATCTGAACTTTATTTCTCTGTACTTCAGCCCTGTGGAAAGCCTGGGCTGGGCTCTAGGATGCACCAGGAGGTGCTCAGGTAGGGTGGGAATGGACACAGTGGTCACTAGGAGCTGGGCTGGCCAACACAAAATTCACAGCCCTGAACCTTGGCTGCCTCACATGAGGGTTGGACTGTCCTTCACTAAAAACTGGGATTTTCCTATGATCCCAATGCTCCTGGGATCCTAGACACAGAAACTGAGATTTTTAGAGGAAAAAAGAACCATCAGAGAACTCATAAACCCATCAGTTCCTCCTGGAGAGCAGAGCCCAAGCAAGAAGCACAAGTGCACCAAACCTGTCCCTCCCCTGGTCCCCTACGGCTCACAGGGGTCTGCAGGGGCCAGGAATACACAGTCAGGGACCCTTCAGCTCCAGACCTTCCCTTCTCCCACATTCCTGGGCTGCTCTGAAGAGGGACAAAAATCCCTGCCCATCTCAAAGAGCTTTTCACTCGTGCCATCAAGGCAGACCAAGCAATGAAGGGTTTTAATGTCTGGATCTAAGCTGTCCCAGGACATAAAGAACAAATTCATCTTCAGGGCTGGGCCAGCACTCAAAACCGAACCTTGCACTTAATCCCTGCCTAGATCTTGTCCTGGAGCCCTCAACACTCCGTGCCTGCTCTGGGGCCCCTCTGGGATTTCCCTGCACTCCCCCAGTCCAGCCCTGAAGATGAATTTGCACCACGAGCTTTTTGCCCATTTCCATTACACCACGAGCTTTTTTTGCCTATTTTAGAAGCTTTATCCCAGTCTCCTTTCCTGCATTTTAACCCCTGAGGCAACTCTGACCTGTCCATTTGGACTCCTGCTCAGGTTCCCAAAGAACCAGCAGGTCACAAGGCTGAGCCAGCCAATGCAGGACAAACCTCACTGCCAGAAACCACCCCGGAGCAGAGGAAGGGAAGGACAGGGACCTCTCATACCCAGCACTCCTAAGGTTCTCTGGGTCAGGAAAGAAGATTTGAGGTAAGAATGCTTCCACAGAGAGCTTCCACATCCAACACCTGATGGATCAACCAGCCGGTCTCCCTTTTTGTGCTTTTCCAGCTGTTTGAGGCACTGATGTCCCACTGCAGCTCTGAGCCCCAGGGATGCCTTGGGATACACAAGAAATTGGGAGGAGGAAGCAAGTGATTTCCTCTGACATGGGAAGCCCTCTGGCTCCACGCTGAAATCCTTCCCCAGAAAGAGTGAAAATGGAAAATCAATGATGCTTGATGGAGTGTTTGGGCTTTTAAGAGATGTGGAATGTGTCCCAAGAATACAATTGAATAAAAGAATTTCTGCAGGAATCCTGTTAAACACCCTGTGCCCCCAGGCATCCGTGACCCAGAAAAGCTGGAAGAGGTATTTTTGTGTCAAGGAGATTATTCTTTTTAAAGTTTGTCCAGTCATCTTTTGAATCCCAGAATGGTTTGGGTTGGAAGGGACCTTAAAGCTCATCCAGTTCCACCCCTGCCATGGCAGGGACACCTTCCACTGTCCCAGGGTTCTCCAAACCTTGTCCAACCTGGCCTTGGACACTTCCAGGGATCCAGGGGCAGCCACAGCTGCTCTGGGCACCCTGTGCCAGGGCCTCCCCATTCTTCCAGGGAAGGATTTCTTCCTAAAATCCAATCTAAATTCATCCCCCTTTAGCTTGAAGTCCTTTCTCCTTTTCCTATCAATCCATCTATGCTGGGTATCCATGTTCCAGCCACGGGTTCCACCCTCCAACCACTGTGCTCTGTGCCAAGGAATATTCTGCTTCCCCTGCCTTCGAGCTGTTACTGTCAGAAACACTGACTGCTGCTTTCTCACATCTTTCCCTATTTAAGGGCATGAAATTTTTATCATTGTGGTTTACCTCTGCCAGAACCAAGAATCAAAATCTTATTTATCTTTTATACCTCCCACAGACTTCTGGCTGTTCCAGAAGCCCTGATCTGGCTGCATCTGTCTGTATATTTATTTCTTCATTTTGGCGCATCCCTTTTGAGTGGAGGAGAACAAAAGCATCTCCAGCATTTGCAGAGCCAGCACATCAAGAATTCACTGGCTCGTGACCTTGTGTGAAGGCTCCTGAATGCCAATATTTGATAGAAATCAGAGATTTCACATTTATTCTCCACCAGCAAAGGCCAAGCCAGGCTGCGGGTTTGCCACACCATCTGTCCAGACTGGTGATTTTATCAACCTCCATCTCCCAGCCCAGCCCACTCCGCCTGGAGTCAGTGAGCTGGAAGTGCAGATCAAAGGCAATTTGGGGAAAAGAGGGATCTGACTGCCAGCTTCATCCTCAGGTAGAGGAACGTACTTCCCCCAGTCCTCACTGAATTCTGGGATGGTTTGGGTTGGAAAGGGCCTTAAAGATCATCTTGTTCCAGCTCCCTGCCGTGGGCAGGACTCCTCCTTGAACCCCCTCCATTAGCTTTTCCTAACACAGATGTTCGGCTCCTAAAGACAAAATTTATTCCTTCCCTCCCAGACTTAGCTGGAATAACCAAAGGATATGGCACAACACCTGTGCAAGAGCTCCAGACTGACCCCAGAGGTAGAAGCTACAGTTGAAGCAAGTGAAAAATTCCTGAAGTTTACTGGAACAAAAGATCTGGGAATGCATCAATCAAGTGTTTGTTCCTCTCTTTTTTCATGAAGGCAAAACGGAGTTCCTGATAAAAAATGAGGCAGGCAGGGCTGAGTCGTGGTTTGTTGGCAGGGATGGCAATGGGGGCACTGGGATGTCCCAGTGGAATCAGACAGGGACACAGAGTGGCACTGCTGCTGCACTCCTGCAGAGCTCACCGAGGAATTTCTTGCATAATTTAAAAATGAGAAAAAAGGGAGAGATACTGCTGAATAAGTTTTAAGACAGCAGGAATGCAGATTCGGGAAGAGATTTGTGGGGAGAGAGGACTTCTTGCTTCCAGTCCCGAATTTCTGCAAATATCATTTGTCAGTGGAGTTGGCAGGAGTTAACACAGGGACAGCAAGGAGGAAAATTCCAGGAAATATTTGAAGAGTTCAGGGAGTTTTCTAGGAGAGCAGTGGAAGACTGGAACACATGGAAGCAAACACAGGCCAAGGTTCTGTCCTGTCTTTGGGAAGAGCAAAGAATTACAAGAAGCAAAGACATCCTGAACAACTTTAAATAAAAAAGGCCAAAATGTGACTCTAGATTAAAAAAAAAAAAAGTTGAATCCCGTATGTGAAGAACTTGCAAATATGTAACATTTCTGAGGATGGAAAAAGACCTATATTAAATCAGCCTCGAGTTAGACATGCAGGACAGAAGATGATTTACATTAAAACAATAAACTCCACTAAACCAAACCAGACAGCAGTGACACTTCCAGAACTCTGGATTTGTACATTCAAGGCAGTCCCAGATTTATTGCATCATCAGAGGATACAACTGTTAACAACGCAGCAGAGTTCAAGCCCTGACTCCAGGATTCATATAAATCCGCCTGGAAAATACAACAAGAAGTTTCCTCAGTTGCTCAAACCCTCCAAGAGGTTCTCTCTACAGGCCACTGCTAATCCGCAGCCTGGGTGATGATTCCTGGGAAAGAACCTTCCCTTTAACCCAAATTCCAACAACAGCTTCAGGGAGTGTGGGAAAAGCCCTGTAGTCCAGCCAGCAGCCGATACTGATGAAGGTTCCTCTCCTCTCCTCTCAGCTCAGCTCAGCTCAGGCCAGGAGGGAGCTGCTGGAAGCAGCCAGTGAAGGGAGCAGGATCCTGCTCTGGGGAAGGGACAGGAGCCAGCAGTCCCAGTGGGGCCGATCCTGCGAGGCAGAGCTCACAAGGACGAAGCTCTGCGTGTCCCCAGGCCCTTCAGCCCCTGCCCTGTGCCCTGCCCGTGTCTCTCCCTCACTCTGGTGTGATGCCCGAGCTGACCCTGCTGTACAGCTGCAGCGGAGCCGTGGGATGCATCCCAGCCCACGCCGGGATTAGAGCACTAAAGGAGCCCTGCAGCAGTGGAAAACCCTGGGACAGCCCATGGATCTCATGGAAGCCCCAAGCGTGGATTGCTGCCTTTGGAAGCTACTGCTTGGCAGTGAGGGTGTTGTGGAGAGGAGGAGCTCCTCAGCTGCTGAAAAGCACACATCTCCACTAATTCATGAAAGGCAGCTCTGGGGGTTTACCGGGGACGAGAGCAGATCCTTTAGGGAGGGGACGTGCAGCTCACAGTGCTCTGTTTTGTGTCCCTACACCAGGACAAGTGATTCCCCACGGCAGTGCTGCATCTTACAGGTTTGCTTTTCCTTTCTCCTTCACACCCCTGGGCTGTAATTCCAGCAAATGGGCTGCTGGCAACAGCTGGAAATGACCCACAAAACATTTTTTTTTAACTTTTTACTGTCCACATATGCTTTGCTTCCTCTGCTCTGCCCTGCCCTGTGATGCTCTGCAAGATTTGAACTTATCACTGTCCAACTGAGAACTTCCAGCCTGCTCAGCACTGCCACTGGCTGCCATCCACAGGCTGACCCTCAGCAGGAGACGGGAACAGGAGAAGGGAAGGGCTGGGAGGTAGCTTGAAAGGTAGAGGGGAAACGTGAAAATTGCAAGAAGCTGCCTGAAAAAAATCTCCACGTGATGATTTTTGTTAAGTACCCACACATGCACACATGCACATGCACAACAGCGTTTCACAGTGTCAATGTTAGCGAGTGCCTTTTCCCCTTTTCCCCTTGGAACATGCTGATTTTTCCATCAGACTCCCATTTCAGAGCACTACGTTGGAGACCCACGAAATAAATATGTTATTGTCACTCCAGTGCTTCTGCCCTCACTCTGCAGCATGTGCCAGAGGCGTTTACAACCAAAGCACTTGACGGGAACTTGGTTTCTCGTGCTCCCAAGAGAGCTGAGGGAGGCAGAAAACTGCAGGGTTTTCTGGACCCTGTCTATTTTAGTCCAGCTCTCCGTTAGTCCTACACAGCCGAACACAGATGTCACAGCCATGTCTGGTATAAACAGATGGGAAGGTGTTACTTTTAGTACCACCACCACCACGTGATTTTTGGTCAGAAGGAGACAAGGATGTGCTTTCTCTGTGCTGCAGATGGCTGCCACAGCTCTGGGGGCTGTGGCACTGAGTCCTGTCCTTCACAGTGGGCTGGGTCTAGCAGGTAGATGTGTCTGAAGCAGCCAGCGAGGAGATTCAGTGCATTGAGACAAAACGTCTCCAAATGAAGAAGACCTGAAGTTCCCTTCCAAGGCCTGGGTGGCTCTGGAGGGATGCTGCCTGGGCATTGCTCCTCCTTAGTGTCTGCAGGAATGCAGGGGGTGGCAGAGAACAGTCGGGAATTGTCTGGGGAGGACAAGTGAGGGGCATCATGTGCTCCTTCCACATGGCTGCCCCATGGGAATCTGCTGGTGAGTTTTGTAGGCAGAGTTCTCCTGGCAAAGCTCTGGGGCACGAGGTCACTGCTGGCTGTGGCTGCACAGTTGGCACAGCACCGTGCTGCCCTCACCCTGCACTGTCACCAGACAGCTTCACACGCCTTTGGGACAGTGACAACTGCTCCTGCTCAAAGCACAGCCACCACCATGGCCTTTGGGACAGTGACAACTGCTCCTGCTCAAAGCACAGCCACCACCATGGCCTTTGGGACAGTGACAACTGCTCCTGCTCAAAGCACAGCCACCACCATGGCCTTTGGGACACAGTGACAACTGCTCCTGCTCAAAGCACAGCCACCACCACGGCCTTTGGGACACAGTGACAACTGCTCCTGCTCAAAGCACAGCCACCACCACAGCCTTTAGGACACGGTGACAACTGCTCCTGCTCAAAGCACAGCCACCACCACGGCCTTTGGGACACAGTGACAACTGCTCCTGCTCAAAGCACAGCCACCACCACAGCCTTTAGGACACGGTGACAACTGCTCCTGCTCAAAGCACAGCCACCACCACAGCCTTTAGGACACGGTGACAACTGCTCCTGCTCAAAGCACAGCCACCACCACAGCCTTTAGGACACGGTGACAACTGCTCCTGCTCAAAGCACAGCCACCACCACAGCCTTTAGGACACGGTGACAACTGCTCCTGCTCAAAGCACAGCCAGCACCATGTGGCACCGGGAGGCTCCCACACCACACTGGCACTGGGCACACCCGGGAGCTCCCCGCTCCCCTGCGTGCCCTCTGCAAACACTTCCCGTGGTTTAGTCAGCTCCGGTGATTTCGGATGTCCTTCCAAAGCTGAGCCCATCACCTGACCAGGAGCAAGTGCTTTGTGGATGCAAAGGCATTGCACGTGTCCCTTTGGGCACACAGGCTAAACCAGGCTGGATTTAGGGCAGAGCTGACCCGTCCAGGTACCACCTGCACACCCCACTCCTACAGCCCCTCACTCCACACCCCTCTGTGCCTCCTGCCAGCCGTGCAGGGGGATGCCGGGGCTGTCACAGGGGTGCCCCGTGGGCACTGAGCTCAGGACAGGACCCTGGCACCCAGCACACATCTCCTGCCGTGTTCATCACTTACAGGCATGCCCGGAGCTGCAAACCCAGGGCTGGGCTGGATGCAAGCACAAACACAACACTGCACCGGAGATTTTGGATGAACAGGAGCTGGAGGGACAATTCCTCCACTGAAAGCCCCTGCTGTTGGAGCACCAAACCCTGGGACAGAGCAAGAGCTCAGGAGAGGAGAAATCTCACTTGCAGGGACTGCTCTGATGCCACTTGCAGGGCTTTGTTGTTGGATCTGGTCTGGCAGTAGAAAATGCTAGAAGTATTTAATAAAAGGCCTCATATTTTACAAGCAGTCTGGGGAGATGATGTCTGGCCACAGAGGTCTAGACAGCTTGGGATTTTCATCCACAGCAGACACACTTCCTCTTGGATTCAGCTCCTGGAAAATACAGCCAGGCAGCTCCCACTGAACGTGCCTTCAACACTCCTCGCTGCCAAAAACGGAGGAGGAACCCAGGAATGACACAGCAATGGCAGACAAGGGCTTGTAAACACCAGTCCTGAGGCCATGACCAGGAGATGGGTGGGAAAATGCCATGTGTGGAATTCACATCCTTCAAAGGATGTGAAGGTGGTGCTGGGCAGGGAGAACAACCTGATTCTCATCTGCACCTCCCTCTGCTCGGCTGGTGGCATTCACACATCCCAGAGACCTGGTCAGTAACTAAAGGATTTATTTCAGTTATTTATCGCCTCATTGATTGATCATTCAGCTTCAACCGCAGCATTTTGCCTCCGGAGAGCTGGCATTGGAGTTTTTGCCATCCTGGTTTCTCTTTGACGTGAGGGGCTGAGCCTGAAGCTGCATCACCCCACGAAGGGACAGGGTGCCCAAGGCACAGAGCCTGGCCCTGCAGGGAGCCAGCCCCACCTGGAGATAACACAACCCCTGCTCCAAAATGCTGTGCCACGAGCTCCTCTGAGAGGACTGAGCCTGCCCTGCCTTTCCCACGCACCAATCCAACACCTCCCTCGGCAGCCAGACATTTCCAAAGGGCTCCCAAGCCAGCTGTGGAGTCATCATTCCCTCACAAAACCCCTCCACCCTCCCACCTTCTCCTCCCAACCCCCTGTGATGCTGCTCACCCCCCGAGTGGAGCTGGTGGCCGCTTCACCTTGGAAAACACCCGGAACCCCCAAGAGCCACAAACATCTGTGGTGCCACGACCAATCGGAAAGAACAAATAAGCAAACGGGAGGAAATGTGCATATAAAAAACCTTTTTCTCCTGGCATATGGTCAGTAAGCTGCAATTTTTCCTTCCACAGGGAAGGGATTTAAGTTCTTGGATGATATGATGCTTGGAGATGTAATTTCTTTTTCATTAAAAAAAAAAAAAAAAACAAACCAAAAAAAAAAAAAAAAAAAAAAAAAACAAAACCAAACCCCCAACCAAAAATTTCCAACCCCAAACTCACAAACTGGTGTTAACAAAACAACGCAAAAGGACAAATCTCCCAACAATGACAACCGAAAAATAAAGGTACACGTCAGCGTTTGTAATCAAAAACTACTACATACTGTACTTGGGAAGTCTTCTGGGAAAAGATCATTGGCATCTAGAAAGGATATCACTAAAAGTCTTGAGCAATGATATGTATGAGACACGATGCCATTGGAGGGCGGACGGACGGACCCTTAGGAAAATGTCATTCACAAAACTGTTCCGTGACAAGAGAAAATAAGAGATGTAAAAAGGATTGGTTTTCCCCATCCCCACCCACCCCAGGCGTTACAGATTCCTTCTCATTTGTCGGAAACAGCCTCCTCTAGTCTTAGTTTATTTGTTGTGTTTTTGTTTTTTTTTTTTTTTAAAAAAAAAGTCTTCAGCTTTTGAAGAAGTCCATCAGTTTCTGAGATGCACTTGGTTCCACAGCACCAAAGAGCTTCAGCTCTCCCCTTTTGATCTCCTCACAGGGGCTCTGGGGGAGGGCCTGGCTCCCGGCGTCCCCGGAGCCCACGGGAGGAAGAGATGTGCTTCTCGTGGCCTCTCCTTGCATTCCTCTTCCTGGAGAAGTCCCACTGCTCCAGAGGCGCCTGGGTCCAGCTGCAGCAGCCTTGTGCAAGGGGAAACATGAAGCTGCTCTTTTCTCTTCCTTTGGAGACTCCCATTGGTCTTGGAGCCCTTTTCAAGAATGCAATTGCTTTATTATTATTTAAAAATATTTTGTAGTTCATTCGTTTTGTTTTGTTTTCGTTTTCTTTCAAAATAGTTGTCCTTTTTTCTTTTTTTTTTTTTTTTTTTTGTTCCCTTTTTTCCATTGCTTAAATTCTAGAAGCTCTTGGCGACTTCTCATTGTTGAGGACAGGGTGTTCCCTCCTGCTGCCTGATCCTCAGAGCAGCTGCCTGTCTCTGGTCCATGCAGAACACTCAGGAACTGGAGCTTGGACAAACAGGGGCAAAGGGGAGCAGGGCCTCGAGGAGGAGGAGGAGTGGGAGGACAGGCAGCTATCAAACCTCCACAGACTGGATTTGGTTCATCTGTGCTCTCATCACCTGGATACTGTTCAGAATTTTCTTCTGGTGTCCTGCTAAAGTGACCCCAACTCGCAGAATGTCCCTTTGGGAGGAAAGGAAACAAACACAAATATCAGGAGATGTTTTCTCACAGCAGAACAAAGATCATAGGCAGTATTTAAAATTATCTTTAAGGTCCCCTTTCAACCCAAACCATTCTGTGATTCCCTGATTCTATGAGTCCATGAGAAAGGTATGTAGGGAGCTGAAGTATCCATAGATTTCTTCCATCAATGCAACAAACAGATGCAAACCCTGGGAAACCTCTACTCTTTCACTTTTTCTTGCTTATTGCCCAATTTTTGCACTTTCTACCTACCTGCAGCACCTTCAGAGTCTTGAATCCCAACAGAGAGTGTGAAACCAAATGCCACAGGCTCTGCTCTCGACTTGTGAGTCAATTTGTCTTAGTTTTTTTTACCCTTGTACTGTTCTGGATTTGGGATCTTCTTCCATTCTGTGACACACTAACCCGTTTTTCCTACCCCTGGAGGCACAGGACAAGGATGCCCTGCCTCTCATTTGTGTAGATCTGACCCTCATATGCAGATGATGCTGATCTTGATGCTTTTCCTTTGAACTGATAAGACCAAGAAGCGATCACTTTTTGTACTTATCCTTTTGTTAAATCATGGCAATCTCATTTTTTGGACAGCTTCCATTTTTTATAGATTTAGACATCTGAGAGAAATAAAAGGCATGCCAAGAGCATGAGTGTGGCTCTAAATTAGTCCAATCCGTGTCTCCAGCTGAGTTTGCTCTCATCTCCCCCTTGGTGAATAAACCTCAGTCATGAAATCTTCAGATCTTCTTCTTCCCATCAGAGGCTGGGAAGCCAACCTGACCCAAACCTGGCCTGAAGGAATTTCAGGTGCCCTTTGTCCTGGAGTGTTAGGAACAGATGCTTAAGGGGAAGAGCAGCAAAACCTTTGCCATGTTTAGAGTGGAGGTTGTTGGGCAAAGAAGGGCAAAGAGAAGCTCCAAAGGGTGGAAAAAATTCTTCACTCATGTCTGTAAACCAGAGTAAAGCCTGTGGCTCTGCACAACCCTGTGATTCCGAGCCTTCTGCCCTGGACATTAAATGTTTGACTGGATATTGGGAAGGAATTCTTGGCTGGGAAGGTGGGCAGGCCCTGGCACAGGGTGCCCAGAGAAGCTGTGCCTGCCCCTTCCCTGGAAGTGTTCAAGGTCAGGCTGGATGGGGCTTGGAGAAAGATGGGATAATGGAAGGTGTCTTAAAGCCCATGGCTTTAAGATGAGCTTTAAGGTCCCTTCCAACTCAAATGGTTCTGTGATTCTTGAAAGAGAATTCAGTGTCTCAGGTGTCCCAGGCTGCAGACAAACAGTGAGAACCCTTTCCAGCAGGTCCGTGTTGAGACCATGTGGATTTGGATTTTTTCAGGCAACATTCACACTTTGCTGGCTGTCCAAATCTGGATGAACCAGCAGCTCCACTGACATTCCTACCAACCTCTGCAAAGGCCACTGAACATCAGGGAGTGGTGTCAAGTCCTGTTATACCACAATTTTCCAAGGAAAAAGGACTTGGGTGTCCTCTGTATTGTACATCCAGCCAAGAAGGTGAGGAATGTGGAATGGAAGTCTGGCAAAACTGGTGCTTGGAATTGTGGTGAAGGCTCTTGGAGAGGACTTGAAGGACACAGTGAGGGACTGGGATAAGTGGCATTTAAGGGACACTGAGGATGTCTGTGAAAGAACAGCCAGCATCAGCTGGATTGTCTGCATCCTGCTTGCTGTCAGATACTGCAAACAGCAGAATCCAGGCAGGGTTGTGGTCTGATACCTCTCTTTGGTCAAAGTTCTTCCCCACCTTTCAGATTTCGTGGATCCTCTCTCTTTCTGTTGTATAAACACAGCCAATACTGTGCCAAAACCATCCCCAGCGCCTTGGGATTGCACCACAGAAGTCCCAAAACAGTCAGAACTGCCATGGGAACCTCCCAGCAGCCAATAAGAAAAGAAACCCAGAGGTCACATTGGCTGTTTGAGCGAATGGATTCTGAATCACTGGTAGATTTAAGATCAGGATTTAAGCACCAAATCCAAAAACGTCCCTGGCCACCAGGCTCAGAGACACTGCAGCCCTTACAGATGGCTCTAATGCTTGGCCCTTTCTGAGGATTTCTATGGATACCTGCAGCCAGCCACAAATCTTTCAGCAGAGGCACCAAAGTCCCAGCCAGCCCCAAGGGATTTCAAACCCCACCAGAACTGAGATTTCAGCTGCCTGAATTCTCTGCAGAACTTGCTAAGAATTTGTCATTGCAGGATGATTTTTGTAGATGCAGGACATTTTTAGTGGATGCAGCACAAACTCGAAACCACCCCCCACAAGGGGATCTTATCGAGGTGTGTGAGGCTGGAGCCAGGCTCTGCTTGATGTGGCACAGCAACAGGATGAGAGGCAATGGGAAGAACTCAATGCCCAGAAAGATCCACTTGAACATGAGGAAGAAGTTCTTTGCTGTGTGGGTGGAACAGGCTTCCCAGAGAGGGTGTGGAATCTCTTTCCACAGACATAACCCTGAGTGAGGAGCTCTAGAAGACCTCCAGTCCTTTTCAACTGTAACCACTCTGCGATTCTGCCTTTCTCAGGCAGAACTTTGCACCATGCTTGTCTCCATCAGTACATCAGCCATCCAAGAGGACTGCAGAGTTCAGAAGTGCTCTGGAGAACTGTCTGATGCCAGCCTGGAATCTCTGCTTGTTCCATGTGGCGGTTTGGACACCCTTGGCTGGGGTGCTCATTTTCACAGAGTGGTAGTGGGGAGAGGAATTCTGCAGCTGCAGAGTGACAGACATGTGGTCTGGAGACTGAACAGATTAAAAGTGGCTCCTCAAAGTAACAATCCTATAAAAGTAAAACTGCATGATATGAAAATAAAATCTAATTCAATACCACTTGTGGCAAAACTGCTGGGATTTTCCCTCGTGCTTTGAGGTTCAAAGCCTGGGCACTTACTCTACAGTCATCTGAGATACTACATCAAAGGTGGTGAAACCAGCACTGGCAAAGCTCTCCTTGTACTGGCTCATCTTGATGGCATCCAGCCACTCATCCACAGTGTTGAAGCTGGTGTAATCTGGGATTGTGCGGTCAAGGAGGGGGAGGTTCATCCTGAAACACACAAATGGGAAATGACAGACCAAGAGCTGCAGTCACGACCTTTCCTGCACCTTCCAGCAGCTGGAGGCACTGGATCAGCACCATTCACAGCGCAGGCACTGCCCTGTAACGTGGGATTCCACCCAGAAATCGCTGTTCTGCCAAGGGAAGCACTGTGCAGAGCATCAGGGAAGCCTTTCTGCATCAGTTCATGCAGGAGAGGCAGGAGCCATCAGAGACGATGGGAAGCAGCTTTAAATGCTGGCTGCACACGGGGAAAAAGCTCATTCTCATACAGGAGCAGTGCTTCCCACGAGCTGGTGCAACCCACCAGGGAAAGCCCTGGAAAGTTCCACCCTGCCTCACGGGGCTTCATCTGCTTGCACGAAGTGGGACTGGAATTCCAGAACAATCCCACTGCCCCAGCATCCCCATGTGCACGAAACCAAGGGGCTCCTCCAAGTGCAGGGTGCACTGCCCAAGAGCTACCTGTGCTCACCAGAGCTGCCCAAGGAGAGGGACCTTGACATCTGTATCCCTTCTCTGTGGATGCCCCAAGCCTGGAAGTGTCCAAGGCCAGCTTGGATGGGGCTTGGAGCAACCTGGGACAGTGGAAGGTGTCCCTGCCCATGGCAGGGGGTGGAATGAGATGGGCTTTAAAGTCCCTTCCACCCCAGTTTGTGATTCTGTAATTTAATGCTCTCCCTGCAAAGGATCAAACACAGGCCAAGCTCTAAAGCAGCTCCTGAGAGGTGCAGGGACAGTGCCACCAGGACCCAGGGGCACCAGCTGTGTTCAGAGGAGCCAAAGGACAAGAGGAGGACAAGGACATATACCCAGAGGAGAGAGGTGCCATGGCTTTCAGGCTGTTCGGATTTCGGATCATTTTATCCAAGGTGTTGACAATTTGTCCAAATTTGGGCCTGTGGTTTCGATCCTTCTGCCAACAGTCGAGCATCAGCTGGTGAAGGGCATTCGGGCAGTCCATGGGCGGTGGCAGCCGATAGTCCTGCTCGATGGCATTTATCACCTGCAGGAAGAGAAAGAGGCATCAGTACAGCTCTGATAAAACCTATTTAATTCATAATGTGCCTTTTCTTGGATCCTGGGGGTGAATGACACGACTGATCCTGCGGCCTGTACTCACTGCTGCTTTCCCATCCTCACACTGTAGCTTTTAGCCCTCAGCAGGTCAGGTGAGGTGTGAGGTGAGAGGTGACACCAGCTTTGCTCAGCCTGGCTGGCTGATTGTCATGAGCAGAAACCTGATCTGGGGAGAGGAGCATCCCTGCTGCCCTGTCAGGACGTGTGATCCCACAGCTCCAGGCAGGGGAGGAGGAGAGAAGGGATCCTGCTTCCCTTGGACACAGCACAACAGCTTGCTGGGAAAGCATCCCCACCCAGGGAATGAGGGTGAGTTACAGACAGGGAATCTGTCCCTGTGTTTTCCATCCTCCAGTGGTGTTCTGTGCTCCTGACACAAACCAGCTCATGCCATGGCCTGGGTGTGCTCAGTCAGCACAAACAGCTGGATCTTCCTGCAGGCCTGTGCAAGTGCAAAACACCGTGGGGAGTTTCAGACCCCAGTCAGCAGAGCCAGGCCCGGGAGGACTTGGCTGCACAGAAGAGCTGCAGCACACCCTGCCAAAGCCATTGCAGCTCCAGGCTCATCCAAAAAGGCTTTGGTCTCTCCTTACTGCTCCATGCAATCCGGGAAAATGTCTGGTCTTGCAATGTCCACTGAAATGAGGGCTGGAGGATCTTCTTGGAGGGGAACTCCACCTCCCTGCCACCTGCAGCCCTCCATCCTCCCCTGGGTGACAAACAAGGATGAAGCTGCTCCACTTCTTCCAGGAACATCTGTTCCTCTGACAGAGGCATGTACAGGCAGGACTCTCCTGCCTCCTTGGCCATGCACGGCACAGCACTGGAGGACGAGCAGAAGGAGCCTTGAACACTAGAGATGGGCTCGTGCATCCAAAACCAAAACTGAGGATACTGCAGAATCAGGAGCAGATCTTGAAATGACCAGCTCTCCATGGGAATAATGGAAAAGGGAAGGAAGAGTGACAGAACCTCCCTCAGGGATCCTGAGGAAGAACCTCAATGCCTCTGGCTATTCTCACCGTGGGATCAAGGCTGCCATGGCTTTGTCCAGCCATGTCTTGCACAATTCCAAGGACTGAGATCTTCCTGGATTCCCTGGTGGGATTCCCTAGGGCTGTGCCCCCATCCCAGGGAAGTCTAAACACACTCATGGTGGTGGACATATTGTTGAGTAGGGAGAGTACACAGAGAAAATGAAGGACACTGGGAATGGGAGAGAAGCAGGGAAGGGCTGATGGCTGATCCATGCCAAACAATCCAGAATGTGGGGTGGGGCATCTGGCAGGGTTTGAGATGGTTTGGGGCTCCAGGCAGGGAATGGATTGAGAGGTGCTGCAGGCACTGTTGTGTGTGGCCGAGGTGCTGGGCAGGCTGTCCTGAGACGCAGGGCTGGCACTGCTGCTGCCAAAATCTGCCAGATGGAACAGTCCTCCCCCAGCTCTGCTGCCCCCCTGCCCACGGGCGTGTGTAGGTCTGACCAGAGGTATCTCCTCCTCCAACCACTGACAGGAGGCTGGAGCCAGGGAGGGTTGGTCGCTCCTCCCAGGTAACAAGTGGCAGGATTAAAGTGAATGGCCTCAAGTTGCACTAGGGAAAGTTTAGATCGGATGGCAAGGAAAAGAATTCTTCATGGAAAGGGTTGTCAAGCATTGAAACAGGCTGTGCAGGGAAGTGGTGGAGTCACCATCCCTGGAAGGCTTCAAAAGGTGTGTGGATGTGGCACCTGGGGACATGTTTAGGGTGAACGTGGCAGCGCCGCATTGATGTTGGACTCAACAGAGCCTTTTCCAGCCTCAAGGATTCCATGGCTACTGATGCACTTTGTGCAGCTCAGGGATCCTCCCAAAGGGTGCTGAGCCCCAACTCAGCTCCCTGGGTGTCAGATCTGCCCAGGGCAGTGTCGGGAGAGCAGCAGGGTGGGCACCAGCACCATGCAAGCACCAAGCACTCATCTCTTTTTGCCAGCGAGTCCCGCTGCCATCAACCACACCCAGAAGCAGCCCTGGCTCGCTCCGTGTCCCCTCCCAGCAGCCGCCCCAGGCGCTCACACCCCAGGGTCAGGAGGGTAATCTGCCCTCAATATCCGCCACGCTCCTCCACAGCAGGACCAGCTGCGCTTAAGTGCTCACAGCTTCTGGGGCACGGTGTCCTGCGGCACGGCAAGGGCTGGGGACAGCGGGAGGTGCCAGGGGACAGGCACAGCTCTGCCAGCCCCGGCACGGCAATCGGCGCTGCCGCAGCACGGCGCCCGCAGCGGGGAAACAGCGAGGGAAGAGCTCCAGGAGAAGGATGGGGAAGGTACCGGAACAGCTGGTGCAGGACGTGCTTGGAACTGAGGTGACAATGATGGCTTAGCAGGAAGGGAATTGTCTTTGCTGAGAAAGGCAGATCCCCAAGGCCCATCCTTGTGCCTCCGAGAACTGACAAAAACATTTTCATGGTGTGGCAGAGGCTGGGGCAAGGCTGTGAACAGCCAAAGGTTCTAAGGCATCATCCACCTGCTCCAGGCTTAGGAATTCGTGTTAATAAATTTCCCACCAGGCATTAGGGAGGGAATAGTCCCACTCTGGAAAAACCTGATGTGGCAGGGATGGAGATCTATCGAGGTGGAGAAGGTCTGACCTGCCACAGGGACAGCAGTCAGGTGGGAGCTTGGCTCTCATTCTTTCCCTGTAAGGCGAGGCCTCAGGAGCCCACAGGAGGTGGAGATGGAAGTGCATGTCTGAAGGCTCCCAAGGGACTCCCCAGAGGCTGCTCTGAGACACGCTAGAAGCCAGGATGAGCTTTCTGTGTCCCCATGGTCCACCCAGGACTTTGGCGTTACATCCTGAGTATTCATGAGGTGAGGAAGGGCAGCTGTTGTGAGAGACAGAGTTTAAAGAGCCCTTCTGACACACACATGCAGGTGCAGCATCCTCACAGCACCCACCGCCACCGGCCAGGTGGGCTTTGAGCCCCAGGCACCACAGCAAGAGCAGCAGGGAGAATGGAAATGGCACTGCTGTGCTGAGGGCAGGGACTGCAGCCAGGGGCCATCCTTGCAGGGAACTGCTGGATCCCCGGCAGCAAGGAGTGCATGTGACTGACCAGAATTAGAGCAGAGGAATGAAATGTTTAAAATTGAGCATGTTCTGAAGCACCTCGTGGTTTTGGTTTCTAGCTGTGTGCTTGGCTTCTTACACACCACAGTCCAAGCTTCTCATGGGAGATTTAATGACCACCTAGCAGATGTCCTTGACCATGGCAGGGGGTTGGAATGAGATGATCTTTAAAGGTCTCTTCCAACCCAATCCATTGTGTGGCTTTGTAACAAGCTTTCCTGGAGCATCTGTGATCCCAGCAGATGAAGCTCTGCTGCTGAGGCTCTCAGCTCAGGGACATCTCCTTTTCCACCCACCTGCTCCTTCCCTTTCTGGGCACCTGCCAACATCTCTGGGCTGCTCCTCTTAATCCTGTGCAGTGCGTGCTGTGCCCCTAAACTCTGCCACAGCAGCACTATGGGGCCAGAACATATCCCCAAATTATTCCCATTATTCCTTCCAAAGGTGTTGACCTTGGACACATCTGCCCCAACACAGAAGGCTCTGGACATGCCACAGGGCTGTGGCCAAGCTGTGGCCTTGCAATGCTCCCCGTTGCAGCGGTTCTGCCCCTGGTTTCCCAAGAACTCACGTCCTGGTTGGTCATGTCCCAGTAGGGCCGCTCTCCGTAGGACATCACCTCCCACATGACAATGCCATAGCTCCACACGTCGCTGGCCGAGGTGAACTTCCGGTACTGAATGGCCTCAGGCGCCGTCCATCGGATCGGGATCTTCCCCCCCTGCCGGGTAACAACAGGGGATGGTAACAGAGAGAGCCGGAGCAACTGGAAAATTGCAGCGTCCACAATATTTGCCTGTGATATTCTGGTAAAATCCCAGGAGGAAGGGAGCACAGGACAGTCTGTCCCCCAGGGTGGATGGGGATTGTCCAGCCACGCTGGAAGCCTTCAGTGATGATGATTCTCCTCATTTGGTGACCTGTCCCAACACCCTCCTGAGGAAGGAGCTTTTCCTGTTGTTCACCTTGGACGTCCCCAGCCATGCTTTTGTCTATGACCCCTTATTGTATCATCTGGTGCCACTGCAAAGAGTTTGGCTCTGTCTCTTTGTTGCTGCCCTGAAGTTCACTTAGAGGTGTCCCCGCAGCCTCCTCTTCATCCCCTTAACCAAGGCCAGCTCCTTCCCCCTGCCTCCTGCTCCGGTGATCCTCAGCATGGCAAAAAGCCCACGGTGCTGAGAGGGTCTTTGGTGCAAAGTGAAGGGCCAGGAATGTAAAAAACCCAAACTGATCTCACTCCATCCTTTTGCTGTCACCTGGCTACCTCCAGAGCAGAATAAAGGGAATTAGAACACCTTCTTCAGCCTTCTACAGCTTCCACTCTTTAAGTCAGCAATACACCATTTCTGGGCTGAGTCCTGGTGTCCCAGTCTGTCTGTGGATCTACACCTGATCCAGCAGGTTCTGATCCTCCAGAATGGGATGGGGGGTCACTGGTGGGAAATGGGATGGACTGGGTGGGCACTGGGGTCTCTGTCACCCAGCTCTGGAGAAATCAGGACTCTCCACTCCCAGTGAGGAGTTAAGCACAGGAGTGGCACACACGAATGGGGACACAGAGATTGAAGGCTCTGCTTTAGCCCTTCCTGTCTCCTGATTTTCTACCAGGCGCTTTGGACTTGAGCCATTCACTCAAGGGACCTTCTGAAGGGAAAATCTTCCCCTGTCCTGAAAAAATGAGCTGTGCTTTGCGGCTGTGAGAAGATGAAAAAACATTATATTTTGTCAATGAACAACTGCCGTGTCTTATTAAGGGTCTCCCAGGACTTCACAGTTCTCAGTCCCAGTACATACCAGAATAATGAAAAAAGATAATGTTCCTTAATCTTCTTGCAGCCACAAACATCAGACAAAATATTACGTTTTCCACAAGGAGGAAAGGCAAAGCAACCCATACCAAACAGGATGTCCTCTCCATCAAGAAGACTCCTGACAGAACTCCTGGCAAGCAGTGGATTTTAAAAATGGCTAAAAAGAAGTCCTAGAGTAGAAATTACGACTTTGGAGGATTCTTGTGGGAACTCACTTCAGTGAGACCTCCCCTCTCTGCGGGGTCTGACCTGGTGCTTCACCACTCTCAAGAATTTCCTAAGGTCCAGCACAAAACTCCCAGTCCAGAACTTGTGGCTTCTGCCACCCATGGACACGAGGTCACCGGGAGAATGACTATAAAAACCATTTTGCAGAGGAGGAGACTTCTGATACAGTAGGTGCACAAAATCTGTCATTGTGGCTAATAAATGTCCTGCTACAGTGCCCACAGTTCAAGGAGAATAAATTAGGGGTGACAAATTTATTATTAGCGAGAAAAGCTACAGGCACAAAACCTGGGATAGAGAACAGCAGTAAACACCATGCATTTAGTAAACAAAGGGAAATTTAATTGGCTGTAAGGAACACGTTGTGAAGAATAAATGTTATTAGTGCTTGTAAAAACCGTTGATGGCTGTGTAAGATGGACGAGTTGATGTCTGAAGCTACACGGATGAGAATAAACCCACACATTTTTAGGTGTTTTTTAGGTATTCAGCTGCTGATAAAATTTACTAAGAGCTATGCCAGGCATCTCATCCCTGCCAGCTTCAAAAGACCCAGGAGAGGTGATTTCCTACAGGTCATGCCCCAGCTCTATCAACACTGATTTCCAAGAATTCCTGTCGTGGGCACTGATCATGAATGCGCTGTGCAGAGCATTTCTGTGTGGTATTTATGAGAACTCCTGGCTGAGCTCTCACTGAGCAAAACCAAATAATCCTCTGGTCCTGGGAAACCTTCTGCAGCCTGACACCAGCCTTGGTGGCACTTGTGTCTATGGCACCAAGGTGTTCCTGGGAAGTTCATTTTTAGGAGAGTTTTTCTGTTTAATTTGGATACTCTCTGGAATGTCAGTATCTAGTCACACTTCCTACACTTCAGTCTGTCCTTCCTGGGGCTAAGCCAGTGAGATGATATGAGGAAGCACAGCAGGGCAGCATGACTGGACAGTGATGGTAAAAAACCCAGACTTGCTGCCTTGGCAACAAATGTGTCAGAGCAGAGTCTCATCTCAAAGGATCCCAGGTGAATCACGCAGGGAGGTGCAGAGCATGATCCCAGCCAGGGGCTTTTCAGGGACATGTGTGTGTGTTTGCAGATATGTTTGGAAGAAGGCTCAATTATCCACAGGAATGACAAGGATTCCTGTCAAGGGAAAATTTTCTTCAGTTTATTTCATTGGTCTTCCTCATCTAGGACCTTTCCACTACTGACAGCCTGATGAAGTTCTCCCTGCTGTGTCCTGGGGTGACTTTATGATGATGGAATCCCCAGTTGTCTGTTCTGTTATTTTGGATATTCTGTACCTTTGGGACTAGTTCTGAGGGTGCAGGGGGTAAAGCAGAAGTGTGGGGTTTGTTTGCAGAAACTGCTCTGACTCCTCCACGTTCTGCTCCTGGACTGTGCTGTCTGCAGCACAGACAGACAGCGGGACAGAGATCGCCTGTGCTTTTAGTTAGTTTTAGCCAGCTGAGGCAGAGAAGCTCCCTGGACTGTTTTTTCTTTTTCTTGGGACTGTTTGAACCTGCTCTGGACTGAAAACCCAGAGAGACACCCTGATCTCACATCTGTTTCCCACCGGGGCCCAGGATGGCATTTTCCTGTGCTGGAGCAACTGATAAGGGACTCAGAGAGCTGAGCTACAACCCACAGCAATGACTTCCTCAATTCTGCCATCTCTCCTCAGAGCGGTGAGAGGTTTTATTGTTTCATTCATTTTTTTTTTTGCTTGTGGGCACTTTGTTTGTTAAAGAAACAGTTTTTTCCACTTTTCTCTGAGGAGATTTTTTTCCCAGACCGGTTGAGGGAGGAGCCATTTGCGTTTGCTTCCCAGAGGGACCCCGTTCAGAGCTTTCCTCCCAAATTTTCCCTAACTCAGGACATGCTGACAAGGGCCCTTTCCCTCTCCCACCCCTTCCTTCCCCCCTGACTGGAAGAGCAGCATTACCAGAGCACTGGTGTAGGTGGGGTCGGAGGTGTCGTCCTCCAGGAAGCGGGAGAGGCCGAAGTCGGACACCTTGCACACCAGGTTGCTGTTGACCAGGATGTTGCGGGCTGCCAGGTCCCGGTGCACGTAGTTCATGTCTGCCAGGTACTTCATGCCCGCGGCGATGCCCCGCAGCATCCCCACCAGCTGGATCACCGTGAACTGCCCGTCATTTTGCTGAGGGACACAGGGACGGGGGTGACAGGAGCAGATTCACGGCCAGGAAAAAGCCAGGAAGTTCTTCCCACACCCGTGGCGGGATATGCCACGAGTACATTCCCTCCCAGGAGCTCACAGGGAGTCACCTCACGCATCCCAAGGGCACCACTACGGCAGCTGCTGTCACCCCAGAATGCACCCATCATGCACAGGAGAGCTCAGAAGGGACAATCTGTTCCTGCTTCCCTTCAACAGAGCCAATAACCCACTGCAAACCCGGAGGTGGAAGTATTTAGACAGAGCAGCTGCAGGTGGAGTCCTGCTGGGTGAAAGCTGTGGGTGTCCATGGGTCAGTCTGGACGTGCAGCTGTGGGCAGGTGGGCATAGCCTCTTGCTAGGATGAGTGGACAAACACACAGGAAATGACAGCCCTGGTGCTGTCACCCCCAGCTCTGCCCCAAAACATAGCCCTCTGCACTGTGCAGAGCTGCCCCAGTGACAGAGAAGGGAACCTTTCCCCACATCCCCTCAGTGCTAGCACAGCCTCTAAAGCTGCACACCCCCAGATCTCATACCCGCAGGAAGGAGTCCAGTGAGCCATTCTCCATGAACTCGGTGATGATCATGACCGGAGAGCTCTTGGTGACCACCCCCTCCAGGTGGATGACGTTGGGGTGGTCGAACTGCCCCATGATGCTGGCCTCGCTCAGGAAGTCCCGCCTCTGCTTCTCCGTGTAGCCAGACTTGAGGGTCTTGATGGCCACAAAGATCTCTCTTTTGCCTGGAAGCTTGAGATGCCCACTGCACACCTCGCCAAACTCCCCTGTGAACACAAGGCAGGGCCTGTGAGCCTCCCCCACCTCTGCTGTGCCCCCCGAGGGACCCCTGGCCCTGGCTGTGCCTGTCCCGTCCCTGGGCTGAGCACCCACCCCCTGATCCGTGCTCCCTCCCTCTTCACCCCTCCAGCTGCACTCATCTGTGAGAAGCACAGATGGCATTATATGCACATGGCAACTGATGGTCTTGCTTTTCCCTCCCTGCTCCTTCTGGTCCAGCCTGGGGCTAAGTGAGCTCTTAGTGGCATCAGGCTAAATCCTCCCAAATCCTGGCACCATGAAGGAGCCTGTGCTGCTGAGGGCCAGCCAGCCATTCCCAGGTCACCTACCTGCCCCAATCACCTGCTCAATTTTGACACAAGAGATATCGATTTCTTTTGCAAATTCCCTGACAGCCTCATTGGGGTCTTCGTAGGTGAAAGGATCGATATAGATCTTCATCCCTGGAGTCACTGCGTAAAGGTGAGGGAGAGAGTCAGACAGATGGATGCAACTGGAATGGTTGGCATCAAGGAAAAGAGAAAACTGTTTGAGTGACCGTCTTTTTACCTCAGCAAGTGGCATAATCAAGGCAGGAAGCAGACGGAGAGAAGCAGTTAGAGAAAGAACATGCAGAGCCATGTTCCACAGGGCTGTTGAAGCTGATTTCAATGAATACTGGCCCACAGGTCATTGGTGGGGCAGTGGGGGAGCTATGTCGTGAGCCTGGACTACAAACTGCAGACAGACTCCTCCATGGGGGCCCTGCGACCCCTCCAGGAGCTGTGCAAGCAGCAGGGAAGTCCAGTCTGCCTTGCTCTCCTGACTGGCACCCCTGCCCAAGGCTGGGCTCCCTCTTGGGAGCCCCAAGAGAAGTAGTGGGACACACCAGGAGAATCACAAAGGACAGGTTCCTCTTGCTAGGCCGAGCAGGGGACACAGTGACACGTGTCAGAGGAAAGGCAGTGGCCAAGGGACCTGGTGAGGCTGGAGTGCTGCTGCCACATCCCAGCCACTGTACTGTGGGACAGCTCTTAGCTGTGCTTCTCCCCTTTCTGTACTCATTTTCTGGCCCCTGGCTCACTCCAAAATGAGCTCTTTGGAGAGCAAAGCTCGCAGCTCCCTAGACAAGGAGCCCCACACAGCACCAGGCTGTGACTCCCAGCTCTGGGGTGTTGGTTGTGTTCAGGGGGTTCTGAAGGCTCAGAACAGGCTTCCTGGGCCTGCAATCACAGCAGTCACTGCTGGGGACTGAGCAGGGACTGAGCCCTGGCTAGGTGAGTTGGGTGAGGAAGGGGCTACAAGGCAGCCCAGGCTGTATCAGCTCTGCTGCACCCTGTGCCACCAGGCCTGTTCCAAACAGTGCAGGCACACTGATTAAACCCATCCCAGCCTGGAGCTGTCACATCCCACTCCAGGCCCCGGGAGAACGTGTGAATGTGTGTTTGCAGCCCAGCCTGACAAACAACTGAGAGCTGCATTTACATAATATCTCCTGAAAAGTGTCGTTTTTCCTGGTAAGTGATAGTGAGGCAGCCAGCGCATGCTGCTGGGGCCCAGGGCTGCAGCTCTGACTTTTGGGACATGTTTTCCAGGTAAAAGCAGGAGCAACAGTGAGTCCTGAGTGGAAACACTACTGGTGTTTTCCATGCTCTGAGCAAGGCCTAGATTTGTCCAGGAACAAGGTATTAAAAGGGCAGAAACCCTGAAGCTGCGACTAGAACATGAGGAGAAACACAACTGAGACTGGAATAAAGCAAGATTAGAGCAACAGGTCTCTAGTGAGGGGGGAGAAAGGAATTTCAGGGACATGAAGGCAGGCGTTAATCATAGAATCATGGAATGGTTTGGGGTGAAAGGAATCTTAAATGACCTCATCTCATTCCACCCCCTGCCATGGCAGGAACACCTGCCACTATCCCAGGCTGCTCCAAGCCCTGTCCAACCTGGCCCTGGACACTTCCAGGGATGGGGGAGGAAGGATGCACTGGGGTGAGGCAGGGTGTGCAGTGAGGCCGAGCAGGAATGCTGGACGTGAGGGAGTGACTTGCACAGGGATGTTGGAAGAGGGAGGTTACAAGAGAGGGCGTGTTAGGTATGGTATTACATACTTATATACAGATATACCTCACACCTTCTGGGAATCTGGGAGCACTGGGATGGGCTCTAGCAAAGGTCTGTGGGTTCCTGCAAGGGGACAGCACTCTGCAGGACAGGGATAGGTGAGGGAAGGGGTCTCACTGCTGCCCAGGAGATGGGCAAAGCACAGGAGCTGGAGGAGCAAGATGTGTGAGGCGGCAGAGGCTGCAGCACAGAGCACGGTGATGCTTCAGGAGGTGCTGGCTGTCACAGAGCTCTGGAGAGAACACGCTCAGGCACCTGACAGCACGCAGGGCTGAGAGCAGGGCTGAGAGCAGGGTCTGGGGGGATCTGCAGCTGCCCTGCCCACAGGCACACACGCACACCCGCGCCCGCAGCCCTCCCCGCAAGGCCCAAGTGAGCAGGAGCACGAACCGAGCAGGGAGTGGCCCCCCAGGGCCGGGGGTGGCCCCCGGTACGTACTGTGGCCACTGGTGTAGTGCTGCAGCTTGTCCGTGTACTCCGAGTCTGCCCGCTCGAAGCCCCGTCTTCTGGAAGGGAAGGGAGAGCTGAGCACAGCATGGGCCCCTGGGGCCGGGGCTGCGCTCAGGAGACACCCCTGTCCCCTCCCCGTGCCGTCCCCCCGTCCCCAGCGCCCTGGGGGTGTCTCAGCCTGCCCTACCTGCTGCACACGATGCCGATGACCACCACGGCGATGAGGAACACCAGCCCCGCCGCCGAGGAGCCGATGATGAGCGGCAGCTTCTCCTGCACGCTGGTCTGGTACTCGGCTGGCACGCGGGGAAAAGGGAACAGGTTACTGTGGCACGGGGTGTGCCGTCCCTCACAGGGCCATCAAAACCCTGAGCATGGCATGGTTTGATTCCTGGCACGGCTTTGGTCTGGGATGGCCAGGACTCCCCTCTGGCTGGGGGATGTGTCCCAGAAGGAAGGTTGGATGGAGCAGTTGCTTTTGGGAGGAAGGTTTAGCGCTGTGGATGCGTGCTGTGCCTTGTCCTTGGCCCCAGGGCCAGAAAACTGGCTTGGCCTGTTTTATTTAGCAGCACGAATTTAGAAAATGAAGACGTGGCTCTGCGTTTGTCACCGGCAGCTGTGCAGTTAGAAAACATAAATTTTGCTTCCTCTACGTCCAGCTGAGCAGACACATCCAGAAAAGCTGGGCAGAAATTGGGGCCTTCCCTGCATGGAACAAGCACCCAGGCTGTAGCAGTGCATTTCCACACTCAAACACATGTTTCCAAATAAGGAAAAGGGGTTTCAGTTTCACCCCTAACTTTTAAGGAGAAGCACCAGAACTTTCTGTGTTTCTCTCATTGGAACTGGCTCAGTGCCAGCGCAGAGGCACCTGTTGGTCCCTGTAGCTGTTCTTCTGAAGTACAGCTAGTTTCTACTGGGCAGCAAGCCAAAAGCCCTCCTAAAACATTAAGTATTTAAGAAGGAGCACAGAGGTGCTCAGGGCTTTTTGGGGTGCCTTAGCCAATTGTAAGGGCTTCCCTGCACCCGAGCACGGCTTCTGGTTTGTTTCTGTATCGTTGGCTATTTTCTCATTTATTAAAACCTTTGCTTTACAAAACACACCTCAAGAGCTGCCTGGCAAATATTATTAAGCCATTTTGGGAGGTTGCAGGTCAGCCCTCGGGACCTGATACATCTTCATGGGGCTCATGACAGGCTGGCCTCCTGTAAGACCGTATCACCAAGCTTCTCTCCAGGTCTTGAATGTGATTTGCCAACACATCCTTGAAGGGACTGACAGCAAGGGAGTCTAAATCCACATCTCTCTAGACCCTGAATCACTTTACAGAGGCAGCTGCAGACTCACCTTCAGTCATGGTCTGGAAATACATCTTGCCACTGTAGCGGCCGTACCCGGCCACGGTGCGCGCCCGCACCTGGAACACGTAGATGGTGCCAGCCTTGAGGTTCTGCACTGCCACGGTGTTGGTGGGGCTCTTCACTGTGGTTGAGTTCATCTCGCTCAGATCCTGCAGAGGAAACACGAATCCATCATCAGAAAAATCAGTCCGGAATCAGGCGTTGCACTTCTGGAAGGAGTAAGGGCAGGAGACCAGGGTGGAGAGACCACCGAGGTGTGAGCAAACAGGTCTTTCCTCCTGGCAGGGACACAGACTCAGGGATGTCAGCACGTTATTCACCACCTCTCAGGAAAGACTCTAAAAAGGCAGAATCTACAAAACTCACCTTCCTTCCCCAAGCCTTGAGGTCACTGGAGATGGGAACTTCTTCCCTCTTCTGTGCCTTTCTCTTAGCCCTGTCCTCCTCCCACACCCCCTCCTGTTGTGCCTTATCCAGCCTCAGCACAGTCCATTTGCTTTTCCCCAACTCCCAGCTCCCTTTGCCAGGAGGTAAAACCCACCTGAACACTGGGTTTTGGACCTCAGGAGAAGTTTTGCTCCCGGCCCACTGCTTTTCCAGGAGCCACAGCCAAGTTTCCAAGGGTGGGGACCCCAAGAGCTTATTTCAAAGTGATAATGAGCCTATTTCCACACTTTTGTTCTGCCCCTCGTCAGTTTCGTAGCTGAGGAGTGGAGCAGTCACACACTGGTGCAGTTGCCTTTGCACTTGTGTAGGCGATGGATCCATGGCTGCCCTCAAGAATTGTGCCCTTCATCCAGAGAACGGGTAGTCCCTGCCTCCCAGGGACACGGAGCCAACAGAGGAGGATGACAGAGGGTTCTGAATGCGGCCAGAGAAAGGTGGCCTGGCTGCCATGAAGTCCCAAAAGTCAGAGCAAAACAGCAATGCCAACAGCACAGTGCTTCTGGAAAACACAGAGTTCTTAGGAAAGCCCAGCTGTGAGCAAGAACCTGAGAAAAGGAGGTGCAGGCACAGATTTTGGAATCCAGCGGCTGCAGTGATGCTGAAGGTGCTCCTCTGTCCTTGCTGCACCTTGGATCTGGCAGGTCAGGCTGGCCTGGCAGATCACCACAAGGAACAGAGGAGCAACAGCTCAAAATCCGAGCTGGCAAGTTCCCAGCGAGTCCCTGAGATCTGCTGACTTCAAGTCACTGCACAGGACCTCCCCTGAACCCTCAACGAGCAGGGGTCACCTCGTGAGACTCTGGCAGGGACTGGCAGAAAGTGAGACATGAGGTTTGTGGAACTCCCTGAGTGTGACTGAGGGTGTGACCAGGGCACTGACCTCTGTCCCAGCTCTGACAGGACATGGGTGGCATGGAGACATTTCTGCTTTTCCCATGGGAACAGGAGGTCAGAGTGAAACTCCCAGAAAAGAGAAAGCACCTACTTCTCCTCACCAACTTCTGCAGTAGAGTGCTGATGGACAGAGGGTAATGAAGGGGCAATGAGGCAGAAGGAAGGTTCCAGGAAGGTTAGAAAAGTCATTCAAAGTCATCAAGTCCAACCTTTGACTGCTCTCCACCTTGTCACCAGCTCAGAGCACTGAGTGCCATGTCCATTTCTTGAACATCTTCGGGGTGGGGACTCCACCACCTCCTTGGGCAGCCCCTTCCAATGTCTGAGCACCCTTTCCATGAAGAAATTCTTCCTGCTGTCCAACCTGAACCTCCCCTGGCACAGCTTGAGACTATGTCCTCTTGTCCTGTTGCTTTTTCCCTGGAAGAAGGGACTGACACCCACCTGTCAGGGATCTTGTGGTCACAGAATCATGGAGCAGTTTCAGTTGGAAGGGGACCTTAAAGCTCATCCAGTTCCACCCTCTGCCATGGGCAGGGACACCTTCCACTAGACCAAGTGTCCAACCTGGCCTTGGATGCTTCCAGAGATGAGGCAGCCACAGCTTCTCTGGGCAGCCTGTGCCAGGAACAACCCACACCATCCAACCTAGCCTTGAACGGAGTTAATTTAATGTCTCAAGCTGTTGGTTGTGGATGGGGGTAAGAGAGGGGCCTGGCAGGAATGCATTTCTTCAGGTGCACGGCCAAACCCAAGGGGTGGAAATGCTGATGGCAAATCCTTCTGCAGGGAGTGCAGGGGAGCTCTGCGTTACATGGAGGAACAGGACAAGGGGGAACGGCTTCAGACTGAAGGAGAGCAGGGTTAGATGAGATATTGGGGAGAAATTTCTCTCTGTGAGGGTGATGAGGCCCTGGCACAGGGTGCCCAGAGAAGCTGTGGCTGTCCCTGGATCCCTGGCAGTGTCCCAGGCCAGGCTGGATGGGGCTGGGAGCGCCTGGGACAGTGGAAGGTGTCCCTGACACGGCAGGAGTGGAATGAGATGGGCTTTGAGGTCCCTTCCAGCCCAACCATCCCATGATTCTGTGAAACACCTGGGAGACCTCTACTATTAAAACCATTCACGAACACTTTTCCCTTCTAAAAACTACAATATCTGTTTTATACATCTGGACCTGGTGCTGAAGGCTCCTGGGTGTCACTGGGCTCAAGGACAGAGACACACAGACCAAGGAAAGAGGAGCACACAGCAAACTCATGGCCTCATTTGTCTGATCAGGCCTCAGCACTCCCTTGGACCTTTCCCAGGCAGGCAAGGAGAGAAATAGGTCAGGAAATGTTTACAGTTTTAGACCTCAAGGGTTTGGATGAATCCTCCCAGGTCCTTGGAGGGCACTAACAACGCAGTTGTTTTAAAACCATCTGCCCAACTCTTTTGGAGAACCTCATCCCTGTTCCTGGAGGACTTTAAATGGGATGTAATGGCCAAGCCTACAAGGTTGATAGCCTGGGAAATTGATGTCTGCCTGGCTGAGGAGTGTGTGCTTGTGATGAGCTCTCCTTTAAACCCAGACCACAAGGAAAAACCATTTACACCTCTCCACCCTTCCCTATCAAACCAATTCTTTCTCCTTGGCATCACCTCTCCAGAACCTGCGCATTCACCTCAAACACTTCTCCCCTTTCACCTCTCTGAGTTCCTCCAGCAGGCCAAATGCATCCCAGGTGGTTTAAAGCCCAAGTCCAAGCAGAGGTTTGTGGTGTCAGGATTTGCTTTTTTTTTCCTACTGATTTTGTTTGGAGTTTGGAAATCCTAATTCATAATAACACACTGGTTTGATTTTGAGTCCTCATCTGGTTCCCCTTCCCACGAGTCAAACTGAAGCTGAAACCGAAGTCTGATCAACAAAAAAGTCTCTTAAAACACGGGTAGGCTGTGAGACACCCAAAGGATTTCCAAAAATTGCTTCTAAAAAGTCGCATTGAAAAAAAAAAATCGAAAGTAAAAAAGCCAGAAAAAAAAAAGTCAACTGAGTAAATTTGGCAGAGTTCCCGTGAGCCTGCAGTGACATCTGCCACAACCCTGGGGGCAAACAGCAGGACACACCAGGGCTGGGGGCCAAACCATCTCACAGCTGCATTTTGGGATGCCCACATGAGGGAGCAGGGTCCTGCCAGCCACACTGGGGCTGCACCTGTGGGATCCACAGCACCTGGGCTCTCAGAGAATCCACCGCTTGTGGGGACAGACAAGGTCTCCAGTCGTGCCAAGGGAAATGCAAGTTGGATATAAGGAAAGGTTTCTTCATTCAAAGGGTTTTCAGGCATTGGCACAGGGCAGTGGTGGAGTTCCCATTCCTGGAAGGGCTCAAAAAATGAGATGCTGCACTCGGCAATGTGGTTTGGTGGGCGTCGTGGTGTTGGGTGAAGGTTGGACTGACTGGTCTTGGGGGGCTTTTCCCAATTTTAATTATTCTAATTATTCTCTGAGTGTTTGCCTCTCCCAGACCAAGTCCTGGACAGTGCCAGTGTGGCCAGGGACTGCAGGTAGGCTATCCCAGGGTTCCCTGGCAGGGTTTCCTGCGGGCCTGACATTTCTAAGCCTGAAGGGATTTTAGCCTGCTAGCAGTGCTGACTATTTCCCAAGGGAAAAGTTCTCGGGAAAGCCTCTTCTCAAAACAATCTTGGCAAACAACTATCCTCTCCCAAAACCATCTTTCTCCAGGTGGTGCTTTGCTGTTTCTCTGGTTTCACCAATGGGATCAGAGAGGTGTTGTTCCTGTTCACTGATCATGTTAAGTCTGTATCAGAACACCTTATAAAAGGTGATAAGAATTAGAAAATAAAGCCTTCTATACTCTTTGCCTTTTGAAATACTTGGAGTCTTTCATCTTTCTTTTGTGTCTAACAGCGACAGTTTCCTCTCCCTCTCCTTGAACTCCAGTTTTTGGGACAGAGCCCTCTCCCAGTTTTTTTGGGACAGAGCCCCCTTCAAGGGTTTGGGCAGCACTGGGTGAAGGGGCAGCCCCACCTCAGGACAGATGGGAAACCCCAGGCAGCAGCTTTGGCTCCAGGCTCGGGGATTTTGGTGTCCAACTCTGCAGGATGGACTCCAAAAGTCAGAGAATCATGGAACCCCAGGATGGTTTAGGTTGGAAGGGACCTTAAAGATCACCTTGTGCCAGCCCCCTGACATGGGCAGGGATGTCCCCTGAGTCACCCTGGGAGCAGCACCCTTGGTCCAAGCCCTGGGCACACCCTGTCCTGGGGTGCTGGGCTCTAGCCAGAAGCTCCTGGGCACCAGGAAGGCTCCAGTTCCACCTCCACCTCCACCTTCACAGGTCCTCTCCCCCACCCTTCATCCCCCAGCCAGCCCATGCCCCTTCTCCAGCACTGGCTGGAGACATCAAAGGGCTCCTTTGCCTCCTAAAATCTTCCACTGGTGACCAAACTGGGCTGAATGTCTTCAAACAATAACAAAATGGGTGACTTTGAGCATCATCAAGCCCAACCATTTTGCATAACGAGGAGGGCTAATTACTCTTTGCAGTGCTCGACACTGCAGCGGGTCTCCAGTTCCCACACTCTGGGATAAGTTGGGCAAATTTGGATAAAAACTGCTAAGCCCTTTCTAAGTGAAGACAACACAGACAGTTTTAATAAGACAAATGTTGGCAGGTGCCTCTTGGAAGTGGAAAAAAAACCACATTAAGGCAAGCGCTGCAGAGAGCAGCCATGTCAGGCAGTGTTTGTGAAACAATTTGCGTGGATTTGCTCCGACTCCACGTGAAAGAAACTCATAATGCTGCCTCTGTACAGACATTTTTGATGGCATCTAAGAATAGCAGTGTTATAAATAATCTGCGAAAGAGAAACAAAAATACACCTTAGTTCCAGGTATTGTGAACAGTTCTTTTCTGTCAACGCTAAAATAAATTCTACTTTTTTAAAATTTAATTTATGCCTTTATATAGAAGAGAAGCTATTAAAAATGAAGAGCCAAGGTGCTTTTTATACATAATGTGTATGCTGCTATTCTTCATTTGAGCCGTTTTCATGAAAATAAAATATAATTTTCTACTGGGGGAAAAAAAAAATCCACCAGTAACAACTTAACCAGCTCCAGAGATCTTTGCCGAGCATTCAGAAGCACATGGGACAGCTTGTAATGCAATATTTGGAAGGAAATCACCTCTGCACAGACTGGCAGTGGAGTGAGAACGCACCTGGGATGTGTCACACACCACATCCAACTGCTGGATTAATGGGAGGCAGGGGAAGAGCACGGCAGAGCCAAGGCCCTGCATTTTGGGATTGTTTCCAGGGATGCAGTAAATGGCTTTTGATTGCAAAAGTCAGCACTGCAATGGCTGGAATAACCTGGGACCCAGCTGTGTCCAGCAGCCAGATCCAGTGTCCCCGTGCACGTACGTACATCAGGGTTGGGGGAGATAGAGCTGGGCCTGCTTCAAACCAAGAACCAGCAAAAAAAAAAAAAGGTTCCAGAGGGTTCAAATGATTCTGCTGCTCTGCCCTGCTCTGGGGTTCCCAATAGCAGAAGGACGTGCAGCTGCTGCAGTGGGTCCAGAGGAGGCCACAGAGATGCTCCAAGGGCTGGAGCCCCTCCAGAGCCAGGCTGGGAGAGCTGGGGGGGTTCTCCTGGAGAAGAGAAGGCTCCAGACAGAACTCAGAGTTCCTTCCAGGGCCTAAAGGGGCTCCAGGAGAGCTGGAGAGGGACTGGAGACAAGGGATGGAGGGACAGGACAAGGGCAAATGGCTTCACTTGGACAGAGGGCTGGGATGGATGGGAGATTGGTAAGGAATTCTTGGCTCTGAGTGTGGGGAGGCCCTGGCACAAGGTTCCAAGAGAAGCTGAGGGTGCCCCTGGACCCCTGGAAGCGTCCAAGGCCAGGCTGGACAGGGGTTTGGAGCAGCCTGGGACAGTGGAAGGTGTCTCTGCCCATAGCAGGGGTGTCACTGGATGAGCTTTAAGGTCCTTTCCAACCATTCTGGGATGCTTCCATGTTTCTCTGGAATCCCAGGACAGAGAGAACCTCAGCCCAGCTCTGCCCTCTGTGCCAGGCTTAGTGCTCCATGAACAGCACTGCCTGAGAGCAGGGCCACTTGTCCCCACCACCAGGGACGTGCTGTGCCCTAACTCTGACAGTGGGACAGGCAGGTGGGGTTGCCTGCAAAGGCTGGCCACCAACAGCAGCGCCATTTTTCAGACAAAAATCCCCTTTATTTACAGCCTCCCTCAGAAAACAGAGGAGAGGGAAGGAAGAAAGAGGGTGAGAGACTAAGATAACGCAAGAGGAGGAGAGTGTACTCCCTGAGATCTTCTGCCTCTACATGGAGGGTCCCCGGGGAAAGGACCCCTCTTGCTTCCCAGATCTGTCTTGTTATCCACTCATCCATCTTGCCATGCATTCTGGGATCATTTCCAAGGGTCAAAATAAATGGCTGTGATTTATGCAATATAGGTCAGGACCTATTTAACAGCTCACAAAGGAGCCCCCCCCCCTCCTCCCCATTTTCCCTCTGGCTCTTGGTGATGAGAAAATAGGTCACAGGCAGGCAGTGGGGGGGGATTAATCATTTCTTCCGGCAACTGCTGGGAAAAAATATTTTCAGTTCCATTTAATCATAAAGCTTTTTAATTAGTTAGTTCGCAATTTATAATGTATAGTTTATAAGCTCTTGTGCAAGGGGGCAGATTCCTGGAAGGAGAAGTCTCCTGCTTTCCATCTCCCCTGGGTTGCACAGATGAAGTTCAGCCTGGCAGGGCCTGGGACCAGCCTTCACTTGGTCCTCAGGTCTCTGAGCAGCCACTGGTGGGATGGACACCCTGGCACAGTCCTGACTGAAATCCCTCTGCTCGCCTGGACGGGGAGTTACGGGAGGAGCAGGTTCCTCAGGGATGGAAGAAGCAGCGCTGTGGGATCCCTCCACACTGACTCCACAGCAGGACCCTCCATGGGAGCAGGGGACACCTTCTCCCTGGGCGACATCTGGGCTCAGGAAGCTGAAGAGATGCCAAACTCACTGTTGGTGTAAATGCACCCATGGACAGCACGCCAAGACAATCTCCGAGACTGGACACCCACTGAGCGTGCTCCAGCCTGGCACTGGATGTTCCCTGGCATTCCCATTCCCTGCTGATGCCTCAGTACACAAAAAGGAAAAAACACACCCTGCGCCTTGGTTACCCTGCTGTCCCTGCAATGGGTCCAGTTGCCACCAGTTCTGTGGAGGGGACAGGAGAAGCTCCTGAATGACCAGCAGATTTTCTACACTTGGGCCACTGGAACCATCACTGGGCCCCAAGGATTGACGGCCACTGTCACCCACGGGAGGAAATGCAGCAAGACAAGTCTGCTACTGACCAACCACTGTGCGCCCTGAAGTGAAGCCCTGCGCCCCCTCCTCTCCCCAAAAGCTGTGGGTGACCCCTGCCAAGGTCCCTCAGTACCTTCTCGTAATACTGCAGCTCATAGTCCAGGATGACTCCGTTGGGCTGGTCGGGCTGGGACCAGGAGAGGGTGATGCTGTCCACGGTGCGGCTCACCTGGTGCATGATGGACACAGCAGAAGGGGCTGGAAGAGAGAGAGAGAGGGGAAGGGACAGTCAGACCCCTGCACAGGTAGGACCCTAACCCTGGCAGGAGGGTCATTGCTGTTTGGAGCTTTGGAATTCACTTCCTGCACTAGGGAGAGCTGTCCAGGGGTCAGGAGATCCTGGATTTTGCTGTTTGTAGAGAGCAGTGAGGGGAGTTAAAAAATGATTCTGCTGAGTTGGTAGTTAGGAAACATGCAGGACAGTGTCTCAAGCAGGAGAATGGCAAAAGGAGCCCAGGGGTGAAGCAGGCACAGTGTTGTTCCACCAGCCCTGCACCACGCACTCCTCCCTGCCTGCCTTGGGAAAATCAGTGTTTTTTGCTTTTCCATTTGCAGAGAGCAGCTTCACAAGGCTTGGGCAGGCTGGGGCTGCAAGTTGCACATGCCATTCACGGGAGGTGCATCCAGCAGCCCCAGGAGGCAGCACAAAGCTGACCTGACAGGCTGACAATGCAGAGCTGCCCGTCCCACTGAGCACCAAGGGCCGTGCCAGGCCCCGGGCAGCAGCCGGACGCTCGGCCAGGTGGGCACAGCCGAGATAAAGCTGTGCTGACAAGCCCGTGGGGCAGGGACCAGAGCGTGGAGCTGCCTCCTCTCTGGGAAGCTCTGACAGGCAGGTGAGCCAAAGGCCCAGGCTGCTTTCAGTCCTGCAGGATTGGAAAACTCATCAGTCTGCAGCTTCCTCCTGAGGGGCAGCTCCCATACCCGCTCTGGGACCAGGGACAGCACCCAGGGAATGGCTGGAGCTGTGTCAGGGGGCTTAGGTTGGAGATCAGGAACAGGTTCTTCCCCCAGAGGGTGCTGGCACTGCCCAGGCTCCCCAGGGAATGGGCACGGCCCCGAGGCTGCCAGAGCTCCAGGAGCATTCGGACAATGCTCCAGGGATACCCAGGGTGGGGTTGTTGGGGTGTCTGTGCAGGGCCAGGAGTGGGACTGGATGATCCCTGTGGGTCCATTCCCAAGATGGGATATTCTCTGATTCTAGGTGCTGACAGCAGAGCAGCTGACACCCACCCACCCTGGCCGCAGGGCTGACACCCACGGGTGCCTGTGCTGCCTCCTCTCCCCGCATCCCAGAGCAGTGAGACCGGCACGTGTCTGTGCCCTCCCCACCCACGCCCAGCACATCCAGCTCAGTGCAGGGCCACCCCAGAGCTCCCCCAGTGCCAGCCCAGCCCTGCAGAGCTCCAGCTGCAGTTGAGCGTTAGCCCTGGCACATCTGCCAGCACAGGCTCACTGCTGCGGCAGCTTCAGGGCACAGGGGAAGCCTCAGGGGTGGGAGAGGACTGGAGAGTGGTAGCATGAAAGCCTCCCCATCACTGGCATGCCAGGCCAAATGGATGCAGTGAGGTTTGCACTCAGATGGGCTTTTCCTAAGTCCAACCCTTGCAATATTTCGTGGAAGAAAAACTCATCTGACAGCTCTGAGAAACAGCCTGGAGGAGCAGCACCCAAAGGAAGGCAGCTCTCACCCAGCTCCAGGCTGGCCCTCATTGGCATCAGGGGCAGTGACAGCAGCTGTGCCAGCTGGGATTGCAGTGGCAGGACCGTGGTGCTTGGATGAGCACGGCCCCAGCATGTTCCTGCACATCACAATGAATTATCACTGAGCAACTCCTCTCTCCAACACACCAACAGAAGCCATTTTTCTGATCCACTCTGCCTCCTCACTGCTGCTTTTCTGACTCAGAGCACTGCAGTCCCCAGGATATTTAATGTCTGGGTGCCAAGGGGCTGGGTTTGGGCAGCACAAGGTCTGCCACCACACTGCTGCACCGTTTCTGTGATGTGGATTAGCCTCAGCAATGTTGTTGAGCTCTACTTCTGTTCAGGAGAGCAAAACTAAAAGGAACAGAACTTCCATCCCTGGAAGTGTCCCAGGCCAGGATGGATGGGGCTTGGAGCAACCTGGTCTGGTGGAAGGTGTCCCTGCCCATGGCAGGGGGTGGGACGAGTTGATCTTCAAGGGCCCTTCCAAACCAAACCATTCCATGATTCTAACAAATCCTTCCACCCATTTCTGCTTAAGCAAAGCCCCATTACTCAACAGTCTGAAACCCGGTGTCACCTCAGCCCTCCCCTCCCTCCTTGACATCCCTGTCCCACTGCTTCAGGCCACATCTTTCCAAACTCCTGGGAACAGTTTCTCACGCTGGTGTGAAGATAAAACACAGGTAACGTTTCTGGAGCCTGTCAGCTCTTGCCGGAGCTCGCTGCTTCCTTGTCGACACAGATTCTGTAGGACATCTGTGATTTTCAAGACAAACATCTCTGTCTCTGGAGACAAGGCTTAGAAGGAAGATGTGACCGTGCTGCGGATGCCCTGTGGCAGGGACGGCACTGGACTGAGGGGAGTGATGCCTTGGGAACACAGACTGGACAGAGCTGGAGAATAAAGCAGATTTATTGAAAGGGCTCCAGGATACACCTTGGGCACGACAGGGCCTGGCCAGGGCTGCACCCAAGGTGGACCCAAAATGGTCACAAAATGGCTGGCTGGGCACGAGATCTTACATTTTAATAAGTTTTGGTCCATTTGCACATTGGGGTTTAATTGTCCAATTCCAGCTCCAGGCTGTGAGGTCCCATCCTTCTCGTTCCTCCCTTCACCCACCCTTGTTTGTGCTTTTGGGCCTGAAAGTTGTCCTTGGTGTGCAGCAGGAAAAGGATTTGTTTTGTGTCCCTGCTGTGTGCAGAGAGCTACCAGCACTGACTGTGAGCTCAGAACTGCACCCTGGGCAGCACAGAACCTGAAATACATGGAAGATAGAACTTAAGGCATCAGGAGCACACAGCCCATGGTGTCTCTGCCACCTGCTCTGGGAACTGATCCCACATTTACACACTGGGTTTTCCAGGACAAGGGCCACGTACAGCCAGAGCTGTCCCACCCCAACACTGGGATGTGGCAACATCCCAAGATTTAGGCACAGGTTCAGTGGCCAAACAGCTGGAGAAGCTTCTCAGCTCCAGGTTCCTCCTGGTAGGAGTGAGGTCTCTGGAATGTTCTTCTCGCAGTTCCATGCACTGCGCCCCACCTTGGGAGTACAGGACTTCTCCAAGGCATGTCCCGCCTCTGCTCAGGGAGATGTACAAGACAACAGCCACAGCAGGACGTGTGTGACTCATGTGCTGCCGGTACCTGGTGAACCTGCTCTCGTCCTGGCTCAGCAAAAGACCCAAATGGATGAGGTGGGGCTCATCTAACAAGCTTAATGAGGCAAATGTGCTGCATGGTGGGACAAGAGCAGATGGGTGAGATGAATGACTCCAGCAACCTCAGCGCCTTTCCTACACCTGGGGCAGGGGAGTGCCTCCAGAAGGGCAGGAACCTCCCCATGCATGTCCTCAGTAACTGCTGCTCTCATCTCAGACACCAGGGGAGGGCACAGGAATGAAATCACAGGAGGGCCGAGGTCAGAAGTGACCTCTGGATGCTTCTGGTCCCACGGGGTGGAAGAATAATTTCAAAATCAGATCGTTTTGCTCAGGACTGCGACCAGATGAGACCTAGTGAATCTGATCCCCATGGATGGTGCACCCCTAGGCTCTCTGAGCAGCAGCCCCCAGCTGCCTTGCTCTTGTGGGGCAGAACCCTCACATTCCACTGGGATTTTGCTGGCTGCATCTTGTGGACGTTTCCACCGTTCTCTCCCTTGATGCCCCTCAGCCTCCTCCTCTCCAGGCTGATCACACCCAGCTCTCAGCTGCCCTCACCTCTCACGCTTCAGCCCCAGGCTAACCTCAGTGTCCTGCTGGACCTGCTCCAGTTTGTCCACCACTGTGATACTGGGAGCCCCAGAGAGGATGCAGGACCCCAGACGTGGCCCCGACACTGCCCAGCAGATGGAAACAATCCCTCTCCTGGATTTTTTGCTGACAGAGCACAGCACCCCACAATGCCACAAAACATGGTCCTTGTCACACCCCTCACGCCAGGGGAGGGCCCGGAGAAGCTCCCAGTCCTGTGAATCAGGGATGGGCTGGCACTGGATGTCTGAGCTTGAAACCAGTTTAGAGGAGCCAGCCAGACCTCAGAGTGACTTTTCCAGGTGCAGTCAGCAGGAGCAGCTTCAGCTGGATCCTGACACGATGCCCAGGCAGCTGACTGTGCCCTGTGACACACAGATCAGTTATGGAGAGTCCCCACTCTCAGAGCCTTGATCACCCTGTGATGTCACCTTGAAGGTGTGAACAGAGGTGGATTCATCCCGATGGGGTCTCCAGGGGTAGGTGTGTCCCAACAGTGCATAAAACAAACAGAGCTCCCTTCATTCCACAGCTGATGGAAACATTGCTCTGACAGAGTCTCTTAAGCCTCAGTGTCAGTTGATTTCACTGAATATTCTGAGTTGGAAAGGATCCAGGAAGATCACTGAGTCCCTCTCTGAAGTGAATGATCCACATGGGGATCAAATCCACACCCTTGGCATTAGCAGCACTGGGCACTGAGGCAAACCCAACCACTGCAGTCCTTGACAGGCACTTTCTGCATCCTCTCGATCAGGGGATGGCCTCAGATTCCTCACAGTGGAGAGCCCTGTGGCTTCTCCGAACTGCTGGAGAAACAAACCGCACCAAAACCACCACTGGAGTGTGAAACAAGCTTAATGAAAATCCACTAATGCACAAAGCCAACACGTCCCCCAGGGTGACCCCTCCGGGGCAGAGGCACGGCAGGGATGCCGGTGACACTTCCGTGGCCACTGCCCCAAGCCCCTGCACGGCCACACAACGCTGGTCACAGCCAGGCCCCTGCCCAGGCTGAGCGCGGGGTTTTGGCAGTTTAGCTTAATCCAGGGAGCTGAGCAGACTTCCGTGGCTCGAGGCAGCTCTGCAGGATCAGCGTGGGGCTGCTGACAGCTCTGCTGCTGTGGCTGCTTTGCAGCACACACAGGGCGCTGCCTGAGCTCAGGAAATGGGAAAACTCTTGGCAAGGATAGGGATCGGGAGATCCCCCTCCATCCTCAGGTCTTGCCAGCAGAGCCGCATGGCCATCAGCTCCCTGAAGGGATCATCCCTGAGCTTTGCCAGAGCTGGGATGACAGGAAACCATCTGTGTCCTGGGCTGATCCCACAGCGTGGGCAGCAGGTCCAGGGAGGGGATTCTGCTGCTCTGCCCTGCTCTGGAGAGAGCCCCCTGCAGTGCTGCCCCCAGCTCTGGGGTCCCAGCACAGAAAGGACGTGGAGCTGCTGGAGTGAGTCCAGAGGAGGCCATGGAGATGCTCCAAGGGCTGGAGCCCCTCTGGAGCCAGGCTGGGAGAGCTAGGGGGGCTCACCTGGAGAGGAGAAGGTTCCAGGGAGAGCTCAGAGCCCCTGGCAGGGCCTAAAGAGGCTCCAGGAGAGCTGGAGAGGGACTGGGGACAAGGGATGGAGGGACAGGACACAGGGGAATGGCTCCCACTGCCAGAGGGCAGGGATGGATGGGAGATTGGGAAGGAATTCCTGGCTGTGAGGGTGGGCAGGCCCTGGCACAGGGTGCCCAGGAAGTTGTGGCTGCCCCTGGATCCCTGGCAGTGTCCAAGGCCAGGCTGGATGGGGCTGGGAGCACCCTGGGATAATGGAAGGTGTCCCTGCCATGGCAGAGGGTGCAATGAGATGGGCTTTACAGTCCTTTCCAATCCAAACCATTCTGGGATGCAAAGACCCCTCAAGACGCTGTCCTTTCAAACCAGGCTGGCTCAATGCCACAGGGTGGACATAGCCAGGCAGGCCTCAAATCCCACTACACAGCTTATTTTCCATGAAGGCACCCTTATGGAAAAACTGGGATCTTAAGTCCTGCTTGACTGCCTGTCCCCCAGGAAGGCTCAAATACCCACTGGGGAGGAAATGTGTGGTGCCAGTGGGGTTTGCCAAGGGGAGCACCAAAACCACCAGGCTTGTTTTTGACCTCCCCAAAGTCAGTGTAGCAGCTTCAGCTTCCCAGAGTTTTTTTGTACCACGAAGACTGAAATGGGATGTGGAATTCCACAGACTGGAAGGGGATGTGGAATATTTCAGCTGGAAAGACTCACAATGATCATCTAGGATGTAGTGCTGAGGAAAGGGATGACCCAAGAGCCCCAGGTGCCTCCACATGGAGCAGAGAAGAGCTGTGAAGGCTGACAGGACTGAGCCCTCCTCTCCCACTGCCCCCTTCAGTTCCCTAGAGCACCAAATCCCAGGAATGCTGCTGGCATGGGACTCCCAGAGCTTCTGGTCCAACATCACACCAGGGAAGGGGAAAGCTGTATGAGGTGAATCTTTAAACCTCCAAAGATGGGGCTTCCCTCAGCAGCCCCTCTGTATCAGCACCCTTTAGTCTTTGTGATTAGCTCCAGATAAAATCCCAATTTTTGGTCACAAAGTACATTCCTTCTCTGCTACATCCCTGTAAATGAACCCCACCAAGTCCTGCCTCCCAGGCACATCCAGCATTTAAAACATGTCTTCTAAAGGAAAAAAAAAAAAAAAAAAAAAGGAGAAGAGATCACAAGTGATGGTCTGGGCCCTGATTATGGAGCTGAAGCCACTTTTATGAAAGAGTTTCTTTTTGTTGTTGTTGGGTTTTTTTTAAGATCTTTTGTTAAAGATCCCAACCAGGCACACCTCTCTTTACAGCTTTACATCTTTGACTGAAAGCACATCCAGGTTTCCCTGTGACAGAGCTGCTCCCCGAGGACGCTGTGACATGAGGATAACACCTCCCTGGGCACAGCACCAGGGAGCTCCACGGCTCCGGAGCAGCACCTCGAGGCTACTTCAGCAGCCTGTGCTAGGGGAAAGCAAACCCCAGGTGACACAGATCCATCACACAAAAGCAGCTTAACCAGCACTGATCCTCCACAAGAGGCTTTGGGTTCTGTAAGTAAGGATTTGCCTGATCTCCTGCAGGAACAAAGTGGGGGGGGTGTTGGTTGCACCATGAAGCCTCAGGCTTGGCATAGCCAGAATTTGACTTTCATACGAATAGTTGCTACTTTTGGGCTTGTTGGAAGCGATGAGAAATATTAAAGGGAAAGAAGGAAATGGAAGGGAAGGAGAAGGAACAAAATACGAGTTTTCCGGAAGAAACAATCTCTTTTTTAATCACAGGAAAGCCTAGAGAAGGTCACCCCAAACCCAGGGCAGCGCAATGAAACAGCGCAACATCGCAGCAAGTTTAGCAGAGAATTGGGAAAAGCTCCACAACACCCAGGTCTGAACATCTGCACAAACCCAGGCAGAGTTAAAAATAGCTGAAACACTTGTGGCTGACCCACTGAGCACACTACAGACACACCCCCTGCCTCCTTTGAGGATTTCAGATGATGCTGAGCCCACCGTGCCCCTGGGGAGGTTCCCCTCAAGCTCCCTTTGAAAATGCACCTTTTATTCTCAGGTTAAAATTTATGGACTCCAATTCCCAGCTGCAAGAACTTTTCTGGGTTTTGTAGCTAAATGAAGGAGGAGTCTAGGAAAAGAATATTGTCATCATGGAAGAGCTGAAAGATAATGAAAATGTTTCCTTTTTGTCCATGGATAGTTGGAACTGGAGGGTCTTTAAAGTCCCTTGCAACCCAAACCAGCCAATGATTCTGTGACTCCTTTCTGCTATCCAAGTAGTTTCCCGAGCACTTCACACATTTATCAGCCTGATGACTCCCTCCTCTGCTTTTTCCAGCTTTTTGTTAATCTCCTTTGCAAACATAAACCTCAAAAGTGAGTTCAGTACCCAGGATCCACCTCTCAGCTCCCGAGACAGCATCCACCTCCTTGCTGAGGTTTGATATTCCTCTGAGTGTGTCCAAGGTGACACTTCCCTGCCTCAGCCCAGCCCTGCACAGCTGCTCTTCCCTCTCCACTGGGCACTCCCACTGGGTATTTTTGGCTGTGCCCCCCAGCTCAGGGAAGGGAGGAGGCTGTTCCTGCATTTCCTATCATCCCAGTTCTGCTGGGAGTGGGATGAGATAGCCTCGATGCATCCAAAATTCGTGTAATTGGTAAATTACAGGGAAATTCATTAGGAGAAAGCCGACAAAAAAAGCAGCAGGGGGGCATCACACAATGAAGAACTGTTTTGGGGCAATGAGAAAGAAACAGGGCCATTTTCTTCCTGGCTTCTATGTCTCTGAGTTGATTTGAGGATTCTTAAGCAGCTCATGTGTTTGCCTCTCCAACCCATCCCCACAACACCACAACTCTGAACAGTTCCAGGAGCCCCAGGATATCTCCTAGGACATCTTCCTCTTTTATTCAACAAGAGCTTCCATCTGGGAGCTGTTCCTTTCTCCCAGCCTTGCTTTTTCAACATCCTGAGGTCACCTCCTTCTTATCTCACCTCTATCTGCCTCATTCCTGGAAGTATCCAAGGCCAGGTTGGTTGGGGCTTGGAGCAACCTGGGATAGTGGCAGATGTCCCTGCCCATGGGAGGGGGTGGAATAAAACCACCTTTAAGGTCCCTTTTCCCCAACCCAGTCTGGGATTCTGTGATTTTATGATTCAGTATATCCTGGTTCATCCCACCCCAAAGGACCCATCAGTGCATCCTTGTCTAACAGACTTTGATAGCAGAGGCCAATTTTCTGTGCCAGGTCCTGACTCTTGGGCCACCACCACTGCCAGTGGTTTTTTGGAGGTCTGGCTCCCAGTGAACCAAACCCACATCCAGCTACACACTGGACAAATGCCCATGGCACTGCAGGGTCACTTGGTAGCCTTGGCGCTGCTGTGACCTGTGGAAGGTCACGCTGTGCAGGCTGGGAAGCTGGACCGCTGCTGAAAAGGGAAAAAAAAGGGAAAAGACACTGCCATCAGCTAGGGCAGCACTGCAGGGAGCAGCCCAGAGGCTCAGACTCCTCCGGCAGCATCTTCTGGGAGAGTCTGTGGGACTGTGTGGCTCCAGCCTGCAGGGGGGACACCAGGACCTTTCCACAGCTTCTCTTTCATCATTTTCATCCCCATTTGAAAGGCTGCCATGCAATCTGCCCCCACTCTGCAGCCAGCCCTTCCTCACCTGCCAGTCCCAAGGCTCAGCCCCTGCCCCTTGCTAGAAGGGCAGCGCTGTCGAGATCCTGGTAAAATCAAAGCCTCCCGTCCCTCTGCTAGCTTAGCTGGGAGAGTCAGGTTACAGGCAGCAAACCCCCTATCTCTGATCACTTTAATTCCACTAACCCGTGTCATGTCAGACAGAGTCAACATTTGCTCTGGAAAACACTCAGGACGCAGAGAGAGCAAAGCCAGCCCGGCCCGTGGCCTCTCCCCGGCAACACTTTGAAATCACCCAGGGGAAAAGGCGAGGTGAACAGCTGGGAGCTTTCCAGCATCTCCTCGGAGCCCTCCTGACAGATCTCGGTCCCTGGAGTGTCAGGTTACCGGACGGGGAGAGGTGCGGGGGAACTGCTTTTATTATAGGAGGGTCAGCAGGGAATTCTGGCATTTTCAATTACCCCGAGCAGCAGCGGCTGTGATCGGGGTCAGGATTAACTGCGTGACCCGCGGCTGAAGACAGAGCGGCAGGGAAATGCGCCGTGATGCTGCGAGGCACCAGCCAGTCCAGAGGCCACGGGACAGGGCAGGGAACGGGGAGATGAAGGTTCTGCCAGAGCAGGATTTCTGCCACAGCATCTGGCAGGGGATGCCTGCGACTGTGGCAAAAGGGGGAGACCTGGAAAACCTTGGGGGAAGAGGGCAAGCTTCTCTCTCACTGCCTTCACCCAGGGACTCAGTGTGACTGGGGAACCCAGTGTGAAAGGTGCCTATTATATGGCTCTAGGCAAGTTTTCACACCAGGTAGCTCCAAGGAACGGGGAGCAGGATTCCCTGTGGGCATTCCCCAGGACAGGGAGGGTGGAGGTGACGCTGCACAGTGGCCAGGACAGTGCTGTGATCAGTCACGGAGCAAGGGCTTTCCTGACCTTCAATCCACAGGGCTTGGAGACCTCTGGGCTGGGATCCAGGCTCCAGCAGTCTGCAAAGCTGTGCTTGAAGTGGCAGGAGCACGCAGGGCCTCTGTGCAAGGCTTCAGGTGGAGCAGGCACAGGGGTGGAAGTGACCTCTGTTTGTCCAGCACGGGCAGAGGGGACAGCCAGGACAACTGATGCCACATTCCCAGAGACCTGGATGTCTCACACGACTGTCTCACCCACAGGACACCTAATCCAAACCAGCCCTCCCTCCTTGCCCCACGGCACCCCAGTCCCACACAGTGCCCAGCAGGTGACTGTCACTGGACAATAATGGCTCAACTGTCCCCACTCCAGGTCCCACCAGTGACCCCAAGGCCCCAGATTTTGTGTTCCTGTTCAGCTCAGAATCCAAACACATCCAGGTATCGAACTGGAAATCAGTTTCTCTGGTTAAAACCTCCCTCACATTTTGCTTTTCTGGGTAAAACTCTCTCCTGCCGTTTAAGCATCACAGACTTTCACACCATGGGCCCTCCTGGAGAGGCAGAACACTTGAATTCAGATGCCTTCCTCCAACAGGACGCACCATAGTGAGGAATACCTGGATGAGGAAGGGAAGAAGGGAGGATTCTCCCAACCTGGCCTCCGTGGGGATCCTGGTCACCCTGCTTTGCATGGGAGGTTAGGCTGGAAACCTTCAGAAGCCCCTCCACCAGCACTTGTGTGACTCTCCTGCTTAAAGGGTTCACCATTCCTCGGACAATCACAACATTTGTCCCCTCAATTCCTTTCCCAGTTCTGCCCCTGTGATCACAGGTTCAGGAATCACACACTTTTGGAACCAATTCTCTCCAGCAGAAGCTGAGGAAAGCAAGGGATGGCAGCACTGGGGCTCTTTAATAAGCAACATTTGCCCTTAAAGGAGTAAAAACTCTCAGGTCTGGGATATTCCTGGACTCGCTGGAGCTCTGGAAAATTGGTGTTTCACAGTGAGTGAGGTTTTTGTTCCTGAGGTTCTTGGCAAGGTCGCCCACATCGCCGTGTCAAGTGTCTGGAAAACTTCCCAGTGGGCCCAGCCTGCAACTCCTTGAGTCTGCATCTACAAATGCTGGAAAATCTTAAAAACACGGCAAAGCAGCCCAGAGCTGGCCCTGGCTGCAGCCCCACTCGAATCAAGGCAGGCTTTGGTGTAGATTACAGCCTTTAAAGCAGTTGCTAATGCCACAAGCCCAGCGACTTGGCCCGGGCAGACGAGGGTTTGGCTGTGTTTGAGCTCTTTGTTCAGTGGGGTTTGCAGCCCCATTTGCATGTGCCACCCGGCCTGAAGGGCTTTGTTCCCACATAGAGGAGCTGCTCCAGAGGATCCTGGCACCCCCACACCGCTGCCAGAGCAATTCTGGGGTCACACGGAGCCCAGGGTGCCCCCACCTCCTGCACCCTCTGCACGTGGAAAACTCATGTGCTCCAGGTCACGGCATGTCCCCTGCAAAAGGCTTTTGGGAAGCAGGAGCACGTTGGGAGCCAGACCCCCAGGCCTCCAACCTGCCCCCCAGGTTTTCCAGAACACGACACATTCCCCAAAAGAGCCAATTAATTGCAACGCCAACTGTCCTTAGGAACAACCTGAGTTCAGAATTTCAAACATGGAAATCTCAGAGCTATGGGCCTTGAAGGAGTGATGTCTGCTGCAGAGCATCCATGGAATCACAGAATGGTTCAGGTTGGCAGGGACCATTCCACCCCCTGCCATGGCCAGAGACACCTCCCACTGTCCCAGGCTGCTCCAAGCCCCATCCAGCCTGGCCTTGGACGCTGCCAGGGATCCAGGGGCAGCCACAGCTGCTCTGGGCACCCTGTGCCAGGGCCTGCCCACCTTCCTAGCCAAGAATCCCTTCCCAATATCACATCCATCCCTGCCCTCTGGCAGTGGGAGCCATTCCCTGTGTCCTGTCCCTCCATCCCTTGTCCCCAGTCCCTCTCCAGCTCTCCTGGAGCCCCTTTAGGCCCTGCAGGGGCTCTGAGCCCTCCCTGGAGCCTTCTCCTCTCCAGGTGAGCACCCTCAGCTCTCCCAGCCTGCCTCCAGAGGGGCTCCAGCCCTTGGAGCATCACTTAAGTCTTGCTAATTTGTGACTCAACTTTTTCCCTCGCTCTCTTGCAATGGCAGACTCCACCAGGTTCCTTGCGTGTAGGAGAAAATTTTGGAAACACCACTTTTTTTCCCTTGGGAAGAGCATTCCCTGCCTAACCCCAGCAACTCAGCTGCTTCCTGCACCCCTGCCAGGGCAGGCACGGCCACGGAGCAGCTGTGCAGGGCCAGGCACTGTGAGCATCCTGCTGCTTGCCCAGGGGCACACACACACTCATCCCTTCCCACAGGGACCCCACTAACCCCCAGGGACCCCAAGAAGGAACACTCGGCCAGGGGGCTGCAGTAGCCCCCTTGCTACAACCAGCCTCCCCAGCTGCCCCGGGGCACTGCCCCAGGGCTGTGTTTGCCAAGGGCAGCAGGAGAGATAAATCAGCCATCTGGAACACAGGAGGAAAAGGTGAGCCCTGGAGCTTTCCCAGCAGCTCCCAGCACAGCACAGAGCAGGGCTGGTGGAGTCCCTGGTTCGACAGAAGGGACTTTCCACCCCATCCATCACGGACAGACTGTTGTTTTGTGACCAAAGTCAGCTCCAGATGCACTGGAACAGGTTCCTGAAGCCCCAGGCAGGTGTGGGGAAAATGATCCTCAAGCTCATGGTGTAATTTATGCTACAGGGAAGCCTGGGAGTCAGCAGGAGGAGGAGCCCACGGAGACGGTGGCGGGCAGGGAAGCGCATCTGCTCGGGAAGCTCCAGCAGTGCAGCCCATCCCCTGCTCTGCCAACATCCCCCCAACTGCCCACCACAGGAGCGGGAAGAGGCTCCTGAAGAGCCAGCAGCTGGCAAAGCTCCTTCCATCTGCTGCAGACGGTCTCCAGTGGCAGAGGAGAAGGGATCTGGGCACGGCAAGATCCCTTGTGAGCACTCGCTGCCGGCTGCTCCAGGCTGGGGGGATGCAGAGAGGCCAAGAGGTTGGGACAACAAGTGAGGGTAGGTGGGCAGCAAATGCCAAGCCACAGCGTGTTCTGGTGGCACTCAGGGTGAAGGTGGGAGCTGTGGGTGAAGGGGAGAGGAGAGGAGAGGAGAGGAGAGGAGAGGAGAGGAGAGGAGAGGAGAGGAGAGGAGAGGAGAGGAGAGGAGAGGAGAGGAGAGGAGAGGAGAGGAGAGGAGAGGAGAGGAGAGGAGAGGAGAGGAGAGGAGAGGAGAGGAGAGGAGAGGAGAGGAGAGGAGAGGAGAGGAGAGGAGAGGAGAGGAGAGGAGAGGAGAGGAGAGAGAAGAGAAGAGAAGAGAGAGAAAAGAGAAGAGAAAAGAGAAGAGAAGAGAAAAGAGAAGAGAAAAGAGAAGAGAAAAGAGAAGAGAAAAGAGAAAAGAGAAGAGAAAAGAGAAGAGAAAAGAGAAGAGAGAAGAGAAGAGAGAAGAGAAAAGAGAAGAGAAGAGAGAAGAGAAAGAGAAGAGAAGAGAAGAGAAGAGAAGAGAAGAGAAGAGAAGAGAAGAGAAGAGAAGAGAAGAGAAGAGAAGAGAAGAGAAGAGAAGAGAAGAGAAGAGAAGAGAAGAGAAGAGAAGAGAAGAGAAAGATGACAGAACCAGGATGGTGACACGGGTCCATGGAAACAAGGTCTGGGTGGTAACTGGGGTAGGAGAAGCAGCCATGGGGATGTCAAAGTTTCAGGAGGTTTGGAGCCTGGGACCAGGCCGAATTGTCACAGAAACACATCCAGTGAAGCCCCCAAAAGATGAACCCAGGGATTTAAGTGACCTCAGGACAGCAGCCCAGCAGATGCTCTAGCCTGCTGTGTCACACAGGGAAACAGGCTTTGTCCTGGCTCCTCCATGTGCGAGATGGCTCCAAAGCTCAGGAAATTTCTGCTTTTCCCCCTTTTGTGGCAGTTTTCTGCACAACAAGTATCCTACCAGGCCTTGAAACATCAAGAAGTATAAGAATACTTCTCATGGACCTCAGTCACCTCAGTTCAGCTGAGGCTTCCCCACTTGGGTCATTGTGGTCTCCCATTTATGCAGTTCCTGGACAGATGTCAACAAAACCACTTCCAGCTTGCAGTTTTCCAAATCAAACATTTTACTGGTGTCCTGACAGACAGAGCCTCCTGTATTTCCTTAGAAAATCAGTGATTTCACTGGGAAAAAGAGCAGCGAGCTACACAGGCTCATGTACAAGGATCAGATGGGCTGCCTGTCTCTTGATAGCTCAAGATTAGTTCCTTCTACTTGAAAGATGTTTTAGCTAAAGCCAGGACTGAACTGGAGGAAAATTCCAATCCCTAGTAGTGTCCTGTGCCAGGCTGGACAGGGCTTGGAGCAACCTGGTCTAGTGGAAGATGTCCCCACTCATGGCAGGGGGTAGAATGAGCTGAGCTTTAAGGTTCCCTCCAGCACCAACCAGATTCTGGGATTCTGGGATTTGAACTGGTATTCAGGCTGTCCTAAAACATCTCCGGGCTAGAACCTTTGAAGCTTAGTCAAATGAAGAGCAATGGGCATAAATCATAGCTTGGGAGGGTCATCGGCAGAAGTTCCCTCCCCAGGAGGATGGTGCAGATCTGGGACGGGTCAGTGGGACCATGGGGAGAGCTCTGCCTTTGGAGATAACCAACAGCTGTCTGCCCAAAGCCATGACTTCCCTTATGTACTGCTGGCAGGAGCCCTGAGTGGGAAGTTGGATGAGGAATCTGAGATACTCAAATGTTACAACCTCCTGCCTTTTATTCTGGAAGAAAACAGGAAAGTGGAGTGTCAAAATCTTGCTAAAGTTCAAGGCCAGCTTGGATGGGGCTTGGAGCAACCTCTGCTAGTCAAAGGTGCCCCCTGCCCATGGCAGGAGGTGGGACTGGATAATCTTTAAAGTCCCTTCCAACCCAAACCATTCAGGGATTCTATTATAAACAAATACTCGGAGCTTTGAAGCTCTGGAAAGCTCATTCCAGCCCTTTGAGGTAATTTCTGCACTTTCCCAGGTTTCTGGTTTCACATCAGTAACTCCTGGCTGCAGCAGGACAGAGCTGAGCAGCACAGGAGAGAACAGGAGGAGCCACCACTGCTGCTTGTGTCCGGAGCAGCACGGGCTCTGCCGTGCCTCCCTCACAGGAAGGGAGCCAACCTCTGATGCACAGTGAAAGTGAGAAGATAAAAGCAAGACTCCCTGCGCCCCAGGCAGTACAACTCTCCTGTCCCTGCCTAGCTTGGCAGCATCACTAATGTGACAAGCAAACAGCAGGCTGGGATGGCTGGTGAGAAGGTCTGGTCCTCCCCACCTCATCCCTTCACCTCGCCTGCTCCCCGACCTCTCTGTGCCCCCTGCTGCCTTTGCCAGCAGAGCTCCGGGACCATGGCTGCAAGGGAATTGTTTTGATGGAAGGTGAGGGGAAAGATTCCTCCTTTCTGGTTCTCTGCATATCCTGGGATCTGTCTCGTCGGTGCTCCATCATTCATGGATGAATTCCTCAAGGTTTGTAGCAGGATCAGGCTGGGCTCGGTCCCGTGATAGGAAAGCCCCAGCAGATGAGGACCATGGCTTTGGAGCGTGGTCACCTGTCCTTTTGAGCCCATGGGATCCTCCAAGTCCTGTAGGGACAGACCTCCCCAAAGACCCTGCGTGCCTGGGACACAGCCTGAGCTGGGACAGCCACCAAAAGTCAAACCCTACGGCTGCCTGGCATGCACCTGGGACTGAGGTGTGAGCTGCACATCTTCCTGGCCAAGAGACCCAGAGAATCATGGAAGATTGGAAAAGACCTCCAAGACCATCAAGTCCAGCATTTGACTGAATGCCACCTTGTCCACTAACCCATATCAGCATGTAAAATGCAGCACAGAATAATAATGCAAATAATCATAACAACTTTTCTGGATCTGTAGAGAGGGAAAAATCTTCCTGATGGGTTTATTGGGACAGTGGATCGGTTTTCTTCACCACACACTCCTTGTATTCCCTCTGTAAGGGCCATTTATAGCCCTTGGCTCTGTTTGCAGCCAAGAGCCTCTGACATCAGCACTAATCCTCGCTCCTTATCCCCTGCGACAAGAGTTGCTCACAAAAGGGACACATTCCCAAGAGCCTGGATGCTTTCCCCGGACACTGGGAGGTCTCGAATTTGTCTCTGGATACTCCAGAGCCCAAGGCTTCTTCCTCCCTCCTCAGGTCACAGAAGCCAGTTGCCAAGAAGTGCCCTTCCCATTGCCATTAACCCATCCCTGCCCACTGAGCCCTTTCCTTCAGCTTTCCCAGGGCGCTCAGCCTGTCCAGGGTGTGGATGGAGCCTGCAAATCCCCAGAGCACCAAGACTCTCCCCTCTCCCCACCCTTCCCCAAAGAAATTAGTAGTCAGTGGCTGCCAGCAGGAGCTGGTGCCTGGCACGGCTCTCAATTAGTCAAGTGTCATTATCTGGAGCCCTGGGGCAGGCCCAGCTCCTTGACCCCTTGAGATGCTGGCATGGCTCTCAGCCACCCTTTTGGCACAGACCATTTGTAGAGGAATGGCTGGGAAAAGGCTCTTGGTGGCACCCAGGCTCTGTCACAGGACCCTGGCATGTGGAGAGCCCTGGATTTCACTCCAGAAGGGACGCTGAGCTTTGGGGGATGCTCAGCTGCAGGGTGTGAGAGGCAGGAGCGAAAAGGTGAGATGGAGATGCAGGGTGTGGAGCTGGAGGCTGAGGAGAGCCTGCTGAGAAGAGCAGAGAGAAAACCCAGCCTGGGCTCAGAGGTGACAGGAGGGATCGCCCAGGAAGGCAGGTGTATCGTGTTTGTGGGGATCCAGTTTGCTGGAAGGGGTCACGGCCATGGGATGACGGTCACCAAACCATCACCCACCCTGTGCCACCCACCTGGCCACACCCAGGACCTTCCTTCCCCCTGCCTGCTCTAGAGGGATTGTTTTTCTTACTCTTACAGGAGATTTTTCCTGTGATCATAGAATGGTTTGGATTGCAAAAGCTCATCACCCCTTGCCATGGGCTGGGACACCTTCCACTAACCCAGGCTGCTCCCAGTCCTGTCCAACCTGGTTTTGGGCAATTCCAGGGATTCAGGGATAGCCACAGCTTCCCTGGGCACCCTGTGCCAGGGCCTGCCCACCCTCACAGGGAGGAATTCCTTCCCAATATCCCATCTAACCCTGTCCTCTGGCAGTGGGGAGCCTTCCCCTCTTGTCCTGTCACTCCGTTCTCTTATAAAACGTGGGTGCTGAAGAACTGGTGACACCTAAAGGTTTTGGATGCTGCTGGTAATGGGCACCTCTCCTCAATCCTACAGCAGAGAGTCCCTAGCAGCCACTCTGTGCCCCTGGGGGAACCAGAGGGATTTTCCTTGCTTCCTGCAGGGCTGCAGGACCCCGAGGGGTGGCAGTCACTTTGCTTTGTCCTGCTGTGGCAGGAGCACAAGCCCATCACACATTCAGGATGGAGCCCCAGCTGGCTCGTCCATCCAGAGCCAGGGCAGAGGGAGGCTCATCCTCCCTCTCCTCTCCCCCAACACCCTCCATTCTCCTGTCCCAGCTCTGCCTTTGTGTCTGCAGCTTCTATTACCGACTGCTAATGATCTACATCAAGGCTGCCAGGCGGTGGGGAGTGTAAGCAGAAGAATCCAGAGCCTCTAATTACAGAGGAATTAGCAAGCAGACAGTTAGTGTTTAGCGCTAATGAATAGATACATTAAGAGAGACATCACACAGGCTGAGAAGTGTGAGCCCTGATAATAAAGGAGTGTCAAACCAGGAAAACACAAGGAGGAGGATCCAGGGGACTGAAAAGGATTCGCCTTCGACTCGGCTCGCTGGTTTTGCTCAGGTGGGAGCAGCCACGGGTGATACATGAAGGTTCAAGCACAGCAGAGAAATGCAAGTACGAAATACGAGCATCAAATGATGAATCCATTGTACAGGACCACTGTGGAAGGGCGCAGAGACCCTTCCCAGCTCTGGGCAGCATTTCAGCCAGCCCAGCTCCATCAGGCAAAGGGAGCTGCTCATCCAGACCCATTCCCCTTTCCTCCCTGGGGGCAGACCTGGCCCTGCCTGGAGCCAAACCAGGGCTCAGCCCGTGCCAGACCTGCCCCCAGGGCTTCAAAAACACCCTGGCCCCGCTCCCGAGCTAACTGCAGATCAGAGGGCACCGTAATGGTTCACTCAGACATTTTTGCAGGTTCCCTCTGTCCTCACGCTCTGGAAGTGAGGCCCAAGTGATGCCAAGGATGCCCACCTGCCTGACTGCTGTTTTACCCCACCCACCGTTCCCAGCAGCCAGAACACACCACAGCCTCCAGGCGATTCACCCACTGCTGCCAAATTCAGCCCTGGAGGTCAGGTGGTGTCCAGGGCAGCTTCAGAGGGACCAGAATCTCTCCTGCTGCCAGGCAGGGCTGGGCCTCACTGGCATCCTTCCACCTCAATCCCGCTAAGCCAAGCCCCGGCCCCGGCCTGTGCCCAGCTCCAGATGGTTTCCAGGAGGGCTGGGAAGGCAGCCCCTGGCCAGCAGCTCGGGAGGGCACCCCCAAACACTCTGACCATCCCTCCTGCCCCCAGCAAAGCCACCCTGCAGACCCCGAATCAAACCCTCCCAGCTCTGTGCCTCAGCTGCTTCAGCAAGTGGCTCTGGAGTGGCACAAGAACCGGAGCAGATTCACAGACCGTTATCCCAAATATTCATCTCCCAGTCCCTCGCCTGCGCAGCTCTCCTTTGCTTTCTCTGCTTTCTCTGTCCTGGCTCTCTCCACAGTCCCAGCGGGGATTGCAGCTCCTATCAAAGTGCTGGAGCCTCCTCACCTCCCCTCCCCAGGAGCCGGCAGTGTGTAACACTCTGATGGTGCCTGCAATGATGCTCCGAGGCAGCAGCCTCAGACCCAGGTGCTGAGAGTGATGCTGTGACACCAGGGGACAGTGCCACGAGCTGTTCTGCTGCCACGATGGGGAGGCAGCTCTGCTTTGGGCCATGCTCCAGCTTTCCACTGAAATCAGGGATACTTTCACACCCAGGGCTTGGGATTCACTCAGGAATTGCCAGGCACTTTCAGTCACCACCAAGATTACGGAATAAGCAACACCTCACCCCACCTCTCGTCCCCTTCCAGCCCACAGGGGCTCAGCCAGCACTGCTGTCCTGGGGTGACATTATGATCACAGAATTCACAGAATCACTGGGTTGGAAGAGACCTCAAAGATCATCGAGTCCAACCCAACCCTCAACTAAACCATGGCACCGAGTGCCACATCCAGGCTTTTCTTAAACACATCCAGAGATGGTGAATCCACCACCCTCCCAGGCAGACCATTCAAATACTTTATCACCCTTTGTTTAAAAAATATTTTCCTAATATCCAACCAGTGTTTCCCTTGGAACACCCTGAGACTGTGTCCTCTTGTTCTGTTAGTGCTGCCTGGAGAAAGAGCCCAACCCCAGGTGAGCACAGCCACCCTTCAGGGAGCTGTGGAGAGTGATAATGTCACCTCTGAGTCTCCTTTTCTCCAGGCTGAACAACCCCAGCTCCCTCAGCCCTTCCTCACAGGGCTCACGCTTGTACCCCCAGTCGTCCGTTCTGTTTATGCTGGACACTGTGTTCTCTACCTTTACAACAACGCAGAGAACGAAGGGGGAGAAAGGAGAAGCGCCGAGCTTGTTTTCAGATTCGCCAAAATCCGCCAATTTGTACCCTAAACCACAACAAACCCCCGGAGACGCTGCCCGCCCCGTCCCACCCCACCCCGGCGGGGATCCCTGCGCGGTCTGGGCCTTACCGGCCTGGTTGGTGGTGATGTTCACCGAGGCGAACTGCGGGGAGAAGGGGCTCTGGTCGGTGACGCCGTTGACGGCCTGGATCTCGAAGGTGTACTGGGTGTGGGCCAGCAGGTCGCTGATGTAGATGCGGGGCTCGGTGAGGCCCAGCTGGCGCGGGGCGAACTGCACGTTGTCGCCGCAGCGCGTGCAGGCCCCGCGGCCCGCCCCGCAGCTCTTGCAGATGATGTTGTACACCAGGTCCTCCCGGCCCCCCGAGTCCCGTGGGGGGCTCCACTCCAGCATCAGGGACGTCTCGTTCACGCTGGAGATCACGGCCTGCGGGGCTGACGGGATGGCTGCGAAGGGAACGGGCAGGGAAAGGTGAGATGGCGGCATGTCCTCCTCCTCCCCCATCCCCGGGCAGGGCTCTGCACCAGCTGAGCCGGGTGCTTGCCTTGGTGTGAGAAGCAAGCTGGACATCCAAAGGCAAGAGTGGGAGTGACACCAGCCCTCTTACCCCATGTTGGAACCCTGGAGGCTGAGAATTTCAGGCTTTCTGTGGTAAAAAAGGCACCGACCTTCAAGCAAGAACCACGTTTGACCTGAGACCTGAGTTCCAAAATTGAGTGATGGCACTGGGGTTGTGGGTGCGTAGTTTGAATGTATTGTGTGATCTCACTGGGTGAAAAACTTAGATTTCAAGGTTTTAGTATATAGTGGTGTCTATGGGGCAATACGGAGGATTTAGGGCGTTGGCTGAGTCCTTCTTCTTCTTGGTTTCGGGTGTTTTTTTTTAATTGTGTGGTCAATTATTGGGTTAAAAGTATAAATAATACAGGTGTCATCTCGTTATTGGGTGATTAGCACTTAAATAACCTTGGAAAGAGTCAGAGGCACCTCCATTTTCTACCTTGCTAGTTAGACCTCACGACTCATGAGACTGTAACATAGATAAGAACTAATAAACACTGAGTCCGAACAACTCCAGGCTAATCTGACCATGTGACAGCCCCAGCGAAATTGGTTTGTGTAGTGTTCCCCAACAGCCCACTGGGACAGACACCTTTGTCAAGCGTCCCTTGGTGCTTTGACTGAGCACCATCTCCCTTCCCCACCACGGGGTCCCCTCCCGGCTGCCCAGACCCACGTACTGGTGCACGGCATGTCCACGGGGTCGGCGTCAGCCCGGTAATATCCATTCCGGCACACGCAGTTCGTGGCCCCTTCCGAGGTTGTCCTGCTGTTGATGGGGCAGTGGACACACCCTTCATCCCCCTGGCTGGCCTTGAATGTTCCCGAGGGGCAGCCTGGAAGAGAAGGAGAGCGGCGGTGAGCAGTGAGAAGGGGGCTGGGGGCGATGCCTGGAGCCCAGCACTTGCTGCCAAAACAATCCTTGGGGCTCTGCAGAGTCCAGAGGGAATCCTGACAACTGGAGGTGAACGCAGGGGAGGAGTGGCTGGTTGGAAGGTCCTGAGGAGGCGCCTGCAGAGATGGGACCCCATGTAGACACCTCTGTCCTCATCCCCCAGCTGTGAGTGCCAAGCAGGGGTTCCAGGAGTGCAGAGGGGATTTTTAGCCACTACCACAAAAGAAGATGTGAGTGGCTGTACCAGGTCAGACCACGGACACCAGAATCCTCCCCCGAACAGCAGCTGTCAGGGGGGTTTAGGTTGGAGATCAGGAACAGGTTCTTCCCCCAGAGGGTGCCGGCACTGCCCAGGCTCCCCAGAGAATGGGCACGGCCCCGAGGCTGCCAGAGCTCCAGGAGCATTCAGACAGCGCTCCAGGGATGCACAGGGCGGTGTTGTTGGGGTGTCTGTGCAGGGTCAAGGGTCAGATTTTATCCCTGTGGGTCTCTTCCAAGTCAGGATACTCCATGATTCCATGAGCAGCCAAGGAGCAGGGCTGCCCACAACACATCACCGCTCCTTTCCAAGGTGCAGCTCCTTGCACTCAATACCCCACGTGGGTGTTCTCCCACTGTTACCCACTCATTTTCTTATGTCCTGCACCTGTTTCACCTGTAAAGAGCCCTGTGCTGTAACCACACGCTGCAGGAAGAACCTGCTGCTCTCTGCTACAGAGCCAGGCTGCCATTCCCGATGCCATCCCACATTCCCGCTGCTGATGGATGCTCCATCACCATCTGCCTTGTCCACGACCTCTAGAGTTGTCCAAATCCCTGTCATGCTCCACACTGCCTGACAACATTCACTGTTTTATTATCCTTTTTCAGCAATGCCCACGTTATTTTTCAACTAGCGTGGACTGAGTGTGGGAGCCCCAAGATCTGAGTTGTGAGGGACATTGGGGCCAACTCCCAGCTCATCTCTGTGCAGTGTGTGAGCTGGTCTACTGGAAGATGCCCCTGCCCGTGGCAGACAGTCTTTGAGGCACCTCCAAACCCAAAACCATTCCTTGATTCCACCACCCCATGAACCTGGGGTTATTTTCTGCCATTTGTATCACCTCAAGTCTTTTTGAATTCCAGTTGCCTTCTCATTCCCTGGCCATGCTGTCTCACAGGGTCCTATTGCAAACTTTCCACAGAGTTTTGTCATCATGACTGTGCAGATGTGTCACCTGGGGACACAGCAGTGCTGGGTTGATGATCCTAGGGGCCATTCCGACCTTAACCATTTTATGACTCAATATTACAAATAAATTGCCGGTTCTGCCGAGCAGTAACAGCGGGCTGAGCTCTCCCTCCAGGGCTCTGAGCCCCTCACAGGTGAGGAGGATGCTCCATAAGCAGCACCCACTCAATCCCACGTGTGTCCAGCCCCACAGGGCGAGCCAGGGGGTGCGTGGTGCCTACAGCAGATGGTGGTGAACTAACAGATCCAGCACTCATGGATGAAAGCTCTCAACACCACAAAGCCCCTTCCAAGCCCAGGGATCATCAGTGCCCAAGGAAGAGCTCGGCTCAGACTGTTCCCCTGTGGTTGCTCCTGTTGAGACTTTCTGTTGCTGTTAATTCTTACGCAGCCTGAAGAGCCTGGGGGGAGGCAGGTGGTTCATGTGCTGAAACAAGTTTAACAAACTCCTTCAGTTTCCTGCCAAGGCTCCCAGGAATGAGGCAGATCAGAAAACAGCCTGGGAAAAACGTTCACTGGGGTTGCTGTGAGCAAGAGCCATTGCTAAGAAGTAGCTATTTCTTATTTGGGAAAAAAAAAAAAAAGGAAAAAAAGAAAGCAGTTTTCGGGTTTGGGTTTGGTTTTTTTTTTTTCCTGTTTTCATCTCCTTTTCTCCAGAATTATCCTTAGTTTCCAATGAGAAAAGCTCTGCAGAGAAATTCCATCAGCCTTCCTGATTGCACCGTTCCTCCTTCCTCTTATGGCCAAAGGAGCTGGTGAAAACCAGGATTCTCCTCATGTTCCTGGATCTTTCCATCAATCCCTCACTTGTTCAGTTCCATTCCTGACCCGCTTCCCTCGGGACCAGCCCATCTCAGAGGATGTTAAGCTGCTGGGAGGCGATGGCTTGGCAGTTCTGCATTCCCCAGAAGTGATGGGGACATGATAACAGGCTTCCTGCACTAATACCAATATTTGAGACACACAAAAGACCAACACATAAAATCGCTCTCATCTGACAGCCTGGGTGAAATGCAGGGTCATTCCAGCATTGGAATGGTTGGTATCAGACAGGAGCCTCTTTCACCTTCCTGAGGTTTATTTTAAGAATAGCTACCTTCCTATAATGCTTCTTCTGCATGAAGACAGAGAGAGATGTCTTTGTGCCCAGGCTCTGGAATGTAGTGGAAAAAAAAAAAAAAAATCCCCACATTGGCCCTGGCACAGGTCAATGGCTGGAGAGAGATAAAAACTGAGGCTCAGTGGTTGTTCCTCAAAAATGCCAAGCTGGGACACTGAAACTCTTTGCATGAGCCACCAAAACACAGCCAGGAGTTTTGGCAAGTCCCTTCCTCCCCACTAGGTCCCGCATGGGATAAAATAATCCGGGAAAAATGAGAACTTCTCTGAAGTCAAATGTTCTGAGATCATGTGGAAAGACAGAAAAATCACTGAAATTGAACTAGGTCAACCCAGTTTTCTGTCCTGGGGGGTGACAGCAGCTTTGGGACATTGCTGCTTTTCCTCAGGCTTGCAACAAGGACATGCCTAGAAATTCCTGCTTGGGAGAGGGAATTGAAACAGTGAAAGCACAGAAATTTCTACTTCCTCCAAGCATCTTTCATCCCTGGAGGGTGATTTTGGTGCCCCTGGCTCTGGCCCCATCACTGCAGCAGTTTCCTGCACCTCCAGCACCAATGGGATGCTGACAGGGGTTCACAGGGAACAGACGGACCTTTAGGAGATGAACAGAGGCCACACCTTGAGTGCTGTGTCCAGCTCTGTGCCCTCAGTTCAGGATGGACACTGAGTGCTGTGTCCAGCTCTGTCCCCTCAGTTTAGGATGGACACTGAGTGCTGTGTCCAGCTCTGTCCCCTCAGTTCAGGATGGACATTGAGTGCTGTGTCCAGCTCTGGCCCCTCAGTTCAGGATGGATGTTGAGACCCTTGAGCACATCCAGAGGAGGGAAGGAGGCTGGTGAGGGGCTGGGAACACAAACCCTGTGAGGAAGGGCTGAGGGAGCTGGGGTTGTTCAGTCTGGAGAAAAGGAGACTCAGAGGTGACCTTATCACTCTCCACAGCTCCCTGAAGGGTGGCTGTGCTCAGCTGGGGTTGGGCTCTTTCTCCAGACAGCACCAACAGAACCAGAGGACACAGCCTCAGGCTGCATCAAGGGAAATATAGGCTGGATATTAGGAAAAAGTTTTTTCATGGGATAGAATATTAAAGTCCTGGAACAGTCTGCCTGGGGGGGTGGTGGAGTCACCATCCCTGGACGTGTTTAAACAAAGCCTGGATGTGGCACTCGGTGCCATGGTTTAGTTGAGGTGTTAGGGCTGGGCTGGAATCGATGATCTTGGAGGTCTCTTCCAACCCAGTGATTCTGTGAATTCTGTGAATTGCCTCGCTGCTGCACAGATCCATGGAGGGCCGCCTCACTGGGGCACAGCTCCGAAGGCAGTCTGGAGTACTGGCTGTGGCTCTCTCCAACCAGGTTGGGAATGCTGAGCAGCACCGTGGCTCCTTGTTTCCCATTCAACCCCTCCCAGGACACGCAGAGGTGGCCGTGCCTGGGAAGGCACAGAAGGCTTTGGCAATCACAGAATCATGGAATAAACTGAGCTGGAGGGGACCCACAAGGATCATGGAGTCCAACTCCTGAAGGGAAGGGAATGCCATCAGCAGCACCCTCGGAGGATCCTGCCCTCCCTGCAGAGAACCACACCAGCATGTGGGAGGCAAGGCCACCTCTGCTGCTGGCACCAAGCTTCCAGCCCTCCTGTCCCGGGGCAGCTCAGCAGGGAAAGGCAGCCCATGGCTCAGGGAAAACCTTTGGCCAAATGTGCAGGAGGGGCCGCACAGGGGTTCCCTGTTCCTTCGTGTCTCGCTGCCTCTCTCTAACCAAATGTTTAATTAATCCAGTGCGAGCTGGGCAGGCTCCAACCAGGCTCCCCTACAGCCCAAACTGCCCTGGCCTTCAGAATCCACCCCAGGCCCCTCCTGGAAACAGCTCTGAGCAAACAGCTCCCTCCTGCAATAAAAGTTCCTAAAATGGCACCTTCAGCCCTTGTTGAGGGCCCTGAGGAAGGAAGGATCCTCCTCACCCCCTCTGCCTGGCCCTGTTTCTCCTGGCAGCAAAGATCCCTGAACTCCAGCAAGGCATTTTTAAAGGCTGATGGAAACCAGGCAGCCCTGGCTGTCAGGATCTGCCAGGAGCCTTAAATCCCCAGCCTTATCTCCCCACTGGCTCCTTTCTCCCTGTGGGGCCAGGGCTGGGGGCTGCCTCTGCAGCTTCCCTACCGCTGGGCTGGTCTCCTTGGCCACATCCTGCCTCTTGCCGTCCTCTGTGGGTTTGGGGGTCCCTCTCCACACTGTTGGGATCCCTCCTCGATGCTCTTGGGGTCCCTGCCCCACAGCCCTCCCTGCTCCCACTGGCACTATCCTCATCACCCCAGAAACTCTACGTGGGTGCCTTGGCCCCACACCAGAGCGCTGCTCCCTCTCCGACCCCACATAAAATGAGTCCAGATATGCTCTGATGGAGAATAAGGAAAACAGTGTCCTGGGCCAAGCCAGGAGGAGCACGGCCAGGACACTGGGGGAGGTGTTTCCCTTTCCCTTGGCAGGCACTGGGGATGCTGCCATGGCTAGGCCAGGGTTGGCCAATTCAAGGGCAATATGGAGAAGGAGAGTCCAGCGGAGGGACACCCAGATGGTCATCCCTGGGGAAAAAGGGCGTAGGGGAGGTGGGAAGAGCTGGATGGGGTAACTGGGGATCCTGGGGGAAGAGGGGATCTCATTGCTGAAGACAGGCTCAAGCACTTCTCAGGGCGCCAGACTGCACAAGACAGGACAAGGACCACAAGTTCAGACAGGATATTATGAAAAGCTGCTTCTCCAAAAGATGGTGCTGGCCTGGGAGAGGGGTGGTAGAGTTCCATCCTTGGGGTAGATGGAGCAGAATTCCACCTTGGGCTCGTGCTCGTGGCAGCCACAGCGCAAATGGGCATTGGACACGAGACCCCAGAGCCTCCCTGGCCAGCACTGCTGGCTCTCTGCTGCTCGTGGTGTGTGGGGCATTTCATGGAACCATGGAATGGCAGGATGGCTTGTGTTCCAAGGGATCTTAAAGCTCATCTCAGGCAGCTCCAAGCCCAGTCCAACCTGCCCTTGGACACTGACAGGGATCCAGGGGCAGCCACAGCTGCTCTGGGCACCCTGTGCCAGGGCCTGCTCACCCTCACAGCCAAGAATCCCTTCCCAATATCCCATCCAAATTTACTCCCAGTTTAAAGCCATTTCTGATGCTCTGTGCAGAACTACTATGTCTAACCAGCTCTGGATTTCCCCCTTTTTCCCTTCATCCACCATACCCTGCTCGGAAGATGAGGTGGTGCTGCAATGACACTGTCACTTTTTTTCCCATATTCTGCTCTGTTTTGTCCCTTGCACCTCGACCCTTGTTTTTCAATTCTGCATCTAAGCAGGTCTCACTTGTAAATGTGTCCCTCCTCTGCTTGTCCTCACCCGGTGGGGTTTGTTCCCTGAGTGAAAGGGTGGCCTTTGGACAGCAGTGCTGCCTTTGGGTCCAATTCTGCCCTGGCATCCCCAGCCTGGAGAGTGCTGCAGGAGAGGACTTACTCAGGCCTTGAGGAGGCAGGTGGTGACACCCAAACCCTTTGGACACTGGAGCTGGCTGCTAGCTTGGAAAGAGCCAGGAGCTGGGACCTGTAGGTGCCAGCTCTCTGCACTCTCCCTTCCTGGGGCTGCATGGGTCCTCTGGTTTCCTTAGGGATAAATTTAATTAGCAGCCTGCGCTGTTACCTCATCCTCCGATAAGCAATTAATGCCACTGCCAGGTGCTGTGACTGCCAACAGCTCTGACAGCATTTGGAGAGCAGGGGAGGGAGATGCAGGAGGGAAAATAGGGTTAAATGAGATTAACTAGAGGGGAACCTCCATGATGTGAATTACAGAATTGTCAATAAAGGGAATGGTCCCGATGCAAATGTTCCTGCTTAACCTCATCATTCTCCACGGGACAGGAATGGAAGTGAGAGAGCACAGGCTGCAGAAGCATCCTCCTGGTTTACAGACACATACCCACTGACTGGGGCAACACCCTGCCCCTCTGGGGGATCACCTGGCTCCCATCCCCTGCCCACAGGCACTGCTGCTCACAGCTGGAGATGCCAACGCCCCAAACAGAATCACAGAATCACAGAATGTCTGGGTTGGAAGAGACCTTCAAGATCATCGAATCCAACCCAGCCCTAACACCTCAACTACATCATGGCACCGAGTGCCACATCCAGGCTTTGTTTAAACACGTCCAGGGATGGTGACTCCACCACCTGCCCAGGCAGACTATCCCAGAAATTTATCACTCTGTCCATGAAAAACTTTTTCCTAATGTTCAACCTATATTTCCCTTGATGCAGCTTGAGGCTGTGTCCTCTGGTTCTGTCAGTGCTGCCTGGAGAAAGAGAACAACTCCAGCTGATATAACCACCCTTCAGGGGGCTGTAAAGAATGAGAAGGTCACCTCAGAGTCTCCTTTTCCCCACATCCCCTGCAGTGGAGCTCCCCACCAGCCACCTCAGCTGCTCCCAGCTCCACCCAAGGCTCCCTCAGACACAACTCCCTCAAAACTGCCCTGCCAAGGACTTCCCTGCCATGTGCACCCTGCCTGTCCACAGCTCATGGCAGTTTAAGAGCTCACAACTCGTTCTCAGCATCATCTCCTGCGTCCCTTGGTCCTTGGGAAGTGGGGCAGTGGTGGGGCAGCGTGGGGCTGTGACAGGACCTTAGTGCTGGGGGTCACAGGGGTTTGGAGAGCACAGGGCAGGGCAGAGCGATGCCCTGCTCTGGGAGCTCCCCAAAACACACCACACTGGAAGGTCTTGCAAGAGGCAAATATACCCTGACCTCTGGCCCAAAGCTCCAGAGACCCACCATGAGACAAAGCAATGGCACTCACCACACACCAAATCCAGGCAGGTCCAGCTCCCTGCTCTCCTGAGAGCATCCCCAGCCTCAGCCCAGCCCAGGCAGCTCTCTCCTCGTGCCGTGCTCCAGCAGCAGAGCTGAGCTCTCACTGTGGGAGAGGCTTCGTACTGGGGGCTCCCCAGCAAACCCCCTCCCCTGCAGGCTCCCAGGGTTCACAAGGTCACCTCCCTTCCAGCACTGCTCCCAAGTTCAAGCACCTGGTGAGCCCAGCACACCTGTGGGCAACACACCTGCGAGCTCCCCTGCCCTGCTGGGGGGAGGGCACATCCATCAGCGCCGAGGGGACTCGCTGTCAGAGAGAAACGCCTGGAATTCCTTACCTGCCCCCTTTCAGCCTCCCCAGCCCGTCACGGGTTCTTAAAGAGAAATGGCAAGTTCTCTGTCCCTGCTTGAGCATGTGGGGCTGGGGATGGGCCAACATCCTCGGGCTACAGATGGAGAGGAACTGTAATGCAGCTTTTATCCTGGCAGGGCCATCCACACACGAGGGGAGAGGATTTCCCTGTGCCTGCTTGGGGTCAGGCTCCTCTCCCAGGAAACAAGCTAAAGAACAAGAGGAAACGGCTTCAAATTGGACCAGAGGAGGTTTAGGTCGAATATTAAGGAAGATTATGTCATGGAAAGGGTGGAACCAAAGCTCCAGGGGCTGGACAATGGCATTGCCTGGGAGCCCTGGGGTGACGTGCATGGAGCAGGGGAGTACTGGGGCACTGCTTCCACCTCTGGAGTACCCAGCACAGCAAGGACATAGCAGCTGCTGCAGTGAGTCCCGAGAAGCCACAGAGATGCCCCAAGGGCTGGAGTCCCTTCAGAGCCAGGCTGGGAGAGCTGGGGGGGCTCACCTGGAGAGGAGAAGGCTCCAGGGAGGGCTCAGAGCCCCTGGCAGGGCCTAAAGGGGCTCCAGGAGAGCTGGAGAGGGACTGGGGACAAGGGGTGGAGGGGCAGGACACAGGGAATGGCTTCACATGGACAGAGGGCAGGGATAGATGGGACATTGGGAAGGAATTCCTGGCTGTGAGGGTGGGCAGGCCCTGGCACAGGGCTCCCAGAGAAGCTGTGGCTGCCCCTGGATCCCTGGAAGCGTCCAAGGCCAGGCTGGACTGGGCTTGGGAGCACCTGGGACAGTGGGAGAGTGTCCCTGCCCATGGCACTGGATGAGCTTTAAGGTCCCGTTCCAACCCAAACCATTCTGGGAATCTACAATTTTATATTCTTATTTTAAACATGCTGCTCGGTCCAGCAGCACATCCGTTTTCCCTTGATGTAAACACTGAAGCCCTGCAGACTCACACAGTGAATATTCCCAGCCAGCTTTCTCCACGAGGTCTCCTAAAGAATTTAGGACCTTCACATTTTGTTACTTTGTTTGGTCTTGTTTAATTGTTTCCCAAAGCTTCTGCCTGGGAGAGCTCTGCCCGGGGAGGGAGGCGACGTTAACCATTACAGAACACTTCCCAAGGATTTAAAGCAGGGAAAGGAACAAACTAAGCAGGGAAGTGGTGACATCAAAGTTGCACTGATGGAAACCCCCTAATCCCATAAACCCTTCCTGCTTTAATTGGTGTTAAAACAAAGATAATCTTATCTCAGCCCTATAAAAGAAGGGATAGGATGTTCTTTCTGAAAGTCTCTCTAAAAGCCCTCGTAAACTTGACAAACATTCCATGTTCCCAGCCCAAGGAGAACAACGTTAATCCTAAAGGAAACGGGGGAGCAAAAAGGGAAGCTGTCCCTGGACAGGAGCCCTTCCAACATCCCCAGTCCCCTTGGTGCTGATCTGGAGTCACCCCCAGCCCTGTGGGGTGCTGGGGACAGGCACAGCCCCCCAGTACCACAGACTGGGGACACTTGGGGGCCAGGCAGGGTCTGCACATTCCCAGCTCTGAGCAGAGCCAGGATCAGACCTGGCACAGATTTGTGCCTCCCCTTCCAGCCCCTCCAAGTGCATCTGGGGCTGCTCAATGCTTTCAGCTGTCTCGTCTCTGCTCCCTGGTCTGGGATGATGGAGGAGCAGTTTCAGAGCCTGAGATGGGGTCTCTGAAGGAGCCCCAGCGGCCCCAATCCAGCGTGCACTGTTCCCAAATTGCTCTGCCTTGACTCTCCCCAGCACCAGGAGCCCTCCCACCCCACACTCCCCTGCAGTTCCCCATTCCCAGGGCACAAGCAGCTTTTCCAGGTGGAGCTGGGGGTGGCCAGGAACCCTTGGAACGGGAGCGGGCACGTTTAATCACCACATTTTAAAGCTGCTTAGCACCCAGTTGGGACAAGTTCAAAGTGCCAGTTGGTTTGGAGCCAGCAGCCACTTTCCAGATGACAGCACTGCTCTGTGTCAGCCCTGGGCGCTGAGCAGAACTGGCAGGAGGGGGATTAAAAACGGGTCACTGTGGTGGGTTAAGTCACCGGGGGAGCTGAACAGAACCTTTCCCTCCTGGCCCGCAGTGAGCAGAGAAGCTGTGGGGAGGCAGCACGCCCTGGGAAAGGACACACACCGTCCACCTGAGCTTCCCAAAACGCCCTGAAGGAGGCCTTTGAAAGGCAAAACCCAAGGAGAGCCAACCTTCCTCCAAAAAAAGCTCCCAAGCGCACGGGCAATGAAGAGCTGTTCCAGTTTGGGTTCCCCAGTACAAGAAAGGACTCCAGGACAGGCCATGGAGAGCTGTTCCAGTTTGGGTTCCCCAGTACAAGAAAGGACTCCAGGACAGGCCATGGAGAGCTGTTCCAGTTTGGGTTCCCCAGTACAAGAAAGGACTCCAGGACAGGCCATGGAGAGCTGTTCCAGTTTGGGTTCCCCAGTACAAGAAAGGACTCCAGGACAGGCCATGGAGAGCTGTTCCAGTTTGGGGTACCCAGTACAAGAAAGGACTCCAGGACAGGCCATGGAGAGCTGTTCCAGTTTGGGGTACCCAGTACAAGAAAGGACTCCAGGACAGGCCATGGAGAGCTGTTCCAGTTTGGGGTACCCAGTACAAGAAAGGACTCCAGGACAGGCCATGGAGAGCTGTTCCAGTTTGGGGTACCCAGTACAAGAAAGGATTCCAGGACAGGCCATGGAGAGCTGTTCCAGTTTGGGGTACCCAGTACAAGAAAGGACTCCAGGACAGGCCATGGAGAGCTGTTCCAGTTTGGGGTACCCAGTACAAGAAAGGACTCCAGGACAGGCCATGGAGAGCTGTTCCAGTTTGGGTTCCCAGTACAAGAAAGGACTCCAGGACAGGCCATGGAGAGCTGTTCCAGTTTGGGGTACCCAGTACAAGAAAGGACTCCAGGACAGGCCATGGAGAGCTGTTCCAGTTTGGGTTCCCCAGTACAAGAAAGGACTCCAGGACAGGCCATGGAGAGCTGTTCCAGTTTGGGGTACCCAGTACAAGAAAGGACTCCAGGACAGGCCATGCAGAGCTGTTCCAGTTTGGGGTACCCAGTACAAGAAAGGACTCCAGGACAGGCCATGGAGAGCTGTTCCAGTTTGGGTACCCAGTACAAGAAAGGACTCCAGGACAGGCCATGGAGAGCTGTTCCAGTTTGGGTTCCCAGTACAAGAAAGGACTCCAGGACAGGCCACGAAGGGCTGTTTCAGTTTGGGTTCCCCAGTACAAGAAAGGATTCCAGGGAAGGCCAGGGAGAGCTGTTCCAGTTTGGGGTACCCAGTACAAGAAAGGACTCCAGGGAAGGCCACCAGGATGCTGGAGCACCTGGTGGCCCAGGAGAGGCTGAGGATGGATGTGAGCCTGGAAGAGAGGAGGCAAAGGAGAGACCTTGCTGCTGCCTGCAGGGTGTAAGGAAGGTGCAGCCAGACCTCAGAAGGAGAGCAAGACTCTAGCTGGTGCATGGAAAATTCCAGCTTGACACAAGAATGTTTTTCACCATGAGGGAGGTCAAGTACTGGGAGGAGGGACCAGAAGCACAGGGATCCACATCCTCAGGGACAGTCACGGCCAGTCCCTGGGAACTGAGCAGCTTTTAGCAGCTTTTCTGTCACTCCAGCTGCCTACTACCATTTCTCAAGGCCCAGTGTTGGACTATCCCTTTTTCTGACCCAGAGATGGGGCAACTGAGAGGCGTTCGAAAAACTTTTATTCCATTTTCAGTCTCATGTGAAGGGTGAGACAGTGCAGATGTTACAATTCACGCCATCACAATCAGAAGCCAACTATTTCTTAATTACAACCCTATTATAAGTGTTTCTTGGCCTATCAGCTTTTTCCACACAATGCTGTGAATGCCTTAAAGCCAATCATCTAAAATTCCCCCCTCATGGGTCCTGCTACAGTGCATCTTTCATAGTTCTGTTTCTCCAAAGTATCCAGTCTTATTTACAAAGCCATCCTTTGAAACTTGCTTCTAACTCCATTCCTCTCTCAACAATGTCCGTCCTATTCTATAACATTTCTAAGTCAGCATTTCTTATCTCAAAGTTTACATACAGACACATACTACGTGAGCCTTCTATCAGACTTTAAGAATTCTCTACAAATCCATTTACCACAGTCCAGGAATCAGTCTGTAGGAGCAGACTGGGCAGAAAATTCATTTTTTCTCTTGCTAAAGCAAGCCCAGCTGAAGCAAGGTGCCTTCCCCAGAGCGGAGCCCCGTGGTGCTGTCACCACGGCTCAGGGGCTGCAGTGCCAGCCTGTGACTCCAGCTCTGCTCCACAGCTCCATCTGTCCCTGCCACCTCGGATCCCCTCACGTCCCAACAGCCACACTTCTGGTGCTCAGATGTTTCCAGCGCTTCCCCAGCAACCTGAGCTGAAGCAGCTCCATCCGGCAGTGAGCTGAAGCTGGGGCACTGTGCTTGTTCCAAGTGCAAAGATAACCCAAAATCGCTGGGTCTGCAGGTACCCAACCTGCCAAAAAGTGCTTGGGTTTCACTGAAACAAGCCCCTGATGGCTGGGATTGTCAAGGCTGGAAAAGCCTCCTGAGATCCTCGAGTCCAAGTGTCAGCACTGCCAGGGCCACCACCGAGTGCCACATTCAGAGATTCACCGAATAATTCCAGGGATTGGTGATTCCACCACTGCCCTGGACGGCCTGGGCCAGTGCCTGACCACCCATTCCATGAAGAAATGTCCCCAATTCCCAATTAAATCTGCCCTGGCACAGTTTGAGGCTGTTTCCTCTTGTCCTGTCCCTGTTTCTGGGAGCAGAACCCGACCCCCCGGCTGTCCCCTCCTGTCAGGGAGCTGTGCAGAGCCAGAAATTCCCCCTGATCCCCCTTTTCTCCAGGCTGAGCCCCTTTCCCAGCTCCCTCAGCCCCTCCTTGTGCACCCTTGACCAAGGAAGTCCACAGAAGGAAGACAGATGGCTGTAAATCAGCAGATGAATTTTCGACAGAAAACAGGAAATACGGTGTGGAGCTGTACAACGAAGTCTGAGCAAACCTCTGCCACCTGCAACTCTTCTCAAAGAGCAGCTTGAACCATCCTGCTCGTGAGAACCACCAGCGTGGCCTTGTCAAGATCACCCTGTGCCAGGGACGTGCATGTAAGGAAAGCTAAAGCAGGGATTTTAGACATTATTTCCTAGGAAATCTTTTATAAAGCCTCCCTGTGTTGCATGAGCGTAATGACTGCCACAATTCATGGCTGAACAAACACCCAGGAGCAATTCCCACTGTCTCCATTCCCTGTGCACTCCATGTGTCACTGGGCTGTAGCGCTCCTGCAGCATTGAGGGCTGTGAGGGATCAACATCAGAGGGAGGAGGCTGAGCCCTCGGTCCCCAGGCCCCCATTCCACTGATAACTTTCTCTAAAAGGATGCTCTGATGAGGGAAGAACAGCAGCAAATAATTATCTCTCTAAATCCATCAGGAGCAGTGCTCAGTGGAGGGATCTGAGAGCCGAGCATGCTGGAAAACAGATGGGAAGAGGCAATTTTCAACAGCTCATAATTCCCATTATTTGGGTTCGGTTTTGCCTGCATCCATCAAAATGCACCTTCCACATGCGAAAGCTTTCTTCCACCAGATTTCATACCTCCAAACTCCCAGACTTCCAAACTCCCCGACTTTCCCAATCCCACTGGAAGGCAGTAGTGCAAGGAACTGCAGATGGGAAAGATGTGAGGTCGCTCCAAGAGAAGGTTGGGAGATGCTGGCTGGTGCCAGGCGTGTGAAGGTTGAACCCAGCCCCTGCCTCTGTGCATTTATAACCAACTCTCTGTAAATCAGGGTCTTCCCTACTTCCCAGATTTCCAGGGCTCTCCCACTGCTCTCAAGAGCTGGCTGCCAGCCCCAGCACAAGCGTGGAACAGGTTCCCAGAGAAGCCAACAAGGCTCTGTCAAAGACAGAGAGTACAAATGAACCACTGCAAATAATAAGCAAAATAGCCTCAAATAAAGCTGCTGCCGCCCCCAGGGAAAAAAGGCAATTCGTATTTTTACGATAAAAATTAATTCTGGACCAAAAATGACAGTGAAGGAGTAAAAACGCATCTTAAAAAAGTCATGAACTGGCAGCAGTGGCTTTAAATTAGTCAGCAGGAAATACAGCAGCTGGTAAAAGCAGTGGAAAGAGCAGGGCCCTGAAGATTAACGGCAACAAGATGGAAATCAAGGACACAAGAAAAATGAAGCCACAGTCAAGAGGTGGGCCTATCCCCAAAATCTGGGCAAGTCATCCACTGTGCCACAGAAAGAAAGCGATATCTAATCACATAGCGTGTGCACAGAGAGGGATTATTTCATAACCAACGCTTCCCTAAAATTTTCCATTCCTCCTGAAGTAGGAGGAACATCAGCTGTGGGCTCCCAGAGCTGGATTAGATAACTGGGACCCCAGAGCTTTAAGGCTCAGCCGAGGGAGCTCTGTGATGCTGCTGCTGGTGCTGATGAAATCTGGCGCTGTGAGGCCGTTCTGGGGAAGCAGACACGTGGATCCTACCACGCCAAAGGATCTCCGAGGGCAGCAGGTGTTACCCTGGTTTTTCTAAGCTTTCTTATTAGCCTTCTTGAAATTCATAATGGAGTCAGATCTTTTAGTTACTGTACAATTTTAGAGCAGTTTTCTACCTTTCCCATAGGTGTAACATAAACAAACCCTTTGTTTCTCATTCTTTGTCCTTTGCATATTTCTAACCTGAATACAACTGTAACTGACAATTGGTCTGGCCACTGAGGCTGAGGGGTGGAAACCCAAAAAGCCAATCTTCTGCCAGATCCACAAATGTATAAAAAAGTAAAGAATAAACAAAGAGGGGTCTTCCTTCTCTCTCCGCTCCCTCAGGAGGAGCTGGAAGAACCTCTGCTTGCGAATGATTTCTGTCTGCGCGTGATTGCTTTGTGTGTCTCGGCGACAAGCAGGTGCTCAGCTCTCCTGGCCAAGGTGATTGTTGGAACCCCTTTTCAGGCTTTCAGAGCTGAGGAGTGCTGACCCTCAGGCAAGCTCCACTTTTGACCTGAGGCTCTGGAACCAGCTCCCAAGGTTGAACAATGGCACTGAGGTTGTGGGTGTGTAGTTTGAGTAGTATTGTGTGATCTCACAGGGTGAAAAACATAGATTTAGGATTTTAGTATCTAGGAAGAGATGTGAGTCAAGATGGAGGATTCAGGGTGTTGTCTGGGTCCTTCTTTTTCACTTTCTTCTTCCTTCTTCTTCATAGGTTTAGGTGGTTTTCTGTAGTTGGGTGAAAAAGGTCCAAATTGTGGGCCTTGGGTGGTCATTACTGGGTCAAAAGTATAAATAATATAGGTGTCATCTTGTTATTGGGTAATTATCACTTAAATAACCTTGGAAAGAGTCAGAGGGACTCCATTTTACCTCATTTCTCTGACTTGCTAGTTAGAGCTCACAGCTTGTGAGTTTGCAAATTGATAAGAAATAATAAACATCCAAGTCTGAACTCAAAACCTGAGTTTCCTGTGTATTATTCACCCTGACCTTGGCAAGGAAAAAAAGCAGACAGAACTGCCACAGGTGATGAACTGCCAGGGGTGAAAAGTGGAACAAAGTGACTTGAAGTAAAGTCCCCTGATGCATTTCCTTGGTGCTGTTTGGCTCTGCAGAGCGGGCTCAGACACTCAGAGCATCCTCACAGCCCGTCCTGCACAGTGGTGCTTGGCTTTAGGTGCCACAGGGAGAGCAGGACGGGAAACAGCGAGGGGGCTGCAGAGATCAGGATGAGTGTGAGGCGATCTCCTCAGATGGAGAGGACCCTGCATTCTGCTGTGCTGAGAGCTTCACTGAATGCTGCCTCTGGCCCTGGAGCCCTCAGCACAGAAAGGACGTGGAGCTGCTGGAGTGAGTCCAGAGGAGGCCATGGAGAAGCTCCAAGGGCTGGAGCCCCTCTGGAGGCAGGCTGGGAGAGCTGGAGGTGCTCACCTGGAGAGGAGAAGGCTCCAGGGAGGGCTCAGAGCCCCTGGCAGGGCCTAAAGGGGCTCCAGGAGAGCTGGAGAGGGACTGGGGACAAGGGATGGAGGGGCAGGACACAGGGAATGGCTCCCACTGCCAGAGGGCAGGGATGGATGGGAGATTGGGAAGGAATTCCTGGCTGTGAGGGTGGGCAGGCCCTGGCACAGGGTGCCCAGAGCAGCTGTGGCTGCCCCTGGATCCCCGGCAGTGTCCAAGGCCAGGTTGGACATTGGGGCTTGGAGCAGCTTGGGATAGTGGAAGGTGTCCCTGCCATGACAGGGCTGGAACAAGATGAGCTTTCAGGCCCTTTCTTACCAAAACCCTTTTGGGATCCTTTGAAGGCAGAAAGTGCCCAACACCTCGGATCAAGCCTGGATGATGTGATGTGAGACCTTGCACAGGCAGCGTGGCACAACCAACAACTTCCCTCTGCAGCCGTGTGAAAGCACGGAGAGATTTGGGCTTCTCAACCCTCACACTGCCCAAGCATCAAGCTCTCTTGGCTAAGAGGGGTCCCAGCAGTGCTTCCCCAGCGACCTTCACTGCCTTTCCCCAAGGTGAGCCCCTCCCGAAGCCCACGGCACGGCTGGGGCTGACGCCAGGATTTCCTCCGTCTGCGCAGGAGAAGCGGAACGCGGCCACGCCGCCTCGGCGGGAAGCAGCTGGGATGTTTGGGCAAGGGGCTGCGGTGGGAGAAGGGTTTTCTTCAAAGCAGGAGGCTCCTGGAGCAGTTCCAGGCGCTGGGAGCAGGACAGATGGCAGAGCCCCACTAATCCAGGCAGGCAAGCCAAGCCCAGCGCTGCGCAGCTCCCTGGGACGCTGCCAAGCGCCAGCTCCCGTCTGCAAGGCCCCACTTGCTCACACAGATTAACCCAGCCCCGAGAAGGTCCCGTGGGGAGACACCCCTGTTGGGGAGGATTTGAGCTGTGATTGATGAAGGACGTGAGACTGGAGCGGAGAGGGGAGCAGAGCGGGGCTGGGCGCACATCCCGGCGCTCTCCTGCCGGAATCCTCACTCCAGCAGAGTGCAAACCCCTGAAATTCCCCGACCTGACACGTCCTCATCCTTCATCCCAGCAGGAACATGCCGCAGCGCAGGGATGTGAACAAGGAATTGCCTCATTAGTAGGGGAGGACCTCACTGTTCTCAACAACTGCTTGTAAGGAGGTGGTTGTAAGGTAGGGGTTGGGCTCTTCTCCCAGTAACAGTGATGGGACAAGAGGAAATGGCATCAAGTGGTGACAAGAAAGGTTTAGATGGGGCATTGGGAAAAATTTCTTCATGGAAAGGGTATTGGACCAGGCTGCCCTGGGCATGGTGGATTCACCTTCCCTGGAAGTGCTCAAAGGAGGTTTAGATATGGTGCTCAGGGACAGGATTTAGTGGTGGACCCGGCAGTGCTGCATTAATAGTTGGACCCAATGGCCTTAGAGGACTCTTTCAACCTGCTCCTGCTTCTTTTGGCTCCATCTGCACTGCTGCTCAGCCTGGCTTTCCACAGAAAGGCAATGGGCAAGGACACACAGAGTGACTGCAGGCAGCCTCCAGGCAGGGCTCTGCTTGGGCAGGACAAGGACCAAGAGACCCTGTTTTGCTATCAGCAACTCTGCCAGGACTGAACACAAGCTCCTCCAGCATCTTTAGGGTGCTTCGACTCTTCCTACCTCGTGTCTTCTCCTCCCCCTTCCTGAGGTACCTCAGGCCACTGCTTTTGTTCCTGTGTTTTTGTTCCTGTGGTTTCACCTGCT